>OX465264.1:10870951-11470951 GCA_949987775.1 Aproaerema taeniolella
GTAACTTCTTTACAAAAGGGAATAGAAAGACCGAAACGGACCCAATCTAAAACGACGGTGTTAGACGTTATCTGTGACCAACAATTGAAAAAGTGGCTGATACGGCCAGCATGTACCTGGGTTACTGAGTTGTCGACGCACGGGGTTCGGCTGCTGCAGCCGGCTTGGGGGTCTGCTGTTGCTGCGTCGTGTTGGTGTTCTGGTAGGAGCGGCGGGCTGATGCAGGTTTCCTCCACCCTCCTCGGCTGCCTCTGTTCGACTGGTTGCGAGCGGGAGCTTGCCAGTTTCCCGAGTAGTTTGTGCGGTTAACATATTATTATAAATATTATTGAGATATTGTTATTTATAATATAAATATATTATTTTTACTTAATGATATCAATTATTATTAACATTAGATGTTATACAAATCGACCTAGCAAAATTTCCGTCGTCGATTATAGCTCTGTTATAAAACCGAGCAAACGCATTCGAGGAGGGTGTCCACTTGTCCAGCCGGCCGCCTTACGGATGACGTCGACGCAGACGCCGGCGCGGCGCGCGGCCGAGCCGGCGGCGTGCCGCGTGCTGTGCGCGCTGAACGTCGCCGTGTCCACGTCACTAGCTGACAGTACTTGTTTAATCCAGCGGCTGATGGATTGCGTTGTAGCCACTTTATGAGGGCCTTTGTATGTTAAAAATAGCTTGCCTATATTGGCGGTTCTGTAAATTTCTGTAATAGAAATGTAATCTTTTAATTTTAATATTTTCTGTAAAATATGGCAAAATTAGCACGGGCTGTTCCCGTCCCGGTTGTGAAGTTTTGGTTATGTCGGTTATGATTATTTTTGCACCGTGGTCCGAAAAATAAATGTTTTCGATTTTAATTAGAGAAAATGTTTGAACTCTGTGGGCTGTACAAATGGCTAATAAAAAAGCTAGTTTTTTAGTTATTTTTTCCAGGCTTAGGTTAGTGTTAGGAAACCATTGTGCAATATAATTTAGTACCACCTGAGGATCCCAAGTCTGCGTATATTTAGGCATACTTGGTCTTAATTTATAAGCCCCTTTAAGTAAACGCTTAATAGATTCATCGGAACCAATTTTTTTACCAATAAGTAAAGAAAGGCCGGAACGGTGCGAATTTAGACTACCATAAGAATAACTTAGAAAAGATAAAACGGAGTGAATAGGTGGATTGAAGATGTCAATATTTTTAGTATTACAAAACCGCCACCATAGTAACATTATATTGTTGTACCGTACTGTCAGCTAGCGACGCTAGCATTAGTGCCAGGGCTTCTGGCGGAGACCCTCGTCGAATGAAGGCTTGCCGCAGAGCTTCGCTACACCCAATGTAAGGGTCGCATGCAGGGGATGTTTATCCCTGAAATGAGAGCATAAAAGGTGCTGATTAGAGTTTAAGTATAAAATATTGGAAGCGAGTAAGCTCTGCAGTAAGGGAAACCAAGGCTGCGAAGGCCAGTATGGGAACACTAATATTCCATTGGCCTCGTCGTCTAAAATATTTCTCAAACATTTTAAAATTATGGAAAAAGGCGGAAACTCATAAAAATATTTATCCCTCCATGATACAGTAAACGCATCTACCGCTATCGCGTCTGGATCAGGGTGCCATGAGATGAAGTCTTTGCATTTGGCGTTGGTGCGGGAGGCGAATAGATCTATATTAGGCTGGCCAAAATGAGTCACGACAGTGTGAAATGCGGGGGCCGATAGTTTCCATTCCGTGTCAGGATTTATTATCCTTGAAGCGGAATCAGCGCGATTATCTTTCGTACGAGCGTATTCACATAGGTGTGGGAATTGGATCCCACCCATACGATTTACGTAGCTGATAGCTGTAGTATTGTCAACACGTAACAATATCGAGCAGTTGGATTCAAAACGCGCAAAACTTTTTAGCCCTAGCAAAACTGCTAAAAGTTCTAAATAATTTATATGTAGTTCTCGCTCTTTGTGCGACCAACCGCTATAAGCGCGCTTACCGTCGCAAACCGCACCCCAGCCTGTCATGGAAGCGTCGGTATAAATTTCGAATTTGTGACCAGAGTAACGCATAGGATTCGAAGTAGAGAGAATATTTGAAATCCACCAGTTAATATCGTCAGACAAAGAAGTCGTAAGAGTTATTTTGTCCTCATAATTATTATTTTTTAGTAACGCGAGAAATTTTTGTCTTTCGAACTTTTTTGTTTATAACCAGCCGTATTTGACGGCCGGATAAGCCTATACCTATAAATTGTACCTATAAATTGAGTACCTATAAAGTACCTATAAATTGAGCAAATTCGCGAATGGTACATGTCGGTAGGTAGGAAAACTTTTGAGCCAACTGTAACTGTTGTGTTACGTTTCTCGTTCGGAAGAGAAATTGTTAATTTTTTTATGTCAAATAGGAATCCTAAAAATTTGCATGTTTGTTTGGGTTCGAGACAACTTTTTTCGTGGTTGATTACGAAACCTAGGCATTCTAAAAATTTCAAAGTCTCGTTTACGTTATGAGTACATTCTTCTAGAGTATTTCCAATACACAGAATATCGTCTAGGAAAATACCTGAACTCAAACCGCGGCTTCTCAAATGAGACACGACTTCCCTCATAATTTTTGTGAATACTCTAGGCCGTAAGGCATACAAGTAAATTCGTATGTCATAACTTTTTTTTTCGACAAAGAAAATTGAAATCTTAAAAATTTTCTGTCGTCAGGATGGATTGGCACCGATAAATAGGCCTCTTTCAAGTCAATTGTTTCCGAAAAACCGTTAATAATAATAAAATACTTTATTTCTCCCAAATACATAATTTTACAATTTATATAGTTCTTACTATGCATTACTATTTTATGTAAGCGGGAGACAGGATTCCAAACTAGGATTCCCTGTGCTATGGTTTCCTGGCCCCCTCTCTCGAACTGAAAGAAGTACAGAATACAACTTAATTATTTGTGTGTGTATATTTGTGTGTGTTTAATTGGTGTGTGTGTGTGTGTGTGTGTGTGTTTTTGGGTGTTGTGTATACTCATTTTTTGTTTTGTTTGATTAACATATTATCGTAAGTATTTTTTCCGTTTCGCAATAGTTCAGATCTTTCAGCCATTTGATTATTACGAGGGATAAGCTTAGATGTTGTACGATAATCTTCCATTTTAAAATGAGACTTTGAAATGTGCTTGTTTAAAGGTTTTAAATTTAGGATAAGACGTTTGCCGCCGTTAGATTTGGGTGCTAGAAAAATCTTTGAAATGAAGTGATATTTAACTGAGGTGCATTCAGTTACAGCGCCGAGATCGACTAATTTCTTAATTGCTATTGACATATCTTGTTTTTCAGTTTGAGAAAAAGTGCTTTGACTGAGTAACTTCTTTACAAAAGGGAATAGAAAGACCGAAACGGACCCAATCTAAAACGACGGTGTTAGACGTTATCTGTGACCAACAATTGAAAAAGTGGCTGATACGGCCAGCATGTACCTGGGTTACTGAGTTGTCGACGCACGGGGTTCGGCTGCTGCAGCCGGCTTGGGGGTCTGCTGTTGCTGCGTCGTGTTGGTGTTCTGGTAGGAGCGGCGGGCTGATGCAAGTTTCCTCCACCCTCCTCGGCTGCCTTTGTTCGACTGGTTGCGAGCGGGAGCTTGCCAGTTTCCCGAGTAGTTTGTGCGGTTACTATTATTTGTTGAAGAGTTAGTCTTCGCACTGGTCGCTTTTTAATTTGGTTCCCTTGTCTTTCGATAGCTTTTGCCGCTTTGATTTTGTCAGACAATTTGTTTCCAAATAGGGTTTCGTCTCTTTCCGAGTCATGGATCACGTGAAGTATATTTTTGTCTAAGCTCGGGGTAACGAGCTTTATTTTATTTTGGGTAAAAGTACAATGTAGATCCGATAAAATGCGGCAACCGCTGCTCAGGTGCTGAATGGCCTTTTTCTTATCATCCCCTTTTAAGAGAAGGTCTAGTGCTGTGTTTATAGCGGTAATGCCATGACCTAGTTGTTGCTGCTGCGACATTAATGTCTTGTCCCTATTTCTTACCATTTCTGGTACTGCGGCCGAAATTTCGACGTTGAGCTTTGGTGCTTGTAGCAGCCTACAGTTGTCGGGGACAAGGTATTCTTTAATAGCTTTTTCTTTTGCTTCTTTGAGCAAGCCCTTTTTTAGTATAGGTGGCCACAATTTGGCCAGATTTTCATGGACTTTGTCCCTTTAATCGGGAGTGTCATCGAGCGACTCGCCGAGGGCCAGTAGCAGCTCAGGGTCTAATTCAGTGTCAATAGGTTGCTCAGTCGAGGTTTGCGGTGGCGAGGTTGAGGCCTCATTTATTGGATCCTGCGAAATAGGTGCATCTGCCACCGTCGTTTGTAAAATTGCGGAGTTGTTCGGCAATGTTTCTTGAGGGTCCTCTTGTGGATCCCTTGGTAAGAAAGGCGGCGCTTCTAGGCTATCCGAATTTTCGTCGTGAATTTGCACAGCAGTCGTTGCAACTTGACACTCTAAAACAAGAAAAAAAATCCAATAATAGAAAAGGCGTTAAAAATGCCTTTCACATTATCCAACATCGTTGAAGACTCGCAGCCAACCCCGGTAATCGAAACTTTTCGAGTTTTGTAATATTAAACAATTAAAAATGTTTTCTGCTTACCTTCATCTTCCTCCGAAGAATCACTGTACATAACGTGTACTCGTCGTCGTTTCTGACAATCCTTTGTCAATTTATTAATTTTTCGTCTGTAGCGCTCTATTCTTTCTTCGGCACTACGTTTCGGCATGATTTGAAAGTTATTCAAATATAAAAAAAACTTTAAATAAAATTTGTAATGAAACTGAGTAGACGCGTGTAGTCGTCACCTCGCACGAAAAAGGAATGAGCTCTCGGCAATATGGCGCCCTACTCGTGCAGTGGCAGCATATTGGTGGGGAATAAAGACACCGGAAGTCAAATGATTTCCTTTTGAGTGTCTCTTAAAAGCGTGTAAAGTCACCTTGTTGGCCTAAGGGACTACATGGTAAAATTATATCTGAAAAATGAAGCGATGAAATATAATAGCTTGTCACGAACGTATGCACCTTCTTAATTACCAAAACGTCTTGTTCGCATGAAATCAATCATGTTTTCAGTGGGCCGCCGTGGAGTACGATCATATTATGTATAATAGGGTCTTCGATTTTCTTCAAGATACGCATCGTATAAAATATTATGTAGACAGCATGCTGTCACCACTATGTCAGTACATGTTTCCGGTAAAACTGCTATTGGCGTATAAAATATTCGAAATACTTGACTCAATAATCCGAACGCATTTTCCACAACGCGACGAGCACGCGAAAGCCTATAATTGTAAATTTTTATATGTTGATCAATTCTAGCATTGGTTCGGGGCAATGGTTCGATTGTACCTGGGAAAGGCTTTGACCGCGGGAAGTTGAAATTGTCGCTTGCTATGTTCCTTCCCATTGCTGATTTTCGAAATATACCACTATCGCCCTCTTTGCCATACGAAGCAACATCAATTGCGACAAATTTATAATTAGCATCAACCATGGCTAATAATACAATAGAAAAGTACTCTTTATAATTGAAGGATAACGAGCCACTGTGCTGAGGTGATTTAATGCGAACATGTTTTCCGTCAATGCTGGATACACAATTTGGCATATTCCACTTTTCCCAGAAATCAGCCTCAATCTTCTTAAAATCATTAAGAATAGGAGGAGGAATAGCAATATGCATAAGTTTTTCTCTCAATAACCTTAAGACCTGTTTAATGATTCTAGAAATGTAATTGTCCGAAATTCTATACGCGAATGATAGGGATGCGCAACTCTCTCCTGTAGCAATGAATCTGAAATAGAGAATAAATAAAATAAATTCTTACTAATATCATAAAAAACAATGTAACTAAGTAGCGACAGTGATGAATTTTGGTATAAAAATATATAGGATTTTGGAAAAAGACTTATGCTACTTATTATTGTAAAAATAAAACTCGAAGGAGGTGATATAGGAACGAGCTGTGCTTTATAAAAGTTTTCTGTGACAAACTAAATTTCACGCGGGCGAAGCCGCGGCCAAAAGCTAGTTAATTATAGTTTTCATTCGAGATTGGATTTGCATTAAAATTATATTTTTTTGTTGTAGCTGAGGCTTGCAAAAACCGATGGCGGAATATAAAAGACACATATGCACGACAAAAAAGAAGATGAAACTGGGTACAGCTTCTGCCGCCCATAAAAGTCCAAGATACAAATTCACTACTTAAGCCAAAATGTTAGGAATTTTAGATAACGTGTAAAAGAAAAGGAAAGCTGGACACCAGCGTTATAGAAGTTAATAACTCTCAAAGCTGGCAAGATGATGAAAACTGTGCTCAAGAATCCAAAGATGATAATAATATCAGTACCTCGCATTCATAATCAGATAATTTGAGTCACATTTTTAATAACAACGTTTTCCACCACGGAGGGAAGAAAACGAATATTTCAGGTCTTGCCGAGGCTTGACCTTTCGGAGATTACCTATCTTACCTAGAGTGCACACATAATTACTTCTTACTACCTTTTGTATCCGAAAGAGCTGCGGGTGTGGCCTAGAGACGGCCGCGCGGGGTGAGGCGGTGGCGGCAAGGAGCGCGAGAGTAGTTCGAACGCGCTCTCGCCAGTACATAGCTCCTAAAGCCGGCAAGACCTTGCTCAGGTCAAGCCTCGGCAAGACCTGAAATATTCGTTTTCTTCCCTCCGGGGTGGAAAACGTTGTTATTTCAGTTCTGTGCCTTCGGCTTGACCTTTCGGAGAAGTGCCTACCATCTGCCGGCGCCTTTAAGCGTACTGTGATAAAGGTGGATCTACCAATTAATGCAAATAAAAAACGTTTTCTAAGAAAGAAAAAGTAATTTTGTTTTATTGTAATAATCATTCAAGTCTTATTACAAAAATGCACAAAAATTAGTTAAGTCTTTTTAAAACACAGAATACCTACGTAATTCTTTAAAGTGTAACACGTATTTAATAATAGCAGCCTTTCGATTCTTAGATAATAATCAACAAATACAATAGGAAGACTGTGTCATAATACTAGCAAACATAACTAGAAATACCTAATGAGATCCAACAATCTTAGATATTAATCAACCAATATAACGAGATTAATAATAATAAGCCATATTATAATTCTTTGGACATGGCACAAGATGTTTTTGTTGAAAACCTTACTAGATTCTCGCGAAGGGGGACGGACGGTGGTTTTGCAATGAAGGGTATTGTGTACCCTGAAATAATCTTTAAAATCTTCTTTGGAACTCCTAGCTCCTGCCACTGAGATAGAAAATCCTCCAACTGTCCCCCTTGAAAACCGTCAATATTTACGACCCCTTTCCAGGCCGTTCGTGATGCTTGTTCGACGATCTAGCGCTTGTTTGGCGATAATTTGAAGATCTAGTTGAAGTAGGGCGGGTAGCCGCCGCAAGACGAGTGTTCCAATACGACTGCTTGCCTTTGGCGACGTGAGAAGAGGCTGATGGCTTGCGAAAAGTATTTTTGGAAACTCTTCTGTCTGAAAACTTATTCGTGGCGATTGTCTGTGCAACGCCTCCATTCTCCTTTAAAATGTTACCTAGTAACTTCTCATCAAAGAGATGAGTCGGCGAGGGGTGAATAGCTTGTACCGGTCCCGTTAACAAATCATTCTTGCCTTTAAACGCCTTTCTCCTCATTTCTATAGCCTCTGCCCTATGGGCACAAACGTAATGTAACAGTTAGTCCGACAATAACCTAAAGGGCGAATCCTCAGACAGCATCTTTCTAAGATGCTCGCCGGCGTCTGGGAACTTCTTTTTAATTGCGTTCAGTTTTTCCGCCAATTTCTTCCTCTGTAAAAGAAGGCCGTGGCAAACAGTGCCCAACACTCCCTCTTGTTTAGAGAGCCAAGGGGAAGGTTGGGTAGGGAGACTTCCCAACTCGGTATTTACCTTCAACGCGCTGAACACTGGGGCTGCTTGAAGGTGTTTCTCCACGTCCTTGTAACGAATTCGGTTCCATCCTTCGGAACCGAACCTCTGACAATCAATCTCCTCTTTTCTGATTTGTGGAGATGGTTCCGGTATCAGAGGGTCGGCTTCCTTTATTTTGGGAACGAATTCTATGTCCCCTTGCTCCTCGAAGCGAGGATCATCTCTGTAAATGTCCAGGTCTGGAGCCCTCCATGAAGCACCACCCTCAGACTCCGTGAGCGATTCCACATCAGACGAAGAATGATCCTCATCTCCTTCTTCTGGGTCTGAGTCTCTGAACGGCTGTCTTTGGGCTTCGATCTTCTTCAGTAAAAGAGAAAACATACTCTCCATTTTTCCCTCTAATAAATCTATGCGATTATCTTGAGATGCAGAGCGAGCCCGGGAGATCTTTCTGTATTTCCCCGTAGGCTCCTCATTACTAGAAACCATAGATGTACTACGTCGCTTTCGACTGGTTTCTTCGGCTTCCGGAAGAAGGCCAGCCAAGATCTTGGCCACCTCAGCCCGAGTATGCAGCAAGGGGTTCAATGCTCTCACCGATTCTTTGAATAGCTCCGTTTGCGCAGCTGAACCCCTAATTTTGTTGGCTATGGACGGCGGCCCTATGATAAGAGCTCGCGCGAAAGCCCAATCTAGGAGCTTAAATCGCAGCTCTCTGTACCCCTTTTCCGATAGATGGTCGGTATCCGGGTTGAATGCGCATACCAGGCCTACGGTATTTGTTGTGTTAAATCGAAGTGTCACCTGCGAATCGCGTCGAGGCGTGGGCCTACCCGCGGGGGCATCATCGGGAGGATTCTGTTCTGGTGAAACAGCTGCGGTAACTTCTGGCGAAACAGCTGGGGTTCCTTCTGGCGAAACCTCTAGGTTACCAGCTGGCGAAACCGCTGGGGTATGAGTTATCGAGATACTCAAAGGGGAACGAGCAACCTCAGAGTTTCTTGCCTGTTCTTCAATAACTAATTCATTAAAAATACTTTCGATTTAAGATACTACCACAATTTGGTGTATTAAATCGAAGTGCCCTTGTGGAGTAACCTGCAAATCACGTCGAGGCGTGGGCCTACCCGCGGGGACAACATCGGGAGGATTCTGTTCTGGTGAAACAGCTGGGGTAACTTCTGGCGAAACAGCTGGGGTACCTTCTGGCGAAACCTCTAGGTTACCAGCTGGCGAAACCGCTGGGGTATGAGTTATCGAGATACTCAAAGGGGAACGAGCAACCTCAAAGTTTCTTGCCTGTTCTTCAATTACCAATTTATTTAAAATATTTTCAATTAAAGATACTACCACAATTGGTTGTGTTAAATCAAAGTGCCCTTGTGGAGTAACCTGCGAATCGCGTCGAGGCGTGGGCCTACCCGCGGGGACAACAACGGGAGGAATCTATTCTGGTGAAACAGCTGGGGTAACTTCTGGCGAAACAGCTAGGGTACCTTTTGGCGAAACCTCTAGGTTACCAGCTGGCGAAACCGCTGGGGTATGAGTTATCGAGATACTCAAAGAGGAACGAGCAACCTCAGAGTTTCTTGCCTGTTCTTCAATTACTAATTTATTAAAAATAATTTCGATTTAAGATACTACCATAATTTGTCGTGTTAAATCGAAGTGCCTCTAGGTTACCAGCTGGCGAAATCGCTGGGGTATGAGTTATCGAGATACTCAAAGGGGAACGAGCAACCTCAGAGTTCCTTGCTTGTTCTTCAATTACTAATTTATTAAAAATATTTTCGATTTAAGATACTACCACAATTTGTTGTGTTAAATCGAAGTGCCCTTGTGGAGTAACCTGCGAATCGCGTCGAGGCGTGGGCCTACCCGCGGGGACAACATCGGGAGGATTCTGTTCTGGTGAAACAGCTGGGGTAACTTCTGGCGAAAAAGTCAAAAGTCAAGTCAAAAGTGTTTATTTCATTGAACATATAAAATAATACTTGAACACGTCAGTATTATGAATTACATTAGCACTTTTACTTTGCGCCTATTCGCAAAGGTGCAGTCTTCCTCAGGAGAAGAATAGGCAAGAAACTCCGAGGGTCGCTCTTTTAAAGTCAATCATATAAATTTTCTTACTTTTAATTTTAATTGACTTAATATCTGAATAACTCTGGAGCTGAGCAATTTATTCCCATGGTTGCTTGTCTAACAGATAATCCGAAATTCTATAATAGCCCTTTTTACAAAGTTTTTGTTTAATTATCGTCTTAAATTTTTCTAAAGGTAGGTTTTGAATACACATGGGAATCTTATTGTAGAAGCGTATACATTGACCCATAAAAGAGTTTGTTACTTTGTAGAGACGGCTGTCTGGCATATCCAAGTTATGTTTGCTTCTAGTGTTTAATTTTTCTTAAACAATTGTTCATTTTTCTTTACATACAAAAGATTATTAAATATATACTGGGACGCAAATGTCAAAATATCTATTTCCTTAAATCTATTTCTAAGAGACATTCTAGGTCTCATTTGATAAATCGCGCGAACAGCCCTTTTCTGCAGGACAAATATCTTATTAATGTCGGCAGCATTACCCCACAGCAAAATGCCATATGACATTAGGCTGTGGAAGTAACTGAAATATACGGTTCTCGCGGTTTCTACGTCCGATAATTGACGGATTTTTTTAACCGCGTAAGCTGCTGAACTGAGTCTGTTCGCTAACTTATCAATATGAGGACCCCATTGAAGCTTTGCGTCAATAGTGATACCTAAGAATACAGTAGATTCTACAACTTCCAGTTTTTTATTTTTAAACTGTACATTGGTATTAAACTGTTTAACGTTAGGCAAGGTAAATTTAACACATTTGGTTTTTTTCTCGTTCAAGAGTAGGTTATTTGCAGTGAACCATTCAACCACCTTTGAGATCGCAATATTCACGTCGTCATAACTAGTGTCATATCTTTTCACTTTAAATAAAAGTGATGTGTCATCTGCAACAGCTGGGGTACCTTCTAGCGATTTAAGATACTACCACAATTTGGTGTATTAAATCGAAGTGCCCTTGTGGAGTAACCTGCAAATCGCGTCGAGGCGTGGGCCTACCCGCGGGGACAACATCAGGAGGATTCTGTTCTGGTGAAACAGCTGGGGTAACTTCTGGCGAAACAGCTGGGGTACCTTCTGGCGAAACCTCTAGGTTACCAGCTGGCGAAACCGTTGGGGTATTAGTTATCGAGATACTCAAAGGGGAACGAGCAACCTCAGAGTTCCTTGCTTGTTCTTAAATTACTAATTTATTAAAAATATTTTCGATTTAAGATACTACCACTATTTTTTGTGTTAAATCGAAGTGCCCTTGTGGAGTAACCTGTGAATCGCGTCGAGGCGTGGGCCTACCCGCGGGGACATCGGGAGGATTCTGTTCTGGTGAAACAGCTGGGGTAACTTTTGGCGAAACAGCTGGGGTACCTTCTGGCGAAACTTCTAGGTTACCAGATGACGAAACCGCTGGGGTATGAGTTATCGAGATACTCAAAGGGGAACGAGCAACCTTAGAGTTTCTTGCCTGTTCTTCAATTACTAATTTTTTAAAAATATTTTCGATTCAAGATACTTCCACAATTTGGTGGTGTTAAATCGAAGTGCCCTTGTGGAGTAACCTGCGAATCGCGTCGAGGCGTGGGCCTACCCGCGGGGGCAACATCGGGAGGATTCTGTCCTGGTGAAACAGCTGGGGTAACTTCTGGCGAAACAGCTGGGGTACCTTCTGGCGAAACCTCTAGGTTACCAGCTGGTGAAACCGCTGGGGTATGAGTTATCGAGATACTCAAAGGGGAACGAGCAACCTCAGAGTTTCTTGCCTGTTCTTCAATTACTAATTTATTAAAAACTAGCTGACCCGGCGAACTTCGTACCGCCTAATTATTGGAGGCACATTTAGTAAGTCACAAACACACGACTCAATACTTTTTTAATTTTATTGAAATTTGTTGCTTTTAGATTTTTAGGAATATTAAAGAATTATAGTATAGATGCACAACAAAGAGACGTTTACATTTCAAGTCACATTTTACCATAGACAATTTTATTTTGAGTGAATACTGACAAATATTTACACTATAACTATCAAACTACATCTGTCGTTTTTTTTGACGGTGGCCATGGTTAGGAAAAGAAGAAGAACTACATCTGTCATCGAGAAAATAAAGAATTCAAACAACTATAATATTTAAATTGTTGATATTTTAAAACTATTTTCCAGAATTTATAGTGATTAAAATGCATTGTCCCTTTTGTAAAAGGTGGATTGAACGGGAGAACAAAAATTATAAATTGTCCAGGTTGTATTAAATTATTATTAAGATGCGACGAATGCTACAACATAATTGCTGACACCTTCAGATTTTGTACCAAGTGTGGTAAGAATGTAGAACGAATAATACGCGTGAACAGGGCAAAAGTACAAAAAAATTTATTAAAGCAAAAGCTGTGTTGTGAAAACCGGAACGCATTAAAAAAAAAAGGAGACTTGTCATTCTGGTAGCTGCGTAAAAAAGCTGCATGTCGTGTTATCTATTTAAGACTCTAAAAATGTGAATCATAAAGAAATAAAGTGAAAATAAACATAATAGTTTTATTCAAAACAAATGGCGACCGTGCATATATAGTTCTGCAATAAAATAATAAGTATTCGGACTCGAAGATATAAAACGATTCACAAACTAAGATGGAGTTTTTGCAATTGACACGTAAAAGGGATCAAATAAGAAGAATCTTTACAAGGCAATCTCAGCAGAAAACAATACAACAGGCTGACCTTGCCTACCTTAGAGAAAAGATTACAGAAATCACGAAGTTGGACGCGGCCATTCACCGTATAATGTTAACTGAAAAAGAATTCGATGAAAAAGCCTACGCCGACGAAAAAGACACGTGCGAAAAATATAGAAAACGTTTCATAGAAATAGAAACTACAATGAAGACACCGCCTAAAGAGGAAAAAGATAAGAAAAGCAACTTAAGACTTCCAAAAATAGAACTGAGGCAATTTAATGATGACCCGAAGAACTGGATGGCCTTTTGGGGCCAATTTTGCAAAATCCACGAAGATGCGAACATGGAAGCTGTTGACAAGTTCCCAGCGTCAACTCCGTTTGACATAGCTTTTTCACGTACGCGCCCGGCGTCAACTCGAGTGGACGGCACTTTGCCACGCGACTTTAAACCTGATTATTTTACTTTTAAGGCATATTTCGGCTTGTATCGTTTAAGAAAATGAATGAAAATTAAATAACCAATCAAATGATATACGATACTCTATGGTTCACTTAGCAGATTTCAACGGTATGTCGTTTGAAGTCGTCGACACCTAGTGTGAACTTCACGAGCGTTTTTTAAAGATATTATTGTTGGAAAAAGTTTTGTATTACACTGGGCGTCAAAAATAAGTAGTACAGTTTTAAAATTGCGATTTCTCCCAAACTATAAAACTTAGACCTTTGAAACAAAAAAGGTTAAAAAGAAAATTTAATCTTATTCAATAAAAACTTCATGCATTATAAGAACTTATAATGCTTGACTTTAAAAAAAACGAATAAATAAAAACACTTTTTTTAAACTGTTGAAAGGTGTTGTCTTACTTAGGATTTTTGTGTTTGACACATTCGCTGCTGATAAAGCAATTGTAATTGAAAAGCATAGGTATCTTCAGAGAGTAAATTTGACTAATCATGCCTCTTTCACCAGAAGAATGTGCAAGAATCTTAGCTTTTCTCGAAGTGGGCATCAGTATGCGTCGTACTGCAAGGAGGGTGGGTGTAACTTTAAGAACGGTTCAGCGAGTAAAGCAAAGGTACGAAGAGACTGGAAACCATCTAAGGAGACGAGGTAATGGCAGACCCAGGTGCACAAGTACCCGAGAAGATCGCTTTATTGTTTCCACTGTGTTAAGAAATCGACACCTTAATGCAGTTGAGGTTCAGCAACAGCTTCTTCGGACCCGAACAGACTACATCAGTGAGAGTACAGTGAGAAGAAGACTTGCTGAAGCTAACCTGAAGCCTCTAAGACCAGCAAATGGCCCCAAACTTGAGACAGAGCATCGCGTAGCAAGACTACGCTACGCCCGTCAACACGTACAATGGGGCGAAGAAGAATGGGCTAGAGTTTTATTCACAGATGAGTCTCGATTCTCTTTATACACTTCAGATGGACGGCGGAGAGTCTACAGACGACCCGGTGAGCGATACATTCAAGCTTGTATCTCGGAAAGAGTCCAATATGGCGGGGGCTCTGTACACGTATGGGCTGGTATCTCTTCAGAGAGTCGCACAGAGCTTGTGGTAATAGAAAATGGGACTTTGACTGGTGAAAGATATGCCTCGGAGATCCTCAACGAGTATGCAGGGCCATATTTAATAAATATGGGTGATGGAGCCATCCTAATGCATGATAACGCCCGGCCACACACTGCTCA
Source organism: Aproaerema taeniolella (assembly GCA_949987775.1). NCBI lineage: Eukaryota > Metazoa > Arthropoda > Insecta > Lepidoptera > Gelechiidae > Aproaerema > Aproaerema taeniolella. Next base: position 10,885,372 of record OX465264.1, read on the forward strand.
CCACGTACAAGAGTACATTCAGGAGGTTGGCATCAACTTGATGGCTTGGCCATCGAGAAGCCCAGATCTCAACCCGATTGAACACGCCTGGGATGAGCTTGGGAGGCTAGTCAGAAGGCGCAGTCCACCTCCTGCCACACTCAGGGCTCTAAAACATGCGCTGATAGAAGAATGGGAAAATATTCCCCAACACCGCCTCCGAAACTTAGTGTTCAGCATGCCAAACCGGATCCAAGCTGTAATTAGAGCCCGAGGCGGCAACACAAGTTATTAAATTGTGAAAAAGTTCCAAAACGTGAAAATTAAGTGGTTGACATATCGTTAAAAATTGATACTTTTTAGTATTTATCTTAATTTTAAGTTTGAAACTTTATTCATGCCAAATAAAATATAACTTTAATAAACTTCGTTAAGTTTACTATAAACTGCTTTTTATTTCATAAGTGTAACTACTATAGTTTAGGAGTAATTGCAATTTGAAAAGTGTACTACTTATTTTTGACGCCCAGTGTATATTATTTCAATTCCTAATAGTGTATGTATAGTGTTAGTGTATAGAAATTTTAGTTTGTAACAGTGTATCAATCAAAAACTTTAATTGAAAAAGGGGTCAGCAACGACAAGGAGGTCCGTTGTACAGGTAAGTGTTTTATTTCTACTATTATCAAAGTATATTTGTTATTGTTGTCGCTTCTATTTTTAGGAAATTTCATCAGGAATCTATTGATGTAATTAGTTTTCCAAGATAAGTTCGATTATTAGCACATTTAGCTTGCAAATCAACTTGAGTTATACTGTCGCCGCCATCTTTGTGAAAAGTTACCACATACAGCGTGTTCAAATTTTTGTTTAGCTTTGACCAGTTAGAGACTTCCCTAAAATCACCAAAAATCTTACGAATAAATAATTTGCAATTTTTACTTTTTCACTGTATTTTTTTTTTCGTTTTATTAGTATGGAAAGCGGGGACCAGTCAGATGAAGCGGAAATAAGGATGGAAAGCGGGTATGAGGCAAGTTTAGTACGATTTGTAAATAATATCATAATAAGTTTCGCAAAACGGATACCCTCATAATCTAAGAGCAAGCTAATATTGACCTGTCACTTTGATGGTTATGTTAGAAATGTAACTGTCTTGCTATTTGAATAATTTTCCTCTAGTGCAGTTCGCTTGTTTTTTATGGGTTATAATAATTATATAATGATGGTTGTTGCTAGGTCCAATACCTTGAGGATGAGCACAATTATGCTTCGCATGAGCACGCGGAGGCCATTCACGTGGTGCAAGAGGTGCAAATAGCGGAGGCCATTGAGGAGGTACAAGAGGTGGAGATAGCGCCGTCGGTATGCATGATATGTGTATTTACCTTGCCTGCGCCCGCGGCATGATACATCGATAAACGTTTTATCGCGCCTGCTAACTCGTTCGTTCGCGCGCAAAAAGAAAGGGAGGTAGGGCGCGATAGCGTTTTATCGCGCGATCATGCCGCGGGCGCTGGTTATGATCGAAAATTTTGCAACTCTCTTCTGTTTGGCTTGCTTGATGCTTACATTGTTTTTTTATTATTAGGTGGTGGAAGAAGTGAATGCCAGACATGACCCGGTACCGCTTTTTGTCGATCCCGACAATAATTATGTGATGGTGCGGGATGAGTTTGGTAACTTAGTGGTGTGTACGATTTATGAATTTACACGATTGTTTAATTTAGAATTTAATAGCGTCGGTGGCGCCGTGGTAGAAGGGCGAATTGCTGTGCAGGCGGCCTGGGTTCGATTCCCACCCAGTTCTGTCATGTACCAATAAAATTTTCATTGTATTTCGAATACCTACATACTCGCACTTTCTGATGGTAAAGGAAAACATCGTGAGTAAACCTGCAAGTTTAAGAAGATTTAAAAATTCTTAGAGGACTAGTGAGATCCCCAACCCGTATTGGTCCAGCGTGGTAGACTATGGCCTTAAACCCTCTCCTTAGAGAAGCAGCTTTTTTTTTTTTAGTAGATTTTTGTTTTTGTTTTGACATCTATTCTTAAAAAAATATCGATAATCATAATATAATCAGACTTCAACAGTTTTGAGCCAGGGGTTCAGCTTTCTCTGCAGCTGACTGAACGACTAAATTATTTCCAGGAGTGGAAACCGGTGTCCACCCCAGTTTTAGCCACGCCGTGGGCCAGCGTCGCCGGCTCGCCGACAAGTACGCCAAGACGAGGAAGGACCCCGCGGGGATCGACGAATGATGTGTCAGCTGCTGCTTCACCGACTTCGTCCAGCCAGTGTTCCAGCGCCGCCTCTTCGTCGGCTCCGCGTCGATCATTGAGAGCTCCGCGAGGTGTTGGTCGTCGTCGTCGTCGGATAGCGCTGCCAGACGATATCACTGTCAGATATCATGAAGCTGATTCTGGTAGTGAATACGAAGGCAATGATGTCGATGACGATGATGAAGACCCCGACGAGCTTCTCGATACAAACACTGAGCGACTCAGAGCGGTGGCGAGGGAGCTCCAGCAGTATGTTGAAGAAGTCTGTATAGTGGAGGAGCAGCAAGAGGTGGAAGCAGTAGGCAACGAAGCAGATCCCCTCTTTATTGCCGGTGGAGCGGAACTTGCCGGTATCGGACCCAATGTGTCGGATGAGTTCCATTGGTCGACCGATTTTGGCACTTTTAACGGTGAGGCCGAAGAGTACAGGCGTTCACCTGGGCCTGCATTGGCTATCCAAAACCCAGTGGATATGTTTTCGCGAATTTGGGATGCAGACGCTATCTCGATGATTGTTCAGCAGACCAATTATTATGCTTTCCAATATATAGCGGCCTTGTCCGAACATGGTGACTTACCAAAAAACTTGGATCAGTGGTACGAAACTAACATGGAAGAGATGTACTGCTATTTTGCCATGCTAATTTTAATAGGAATGTGTAATCGGGGCTCACAGAGACTCTACTGGACCACGGGACTTCTGGAGATGCCGAAGTTCCGTGCTGTTATGTCACGCAACCGCTTTGAATTTATTTTCCGTTTTTTACATTTTGTAAATAATGAGGATATACCACACAACGTACGGTCATACACACGCAAAATTTTAAAAATAGCACCTATACTGGACCACTGCAACTCAAAATTCGCTTCTCTGTACACACCTCAAAGAGAGCTGAGCTTGGACGAGTCCCTTTTACTTTGGAAGGGCCGTCTTAGTTGGGTGCAGTGCATCCGAACTAAGGCGGCTCGCTTTGGGATCAAGTCGTTTGAGTTGTGCGAGGCATCGACCGGCTATATGCTCCGGTGTATAATTTATACCGGCAAAAATTCAAGCATGCACGAGGGACCTATTCATGGGTTTGGTAATCCTACCGTAAGGTGGTATTACAACTAATGAATGGGTACCTTGATGTCGGCCACCTTTTGGTGATGGACAATTGGTATAACCAGCTTCTCTTCACCAGATATCTGAAAATGAGGCATACTGATGTCATTGGCACTCTAAATTGTCGAAGGCAACACGTGCCTGAGATGATTAGAAATGCTAATGATCGTCAGATGCCTCATGGTGACACAATAAGTTGCCATTGCGGTGACATGGCTTTGACGTCCTGGAAGGACGTCAAGCTTGTCACAGTAATGTCAACTTATCATGGCGATGAGATGGTGGCTGGCAGGCGGGCAGGTGAAGCTCAGTACAAGCCAGTCGCCGTGGCCGACTATAACAAGTACATGGGCGGCGTTGATCTCAAAGATCAAAAGCTGACGATGTACTTGTTAGAGAGAAAACGGGGACTAAAGTGGTACATAAAAGTATTCAGAAGACTTGTTAACACAAGTATTCTGAATGCTTACATTATGTACCACAAGAATCCAATGTTCAAAGTTCTGACGCACCGAGAGTTTAGAATGGAATTAGCCGAAGGGTTAATTAAACGCTTTTCGCGACAAAGCGATGTTGCCAGACCACTGCCCCAATCAAGTTCTGCGTCTGCCACTGGAGGCCGCTTTGATTCTCGACTGCCACATTGCTCGGTCCATACGGGACATCAGTCAGCTACAAACCTTCGTCTGAAGGTACGTAGGTGCGTACAGTGCTCGGCCCGTGGCGTTGTACGCAAAGTTACTACGCAATGCCACGTATGCGATGTGGGTTTGTGCCTTGGCATATGCTTCTTAGATTATCATAAACCACAGTAGGCAGTACTTCTGTATAACCTGCCGTAGCTTATGTATACAGTAGGTTATACAGAAGACTGAAGAGTATAACCTGCCCCTTTGCTTGGCGTACGTGAACTACGAGAAAGCTTTTGATTCGATTGAGACTTGGGCTGTACTGCAGTCTCTTCAGCGATGCCAAGTAGACTACCTGTACATCGAGGTGCTGAAATGCTTGTACAAAAACGCCACTATGTCAGTCCGACTGCAGGACCAGAACTCAAAACCTATCCTACTGCAGCGAGGTGTGAGGCAGGGAGACGTTATATCTCCGAAACTGTTCACCGCTGCACTGGAAGATGTTTTCAACGTTCTGGACTGGAAAGGGCTAGGCATCAACATTTGAAACCGACCCATTTGTGTATTTTTTGTGTTTTTTCATAATCTTGATAAATGGGTTATTGATTTTATTAAACATTTGTAAATTATATTTTGTTTAATTTATTTACCCTTTAGAAAAAAATCTTAAAAATAACTATTTAAAAAAATACTTGTCTACCTTGTTATGCTTAGACCAAATTAATGTTTAAAATTTCAATCTGATACACTCTACTTGCAATAATACAGAATACATAAATATAATAATTATTTGAAAATTCATTGAATTATTTACTTATTTGAACATCCTGTAGTGTAAGTATCAAGGCGCCCAGCGTCTACTCGAGTTGCCGTTTGACAGTTGTCAGAAATGTTTGCGAGGACCCGGCGTCCACTCGAGTTGACGCTTGACAGTTGTGCGAAATTTTACTAAATTTGCTTGGGCTTCAGCGGTTTTGACGTTTAAAATCGTGGGTTCTGAAAGGTTAAGCCAGGCTATGGCGGAAGGCTCAAATGCAAGGAATATTGTAGACAGTTACCCGCCGTCAAAAGAAAATTATGAGAAGGTTATCGAGCTTCTTGAGACCCGGTTCGCAAAGACTGAGGTTTTAGTGGAAATTTACGTGCGTGAATTAATTAAGTTAGTAGTATCCAAAAACAGTTTAAATATTGAAATTTTGTATGACAAAATAATAGTTAACTTGCAAATACTAGAGTCCTTAGGAAATGTAAAAGATAAATATGAATGTATTTTATTACCTCTAATCGAATCGTCGCTGCCAGACTCGACTCTGATATTGTGGAGCAAAGTAACCTTGAGATCTGATTCATCTAAATTAAGCCAACTGTTAGCCTTTCTCAAGCTTGAAGTAGAAGCGGAGGGCCGATGCAAGCTAGCAAGGAGTGCATTGACGGAGCCTGCGGGTGCAGAGGTTGTCCCTACTGCATCGTGCTTAGTATCCAAGGAGGTAAGACAGGAGCAGGTCAAAGGGAATCAACAAAATCAAGGTATGAGTAACTCATGTTATTTTTGTGAAAGAATGCACGGTACTTTGGAGTGTGGAAGGGCTGGCAGTATGAGTTTGGAAGAAAAGAGGGATGCAATTAAAAAAAAAGGTGCATGTTATATTTGTTTAAAGAAAGGACACATGGCAAAGAAGTGTAGAGCATTTGTTAAATGTATGTGTTGTAGTAAACGTCATCAAATAATATTCTGTCCTGTTGTGAACGAGCAGGCAAGCAGCAGGACCTGTGAACAGAAAAATAATGAGAAGAAACCAGAAAAACAAGAAGTAAATAGTGCTCATGCAAGTAATAATAATACTACTACCTTATTACAGACCGTAATTGTTAAAGTCAGCGGACAAACTCAAGAAAAAAAGGTAAGGGCACTTCTAGATTCTGGATCACAGCGTACCTATATAAAAAGTCAGCTAGCTAAGGACTTGGGACTGCACTGCACAAGGACTGAGAACCTCAGTCATGCTCTGTTTGGAGGAATAAAGAAAGCGACGCAAACACACAGGGTGTATAATTTTAAAGTGAGTAATTTAAATAATACTTATCAGATTTCTATGTCAGGTTTAGAACAAGATGTACTTTGTGGGTCTATACCTAAGGTTCAGGATTCGGGCCTGATTGATAATTTGAGGAAACATGAGATCACTTTACGACACAAAAGAAGACATGTCTGATATTAGCATTCTTATAGGATCTGATCATTTAGGTGCTATTTTGGAGGGGAACTTTGTTCACTTATCTGACAATCTTGTTGCAATTTCTACAAAGTTGGGTTGGACCCTACAAGGACCAATACAAGGTGTATACAACACAACAGTGTGTTCAAACTTTGTAGCTTCGATGCAGCAAGAAGATACCTTAAAGTTCATGTGGGACATTGAAATGTTGGGAATAAAGGATCCATATGACAACAACAAAATTTCAGAAGCACAAATAATAAATCAGTTTAATGAAAATATTACAGAGAGTGCAGATGGCAGATATGAAGTAGAACTCATTTGGAAAGAAGGACCAGAGCAGCTGGAATCCAGTTACGAGACAGCGCAGAAAAGATTATGGTCTACTACTAAGAAGTTAAAGAAAATTCAAAAATTAGAAGAATATGATGAGGTAATTCAAGAGTGGAAAGAAATGGGAATAGTTGAAGTAGTAAGAAAAGACAACAGAGACAATGGCCACTACCTACCGCATCATGGAGTAATAAAAGATAATAGTACTACGAAAATGAGACCAGTGTTTGATGCTTCTTGCAAGGACAGAAATGGAAGGTCATTAAATGCATGCCTAGAACGGGGACCAAACCTTATCGAAAATATACCAAAAATGTTAATATTATTTAGAAGCTGTAGATATGGAGTAATATCTGATATAAAGAAGGCTTTCTGTCAGATAAGCATCAAACAACAAGACCGTTCATATTTAAAATTTTTGTGGTGGGAGAAGGATGAAATCATTTCTTACAGACATGCAAGAGTACCGTTTGGTGTAGCATGTAGTCCTTTCCTATTGGCAGCAACCATAAAGCACCACTTAGAGAAAAATATGAATGACTACCCAGGCACTGCGAATAGACTGAAAGAAGCCTTTTATGTGGATAATTGTGTAACCAGTTTCGACACAATTAAAGAAGTAGAACAATTTCGAAAGGAAGCCACTGAACTTATGCAGCTTGGGAAATTTGAATTAAGAGGTTGGATGACTCAATCAAATAAAGAAGAAAGACCAGAATCAGTATTAGGATTGCAGTGGGATAGATATGAAGATAACTTGAGTTGCAAGGTAAATATAAAGTCAGTACCTAAAGTCATTACAAAGAGAGAATTGTTATCTATTACACAACAAATATTTGACCCCATTGGGATCTTATCTCCAGTCACTATTATTCCAAAATTAATAACACAAAAAGCATGGTTATTAAAAACAGGATGGGATGAAGTAATACCTATAGAATTGGAGAATAAATACAGAAGATGGATAACTACTATAGAGTACATAAATTTGTGTAAAATTCCAAGATGTCTTTCAGAAACCCCATTACAAGATTGTAAGGTATAAGTACACGTGTTCTGCGACGCTAGCAAGGATGCTTATGCCGGTTGTGTATTTTTACGAACTGAATATGAAGGAAAAGTAAATGTTCAACTTATTTTAGCAAAAAGCAGAGTTGCGCCAATAAAAAGACAGATGTCACTACCAAGGCTGGAATTAATGGGTGCAGTAATTGCAGCAAGATTATACACAGAAGTTATATCATCAGGTTTGTTATCTTCATGTAAAAAGTATAAAGTCCACTGTTGGACAGACTTAGCTGTTGTATTGGCATGGCTAAGAAGACAAAATACATGGAAAACCTTCGTGACAAACCGAGTAAAAGAGATATGCATAAATACAAAAATGGACAACTGGAATCACTTGCCTGGTACGTACAATCCTGCGGACTTGCCATCACGTGGCTGCGACGCAAAAACACTGCTAGAGATACAATGGTGGACTGGTCCGCAGTGGCTGTACTTAAAAAAGGATGAATGGCCGACATCTTCAGTCAATGAAACAGAAGCAGATGAAGCAGCTATAGCTAGTGAAGAGAATAGGACTGCAGCAGTGAATATCGAGGTAAATACAGATTTATTTTGTGATAAATTACTATACTTCAACCAATACACTAAGATAGTAAGGATGGTTGCAAGACTATTAAGAATGAGCCCTAGAATCAGACAGAAGTACAATGTAAGTTCTATACATATTTTTTACGAAGAACACAAGAATGCAGAAAACACATTGATTAAGCTGATACAACAAGAGACATATACAGAAATAAAAAAGAAAGAAAATATTTTCTAACTATTAAAGAAGAAGGGTTTATAAAAGTAAAAACTAGACTAGATTGTAGCAAAGAAGACAGAAATTTTATATATCCTATATTATTACCTGGAAAGAATGAGATAGTGAGAAGGATGGTTCAAAAAAAAACACAGAAAAATTAATCATGCTGGTACACAAACAGTGATGACTGAATTAAGAAATCAGTTTTGGATTACTGGAGTAAGAAAATTAACAAAGAAAGTGGTAGGTCAATGCATTATTTGCAAGAGATATAAGGCTAAGAACTATATAGCACCGCAACCACCACTTCCAGAGGATCGTATTTGCAATACTGCGGCATTTCAAGTTGCTGGTGTTGATTTAGCAGGACCACTGTTTTTAAAAGGCAATCAAAAATGCTGGATTGTTTTATACACCTGCGCTGTTTACAGGGCTATTCACCTAGAATTGACAGATACGCTATCTACAGCTGGATTTATTTTGACTCTTCGCAGATTCATCAGCAGAAGGGGAAGAGTAAGGACAATTTACTCAGATAATGGAACTAACTTTGTTAACACTGCAAATCTGTTGCGGGAAATTAACTGGGATGAAGTGGGGGAGGCTGCCCAATCTTATGGGATACAATGGAAGTTTTCCATACCATCAGCTCCTTGGTGGGGAGGATGGTGGGAAAGGTTAATAAGGGTGGTAAAGGAGATGTTGAGGCGAATCCTTGGAAATGCATCAGTAGACTTTATAGAATTATGTACAATCCTATGCGATTGTGAAGCAACTATAAATAATAGGCCACTTACATATGTCGAAATGGGGGATATAAGGCCTTTAACGCCTGCTATGTTCCTGCATGGTTTGGCGAACAATGAGGTTCCAGACCTAGATCAAATAGACAATAGAAGCTTGAATGTACGACATAGATACTTGCAACAACTGAGAGAGGACTTTAGAAAGAGATTTAAAAATGAATATTTAGCATTGATAAAGGGCAAATCTAACAACTGTAAAAGAGAACCTAAAGTGGGGGAAATGGTGCTCGTGGAAACGGAGGCAAAAAGAATTCAGTGGCCGGTAGGTATAATTACAGAAACCATCACTGGGAAAGACGGATGTACGCGAGTTGCTAAAGTTCGGACTGCATTAGGAGACAAATTAAGAGCATATCAGAGATTGTACCCCTTAGAAATCTCAGTGTCACACGAATGGCTGAACTCTACATCCTCACCAGAAGCCAGTACAAGTCAGCAGAAAACTCAGTCTACAGGTGAGACACTCCCTATTCCTGTTTCGCCTGTTCCATTAGCTACCACTACACGGTCCGGTCGGGCGGTTAAACTACCGCATCGATTTTTTGAGTAAGTTAAACCTATTTTCTGATTGTTTGATTTGCCATTCTTTTTTATAATTTGCTCCCAAAATTTAGAGTTGTGTCGGGCTGATGACTAGATTTAATTATAGAATAATTAGTGTTAAGACTAGAATAAGATTAGGCTAAGAATATTAAAAAAAATGTTCTGGTTATGAGCAGTCTAGATATTAGTGTTGTAGTTTAACTGATGACTTTGTATTAGCTGTAAGTTTTATGCAAAATATTAGCTCTGTCTATCCTAGAAATTTTCAATTTAGGTTTCTGATTTGATTTAATGGAAGAATTGTTTAATTTGTTATGTTCAAGCATTCGAAAACTTAATATGCATTATGTAGAATTTACGGATTTAGATTAAGAAGTCTTATTATTATTTGCTTAGATTAAGAAGTCTTATTATTATAAATTGTAACAGACAGTCCATTACTTTTGCCCCCCGGAGTGTGTTGTGAAAACCGGAACGCATTTTTAAAAAAAAAGGAGACTTGTCATTCTGGTAGCTGCGTAAAAAAGCTGCATGTCGTGTTATCTATTTAAGACTCTAAAAATGTGAATCATAAAGAAATAAAGTGAAAATAAACATAATAGTTTTATTCAAAACAAGCTGCTTTCTAAACCAAAACACGTTTCTATAATGCCATCTTCATCATCTGAGGAGACATTCTGTGAATTAAATTTATCGGCCGAAGACATACAGGACATTCAAGTTATTGAAGACAGCCAAAAGCCCAACATCAAGAATGTTCTGGTAGATATTGATGTTATTAAAGACAGCCAGCAGCTCAACATTGATAATGTTCTGATCGAATCAGATTTGTCCGAGTCGCCTATTACTTCCGCCATATTATCATGTCCTGGCGAGCCAAGTGGTTCCCAAGTAGATGGAGCCAAGTTGATGGAAAAAAAGAGTTACTAATACACGTTGACATTGGCAAAATAATCGTCAAGCAAAGATGGAAGGCATAATTTGAAAAGAAAAAGAAGAAGTGATTAATATATTTTGAAATAAAAAAAAATGTTGTATCAAATTGAGTTTTATTTTAGATATATACAACATATTATTATATAATTGTAATGATCCAAATGCACATATTATATACATATGAAGTCATTTATTTATATTTATACACTCCATATACAAAAATTTAAAATTTTCTTGGATGTGCTCGTTTCTGGACTGTGAACATGATAAACAAATCTTTGCTTAAATTAAATACAACACAGTTATCATCATCATCATGATATCGGCCAATAAATGTCCACTGCTGTACATATATACAGTTAATTAATATAGTGCTTTCTGGTAGACAATATTTTTAGGTTTTTTTTGCGGTGCGTAAATAAATAAGGATGTTGGTTTTCCGACACGCGAACACGCAACGTATAATGCGCGAAACAGGGAAACTCTAAGTTTATTCCGCAAACTTGCAAAGATTGGCCTTGCGATTTATTTATGGTCATCGCAAAAGCTAGACGCACGGGAAATTGCAACCTTTTAAAATCAAATGGCAAATCCGTTGGAATCATAGGTATTCGTGGGATTAAGTCATCCTATCCTTTGTATTTTCCTTTGATTATTTTAGCTTCGATGATGTTATTCATGAGTTTCTTCACAACCAATCTCGTTCCATTGCAAAGTCGAGGTTGATTAATATTACGCAGCATGATGACAACTGACCCTACTTTTAATTTCAAATTATGTGGTGGTAGTCCAGGCAAGTCCAATGAATTTAAAAATTCTGTAGGATAGTTGACTACGTCATCCTGGTTTGTAGCCGTGTCAACTGATTTGTACGTAAGCAACTCTCCTGGAAGGAAATTCTGAATGGTAGCATTGAGATCATCGACATCTTTGTTTTTTGCTGCCAATATTGCTCGTTCACTTAGCCAATCGTGGTTATTATATTATTGTTTAATGTCCGGAAAAACACGCTGAATAAGCTCCTCTTTCGATTCTGTGAAGTGACAGAAATCTATGGGAAAAGTCATTAATCCGGTCGAGCTGTCAACTGCGACCTTACCATTGCCAATATCCAGCAACTGCTTCGAAAACACAGTCGCAGTTTGATCTTGTTGCAAAAACACTCGCATGTTAGTAGTTAATTGTAGTGTCTTTACGTGCCGCCACAAATTCACCAAAAATGTTTTGGTTATCACGTAAATCTTTTAACGTCCTATCTAGTGCCTCCAGCGACCTCTTGTGGGCCATTGTGCATTCGTCCCAAATTATCAATTTGCATACTTGGAGAGTCTTCGCCATAGCGCTATTTTTGGCGATGTTGCAAACTGGCGTTTCGTTGATATGCATGTTTAATGGTAATTTTAAGGCTGAATATGCAGTTCGTCCGCCTTCTAATAAAGTTGCTGCTATTTCAGATGAAGCCAACGCTAGGGCTATCTCATTTTGCGATCGGATCTTTGCTAATAGCAATGTAATTAGGAACGTTTTCCCAGTACCCCCAGGAGAATCAAGAAAGTAAATCCCCCCAGACCAACTGTTTACAGCTTGTATCAAACGATCCTTTGTTCTTCGTTCAATTGCGGAACAGTTGTGCGAACTGCTTCGGTCATAGCTTGAGTATCGTACTGGAGTTCTCTTTGCAACTCATGGTTTAATGCATCTTGCATAGCACGATTAGGTGCTGTCAGGCCCAAACACGACAATACTTTATTTGCCATCAATAAACACATATCTTCTATTATGATCAATGTGTCATTGTAAATCTCTGCCGTAATTTCCAATGTAGGATTCAAAGTTTCACAACGCACGCGATGCAACACATCCTCAGACATGTCATCCCTATATTTCATCCACAAATCTTTCGGATTTGAGGGGAAACATGTCGATATTATAATCGCAAACAGTGTGCGAATTTGATGCGGCGATGAAGATATCACGGAATCCTTGAGCGTATCATCCCAATGCGAATCGTTTTCAAGCAACCGTAATAATTGACACGCCTCACGGTAAGTCGCACACAGATGTCCATCAACTGTTCTCAATTGTTGAAAAGATGTCGGAACAGGAACATTCACCAATAACAATCTAAGATAATAACATTCATCGTTATTAAGATGTACTGTATATATAAGGCCTATAGCATCTGTGGCAAATACATTTTCATATCCTTCAAGTGGTGTTCCTTGTTTACGACGCTGAAAAGACTTTGATGATGCGTTCCATGTGTAGTAGCGCGGTATATCAGCATACAGCAAAGTGCGAGCGAATTGATCAGTTTCACAAATTGAGAAGAAACCTGTCAATGTGGTCACAGGTGGACGTACCGCTCTATCCACAGCGTTGTTTGGGTTGAAATACACTCGTTGTCCATTTTCCAAATTAACTGCCAAATGGAATACAGTGGGATGTCTTTCATGAATTGCAAACGAAAATATGCGCCAAACAGCCTCATTGCTGCTTACATAGCGACCCATCTGATAGTGAGACACTTCATCATTTGTGTTTGTTACTGCGAAGATGGCCATGTCGCTAGCTTTGTTAACATATTTACATATGTACTTTATGGATTTCATAGAGTTACAAAATTCCACATTGATGTGAGCTTCAAAAAATTTGGACAATATGGGCGAGAACGGCACAATCCAACGATTGTCTACATGAAAATCTTGTCCTTTTATCTTGACATCTACAGATCGTCCACCGTCCTCTACTGATCGCCGACGATACAATGGGTAACCATCGATTCCCGAGATGGTTTCAGCAACCAAGTTTCTCGGGTATCGTTTGGAGCACTTGCCGTCGATCATACAGGGTGAGCTGTTGTTGATAACTCCGCAAGGTCCATGTATCATGTGTTTAATTACTATTGTATGCAATTTTGGGTCAACCGTTTCATCAGGAATTTCGGCTGAAATAATGGAATCAATTTCTTCTGGCCTTATTTTGTCAACCAACCAGACTAATATATGAGCATGTGGCAAACCACGCTTTTGCCACTCAACAGAGTACATCCAACAACGTACTTGGCTATACACACGATGCTTTGTAATGAAATTCATTAAATATTTTAATTTTTGCTTTTAAACTCTGGCTGTGATGTCATGCCTATCAAGGGGTGTTTGGTTGTGTAGCAGTTCTTTTTTTTATTTCAATCCATTGTGGGTTACAGGTGAATGTAATGAATAGGTCTGGACGGCCATACTTTCGAACATAAGACATCGCATCTTGAGCGTACTCGTGCATGTGGCGCGGGCTTCCGATGTAAGTGGCCGGTAAAATTGTCATTCTTCCTACATTATTTACATTGCCGTCAGCATTGATTGCATCGCGAAGATGAATGTACTCTTCAGATCGAAGCTACTGTTGGTTTAGACGAATGTGTGTCAATCGTTCAGTCTCAATTTTGACATACATGTCCACTGCATACTGATGAAAGAGCCGTTGACACATCAAAATGTGATTTACTTCACCTTCACGGATCATGAGTTGTATGCATAATAATTCATGGTGCTGACTTTTTTGTGTGTATCAGCACCTGGAGGTACAAATGATAAAAAAATACATTTATATATTGAATATATAAAATATTTTATTTTGTATAATCTAATTACCTGTTGTTGGATTAACCATTTTGATATTAAAATGGTACCCATCTTCTCCCTGCCAGAAAATTAATGGGTATTGTAAAGCATCAAAAGCTCTATGCGTTTCATATACACGCTTCAATTCATTGTTCCGGCGATGAAGTACAATATCTCTTGATTGCAAATTCTCTCCAACAACGACAATAGCCACTTCATCTATTGTCGGTGAATTAAACTTCCTTGCATGCTCTCCAGCAGGTGTTTTGTCGGCTCTTATTACAATATTATGGCTGTCTGATGGCATCCGATCCAGTGCCATTTTGAACACCTTCACTAATTCATTATTCTCGTGAAGAAATGTTTGCAGTTGTTGGACAATGGTTCGCTTGACGGTTGGATTATGACCACAACGTGTATCAACTTCCGCATCTTGATTGCCCATAAAATAAATTTGCAAAAATTTATGATCTGCATCTGGCACTGCCAGCATTGCCCCCAGTAGGCGATGAATTTGTCCTTGTGTCTGTAATTGTTTAAGAACTGGTTAAATTAATTGTGATACAAATACAAATTAGAATTTCACTAAAACAATTATGGTATACTACCTTGGGCATGAACCCGTCTTGTACTATATGCGTTGCACCAAACGATGTCATTTGGAAGCAATTATTATATTTTTGGATGTTAGCCAAGAAGTGTTTAGACTCACTTTCCATCCCATTAACTAATGAGGGTAACGGTTCAGGTGGTGGAACCAATTGTGGCAATTGTACTTTGCCACCAGCACAACATAATCCTGCAGGTTCACTACTGTATTTTAATGCTTTACAATGTTGACAAATGATTGACATTTCTCCAATCGTCACAGATTTGTCGGCACTATAATCAATTTCCGGATCGTAGGAAAATGCTCCTCGTTCGAGGTTTACAGGAGCATTGCGTCTGCGGAATCGATTTAATTCATTATCCCGTGCTCGCTGCTGTTGTGATCGATGTGCACGAACTCGTTCCATTCTCTGCCTATCCACTTCATAGTTATTTACTCAACGTAATTCTCCCATACTTGTACGACTGTTATCATTATCAGCCTCTCGCTGGTCATTAGTGCGGTTGGAGCGTAAAGTAGCTCGTTACACATTTACACAACTTCGACGACCTATGTCAGGTCGTTTTCTTTTCCTCGGCATTGTAAGCAGCGAAAAGAAAATCACTTTTAGCAGTATTTCTCCAATTAAATGTTTCTTTTTTTTAACATGAGATGACAAAACCAAGGATGTTAAAGTAGGAGCGCAGCGAAAAGTCTCTAAATCTATGGACAAAACAATGGAACGTTCGGATACACTTATTATTATAATAAAAATATTTTTGAGAGTTGGTAACACTGTAAGGTTGGCTTGGCACCCATCAAACATTTAAAAAAATATTTTTGAGAGTTGGTAACACTGTAAGGTTGGCACCCATCAAACATGTCAACACATTATTATTTTTATATTTTGAAATTTAAATACACGATGTTATGAGCAAAGTTGATATTATGTTGTCGATTCAAAAGTCTTGTTTTAATGCGTTCTTCAATTCGCGTGGAACTGAGAGTACAAATACCGTCAAATGTTTGACAGAAAGTAAGTGGTCAACTTTTATATGGGAAAATGGAATTGTCGTCTTACTCTATCTTACTCGCAATTTTTCCTTATTTGCTCACCGTGTAGACCTACCCTGGACTACGACAAACATTTTAAAACCAAAATCAGCTCAATCGGCCCAGCCGTTCTCGAGTTTTAATCAGACTAACGAACAACAATTCATTTTTATTTATCTATAATAACGAACAACAATTCATTTTTATTTATATAGATATTTTCGATTTAAGATACTACCACAATTTGTTGTGTTAAATCGAAGTGCCATTGTGGAGTAACCTGCGAATCGCGTCGAAGCGTGGGCCTACCCGCGGGGACAAAATCGGGAGGATTCTGTTCTGGTGAAACAGCTGGGGTATTTTCTGGCGAAACAGCTGGGGTACCTTCTGGCGAAACCTCAAGTTACCAGCTGGCGAAACCGCTTGGGTATGAGTTATCGAGATACTCAAAGGGGAACGAGCAACTTCAGAGTTTCTTGCCTGTTCTTCAATAAATAATTTATTAAAAATATTTTCGATTTAAGATACTACCACAATTTGTTGTGTTAAATCGAAGTGCCCTTGTGGAGTAACCTGCGAATCGCGTCGAGGCGTAAGCCTCCCCGCAGGGGCAACATCGGGAGGATTCTGTTCTGGTGAAACAGCTGGGGTATTTTCTGGCGAAACAGCTGGGGTACCTTCTGGCGAAAAAAACAAGATGTTTTTGTTGAAAACCTTACTAGATTCTCGCGAAGGGGGACGGACGGTGGTTTTGCAATGAAGGGTATTGTGTACCCTGAAATAATCTTAAAAATCTTCTTTGGAACTCCTAGCTCCTGCCACTGAGATAGAAAATCCTATAACTGTCCCCCTTGAAAACCGTCAATATTTACGACCCCTTTCCAGGCCGTTCGTGATGCTTGTTCGACGATCTAGCGCTTGTTTGGCGATAATTTGAAGATCTAGTTGAAGTAGGGCGGGTAGCCGCCGCAAGACGAGTGTTCCAATACGACTGCTTGCCTTTGGCGACGTGAGAAGAGGCTGATGGCTTGCGAAAAGTATTTTTGGAAACTCTTCTGTCTGAAAACTTATTCGTGGCGATTGTCTGTGCAACGCCTCCATTCTCCTTTAAAATGTTACCTAGTAACTTCTCATCAAAGAGATGAGTCGGCGAGGGGTGAATAGCTTGTACCGGTCCCGTTAACAAATCATTCTTGCCTTTAAACGCCTTTCTCCTCATTTCTATAGCCTCTGCCCTATGGGCACAAACGTAATGTAACAGTTAGTCCGACAATAACCTAAAGGACGAATCCTCAGACAGCATCTTTCTAAGATGCTCGCCGGCTTCTGGGAACTTCTTTTTAATTGCGTTCAGTTTTTCCGCCAATTTCTTCCTCTGTAAAAGAAGGCCGTGGCAAACAGTGCCCAACACTCCCTCTTGTTTAGAGAGCCAAGGGGAAGGTTGGGTAGGGAGACTTCCCAACTCGGTATTTACCTTCAACGCGCTGAACACTGGGGTTGCTTGAAGGTGTTTCTCCACGTCCTTGTAACGAATTCGGTTCCATCCTTCGGAACCGAACCTCTGACAATCAATCTCCTCTTTTCTGATTTGTGGAGATGGTTCCGGTATCAGAGGGTCGGCTTCCTTTATTTTGGGAACGAATTCTATGTCCCCTTGCTCCTCGAAGCGAGGATCATCTCTGTAAATGTCCAGGTCTGGAGCCCTCCATGAAGCACCACCCTCAGACTCCGTGAGCGATTCCACATCAGACGAAGAATGATCCTCATCTCCTTCTTCTGGGTCTGAGTCTCTGAACGGCTGTCTTTGTGCTTCGATCTTCTTCAGTAAAAGAGAAAACATACTCTCCATTTTTCCCTCTAATAAATCTATGCGATTATCTTGAGATGCAGAGCGAGCCCGGGAGATCTTTCTGTATTTCCCCGTAGGCTCCTCATTACTAGAAACCATAGATGTACTACGTCGCTTTCGACTGGTTTCTTCGGCTTCCGGAAGAAGGCCAGCCAAGATCTTGGCCACCTCAGCCCGAGTATGCAGCAAGGGGTTCAATGCTCTCACCGATTCTTTGAATAGCTCCGTTCGCGCAGCTGAACCCCTAATTTTGTTGGCTATGGACGGCGGCCCTATGATAAGAGCTCGCGCGAAAGCCCAATCCAGGAGCTTAAATCGCAGCTCTCTGTACCCCTTTTCCGATAGATGGTCGGTATCCGGGTTGAATGCGCATACCAGGCCCACGGTATTTGTTGTGTTAAATCGAAGTGTCACCTGCGAATCGCGTCGAGGCGTGGGCCTACCCGCGGGGGCATCATCGGGAGGATTCTGTTCTGGTGAAACAGCTGGGGTAACTTCTGGCGAAATAGCTGGGGTTCCTTCTGGCGAAACCTCTAGGTTACCAGCTGGTGAAACCGCTGGGGTATGAGTTATCGAGATACTCAAAGGGGAACGAGCAACCTAAGAGTTTCTTGCCTGTTCTTCAATTACTAATTTATTAAAAATATTTTCGATTTAAGATACTACCACAAATTGTTGTGTTAAATCGAAGTGCCCTTGTGGAGTAACCTGCGAATCGCGTCGAGGCGTGGGCCTACCCGTGGGGACAACATCGGGCGGATTCTGTTCTGGTGAAACAGCTGGGGTAACTTCTGACGAAACAGCAGGGGTACCTTTTGGCGAAACCGCTGGGGTATGAGTTATCGAGATACTACAAGGGGAACGAGCAACCTCAGAGTTTCTTGCCTGTTCTTCAATTACTAATTTATTAAAAATATTTTCGATTTAAGATACTACCACAATTTGTTGTGTTAAATCGAAGTGCCCTTGTGGAGTAACCTGCGAATCGCGTCGAGGCGTGGGCCTACCCGCGGGGGCAACATCGGGAGGATTCTGTTCTGGTTAAACAGCTGGGGTAACTTCTGGCGAAACAGCTAGGGTTTCTTCTGGCGAAACCGCTGGGGTATGAGTTATCGAGGTACTCAAAGGGGAACGAGCAACCTCAGAGTTTCTTGCCTGTTCTTCAATTACTAATTTATTAAAAATATTTTCGATTCAAGATACTACCACAATTTGTTGTGTTAAATCGAAGTGCCCTTGTAGAGTAACCTGCGAATCGCGTCGAGGCGTGGGCCTACCCGCGGGGGCATCATCGGGAGGATTCTGTTCTGGTGAAACAGCTGGGGTAACTTCTGGCGAAACAGCCAGCTGTTTCGCCAGAAGTTACCCCAGCTGTTTCGCCAGAAGGTACCCCAGGGTACTTTCTGGCGAAACCTCTAGGTTACCAGCTGGCGAAACCGCTGGGGTATGAGTTATCGAGAAACTCAAAGGGGAACGAGCAACCTCAGAGTTTTTTGCCTGTTCTTCGATTACTAATTTATTAAACATATTTCGATTTAAGATACTACCACAATTTTTTGTGTTTAATCGAAGTGGCCTCGTTGAGTTACCTGCGAATCGCGTCGAGGCGTGGGCCTACCCGCGGGGACAACATCGGGCGGATTCTGTTCTGGTGAAACAGCTGGGGTAACTTCTGGCGTACCTTCTGGCGAAACCGCTGGGGTATGAGTTATCGAGATACTCAAAGGGGAACGAGCAACCTCAAGAGTTTCTTGCCTGTTCTTCAATTACTAATTTATTAAAAATATTTTCGATTCAAGATACTACCACAATTTGTTGTGTTAAATCGAAGTGCCCTTGTGGAGTAACCTGCGAATCGCGTCGAGGCGTGGGCCTACCCGCGGGGGCAACATCGGGAGGATTCTGTTCTGGTGAAACAGCTGGGGTAACTTCTGGCGAAACAGCTAGGGTTTCTTCTGGCGAAACCGCTGGGGTATGAGTTATCGAGGTACTCAAAGGGGAACGAGCAACCTCAGAGTTTCTTGCCTGTTCTTCAATTACTAATTTATTAAAAATATTTTCGATTCAAGATACTACCACAATTTGTTGTGTTAAATCGAAGTGCCCTTGTAGAATAACCTGCGAATCGCGTCGAGGCGTGGGCCTACCCGCGGGGGCAACATCGGGAGGATTCTGTTCTGGTGAAACAGCTGGGGTAACTTCTGGCGAAACAGCCAGCTGTTTCGCCAGAAGTTACCCCAGCTGTTTCGCCAGAAGGTACCCCAGGGTACTTTCTGGCGAAACCTCTAGGTTACCAGCTGGCGAAACCGCTGGGGTATGAGTTATCGAGAAACTCAAAGGGGAACGAGCAACCTCAGAGTTTTTTGCCTGTTCTTCGATTACTAATTTATTAAACATATTTCGATTTAAGATACTACCACAATTTTTTGTGTTTAATCGAAGTGGCCTTGTTGAGTTACCTGCGAATCGCGTCGAGGCGTGGGGCCTACCCGCGGGGACAACATCGGGCGGATTCTGTTCTGGTGAAACAGCTGGGGTAACTTCTGGCGTACCTTCTGGCGAAACCGCTGGGGTATGAGTTATCGAGATACTCAAAGGGGAACGAGCAACCTTAAGAGTTTCTTGCCTGTTCTTCAATTACTAATTTATTAAAAATATTTTCGATTCAAGATACTACCACAATTTGTTGTGTTAAATCGAAGTGCCCTTGTGGAGTAACCTGCGAATCGCGTCGAGGCGTGGGCCTACCCGCGGGGGCAACATCGGGAGGATTCTGTTCTGGTGAAACAGCTGGGGTAACTTCTGGCGAAACAGCTAGGGTTTCTTCTGGCGAAACCGCTGGGGTATGAGTTATCGAGGTACTCAAAGGGGAACGAGCAACCTCAGAGTTTCTTGCCTGTTCTTCAATTACTAATTTATTAAAAATATTTTCGATTCAAGATACTACCACAATTTGTTGTGTTAAATCGAAGTGCCCTCGTAGAGTAACCTGCGAATCGCGTCGAGGCGTGGGCCTACCCGCGGGGGCAACATCGGGAGGATTCTGTTCTGGTGAAACAGCTGGGGTAACTTCTGGCGAAACAGCCAGCCAGCATTATTATTTTTATATTTTGAAATTTAAATACACGATGTTATGAGCAAAGTTGATATTATGTTGTCGATTCAAAAGTCTTGTTTTAATGCGTTCTTCAATTCGCGTGGAACTGAGAGTACAAATACCGTCAAATGTTTGACAGAAAGTAAGTGGTCAACTTTTATATGGGAAAATGGAATTGTCGTCTTACTCTATCTTACTCGCAATTTTTCCTTATTTGCTCACCGTGTAGACCTACCCTGGACTACGACAAACATTTTAAAACCAAAATCAGCTCAATCGGCCCAGCCGTTCTCGAGTTTTAATCAGACTAACGAACAACAATTCATTTTTATTTATCTATAATAACGAACAACAATTCATTTTTATTTATATAGATATTTTCGATTTAAGATACTACCACAATTTGTTGTGTTAAATCGAAGTGCCATTGTGGAGTAACCTGCGAATCGCGTCGAAGCGTGGGCCTACCCGCGGGGACAAAATCGGGAGGATTCTGTTCTGGTGAAACAGCTGGGGTATTTTCTGGCGAAACAGCTGGGGTACCTACTGGCGAAACCTCAAGTTAACAGCTGGCGAAACCGCTTGGGTATGAGTTATCGAGGTGCTCAAAGGGTAACGAGCAACTTCAGAGTTTCTTGCCTGTTCTTCAATTACTAATTTATTAAAAATATTTTCGATTTAAGATACTACCACAATTTTATTTTATTTATTTTTATTTTAACAAATTGGGAAACATACAGCATTAAGTAAATCTACTGGACATAAAACAACTTAATTAACACAGAAGCCAGCAAAGTTTCCACTAAAATCTATTACATTACCGTCTAAGTTACGCATTGTAAAGTTCTACATGATTATTATAATTTCGAAACCAGACTCAGTCATAGTTTTAAGTTTTAAATAGTATACATATTTTTGATAAAAAGAAACATACATATCTTATAACTCGTTACACATATCGATGGGTTTTAAATTTATGGTTTGGGTTTGTTTTTTAATTGCTTTAACAAATTGGTGATGCTTCATATGAAATATATCAATATCGACATTATAATTCTGATTGAAACTTTCGCAAGATCTAACAATAAAACGGTTTTTTGCATAGTTAGTTTTACATAATGGTGGAGCAAAAACATCTTTGGTACGAGCACTCAATCTTGGACATCTAAAATTTATTTTACTTAGCAGATAGGGAGACTCAATAATATTATTAATAATTTTATAAAGAAAAATTTGATCTCTGTGTTCCCGACGTTTCTCAAGCGATATCAAATCATCTCGGAAGCATCCACTAAATTTGTATTTCATTCGCTTAATTAGTTTTTTTTTGGATGCGTTCGATAGAGTTGATGTGAACAGAGTACTGTGGATTCCAGACGGTCGATGCATATTCAAGGTGAGATCTTACCAATGAATTATACAATAATAGAAAGGTTTTATAGTTTTTAAAGTCTTTGCCTTGCCTAAACATGAAGCCAAGCATTTTATATGCTTTGGCAGTAATTTTCTCAATGTGGGTGCCAAATAGTAGTTGGCTATCCAACTGGACCCCAAGGTCTCGCGCCCCAGTAACACGCTCAATACCCTCACCAAAGAGTGTATAATTGTGTACTATTGGCTTTTTCTTTCTTGAAAATGTTATGATGTGACATTTGTCAACGTTTAGATGTAATTTATTGCTTAAGCAAAATTGACAAAGCCTATTTAAGTCTAACTGAAGGTTATTACAATCTTCTACGGTCTTTACTCTTGTATATATTTTAGTGTCATCAGCATAAAGTATCAATTTTGAGTATACAACTTGTTTCGCTACATCATTGATAAAGATATTAAACATCAATGGATCGAGGTGCGAGCCCTGCGGCACACCTGAGGATATAGGAATGAAAGAAGAAGTATAGAAGAAGTAGAATTTGTTGTGTTAAATCGAAGTGCCCTTGTGGAGTAACCCGCGAATCGCGTCGAGGCGTGGGCCTACCCGCGGGGGCAACATCGGGAGGATTCTGTTCTGGTGAAACAGCTGGGGTAACTTCTGGCGAAACAGCTGAAACAGCTGGGGTATTTTCTGGCGAAACAGCTGGGGTACCTTCTGGCGAAACCTCAAGTTACCAGCTGGCGAAACCGCTTGGGTATGAGTTATCGAGATACTCAAAGGGGAACGAGCAACTTCAGAGTTTCTTGCCTGTTCTTCAATAAATAATTTATTAAAAATATTTTCGAATTAAGATACTACCACAATTTGTTGTGTTAAATCGAAGTGCCCTTGTGGAGTAACCTGCGAATCGCGTCGAGGCGTAAGCCTCCCCGCAGGGGCAACATCGGGAGGATTCTGTTCTGGTGAAACAGCTGGGGTATTTTCTGGCGAAACAGCTGGGGTACCTTCTGGCGAAAAAAACAAGATGTTTTTGTTGAAAACCTTACTAGATTCTCGCGAAGGGGGACGGACGGTGGTTTTGCAATGAAGGGTATTGTGTACCCTGAAATAATCTTAAAAATCTTCTTTGGAACTCCTAGCTCCTGCCACTGAGATAGAAAATCCTATAACTGTCCCCCTTGAAAACCGTCAATATTTACGACCCCTTTCCAGGCCGTTCGTGATGCTTGTTCGACGATCTAGCGCTTGTTTGGCGATAATTTGAAGATCTAGTTGAAGTAGGGCGGGTAGCCGCCGCAAGACGAGTGTTCCAATACGACTGCTTGCCTTTGGCGACGTGAGAAGAGGCTGATGGCTTGCGAAAAGTATTTTTGGAAACTCTTTTGTCTGAAAACTTATTCGTGGCGATTGTCTGTGCAACGCCTCCATTCTCCTTTAAAATGTTACCTAGTAACTTCTCATCAAAGAGATGAGTCGGCGAGGGGTGAATAGCTTGTACCGGTCCCGTTAACAAATCATTCTTGCCTTTAAACGCCTTTCTCCTCATTTCTATAGCCTCTGCCCTATGGGCACAAACGTAATGTAACAGTTAGTCCGACAATAACCTAAAGGACGAATCCTCAGACAGCATCTTTCTAAGATGCTCGCCGGCTTCTGGGAACTTCTTTTTAATTGCGTTCAGTTTTTCCGCCAATTTCTTCCTCTGTAAAAGAAGGCCGTGGCAAACAGTGCCCAACACTCCCTCTTGTTTAGAGAGCCAAGGGGAAGGTTGGGTAGGGAGACTTCCCAACTCGGTATTTACCTTCAACGCGCTGAACACTGGGGTTGCTTGAAGGTGTTTCTCCACGTCCTTGTAACGAATTCGGTTCCATCCTTCGGAACCGAACCTCTGACAATCAATCTCCTCTTTTCTGATTTGTGGAGATGGTTCCGGTATCAGAGGGTCGGCTTCCTTTATTTTGGGAACGAATTCTATGTCCCCTTGCTCCTCGAAGCGAGGATCATCTCTGTTAATGTCCAGGTCTGGAGCCCTCCATGAAGCACCACCCTCAGACTCCGTGAGCGATTCCACATCAGACGAAGAATGATCCTCATCTCCTTCTTCTGGGTCTGAGTCTCTGAACGGCTGTCTTTGTGCTTCGATCTTCTTCAGTAAAAGAGAAAACATACTCTCCATTTTTCCCTCTAATAAATCTATGCGATTATCTTGAGATGCAGAGCGAGCCCGGGAGATCTTTCTGTATTTCCCCGTAGGCTCCTCATTACTAGAAACCATAGATGTACTACGTCGCTTTCGACTGGTTTCTTCGGCTTCCGGAAGAAGGCCAGCCAAGATCTTGGCCACCTCAGCCCGAGTATGCAGCAAGGGGTTCAATGCTCTCACCGATTCTTTGAATAGCTCCGTTCGCGCAGCTGAACCCCTAATTTTGTTGGCTATGGACGGCGGCCCTATGATAAGAGCTCGCGCGAAAGCCCAATCCAGGAGCTTAAATCGCAGCTCTCTGTACCCCTTTTCCGATAGATGGTCGGTATCCGGGTTGAATGCGCATACCAGGCCCACGGTATTTGTTGTGTTAAATCGAAGTGTCACCTGCGAATCGCGTCGAGGCGTGGGCCTACCCGCGGGGGCATCATCGGGAGGATTCTGTTCTGGTGAAACAGCTGGGGTAACTTCTGGCGAAATAGCTGGGGTTCCTTCTGGCGAAACCTCTAGGTTACCAGCTGGCGAAACCGCTGGGGTATGAGTTATCGAGATACTCAAAGGGGAACGAGCAACCTCAGAGTTTCTTGCCTGTTCTTCAATTACTAATTTATTAAAAATATTTTCGATTTAAGATACTACCACAAATTGTTGTGTTAAATCGAAGTGCCCTTGTGGAGTAACCTGCGAATCGCGTCGAGGCGTGGGCCTACCCGTGGGGACAACATCGGGCGGATTCTGTTCTGGTGAAACAGCTGGGGTAACTTCTGACGAAACAGCAGGGGTACCTTTTGGCGAAACCGCTGGGGTATGAGTTATCGAGATACTACAAGGGGAACGAGCAACCTCAGAGTTTCTTGCCTGTTCTTCAATTACTAATTTATTAAAAATATTTTCGATTTAAGATACTACCACAATTTGTTGTGTTAAATCGAAGTGCCCTTGTGGAGTAACCTGCGAATCGCGTCGAGGCGTGGGCCTACCCGCGGGGGCAACATCGGGAGGATTCTGTTCTGGTTAAACAGCTAGGGTTTCTTCTGGCGAAACCGCTGGGGTATGAGTTATCGAGGTACTCAAAGGGGAACGAGCAACCTCAGAGTTTCTTGCCTGTTCTTCAATTACTAATTTATTAAAAATATTTTCGATTCAAGATACTACCACAATTTGTTGTGTTAAATCGAAGTGCCCTTGTAGAGTAACCTGCGAATCGCGTCGAGGCGTGGGCCTACCCGCGGGGGCAACATCGGGAGGATTCTGTTCTGGTGAAACAGCTGGGGTAACTTCTGGCGAAACAGCCAGCTGTTTCGCCAGAAGTTACCCCAGCTGTTTCGCCAGAAGGTACCCCAGGGTACTTTCTGGCGAAACCTCTAGGTTACCAGCTGGCGAAACCGCTGGGGTATGAGTTATCGAGAAACTCAAAGGGGAACGAGCAACCTCAGAGTTTTTTGCCTGTTCTTCGATTACTAATTTATTAAACATATTTCGATTTAAGATACTACCACAATTTTTTGTGTTTAATCGAAGTGGCCTCGTTGAGTTACCTGCGAATCGCGTCGAGGCGTGGGCCTACCCGCGGGGACAACATCGGGCGGATTCTGTTCTGGTGAAACAGCTGGGGTAACTTCTGGCGTACCTTCTGGCGAAACCGCTGGGGTATGAGTTATCGAGATACTCAAAGGGGAACGAGCAACCTCAAGAGTTTCTTGCCTGTTCTTCAATTACTAATTTATTAAAAATATTTTCGATTCAAGATACTACCACAATTTGTTGTGTTAAATCGAAGTGCCCTTGTGGAGTAACCTGCGAATCGCGTCGAGGCGTGGGCCTACCCGCGGGGGCAACATCGGGAGGATTCTGTTCTGGTGAAACAGCTGGGGTAACTTCTGGCGAAACAGCTAGGGTTTCTTCTGGCGAAACCGCTGGGGTATGAGTTATCGAGGTACTCAAAGGGGAACGAGCAACCTCAGAGTTTCTTGCCTGTTCTTCAATTACTAATTTATTAAAAATATTTTCGATTCAAGATACTACCACAATTTGTTGTGTTAAATCGAAGTGCCCTTGTAGAATAACCTGCGAATCGCGTCGAGGCGTGGGCCTACCCGCGGGGGCAACATCGGGAGGATTCTGTTCTGGTGAAACAGCTGGGGTAACTACTGGCGAAACAGCCAGCTGTTTCGCCAGAAGTTACCCCAGCTGTTTCGCCAGAAGGTACCCCAGGGTACTTTCTGGCGAAACCTCTAGGTTACCAGCTGGCGAAACCGCTGGGGTATGAGTTATCGAGAAACTCAAAGGGGAACGAGCAACCTCAGAGTTTTTTGCCTGTTCTTCGATTACTAATTTATTAAACATATTTCGATTTAAGATACTACCACAATTTTTTGTGTTTAATCGAAGTGGCCTTGTTGAGTTACCTGCGAATCGCGTCGAGGCGTGGGGCCTACCCGCGGGGACAACATCGGGCGGATTCTGTTCTGGTGAAACAGCTGGGGTAACTTCTGGCGTACCTTCTGGCGAAACCGCTGGGGTATGAGTTATCGAGATACTCAAAGGGGAACGAGCAACCTCAAGAGTTTCTTGCCTGTTCTTCAATTACTAATTTATTAAAAATATTTTCGATTCAAGATACTACCACAATTTGTTGTGTTAAATCGAAGTGCCCTTGTGGAGTAACCTGCGAATCGCGTCGAGGCGTGGGCCTACCCGCGGGGGCAACATCGGGAGGATTCTGTTCTGGTGAAACAGCTGGGGTAACTTCTGGCGAAACAGCTAGGGTTTCTTCTGGCGAAACCGCTGGGGTATGAGTTATCGAGGTACTCAAAGGGGAACGAGCAACCTCAGAGTTTCTTGCCTGTTCTTCAATTACTAATTTATTAAAAATATTTTCGATTCAAGATACTACCACAATTTGTTATGTTAAATCGAAGTGCCCCTGTGGAGTAACCTGCGAATCGCGTCGAGGCGTGGGCCTACCCGCGGGGGCAACATCGGGAGGATTCTGTTCTGGTGAAACAGCTGGGGTAACTTCTGGCGAAACAGCTAGGGTTTCTTCTGGCGAAACCGCTGGGGTATGAGTTATCGAGGTACTCAAAGGGGAACGAGCAACCTCAGAGTTTCTTGCCTGTTCTTCAATTACTAATTTATTAAAAATATTTTCGATTCAAGATACTACCACAATTTGTTATGTTAAATCGAAGTGCCCCTGTGGAGTAACCTGCGAATCGCGTCGAGGCGTGGGCCTACCCGCGGGGGCAACATCGGGAGGATTCTGTTCTGGTGAAACAGCTGGGGTAACTACTGGCGAAACAGCCAGCTGTTTCGCCAGAAGTTACCGCAGCTGTTTCGCCAGAAGGTACCCCAGGGTACTTTCTGGCGAAACCTCTAGGTTACCAGCTGGCGAAATCGCTGGGGTATGAGTTATCGAGAAACTCAAAGGGGAACGAGCAACCTCAGAGTTTTTTGCCTGTTCTTCGATTACTAATTTATTAAACATATTTTCGATTTAAGATACTACCACAATTTGTTATGTTAAATCGAAGTGCCCTTGTGGAGTAACCTGCGAATCGCGTCGAGGCGTGGGCCTACGTGCGGGGGCAACATCGGGAGGATTCTGTTCTGGTGAAACAGCTGGGGTAACTTCTGGCGAAACAGCTAGGGTACCTTCTGGCGAAACCTCTAGGTTACCAGCTGGCGAAACCGCTGGGGTATGAGTTATCGAGGTACTCAAAGGGGAACGAGCAACCTCAGAGTTTCTTGCCTGTTCTTCAATTACTAATTTTTTAAAAATATTTTCGATTCAAGATACTACCACAATTTGTTGTGTTAAATCGAAGTGCCCCTGTGGAGTAACCTGCGAATCGCGTCGAGGCGTGGGCCTACCCGCGGGGGCAACATCGGGAGGATTCTGTTCTGGTGAAACAGCTGGGGTAACTTCTGGCGAAACAGCTAGGGTTTCTTCTGGCGAAACCGCTGGGGTATGAGTTATCGAGGTACTCAAAGGGGAACGAGCAACCTCAGAGTTTCTTGCCTGTTCTTCAATTACTAATTTATTAAAAATATTTTCGATTCAAGATACTACCACAATTTGTTGTGTTAAATCGAAGTGCCCTTGTAGAGTAACCTGCGAATCGCGTCGAGGCGTGGGCCTACCCGCGGGGGCAACATCGGGAGGATTCTGTTCTGGTGAAACAGCTGGGGTAACTTCTGGCGAAACAGCCAGCTGTTTCGCCAGAAGTTACCCCAGCTGTTTCGCCAGAAGGTACCCCAGGGTACTTTCTGGCGAAACCTCTAGGTTACCAGCTGGCGAAACCGCTGGGGTATGAGTTATCGAGAAACTCAAAGGGGAACGAGCAACCTCAGAGTTTTTTGCCTGTTCTTCGATTACTAATTTATTAAACATATTTTCGATTTAAGATACTACCACAATTTGTTGTGTTAAATCGAAGTGCCCTTGTGGAGTAACCTGCGAATCGCGTCGAGGCGTGGGCCTACGCGCGGGGGCAACATCGGGAGGATTCTGTTCTGGTGAAACAGCTGGGGTAACTTCTGGCGAAACAGCTAGGGTACCTTCTGGCGAAACCTCTAGGTTACCAGCTGGCGAAACCGCTGGGGTATGAGTTATCGAGGTACTCAAAGGGGAACGAGCAACCTCAGAGTTTCTTGCCTGTTCTTCAATTACTAATTTTTTAAAAATATTTTCGATTCAAGATACTACCACAATTTGTTGTGTTAAATCGAAGTGCCCTTGTGGAGTAACCTGCGAATCGCGTCGAGGCGTGGGCCTACCCGCGGGGGCAACATCGGGAGGATTCTGTTCTGGTGAAACAGCTGGGGTAACTTCTGGCGAAACAGCTGGGGTACCTTCTGGCGAAACCTCTAGGTTACCAGCTGGCGAAACCGCTGGGGTATGAGTTATCGAGAAACTCAAAGGGGAACAAGCAACCTCAGAGTTTTTTGCCTGTTCTTCGATTACTAATTAGTAAACATATTTTCGATTTAAGATACTACCACAATTTTTTGTGTTAAATCGAAGTGGCCTTGTGGAGTTACCTGGGAATCGCGTCGAGGCGTGGGCCTACCCGCGGGGACAACATCGGGCGGATTCTGTTCTGGTGAAACAGCTGGGGTAACTTCTGGTATACCTTCTGGCGAAACCGCTGGGGTATGAGTTATCGAGATACTCAAAGGGGAACGAGCAACCTCAAGAGTTTCTTGCCTGTTCTTCAATTACTAATTTATTAAAAATATTTTCGATTTAAGATACTACCACAATTTGTTGTGTTAAATCGAAGTGCCCTTGTGGAGTAACCTGCGAATCGCGTCGAGGCGTGGGCCTACCCGCGGGGGCAACATCGGGAGGATTCTGTTCTGGTGAAACAGCTGGGGTAACTTCTGGCGAAACAGCTAGGGTACCTTCTGGCGAAACCTCTAGGTTACCAGCTGGCGAAACCGCTGGGGTATGAGTTATTGAGATACTCAAAGGGGAACGAGCAACCTCAGAGTTTCTTGCCTGTTCTTCAATTACTAATTTATTAAAAATATTTTCGATTCAAGATACTACCACAATTTGTTGTATTAAATCGAAGTGGCCTTGTGGAGTTACCTGCGAATCGCGTCGAGGCGTGGGCCTACCCGCGGGGACAACATCGGGCGGATTCTGTTCTTGTGAAACAGCTGGGGTAACTTCTGGCGAAATAGCTGGGGTACCTTCTGGCGAAACCTCTAGAATAAAATATAATAAAATAGAAAAAATCTTTATTTTATAGGACATTCAGGATGCCACTTAAAACGAGTCAAGATTACATGAAATACATACAAACAAACAAACATTAAAGGATTTAAATACATACATACGCATATGCATTTGCCACCACCATTTCAGAATATTAAAACATTGGTTTCATTTGAATCCAAGTGCCTTTTTATCAATGTTTCGTAGGTTCGTTCTCCCCTCCTGCTTTTAAATATTGGGTCTGTCGGTTCTCTGGTACGTAAGTAATATAACAATAATAAATCATCGTCTTCTTCCTCTTCAAGTAAAATTTGAATACTAGGCGACCCCATTGCAGAGCACACACGACTGATCGAATCAAACGAATTATCGTATTTATTATCGTATTTGACGCAAAACTCATGGCTCGAAAGTCACCGGTCCGATGCGGCTATGCGCCGCAGCGAAGCATGCCGCGGGCCGTGAGCCGCAGATCGCAGACCGCATTGCTCCGAAGTCTACCTTAAGGTCCACAACATCGCGCTTACTTGTGGTACAGTCATGGATAGTCTCTTTTAAAACAATCTTTATTGCTTAAAATTGTTTAAATTCATGTTTTTTATTATGGTATCGTTACTAACCCCTCTTATTTACAAAAAATAAAGATTGCTAAATTTGTTTAATCGGACAGACAGATGGAGTGTAAACAGACCTTATGTCTTTCTTGATTCGGATTTTACACCTCACGACACAGCGAATGTGCTTAAAAAAAATTGTAAACCTCCCCAACCCAAATGTATCATCTGATCTTTTGATTAAAGCCCCAAAAGCTAGGTATTTTAACTTTTGTCCGGCAAGTCGGATAAATTTTTTAATTTTTTTCGACTTTTTAAAAATTTCTTAAAAACTACCCGACCTGTTTGCAAAATTTAGCACCATACGATGTATGCATTACCCCAGCAGAAAATATCGCCTAGAAGGAATTCAGTTAGAAGAGCGCTTGGTGCGTCATTTGGTGTCTGTGCGCGTTAAATAACTTGTTATAGTGCATGTTGTCGTTTTTGAAAAAAATGGGAAAAATCAATCCTGCTGGGGTAACGTTGTTTAAGCTTAAAAATTCTAAACGAAGGACTGGAGAGACAATGACAGATATGGGCGGATAGCTTACATTTGTACATGCATGTGCACCAAGAATGAGTGTTGTGCGTCTTAGGGTATTTGTTTTTATGAATAGGTTATACTTTTGGGTCATCTGTATTTATTTAAATTCTAGTGTTTGTTTTTTGTTTCTTTTCTATCGAATTGACGGATGGATTTTTATAATTTTGTCCTTACTGTTTGTGTCAATATATTATATTTATCTTTAAGCCCATATTAACCGGCGTAATTCATTATCGTTCGTTATAATTAGATTTACTTATAATACTTTCCAGGAATTTTTACACTTATGATTGAGTTATGAATAAAATTAATGTCTTTCATTTCAGCTGTTGCAGGATTTTAAGAATAACAAGGACTTTTTTTACTCAAACATAGTTCTCTACCAAAAAAACATTGTCAGTGTGGCTAAATGAAAGTTGACACAATTGAAAGATAAGGACGTTAAACAAGCAATACATAATTGTTTTGATTCCATTTGTGGTAAGACTTCTTTATCTTTAACAAATTAGAAAATCCCTTTTTATTTGATTATTTTCATGAAAATCATGGGTAGATATGTTTCACCTATTCGTCATCTCGCTCACACAGAGCGGCACCGCTCGCAGCTCATTCGCCGCTGATTTCGAGGCAGAGGCCTAAGTGTCATCTTAGGATATTCTGTAAGTATAGTATTTCACATATAATTCTGTATGTTAATGTTTAGCTTATTATAGTCCAATTTAATTGTAATTAGGTATTTAAAAAAAAACTTCATTTCAACAAGTTTATAATGTCACAACGTCATGTTAAGCATGTAAAAGAAACGTGTAGAGCATGTCGAAAAAACATGCTCATAAATCCAGATCAACATGCTTCTCATGTCACTACAAAATGCAAAGCATATTAAAGTAACATGCCTGGCATTTTAAATTAATATGCTCAATCATGTCATTTCAACAAGTTTGTAATGTTCCAACATCATGTCAAGCATGTAAAAGTAACATCCTCATCATGCAAGATCATCATGTTCATCGTGTTACATTAACCATCAAGTCTTGGCAAATCAAAATGCTAAGCTTGTTGTTAAGTTTAGTGAAATTTAACATGATGTAACGTAGAAATAACGTAATTAGTAGCTTGTTGGATCATTATGTAAGATTTTACAAGATTCAACTTGTAGCGTCAACCAATGAGCATATTGGCGCTATTTTAACCAAAAAGAAGGTTGAATCAACTTGAAAGAAGGTTTTTTTTCTATCAGTGCATCGTATATGATGGACCTCATTTATTTAAATCCATGCGCAACAATTTCTTAAAACAAGGCAAAATCAACATTTCTGGGAAAACAGCAGAATGGGCTCATCTACTCGAAGTAAAAAAAGAAAACCGCAATTTCTTGTATTTGTCTAAAATATCAGAGTCACATGTAACGCCGAAATACAGAGCTAAAATGCGAGTAAAATTAGCAGCTCAAACTTTAATTAATACAGTGGCTGCCATCTTGAAATTACTTTCAAAGTGTGAAAAGACACAGCAAAGAAAATAGGAACTGTTAGAAACAGCAGACATAGTCCAAGAGTTAGATAATCTCTTTGATGTGACCAACAGCCTATCGGGGATGAATGACAGAAAACCAAAAATACGTGAAAATGTATGTAATAAAACAGACCACCTAAATACATGGGCAAATTGGAAAAATAAATGCACTTAACAAATTTTATTGACAAAAAAAGGAGATGTATTACAGGATACGTAATAACCTTAAAAAGCCTTCGAGACATTTGGGTTCATGTCAGCAAAATGTGCTTCTAATATTTAAACCTCAGGCAATTGAATCAAGACGCCCTAGAAAACTTGTTCGGCATTTTACGGAAAAACAGTCAAACCAACAGAAACTCCACGGCAGCCCATTTTGTCGGAGCGCTAAAAGCCCCAACGGTTACAAGAATGAGTGCACCAAATGTCCGTGGGACTAACTGTCAGAAAGATAGGATTATTTACTTACTGGATTTAAAAATATTGTTTTCAATGAATCAAATAAAGAAAATAAAAGCAGCATGGAAATGGAACACAACAGTAGTCAAGAAAATGTTTTGACTGCAAGAGAACATGCAGCAGAAGTTGAATATCCTAAAATTTCCATACTAGAAGAAACAAAAGAGGAGGACATAGAAAACAAATTGGAAAATGTATCTGGCCAAGCTATGTTAGTTTGGCTTCAAGAGTATTAAAGCGCTACAGCTGTGAAGCGTGCAAGACCCAGGGTGTACAATCTTGGTACAGATATGTAGGTAACAAAACGTGAATTACTAAACAAAATTAAAAAGATAGGTAGAATTAAGTCGCTAAGTACACTTTTGACGATATTCAATTTGGTAGCATTGTAATTTGTTATTGTTCCAACCTAACAATAGAGATGGCAGTTTTTGGCCTTTGAGAAGCTGGCAAAGCAGCTAAATCTGAAAGTATCAACTATAGATGTCGCTACTTGCAAAATTCAATGAAAAATTTGGGTTACCAGTTTTGAGCCTTGGTAGCGTCCCTAGAAGATGTAATCTTAGACAATTAACTTAATACATATTTTTATTTTTTGACTTGTTTACTAGTGCAGATCTACATAGTGTTTTTTTATGTATTAAATGTTTTAAATTAAGAAAAACTGCATTTTTGTTCCTTTTTTAGTTGAACATAAAATATTTAAATAGCAACATCAAATAATGGCGTCTAAGTCTAACTTCTGTCTTGCGCTGGAGTGTGCTGTGGATTCTATTTTTGAATTTTATAATTCCCTTGAGTCGAGCTTTCAGTTCCTCAATTAAGATCGTGTGGTGTTTTTTTTCCGAGAAACGACTCATTTGTACTGCTGTGGATGACGAGATAGGACCAGTCCCCTCTTCCCCACTGGGCACTATGGGCACGTGCCCAGGGCCCCGCGATCGAATGGGGCCCCCTAGTTCCTGCCAGATTACCAAATGATAACCGATTATTATAATTAGCTTTAGTTTATACCACGCCTGCATAGTAAACACTAGGTTTCCGTACGGATTTGCGGTTGGAAACTCAGCGATTGCCCACAGGTCAATCGCTCGGTTTCCAACCTTAAACCCGTGCGGTAACCAGTATTCACTATACAGATGTGGTATAAAATATCGTGTGGGACTCGGGCCGAAACTAGTCGACTGCTCACGAAGGCGGCCGAACGCACTCGCTTACACTCGTGCGTACAGCGGCCGCCTGCGTGGGCAATCGGCTAGTTTCCGCCCTAGTTGCACAATATACTATTGCCGCATGCGGATAGCTATTCCTTATACAACATTGCTTGAACTTTTTGACAGATGGGTCAGTGATGGGAAACAGAAAATATCTATTGGTGTAAAAAATGTGTTGGCTAAATAATATGTGGCTGTATGTATGTTTTAAACTATTCAAAATAAATAAATTCATTCGTCAATCAATTTTATTGCACTAGACATAAAAACATTTTTTTCAGTTTTTGTTTTCAGTTTTTCTATTTAAATTTTACTTCGAAGCAATAAAAACCACTTAAGACTTTCGGAAAATGCTTGAGTCGGTACTTTTATGTTGTGTGTCTATTCTTATGATTATTATCAATGAGGGATTTTCTTTTTCTTTTTTTAATTTTTTCCCCAGTCGCCGGATAGATGGCGCTAAACTATGTACGTTACTGCAAGGAACGGAACGTTAAATTATTTTTGATTAATTCACTTGAACGTAATTTTGAGATCATAAAACGAAACGTTATAGTGATATCACATCAATATCACGTCTACCATACGTAGTTAGGCGATTTTACAAAAACAACGAAAAAACAAAACTGAATTAAAACAAAGCGCGAGAAAACTAGGATGATTGGAAAGCCAAAACAAACTCAGAATATTTGATGCAATGTTTTTCTCCAAGCTTTTTGGCTTTGGCACCTAGTAACGGAGTCAGTTCAGCGCCATCTAGAGAGCTCTGGGGAAATACTTTTTTTTTTTAATACCCAAAAAGAAAACCTCCCATTTTTAATATTATTAAAATAAGAAAATATTGTTCGTCGTTGCAAAGTTATATCGATTTCAGATTTGACATCCGTCAAAAAGAAAGATCAAACTAATAAATAAACAGGGTATAAGTACTTCACTCTCTCTCAAAAATGAGTTTTTCCGATATTAGTATATTTAGGTTAATTTAAATACCTATATGTAAGTATATATAAGAATACAATTAAAAGAAAAATTATTAATTAAAAAAAAGAAGAATTATTTGATGCGGTGTGGTTTATGTCTTAAAGAAACCTATTCGAACGTCATTCGTAATACCAAAGACAAACAATTTCTTAAAACAAGGCAAAATCAACATTTCTGGGAAAACAGCAGAATGGGCTCATCTACTCGAAGTAAAAAAAGAAAACCGCAATTTCTTGTATTTGTCTAAAATATCAGAGTCACATGTAACGCCGAAATACAGAGCTAAAATGCGAGTAAAATTAGCAGCTCAAACTTTAATTAATACAGTGGCTGCCATCTTGAAATTACTTTCAAAGTGTGAAAAGACACAGCAAAGAAAATAGGAACTGTTAGAAACAGCAGACATAGCCCAAGAGTTAGATAATCTCTTTGATGTGACCAACAGCCTATCGGGGATGAATGACAGAAAACCAAAAATACGTGAAAATGTATGTAATAAAACAGACCACCTAAATACATGGGCAAATTGGAAAAATAAATGCACTTAACAAATTTTATTGACAAAAAAAGGAGATGTATTACAGGATACGTAATAACCTTAAAAAGCCTTCGAGACATTTGGGTTCATGTCAGCAAAATGTGCTTCTAATATTTAAACCTCAGGCAATTGAATCAAGACGCCCTAGAAAACTCGTTCGGCATTTTACGGAAAAACAGTCAAACCAACAGAAACTCCACGGCAGCCCATTTTGTCGGAGCGCTAAAAGCGGCAACGGTTACAAGAATGAGTGCACCAAATGTCCGTGGGACTAACTGTCAGAAAGATAGGATTATTTACTTACTGGATTTAAAAATATTGTTTTCAATGAATCAAATAAAGAAAATAAAAGCAGCATGGAAATGGAACACAACAGTAGTCAAGAAAATGTTTTGACTGCAAGAGAACATGCAGCAGAAGTTGAATATCCTAAAATTTCCATACTAGAAGAAACAAAAGAGGAGGACATAGAAAACAAATTGGAAAATGTATCTGGCCAAGCTATGTTAGTTTGGCTTCAAGAGTATTAAAGCGCTACAGCTGTGAAGCGTGCAAGACCCAGGGTGTACAATCTTGGTACAGATATGTAGGTAACAAAACGTGAATTACTAAACAAAATTAAAAAGATAGGTAGAATTAAGTCGCTAAGTACACTTTTGACGATATTCAATTTGGTAGCATTGTAATTTGTTATTGTTCCAACCTAACAATAGAGATGGCAGTTTTTGGCCTTTGAGAAGCTGGCAAAGCAGCTAAATCTGAAAGTATCAACTATAGATGTCGCTACTTGCAAAATTCAATGAAAAATTTGGGTTACCAGTTTTGAGCCTTGGTAGCGTCCCTAGAAGATGTAATCTTAGACAATTAACTTAATACATATTTTTATTTTTTGACTTGTTTACTAGTGCAGATCTACATAGTGTTTTTTTATGTATTAAATGTTTTAAATTAAGAAAAACTGCATTTTTGTTCCTTTTTTAGTTGAACATAAAATATTTAAATAGCAACATCAAATAATGGCGTCTAAGTCTAACTTCTGTCTTGCGCTGGAGTGTGCTGTGGATTCTATTTTTGAATTTTATAATTCCCTTGAGTCGAGCTTTCAGTTCCTCAATTAAGATCGTGTGGTGTTTTTTTTCCGAGAAACGACTCATTTGTACTGCTGTGGATGACGAGATAGGACCAGTCCCCTCTTCCCCACTGGGCACTATGGGCACGTGCCCAGGGCCCCGCGATCGAATGGGGCCCCCTAGTTCCTGCCAGATTACCAAATGATAACCGATTATTATAATTAGCTTTAGTTTATACCACGCCTGCATAGTAAACACTAGGTTTCCGTACGGATTTGCGGTTGGAAACTCAGCGATTGCCCACAGGTCAATCGCTCGGTTTCCAACCTTAAACCCGTGCGGTAACCAGTATTCACTATACAGATGTGGTATAAAATATCGTGTGGGACTCGGGCCGAAACTAGTCGACTGCTCACGAAGGCGGCCGAACGCACTCGCTTACACTCGTGCGTACAGCGGCCGCCTGCGTGGGCAATCGGCTAGTTTCCGCCCTAGTTGCACAATATACTATTGCCGCATGCGGATAGCTATTCCTTATACAACATTGCTTGAACTTTTTGACAGATGGGTCAGTGATGGGAAACAGAAAATATCTATTGGTGTAAAAAATGTGTTGGCTAAATAATATGTGGCTGTATGTATGTTTTAAACTATTCAAAATAAATAAATTCATTCGTCAATCAATTTTATTGCACTAGACATAAAAACATTTTTTTCAGTTTTTGTTTTCAGTTTTTCTATTTAAATTTTACTTCGAAGCAATAAAAACCACTTAAGACTTTCGGAAAATGCTTGAGTCGGTACTTTTATGTTGTGTGTCTATTCTTATGATTATTATCAATGAGGGATTTTCTTTTTCTTTTTTTAATTTTTTCCCCAGTCGCCGGATAGATGGCGCTAAACTATGTACGTTACTGCAAGGAACGGAACGTTAAATTATTTTTGATTAATTCACTTGAACGTAATTTTGAGATCATAAAACGAAACGTTATAGTGATATCACATCAATATCACGTCTACCATACGTAGTTAGGCGATTTTACAAAAACAACGAAAAAACAAAACTGAATTAAAACAAAGCGCGAGAAAACTAGGATGATTGGAAAGCCAAAACAAACTCAGAATATTTGATGCAATGTTTTTCTCCAAGCTTTTTGGCTTTGGCACCTAGTAACGGAGTCAGTTCAGCGCCATCTAGAGAGCTCTGGGGAAATACTTTTTTTTTTTAATACCCAAAAAGAAAACCTCCCATTTTTAATATTATTAAAATAAGAAAATATTGTTCGTCGTTGCAAAGTTATATCGATTTCAGATTTGACATCCGTCAAAAAGAAAGATCAAACTAATAAATAAACAGGGTATAAGTACTTCACTCTCTCTCAAAAATGAGTTTTTCCGATATTAGTATATTTAGGTTAATTTAAATACCTATATGTAAGTATATATAAGAATACAATTAAAAGAAAAATTATTAATTAAAAAAAAGAAGAATTATTTGATGCGGTGTGGTTTATGTCTTAAAGAAACCTATTCGAACGTCATTCGTAATACCAAAGACAAAAAAGGGGAATTCCCGACTCCCGATCGTCGTTTGACTTGACGAACGGGAATTGCCTTCAAGTATTTGTCTGCGATGTTGTGGCGTTTGTTTTGTTTGTAGTTGTTAGTTTGTTACTGACTGTGCTTGAGCTCTGACAAAAAAATAGTATTGTTTGATTAAATCGTCGTTTGTCTGTTTTGTGTTAGCGAATATTTTCGTTATAAAATTAATTAAATATTGAATTATAATATAAAATGTCGAAACGGTCATATCCTAGTGGATCTAAAAAAAGGAAAAAAGCTCTACATCAGAAAGAAGTAATTGAAAAGTTACCAAAATTAACATCATATTTTACTACTACTACTGGAGAAACTTCTGTAAGTAGCAATCAACTCATAAATGTTCCACATGATGACTCAGCTCAATTACAAATTGCGGGAATTTCTAAACCTTCATGTTCCAATTTTGAAAAAGAGATTGAATCAGAAAGCGACTATTCCTACGACGAAAGTGCAACGACTTCAGTAACTTCACTAAAACCGACAACTCCAACTGTGTCAATTGAACAGCAGTTTTCCAACACAGAAGAATTAATATCGCACGATCCCGCCGATTATTTTCACGAAAAGTTTGTTGAAATAAATCGCGAAATTTTAATTCGTAAGGGACCAGTATATTTTCAAAATAAAGATTCTGACTTTTCCGAGGCATCCAGAACCTACAAAGATGGTAATAAATTAGTGACGAGATATTTCAACAAAGCATTATTTATGCGCAAATTAAAGAACAATGAAAGCGTCGAAAGAAAATGGTTGCTGTATTCGCCTTCCAAATGCTCTGTATTTTGTTTTTCATGCTGCTTATTTAACCCAACTGATGTTAATCTTTGCTCTCGGAATGGATGTAATGATTGGAAGCATATTAATCACATAATTTTAACACATGAAAATAGCCCAGCGCATAAGCAATCTATGATGACTTATCTGGCACGAAGTAAAGCGGTTGGTAGAGTAGATATAGAGTTATTATCTCAACATCAAAAGGAAGTGGATTACTGGAGAAACGTACTTAAACGGATTGTAGCTGTTGTAAAATTTTTGGCATCGAGAGGGCTTCCATTTCGCGGCGACAATGAAATCCTAGGATCTCCAAACAATGGAAATTATTTGGGTTGTGTGGAATTATTGAGTGAATTTGATCCATTTCTTGCAGATCACTTAAAAAAATTTGGGAATCCTGGAAAGGGAAACATTTCTTATTTATCAGCAAATAACTGAAATGAGTTCATTGAAGTAATGGGAAAACAGGTTCTAAAAAAAATTATAAATGAAGTTAAATCAGCAAAATATTTTTGCATAAGCGTTGACAGTACGCCCGATCTGTCTCATATTGACCAGCTAACTTTCATCATTCGATACGTAAAAGACTGTGTTCCTGTTGAAAGGTTTTTGAAATTTATACCTATTAAAGAGCATAAATCTAAGTATTTAGCGGAGACCATCTTAAATTTTTTAGAGATATATGGTATTCCCATAAAAGATTGCAGAGGACAAAGCTACGACAATGCTTCAAATATGTCGGGAAAGTATAGTGGTCTACAAACAAGAATCAAGGAAAAATGTGAATTTGCCACCTTTATACCATGTGCAGGACATTCACTAAACTTGGTAGGTGTCCATGCTGCTAAGTGTATACCGGAGGCATCACAGTTTTTTGAAATAGTTCAGAAAGTGTACAACTTTTTTTCGGGCTCTACCCACAGATGGAATATATTAACAGAACATTTAGGTTCAAAAAAAGTTGTTAAGAGTCTTTCACAAACCAGATGGTCAGCCCGAGCTGATGCAGTAAGTGCTTTGCATGGGGGTTATAAAAGAATATTAGAAGCTTTAATCACCATCGCAAACGATACTGAACAGGCACGAGAAACAAGAGACGAAGCCCTTAGTCTGTCTAGAAAAATGGGAAATCTAGAATTTATTATGCTGATGGAAATCTGGAGCACCATATTGGAAAGAATAGACAAAAAAAGTAATTATCTTCAGAAAGAAACAATAACACTGGACGTTGCAACCAATTTGTTGACTTCACTTTATGATTTTATTACTAACCTCAGGGATAAATTTGATAACTTCGAATCATCTGCCAAAGAAAATAACCCAGAATCTGACTACAAGGATCTATCTCAAAGAACAAGACGTAGAAGCTCACGGCTGGAATTTTTTGATGGCTCTGCGCCATCAGTCCAATTGAATGGAAAAGAGCGATTCAACGTAGAAACCTTTCTCCCAATAATCGATACCTTGAGTGTTCATCTAAAACAGCGACAAAGTTCATATGAGACCGTCAGTCAACGTTTTAGTTTATTTTTTCACTTAAAAACTCTGAATTCCGAAGAGATACGACAAGGATGCAAAGAATTTTCTCAAATCTATCACGAAGACGTAAATGAAAAAGAGTTAGAAATAGAATGTCAACATTTAAAAGAATACTTAAAAAATGTTCAGAGTGAAAATGAAGCATCTAACAGTGTACAGGAAGTATATAATCTATTAAAGCAAAACAAAATTGAAGACACATTTCCTAACGTAGAAATTGCATTGAGAATATTTTTAAGTATGATGGTAACTAACTGCAGCGGAGAACGCTCCTTCTCCAAATTGAAACGAATAAAAAATGAATTAAGAAGTACAATGCTTCAAGAGAGATTAACTACTTTGTCGCTGATGTCCATAGAATGTGATATTCTCAATACCATAGATTTTGAAGATGTGATTAACGATTTTGCTCATCTTAAATCTAGAAGGGTACCTTTGCAATCAACATAGAATTAATCTAAGGATTTTAAGTTAAGCGAGTTACTTTTGTAGATTACTTTTTTATATTTCCTATTTTTTTATAGTTAGTAACTAAATAAAAATAAATTTAGAACCTTGTTTGTCTTTCTTTATCTATTGTAACTAAATAGTGTTTTCTCAAGGTCATAGGGGCCCCATGATCCTAATGTGCCCAGGGCCTCAAATAGCTTAAAGACGGCATTGGATAGGACTTAAAAGTGGTGTTGTGGATGTGTTTACCGAGATAGGATTCAAAAGTTTTTTAACAATATTTCACAATATTTCATTAAAAATGTACCCACTAAAATTCATGTATGTAAAGATAACAAATTATAAGTCTGTAATTGGCGAATGTTCAGATAAATTAATTAGTATTATAAGTTTTGATAATGCTGTAGACTTAAGAATAAATTAAAATAAAATAAATAAAAATTAACAATGTCCGACAAGAAATGCTGTGTTCCAGGATGCTTTGATAGAGGAGGTAATTGAATAAATTCCTACTAAAGACTAACCATTTATGTAAACAACTAACCATCCGCACTTAGATATTAAATACTTATAAGCACAGTGTCAACAGCACATCATGTTATCCAAAACTGTTAAATTTAATAGCTTTTAAATTTAATCTCCTAGCATTAGAGTTTACTAACCGTTGGGGAAATTTGGTAGTTTGTGGTAACCTGATGTGCTGTTGACTGTACATTTTACTATATTGTTATATTTTAGCTACGCGGTGGGCCCCTGGAGACCTGCGATACAGGTTTTACCTAGTGCAAGCTCCAGTCTCCCACTTTTCTACGTGTTTAATTTTTATGCACAATACAACTTTTTTGGAGAAAAATAAACCTTATTATTATTATTATCTTGGCGCGGTGGGTATTAGTTGCTGTCGAAAGATTTTTTGAGTGTATCTATTGTACAGTAAACTCACGTTTTGTGTAGTCATAAAGGAATTCAATTCAAGTTATATTTATAGTGTTGTCAGAAACTTAATTTGGTTCTGACAAAGATTAACGCGGAATCGACAGAGGCAATGCTCTTACCATTTTTTTACTTCTCAACAAGCAACTTTGCGGGTTACAGAGACCACGATCAGCAAAGTCACCTAGCCCCTAAGCAAGCACCGAAATGAGCACCGTCCAACAGACTTAGACAAATATCGAATGGTCATGCCTTGGGGGCCCTAAATAGGGCTATAGCAAAAAGTGGCCCATACAAACATTGTTTCAAGACGGGTCCTTTATTCATTTCCGTTAAGGAATTGCATAGATGACTCTTCTTGAAACAACGTTTGTTCTGTACATTTTGTTTATCTGTTTTTCTCTAATTT
Organism: Aproaerema taeniolella; assembly: GCA_949987775.1. Taxonomy (NCBI): domain Eukaryota; kingdom Metazoa; phylum Arthropoda; class Insecta; order Lepidoptera; family Gelechiidae; genus Aproaerema; species Aproaerema taeniolella. Next base: position 10,928,156 of record OX465264.1, read on the forward strand.
GAGATTGGCGGTAATGGTTGTTCCACTATAACAACTGATTACCTTTTATTAGGAATTGAAGTGAAGTGATTAGTGTTGTTTATTATTTTATTTCAGGGACACAAAAACCACTAAATATATTACCGAATCCTGCTAAGCAAAGAGAGCAATTCAATTTATGGGTCATATCTATTGGTGGTGATATTTTGGGACTGGAGAATGAGAGAATATACAAATACCGACGAGTTTGCCATGCCCACTTTGAAGAAAAGTACCATTGCACTGGAAATCGAATCAGCAATATTGCCTTACCTACATTAAATTTACCAGGTTAGTCATCAGTATTGCTCATTTTTTTTGTGACATCTATGCATCTTAGTTGGGCGGAAATTTGAAAAATTGTTCTCTGAGTGATAAAAGCATGAAATTTTTATCATACTTAGGGATACCCTAGCGACTATTTTAAGATGTGGAGGCAAGCTGGATTTGACCCCTATCGCATTTTAGAGGTCAAATTATAATTTCGATGACGTTTTATTCCGTTTTATGTATTTTTATGAATCCATTTTGGAGGGGTATTAGAAATTTACATATGAAAACACATCTACACATCACTTGCTTTCCAATATTTTTCAGATCTGTATGAAACCGGCTTTTCCAATATATTTTTTAAAACTAAATTTAAGTACATTTGTAAAGTTTATGGTCATTACTAAAAATTTTGATGAATTTTTTGTTTTTGACTGTAATTCAACTTTTTTGTATCGAAACCCTTTTTTTGTCCCAGAAATCAATCGAGCCGCTTTTATTTAGTTGAAAACGATACCAAACTTGCCCTAGCTGATTTACCACCTTTGCAAAAGAGATACCTAAAGCCCTGTATATTGTTATTTTATTAAAATGAAATACATGTTTTGTTTTACATGAAGTTCTTTTTATTTCCAGGACCACTTTGTTTACCAAAATTTGGTTTTGAAACCAGACCTTTAAGAAACATTAACATTGTAGAAAATGCTGAACATCTAACTGCGAAAAAGACTTCTGTGAGAATTTGCAAGCTCTAATTATGAAGGACTACAAAACCATAACTTCTTGCGATTTATATTACAAAGAAAATATCATGAATTATTTATGTAATTTGACTGCTCGATTTTTTATTTATAACTACTGTAAAAATTTAAATAGAATTTTAAATGGAAAAAAGGACGTCACTGATGACAGCGACAAATTCGAAATCAAAGCTAAAAAATACTTTCATAAATGTTCTAAAAGACCGAGAAAATAATAAAAATTTTCAATCAAGTTCAAAGGATCGTTTTTTATTCCTTATTTATGTAACGAAACAAACATAAACACAACGCAAACACAGTACGAACGCGCCTACAAACGGAAGTTCCCGCCGCAAACGCTAGATGGCGCTGTGTGTTTTCTAAAACGCAGTATTGTTTGGCTCACGCGTTTTACATATAAGGAAACGCTATCATTTGAATTGTATCCAGCTAGGTAGGGAGTTACACTTGTAGACGGTTTCCCGGCTCGCTTGTAACTCACCCCCTATACTGCTACTTGCCCCTGTGGTGTTAGTGAACGGTTTTCGCGGTCTTTTCACCATTGGAGCGGGCACAGTCGTCTACCACCTCTCTGTAACCCCCGAGTAGTTACAATAAGGCTCCGCTTCAACCGACTCTGCGTGTTTCCCTTACGGTCCCCCGCACCCCCCCGTTACAATTATAAATTATTGTGCTTTGTTGTTTTCTTCATAAATTATTGACTGTTAGCATATTTACTATTTTTTATGTTACCTAGAATTGAAAAATTGCTAACAGTCAATAATTTATGTAAAAACAACAAAGGAAATTTAAAATCCGAATCCCCATACTGTTGTACTTAGATGTATCTATCATATATATGGCAGTAGTTCTAACTTATGACGCAAAAGGGCGCCACTTACAAGTTTCCTCTAAAAACCGCCGAGAGAGGTCTCTATTTCCGTATATAAAAAGTACTATGTGGCAAGACCTGCCTTACCGAGCAAAACCCGAAAGGGTCAATATTATATGATTATACAAAATTAAAGGAGTGGTAGACGGACAAATTGTCATTGACGTACCTAACGTTAGTTTGTGTAAAATTGTCCAAACAGCCACAGACATAACAGAAAATGAAGTTTTAAAGGTGTTACATGAAAAAAATGTAATTCAAATAGCACTTACATTATTTGACCTTCATTGTGACTTCGCATGGTTTAAGAATAACAATAAGAATAACTTTATTTTTTCAAATATTAAAATACAAATTACGTAGACTTTCTGTATCCTGTGGTAGTTTTTAAACTGTGTTACAGGATGCAGTGTCTTCCCATACAGTCGTACATACATATTAAGAGTGCTTAGTAGTATTTTGACAACTTAGTAATAATATTAAGTATTAAAATTTAAATACAATGGTTATCATGTTTGTGTGTGTGTGTGTGTGTGTGTGTGATATGTGTGATGAGATGAGTGAGTGTATGTGAAGGAGTGTACGTAAGTATAGATGTGTTGTGAGTTGTACTTGTACGATTGCTACAAAATCCGCACAAAAAGACCTTCAATAGATTCGTAATTCATGGTAAGCAGTATTTCGACGAGAAATTTCTTGAATTGTTGATTTCCAAGTTTCATTGTTCTACTAATGTCTGGTATAATCTTATTATAGAGCATAGGGGCACAGAACTCATAGAATCTTCTGGCAGCCACACTATTAACATTAGGCAATGGGCAGCGAAGAATTCTTTTGTCACATAGCGGGAGTTTGGGCACAATATACCTATGGTATCTGCGCAGACTCTGAAGAATAAATAAACCTCTAACAGATTACACTTCCTGCTCTTTATATAGCTCCACTGTGGGGTATCGAAATGGAAGGCGGCTCATTACTTTGAGAATAGCACGTTGACCGCGTTCCAAGTCAATGAGATGTATCTTCGCAGCACCACCCCACACACAGATGCAGTAAGAAATAATGCTTTGACATAAGTTAATGTATGTCATTTTGAGAACTTCGGGATCCACCACATCACGAAGATTTTTAAAAACATGAATTAGTTTCCTAACCCTGGATGAAAGTGCTGCAATTTGCGGGCTCCAGTTAAGCCTGTCGTCCAACATGACACCCAGATACTTTATGCTGTCTACACGTTGTAGGAATGAACAGGAGCATAACGCATGTCTGTTACATGGGTAAGTGTGGATTTGAACCTTGAAACTACTAACTGGACTGTTCCTCGCAGACCTGCCAAAGCAGAGGTACTTTGTTTTCGATGTATTAAGCGACAAAAGACTATCTTCCAGCCACTCCGACACTCTCCTTAGCCCTAGTTCAGCGCGATAACGTGCAGTATTCCAAGAGGGACCATGGAATAACAGCACAGTGTCATCGGCGAACATAAAAATATCAGCGTTATCGATTTTCAGTGCACTAAGCTCGTTGATGTACACTAAAAACAACGTAGGACCTAAGGTACTACCCTGAGGCACACCGTAAGAGCAATTTTCACTGTCGCTTGATAGTCCACCGATTCGTACTTTCTGTGTCCTTCTCGTTAAGTACGTACGAAACCAATCGAGAGGTACACCTCTAACTCCCTGATTTTCGAGTCTAGCCATGAGAATAGGTATCAATACAGTGTCGAAAGCTTTTTGTAGGTCTAGAAAGACTCCTAGACACCTTTCTCCTTTATCTAGGTGGAAATTAATTGCTTTTGTAAGCTTTAGGACTGCATCTTCGGTACTCCTGCCTTTCCTAAGCCCCATATTGATTCCGGCTTAGTAGTTAATTTTTTTCTAAGTATGCAATTAGTCTAGAGTTAACAATTTTCTCAATAACCTTAGAAAAAACAGGTATTAAGGAAATTGGCCTGTAGTTGGTAGGAAGGTTTTTACTTCCAGTCTTAAAAATAGGGATGACAACAGCTTTTTTGAAGCTCTCAGGGGTTTACCTGTGAAACTCATAAAAAAATAATCATTAATTTATTAATGTGGAAACTTGCGGTTCTATGCGGCGTGCGTGCCAAAAACGAAATGTAGAAGCACAGCAAAATAAAAATACTTGGCTTACCTTGCTGTTGGTTACTATGGCTGGTTTGTATGGCTGGCTGGCCCCCAGACGAGGAGGCGATTCTGCAAAGATTTATTGACGGCCCCAACACCTCGACAAATAGCGTAGCCCAGGGTTTCCCAATCTTTTTCAGACCGCGGCGCATTTACAAGTTCAAAATTTTGTCCCGGCGCCCTAACCTAGCTAGCTAGTCGAAATAGATAGTTACAGTTGAAAAAAATAGGTACAATAATATTAGGTAAAAAGGAACAAACATTTAAATATTACCAATTTGTAGCTGAGTTTTTTATTTATTTTATTGATTATAACACTTGTTACGCACTAACAAAGGATAGGCGTAAATTTTGTTTATGAAATGTATATTTTTACAATTACATGCAACTTACCGAAATTATTGCGTTCGTCCTCTAAAATGTCCCGTCAAATCGTCCTTTCTTTCGTCATCTGTCAAGTCTTAGTCAAAAACTAAGCTATGCACGAAGTTGTCCGCCACATCCTCCCCTTATAAACCAATACTCAAGGTTCGGAGCGGACATCCAACTTGCATAGCATCGTTGCTGGTCGTCGGTAAAGTCCATGCTCAGACCACTCTCAACCAGTCCATGCTCAACAAGTCCGTCAAGTCTGGTCTCGTTGATTTTGTCATGTCCTTGTTGGCTTCACATCAATGAAGTTGCCCATGGCTCTGCAAGGTTGCATGGCTTCACTTGTCGGAGAGGATTCAATATATTCCATTCACTTCATACCTTTTTGGATAGCTTATTAAATGAGGAAGTTAATTAAGCGGTTTGTACACTTAGTGTCATAATAAAGTTTCGAACTAGGCATCGGTATTTAACCTGGTACAAGGAAGATTTAAAAATTTTGAATCTTCTTTTCGGCTCATGATTTAAAACTGTTAAGGAATTTCGGGTGGTAATGACTTTCGTAGCTTTATTAAACTATAAACATTGAAAAAAAGTAAAATATAATTCCATTCAATTAGCAATTATTTTAAAATTTTGGTTAAAATGAGGAAATCTAGATATTTTCGTAAAAAAATCTCGAAAACTATTAACTTTCGGCCATACATAAGGTGGGTTTAATTTGTTCCATTTTGGCTGCCGTATCACGTCCTGCTAGGAATACGTCGAGTTTCCGTTAACCCTGTATATTAAAGAAAAGTGTTACTGTAACACAACGTAATATCCATTCTGAACCGCTAGATGGCGCTGACAGTTTTCTAAACTGTCCCCGGACGACCCGGTGTAGTCAGTCAACTCAGCTGAGTACTCCTATGACTGCTTCCCGCGGTGGAGCAGTCTGGGAGCCGAACTGAGTATTGCCATCCTGAGAATCAGTGCTTCCGCGGCTGAATGCCGATCTCGGACCAGTGCAAGCTGCTAGGCCTTAGTTCGCGGTTATCACTTGTGTAACTGTAAACCTTTCTTCATTAAACGTTTACTACCACACCACTGGGTTTCCTTGTTACGTTACTGTTTTATTTTCCTTTTTAGTAAAATAAAAAAAGCGCGGGAACTTCCGAAAAGAAAAGTAATTTTATTTAGTTAAATAGAAGTTTTTAACTTCTATTTAACTAAATAAAATAACGAAGAAAAGGGGTAAGCGCAAAAAAAAGGAGAGTCCGAGGAAGGATTTGAGTAGTCTGACTCCTCAGATGAGTCCGTCCAAACTGAAGATGATGAGGTCAAGTATAAATCCTTCGGAGTAGGTGATTATCCTGAAGATGGAGGTAACTTTGACTACATTGTATTTTACGACAGCTCAGACGAAAATAAACCTATTGGTGATAGAGAGATGATGTTTCTCGCTGTCTTAAAAGGTATAATAAAGGCATCCAGCAATTGCAGCACATTAATAAATTCAAAATTGGTGTGATTTTTGAACGCCCAGGGCTAGCTAATTCCTGCTTTACTAAACAAAAAGTTTCTTGATGGCTACAAGTTGAAAGCCTGCTGCCGCTACAGAAATATCTAGTGTTATTCAACATGATCCAACACTCTTATCAAATGAGCAAATTTAAACAGCTTAAAACAGTTCCAAAAATATAATTTCAATTAGAAGATTTATGCGCAGAAACAAAATTGATGTCAAGTTTCAGATGGAGCCAACAAAAACAGTTTGCATAACATTTTCCTGTCCAGTGCTGCCCGAGAGTGTAGACCTCAACAGCTGGCGCTTCGAGGTGAGGCTTTATTTCCCTCCTGTGAAGCAGTGTCTAAAATGCCTCAGGTATGGCCACATTTCTAAATTTTGTAAGAATGCAGAGAGCTGTTCCATTTGTGGTTAGAATCACAATTTCAAATCCTGCACTAGTAAAGAAGCAACCTGCTGTCATTTTCAACTCAACCATATTGTAATATCTTCAGCATATCCTGTAAAGAAGGCAAAACTGGTAATTATCAGAGAAAAAATTGAAAAGAAGTCTTATGCTGACTGCTTTGAAAAGTCAGATCCTTCTTTAGGGAAAACCAAACCTGATCCATCAGACACTTTCAAATCTCTTCTCAACTCCGATCATGCAAGAACACCGGATTGGCGCCCATATGCACCAAAAACGGACCAGCATGTTCATTAAGGATCTTATTGACGTATCTGTGGCCTGACAGGGTTCCATTGTCTATGGCTACTAGCTCCGTGCGGCCTTCTGCAGATATACCGACCCACACGTGTACAGAGCCCCCGCCGTATTAGACATTTTCGACAAAACATGCTTGCATGCATGCTTGATGGGAGTCGAAGAGTGTATGACGAACCGTGTTTGACTCAAAACTCCGTTCCATCGCCGAAGCCAGTCTTCTATTTTATTTTGGGTTATTGGGAGATGTAATGTGTTACGTTTATGGACAGACCACAGAGTAGGAAGAAATATTGGAGAGCTTCTGGTAACAGATAATCTGGTAAAAATATGCGACGACTTCTGCTTCTTCCGAAAATACATTGTCTTTGATTATCGTAAATGCTTCTAAAATCTCTGCCAGTGGTAAGTAAGTCAAAGAAATTATATGACGCAATTTCAAAGAGAAATCACTGTCTTTTCCATATCTAGTGGCTAACTGACAGGATTGAATTTTGCACCAGATATTTTGCCCAAAATGGAATAAGAAACTATTGTGTATGGCGTCCGGAAACTCGATTTCGATGACATTTATAATAGCGATTTCAAAATATGTTACGATGTGTGCTGGATTTTAAACACAATCGAACTCAAGAGCATATGATTTAAGCTCTTTTAAGAATGTCATATAATTCTTCGGTTTTATCGGGCAAGAGACAATATACTACCAGAACCATATTTTTACTTATATCTGTTTAATAATCTTGGCATGTGTATGGAGTACTTATATCTGTTTAAATAATCTTGGACACGATTGTAAAGTTCCATCCATCTGCTAGGAGGAAGAATTTCACAAAATATCAATATTCTTCCTTGTACAAAAAATTTGCATTCGCTTATTTTCAACATACGTAACATCTCGAGCTATGACTAGCTCCTCTAGGAGCTAAATCTCCGGACAATATACAAGAACCACCTGTCGAAGAGATACAAGAAGCTCCGAATGAGATACTGCAAGGCGACATCGCAGATGCTATGCAAGAAGAACCTCAACAGATTCCGGCTCCTATTATTTTTCCAGTCCTTGGTTTTTCAAGAGTTTCATCCAATTCATTGCTTTGTTTTGTAGCAGGATGCAATGTTATTGATGGTTTGCATAGAATCAGAGTTGCAATAAGAACAAACATTTTGATGAAACTAAGTATATACATACCACCAGGAGTCCGAGCCTGCCATGAACATTTACATTCTAGTGAGGTCTGGCTCAACTTTGCTGAATATTGTCGCCCTAGGCACGATACATTTAATCCGTCGCAAGTTACCAATATGTTGAAGTTATTACAAAAACAAAACAATTTCCTTGATTTCGATAATCTTGCCGCAATAGACGATGCAACTTTTCATTATTTTATTGGTTTCAGTAAGAGTAATTTTTTGGATATCATACAAAATACACCATCACTACGAGAATTTAAAAAAACCCAACAGAGCTTTAGCAATGGTCCTTTGCAAACTCCATCAAGGTGATTCTAACGAAAGACTATCAAGGTTGTTTCGCAAAAGCCCCCAGCATTTAGGCAGGTTGATGAAGAAGATGCGGACATATTTGCTGCAAGAATTTGTTCCTATCCATTTGGGATTGTCCGCTGCAGAGAGTCGTGAAGAACTGCGACAAAGAATATTGGCTATACCTAATTTTTTGTATTCGAATTCAGAGCACCCTTATTGTATGATTGTCATATGTGATGGAACTTACATATACTCACAGAAAAGCTCTAATTATGGTTTTCAAAAAAACCTATAGCTTACATAAATATAGAAATCTATTAAAATGTTCGTGATTGTGTGTCCAGATGGATACATTCTAGATGCATTTGTCGTCGGACGCCGTAATTATGAGACAGCTCATCCAGACTAACGAATTTCGAAGGTTTTTCGAACAGGGTGATGTTTTTATCTTTGACAGAGGTTTTCGGGACGTCATGGGAGATCTAAGAGAACTTGGATATCAAGCATATATGCCGGTTACAAGAAATAATAATGAGAGGCAATTGACTACCCAACAGGCTAACGAGTCACGAAAAGTGACTATATGCCGTTGGGTAGTTGAAGCAATTAATGATCACATCAAAAATCAGTTTCGCCTACTTTGCCAACAATACTTTAATACAGCCGCACGAAATATGAAAGACGAATTTAGGATAGCGTGCGCTTTGCTGAATGCGTTTGGTGCTAGGTTTAGGAACCATGCTCTTGTCAATGAGATCATAAACGAAATAAATGCCAAGCAGAATGCGCCAAATGAATTATCTAAAATTGTGAATCAAAACAATCGACGATTAAATCGCCTTACTACAGTTTTGGAAAGGATGGCTGTCATTCAGGGTTTAGATGATTTCCCGGTTCTAATAATGAACGACCTTATAATAATGGCATTAGGCACATACCAAATCGCTCAAGCAAGGAGGTACTACGGCGAGCATATCAAAGATGGTTGTGCATATAATATAGAAATATGCTGGGAAAATCGGCTTAATATTTTGCCTGCTGATTCTTGGTTATTACGAGCCAAGATCCACTCGCGGCATTCTGGACAACGTACCTACTTTGTATAATTATTAAAAACAACTTTGAAAGTAGACGCGCAATTGCAGGACACTACTGCACCTGCATAGTGGGTAATAGAACTCTTGGTTGCTGTTCCCACGTCATGAGCGTTGTGTGGTTCATGTCATGGGCTCGGCACCAAGAAACACCCCCACTTGCCCCTGCGGCGTTTCTAGACTCCATAATAGTCAGGCACGATATTGAAAATGAGGCAAATGACGAGTTTTGAAAATCATTAGTATTACGATACATTGTATATCTTTGATGACATCAGCGTTTTTGTACATATTTAGATCATATTGCGTACATATTTTGAATTAGTAACATTTTATTGTACAGTTTAGTTAATACACGTAGTGTTCAGTAATTTGTAATTTGTGGATTGCTGTTCAGTAGTCCGCCACATTCTTGTGTAGTGTGTAAGTAGATATTATAAGTTTTTCAGTAATGAACCTACATTTACTCAACTCGGACGTCTCATTTAACACTCACCCAAAACCAACCAGTTCATGGCGACCCTTGCCATGTATGCGGGCTAAAGTTACCGAAACTGTGAGGTCAGCATTGCGGTTCTGCGAATCATGGCGTGCAACGGTGAGAAGGTGTCCGTTCACACGCCGTTTGTACTGACAAGTGCACGTGTGGTTCAATTAATTGACAGTGAAATTAAGAATATTGCAAAAAATCATGGGAAAGGAACAATCTAAGGAAGAGAGGAAAGAGTCGGTGGTGATTGCGCAAACTGGAGGCACGGTGAATTTCGACCACATCCAGGCAAATAACATCGCTTTGTCGGCATTTTTAGTAATTTTCGGCATAGCTGCATGCTATGGGGCATATTTATTATTTAAAAGATGCCATCATAAGTGGATCCAAGATGAGGTGCGACGAGAGTACCTGAGGCGTTTGGGAACGCGTCTCTCTTTACGCCGCCGCCGCCGCTGCTGCAACGATGATGATGATGACCCAAAAGGAGATGAAGATGTATAAATGATTGTGAACTAAAAAAAAAAAATTAAAAAGTGATAAGTCAAGTGAAAAATAAAAAGGTTAAGTGCAAAAATAAAAATTTAAAAATTGAAGTGCGGTAAAAAAAAGTGAAATACGCGGAAATGGACTGACTTTTGGTATGTTAAGTAACAATATTATTTAGGGACTTTAAGATTAGTATTAAGATGTATCGCTTCGAATAAAAATTCTTCGTTTTATTAATGCTAAATGGAAGATAAGTTAAAATCGCATTTAAATGAATTAACAAAACTAAGAAACGATTTGTGTAAATTAGGATAAACTAGAAGAAAACAAGATATCGGTATAAAAAAGTTAAAACGTGCGAAAGAATGACTAAATATACGCACAGTATGAAGGAATTTTGTTTGAAGCGAGCGATCAGTTTGAAAAATTTACAGAAGAGTTAGAAAACTATAATATATGTGTACTTAGTGAAAACATAGAAGGTATCTATAAGAAAATATTAATTTACGACGAGGAAGTAAACAAAGGTATTGACTCGACAATGGATAAATTTAACCTAAAAACTGCGAGTAGTTTAATACCCAAACTGAATGGTAGTGAAGAAGTCACAGAAAAAATGATAGATGCCATCGAAATGTATGAAAGTTGTTTAAAAGAAGAAAGTGAAAAGAAAATGTTGATTTCTTTCGTTTTAAAAACAAGACTTACTAAAACAGCAAAATTAAAATTAAAAGACAAGTATGAAACTGTAAAACATTTGGTGGAAGATATAAAAAAATATTTGCTATCAAAGAAATCAGCAAATTCTTTACTGTCTCAGCTTAATAATACGACACAAAATAATTTGACAATAGTCGAATATGGAGAAAAGTTGGAGGAACTTTTTATAAATCTTACTATCGCACAGGCCGACGGAAATTCCTCAGCTTCTGAGATACTAAGACCGATTAACGAAAAGGTTGCCATCAAAAAATTTTCAGATGGTCTTCGTAATAGACGATTAAGCACCATTATATCAGCAAGAAATTATGAAACTTTGAAAGATGCCGTACGAGCAGCTGAGGACGAGGAGCTGGCACAGTCACCGTCAACAAGCTCTTCAAACGCGATCATGGACATGAGGGGTAAGTCTTTCAACAATTACCGTCAAAATAACAGACCCGGCAGGGGCCGTGGAAACCATCAGAATTTTAACCGTGGTTACAAATTTCCAGAAAAATCGTGGTTACAACAATCACACACATGGTTACAACAATCGAAACCAAAGAGGTGGCCGTGGTCGTGGTAATAATCGAGGCCCTCGTGGTAGGGGCAATCAGCACGGCTATCAACGCAATATGTTTTCAGCACATCAACTACAAGGTAATGCAACACCCCATCAAAACGACAACAGAGAAAATATAGGAAGCGAACACGAGAATTCGAATCAGTTTTTTCGGGCCTAAAAATTATATTTTGTCATCTTCTGATTCAAATACGCGTTATGCATATTTTAATGTAAACAATAATAGGTATTCGTGGCTAATAGATACGGGCGCGTCACTGTCTGCAATTAGTCATAAACTATTATCAAAAAGTAATCAAATTTATAACGATCGTATTGTTATTAACGGTCTAGGTGGAAAAATTTATTCTGAGGGTTATGTATATCTTAACCTTATGTATTCTAATTGTTCGATATTAAACCATAAATTCTACGTATTCGACTCACTGCCATGTAAAGCTAATGGTATTATAGGGCTAGACTTTTTGAGTAATTACGACAGCAATATTAACTTAGCAGAAAATATCCTAACAGTTTACTGTCATAATCATGAAATAAAAATAAATTTCTATAGTTCACCAAAAGTAGCAACTGATTTTTTAATTTTGCTGCCACGCAGCGAATCCATTCATTTTATTCCATGTAGCACAAAAGAGGAATGTGTGATAGGAGCAAAAGAGCTTATGGAAAATGTGTTTTTAGCGAGCGTGATTGTAAAACCAAACGAAAATATTATACCAATTAAGATACTTAACACTAGTGAGAATACAGTAAAGATTCCTATTTTCCAGCCAGAAATATATCTCTTAAGTGATTACGAAATATGTAAATTCGATAAAAACAATTCAAACGCGAATAGAGCTAAGACTTTGTTATCACACTTGAATTTGCAACACTTACATTCCAATGAAAAGAAAACAATTGAGTCTATATGTACTAAGTATTCAGATGTGTTTTGTCTGCCAGGCGATAAGCTGACGAGCACAAATATTCATGAACAGTCCATTAATCTAAAACCAAACACAAACCCAGTTTATGTTAAACCATATAGGTTACCAAAAAGTTTAAAAACAGAAGTTGATAAGCAAATTAAGCAAATGTTACAATGTAAGGAGTAGTATTGTAAGTAGCTATAGGTGCTATATGTATGTAGAGTAAGGATGATAATTATGAATAAAAGCTAGTCTTAAGTCAACCGTAGTTTCGCTTAAACGTCCCTCTCCACATGGCGACCCTGCCACGTGAGGTGTCGGGTTCGGCCGTCTCCGTCGCCGACGTGTTTACCGGGCACTATTGTTTTAAGTGTGGGAATTAAGTGAAAAGGATTAATCAAAAACAATTTTAGTGACTGTTACCAAATAAAATGTTATTGTTTTATTAAAAACATAAAAATAAAATACAAAAATGTGCAATTCAAGAGTTGAGAAGGAGGATGTCTTCATTAATCAAAATTCGGCGGCAGGAAATAATGACTCGGTATTTTCGGAAATGAAAACACATCTATCGACCATCAGTGTTGTGATGATTTTCATTTGTTCACTACTGGCTATCCTGGGACTCTACTGCTGCTACAAGATGTATAAGAAATGCCACAATAACTGGTCTACAGATTTAATAATCCAGCATAATCTACGTCGCTCATTCAACAGAGCCAATCGCGGAACCTGTGCTTGTGGAGGATCTTCCCAGAACAACTAAGTATCTAATAAGTAGAACGAGATAACGGTGACGTCAATCCCTGATCGTTTTCATGAGCTGCAAAAAAGTATTGGTGATAGTGCGCGTAATAATTATTAAAAAGCGTTGTGAAGTGAAATCAAAGTGATTACAAACAGAAATACGTACTTTGAATGACAATGGACAGTTGAACTTAAGTAGTTAAGTTTTACGTGTAGGTATATAATTACATTTTAAGGAAACTGATTTTAGTATGTCTAAATAAAAGGATAAAGGTATGTAATTAAAATTAAGGTTTTAAATTTAAAATAATATCTTGTTATGACAAGTCAACTAACAGAAATTTATTTTAAGTTGAAAACAATAAGAGAAAAATTAGTTAGGCTTAATTATGAAAGAAGAAAGCCAGAAATATTAAAAATAAAATTAGATGAAGCGACTTTATTACATTCAGAGTATTTAGAAATTAGTATAGAAATTAATGAGCAAATTAGTAATAAGAAAATAACGGGAGAGAGTTTATTACGAACACAATTTTATTGAGATCAAATCAAGGATTTATACATAGAAATAAAAGATTTTTGTATTAAATATACTGAGTTTTTAACTAGTGGAAGTGGTAACAAATCGAAAAGCTCCAAAATGTCAGAGTTTAATTTAAAAGTTGCTCTTTCTTTGCTACCGGTCATGACCGAAGATGAGGCTGTTATAAAACAACTCATTGATTCTATTGAATACTATAATTCAATTTTGGAAGAAAAATCCAAACAAAGTTTAATTAATTTTGTTTTGAAAAATAGACTGACACAGTTAGCAAAATTAAAAATGTCGACGTCATATTCTTCCGTCGAAGTTTTGATAAAGGACATGAGAAAGCAATTGTTTCCTAAGAAATCAGCCACGGCTATCCAAAATAAAATGCAATCTTTAAAGCAAGGTGACTTGACTATTGAAGATTTCGGTAAGCAATTGACTGAGATGTTTGTTAATCTAACGATTAAACAGTCCGAGGGCGATTCAAAGAAGTATGAAATTCTGAAAAATATAAATGAAAAGCTAGCAATAAAAAGATTCGCTGACGGCTTGCGTAATCGTCGGATTAGTACCATTATTGCAGCGCGAGATTACGAATCCTTAAAGGATGCAGTTCAAGGAGCAAAGGACGAGGAGACTAACTTGCCGACTACCTCTGGTGATGTTCTAGCGTTTAATCATCGAAAAAATAATTCTTTCAACAGAGGCTATGGTCGAGGTCGTGCTTTTCATAGGGGTCAACGACGTTACTTTCAAGGCCAAAGAGACCCAAAGGGTACGCCCCAGGGTACCTACAACAACTCAGGCCGAGGCACCAGTCGAGGCAGGTACCGAGCTCAGAACTATCGAGGACGAGGAAATCGAGGTAAGTACCATAAACTCCGTGAAAACAATGGATATCGCCAGGAAAATGTTCAAACCATGAATACTTGTCAAAACGGGCAAAATATGACCGATCCAGCAGCCCCAACAGGCCCAGCAACCCTAAATCAGTTTTTTCGTGAATAAAAATGAAATAATTTTTGCAAGTAAAAATACTAGTACAGTAAGTTTTCAAGTACAAAACAAAAAATTCTCATGGTTAATTGACACCGGAGCGTCATTTTCTGCTTTGGACTTGCATAGCGCGAAGCAATTGGATATTACAATTTATGACAATGAGCTTATAATAAATAGTATAGGTGGGAAAATAAAAGCAAATTATTTCTCTATGATGCAAAAAAGAAAGTAATATTTATCAAATATCTAGACTCTTCATCGCAATCCTCGCCACGCGAATTTGTGAAAGACCTAGATCAATTTTGTAAGAAAATAAATGTCGACATAAACGTAATATACATATTGAAAAATAAAAATAATAATATATTTATAGAGAAAATATTGCAAGAATTAAAAAGTCCAAGCTGTAATACTAACTTAAAGTTATGCATTTTAAAAGATGTAATAAGAATAGATGATAAAGATCAAAGAAAAGTAATTATGAATGACTTTCATCTTTTGCCCACAAGTGGCCATGCGGGCATGAGGCGAATGTACAACAACGTGAAAAAATATTACTTTTGGCCAGGTATGGAAAATGAAATTAGGAATTTTGTAAAGCATTGCGGGAAATGTCAGAAAAATAAACATTCAAGACCGATAAAAGAGCCTATGTCCATCACCACCACGGCTACATATGCGTTTGAAAAAGTTTTTCTTGATTTAGTAGGACCTTTAGAAACCGATAATAATAGTTACTCTTATATACTTACCACACAGTGCGAGTTAAGTAAATATGTTGAGGCATATCCATTGGTTTCAAAGAGAAGTGAAGAAGTAGCAAAGGCGTTCGTAGACAACTTCATACTTCGCTACGGCGTGCCAAAACAAATAGCTACGGACAGAGGAACGGAGTTCCTTTCATCAATTTTTAAAGAGGTAAGTAAACTACTAAAAATAGAACAACTAAATTCCACAGCTTACCACTATCAGAGCATCGGCGCATTAGAAAATACTCACAAGCATTTAAAAGCTTTTTTACGGATACAAACTGAAAAACATCCTAATACTTGGAGTACATGGTTACCTTTTTGGAACTTTTCATTTAATACCACAGTACATAGTGAAACGAAATATACACCCTTCGAACTTGTATTTGGTAGAAAATGTTCCCTACCTAGTAACTTGATAGGTGAAATTGTAGAACCACTGTATAATCACGACAGTTACCCTAAAGAACTAAAATTCAGACTCCAGTTGTCTCAAAAAGACGCTAGAGACCATCTAATTAAGTCTAAAATTAAAAGGAAGGATCAATATGACCTTAGTAAGAATCCTATTACATATAAACCACAGGACTTAGTATTAGTTAAGAATGAAGTAGGTAATAAGCTAGATAGTGTATACTTGGGCCCATATAGAGTATTGAAAGATCTTTCACCTAATGTAGAATTAGAAGTTAATGGAAAACCAATGTTAGGACATAAAAATAGAACTAAGTTATATCATATCTAATATTTAAAAAAAAAAGTACTTACTGTATTTTTTTTTTCCGTGGGAGATGTAAGGAGTAGTATTGTAAGTAGCTATAGGTGCTATATGTATGTAGAGTAAGGATGATAATTATGAATAAAAGCTAGTCTTAAGTCAACCGTAGTTTCGCTTAAACGTCCCTCTCCACAACAAGATGACATAATTGAGGAATCAAATAGTGAATGGTCGAGCGCAATTTTGTTAGTACCAAAAAAGGGTAGCAGTAAGGATAAGAAAAGTTGGCGTTTGGTTGTGGATTACCGGAAATTAAATGAAAATATTCAAGATGATCGTTTTCCACTGCCAAACATCACTGAAATTTTGGATTCTCTTTATGGTGCAGTATATTTTTCACATCTTGACCTTAGTCAGTCTTATTATCAGGTGACCTTGACCCCTGAGTCTCGCAAGGTAACTTCATTTACATGTAATGGACTTGGACAGTTTCAAATGAAACGTATGCCAATGGGTCTTAAAACCAGTCCGAGTGCCTTCTCAAGAATTATGACAATAGCCATGTCGGGGTTGACCTTCGAAAAATGTTTTGTCTATCTTGATGACCTTGTAATTTTTGGACGAAATTTAGAAAGTCACAACAAAAATCTTATTGATGTTTTGGAAAGATTAAGAAAAGTAAACTTAAAGTTAAATCCCACTAAATGTCAGTTTTTGAAAACAGAATTGGTATACTTAGGTCACAAAGTAACAGCAGAGGGTATTCAACCAGACCCAGATAAAATAAAAATAAATAAAAATTATCCAATCCCAAAAAGCGCTGATGAGGTCCGGCGTTTTGTTGCATTTAGTAATTATTATAGAAAATTCATTAATAATTTTGCAGAGATAACGTTACCATTAAATGCATTATGCAGAAAAAAATCAGTATTTAATTGGACTGAGGAATGTCAAAACGCATTTGAAAACTTAAAATTAACATTAATTTCCCCACCAATTTTACAGTATCCGAATTTTGCAAACGAAAATGAATTTATTTTACAAACAGATGCCTCTGGTACGGCTGTAGGCGCAGTACTGTGTAACAATGATTTGAAACCTATTGCTTACGCTAGCAGACCACAAAATAAAGCTGAAAAAAATTACCCAAAAATAGAAAAAGAGTTAGCAGCTGTGGTATGGGGGGTAAAATATTTTAGACCTTACTTATTTGGGCGTTCGTTTATCATCATGACAGACCATAAGCCACTTATGTACTTGTTTGGAATGAAGGACCCATCAAGTCGTTTATTAAAATTTAGATTGGCATTAGAAGAATATGATTATAAAGTTGTTTATGTACGAGGGAAAGATAATGTAATAGCAGACGCATTGTCACGTATATGTGTAACCTCAGACGAGTTGAAAGATATGAATGCAAATATAGTGAATGTTATGACTAGGGCACAACGGAAAAGAGCAAATGAAATGAATAAAAGTGTATTACCAAATCTTGATGTACCTACTGACAAGAGGCCTGATCAACCACGAGTCGTAGAGATATTAAGATTACCGAATAATTCAGTAGAAATGGCATTTATAAAAGGAGATGAATTAGCAAAACTAAGAAGAAAAAATGAGATAAGATACGAGAATGAATGTTTTTCGTATTTACCGAATAGGAAAATATTATATGTTAACCTTGATTTCAAATTGCAATTATCGCGAGACGAATTTGTAATGAAGTTAGGTAAAGTATGTAATGAAATAAAAGTAACAGAATTATGCATAATAAAGAAAGATAGTAACGAGTTTATTATCAAAGATATAATAATAGCAATAAAAAATAAAGAAACATGGACCGGTCCCCGACTTTGTATTTTAAGAGGAATTAAAAGAATAGAAAATGACGATGAAAAACAATTTATATTGAATGACTATCATTTACTATAGTCATTCAATATAAATTGTTTTTCATCGTCATTTTCTATTCGATTTAAAAGAGCAACCTCAGAGTTTCTTGCCTGTTCTTCTCTGAGGAAGACTGCACCTTTACGAATAGGCGTAGAGTCAGTAGGATCAGAGGTACGAATGCGTATGTATGTATTTAAATCGTTTAATGTATGTTTGGTATTTCATTGTAATCTTGACTTGTTTTAAGTGACATCCTGAATGTCCTATAAAATAAATATTTTTCTATTCTACTACCCACTAGCGGACACGCAGGAGTGCGTAGAATGACAAATAATATCAAACGTCACTTTTACTGGCCAGGTTTAGAAAATGACGTTAGACTATTTATTAAAAAATGTGACAAATGTCAGAAAATGAAACATTCACGAAACACAATCGAACCAATGACAATTACGACAACTGCTACATCAGCATTAGAAAAGATTTTTATGGACATTGTTGGTCCAGTAGATAGAGACGAGAACAATAATATGTACATACTAACAATTCAATGCGAATTGAGCAAATATGTTGAGGCATATCCATTACAAAATAAGGATACCATAAGTGTAGCTAGGGCATTAGTTAATAAATTCATTTTAAGGTATGGTATTCCCAAAACCATAGCGACCGACCGTGTGACTGAATTCATGTCGTCAACGATGACCGAGGTATGTAAACTACTAGAAATAGAAAAATTAAACTCCACAGCTTATCATCATCAAACGATTGGAGCGCTGGAGAACTCTCATAAACATTTAGGTACGTATCTACGTATGCAATGCAATGAGCATCCCGATACGTGGAGCCATTGGCTACCCTATTGGTATTTTACATACAATAATACTGTCCATTCGGAAACTAGGTACGCACCTTACGAACTAGTGTTCGGTAAACCTTGCAACATACCTTGTCGAGTCAGCACCGATGTAGAACCTTTGTATAATCCAGATAATTATTGTTTAGAGTTAAAATATAGATTGCAAGTTGCTCATGCAGACGCTCGTAATAATTTAATTAAGAGTAAAGAGTTAAGAAAACTAGCATATGATAAGAAAATAAATCCAGTTAAGTATAAGAAAAATGATTTACTATTAGTAAAAAGTGAGGGACATAGAAAATTAGATAAACTGTACGATGGACCATTCGTAGTGCTAGAAGATTTGGAGCCAAATGTAAAAAATCAAAAAAATAACAAAATTGAAATTGTACACAAAAACAGAACCAAACCTTATATAGCTAATTGTTAATTATTAAGTTAGTAGTAAGAAATTGCGTAAGGAAATAAATAGACTAACTTAGAATAGACAAGATCTTGCTCTATATAAAAATCCTACTCTATATTAAATCCTGCTTTACAGATTTTTTTTTTATTTCAGTAAAATTTAGTTATCATGTAGATTTAAGATAACATCATTTAGATGCCTTGTGCTCATTATCTGAAATAATTTTGTATACTGTTAAGAAATTATTAAAATAATATATTTTTTTAAATTGATTTTATTGAGCTCGAGTAGTTTTAAAGAAAAAATTGACATATTTTTCTTTAAAAATTATAACCCCAATGGTGTAGTGTGTAAGTAGATATTATAAGTTTTTCAGTAATTAACCTACATTTACTCAACTCGGACGTCTCATTTAACAGTCACCCAAAACCAACCAGTTCACTTGACTATACCTACACTATAAGAAGAAGAAGTAATTTGTTTTTACTAAATAACTATACAATGTGATAAAAAAAACCTCCTAGCTATATTCAAAATCCTGAACCAGTATCACTTAAAGAAAACATTTATGAAAAAAAAAAAAAAAAATTTTTTCAATGGGAATAGTTCATTTTTTGCCTAAACGAAGACAATACTCCTACACCAGGCACGCGAGGGGTGCGGGTAGGTGTCTACGTTTAGGAAAAAAAAATCCCACCGAAAAAATAAAATAAACAAAAGTGTTCTGTAAGGTATACTGGTTCAGGATTTTGAATATAGCTAGGAGGTTTTTTATCACCTTGTATTACTTACACATGTAATTATTAAAAAAACATTTGGTTTGGTAAGGTTTTTCGTACAATGGACAGCACATCAAACTATACATTTTTGTTGCTATTATTACTAACGTGTAAGATACCCCGGTGAATTATGTCCTGATGCCTTGATGTGCTGTTCATTATACATAAATATACATTGTATTGTATTGTTAAATCCTTGTGCTGTTTGTGGAATCATTTTTGACGAATTTTATTACATTCGAAAAAATAAATAATTTATAATGATATATATATTTTTTATCATGTTATTTTATTATGAAGAGAAACCAATTTAATGCTAGCCGTGACGCGGGATGCTTTAAAATTATGTTAATCGACTTTTAAATCAATTTAAATGGTGATTTACTTTTAATTATATTTTACATTTTCAAACTGAAATTACTCAGAAAGTATACCACTTACGACATTTTGACAATCAGTATTTGTTGTTTGTAATAATTTTCTATGTCGATTGGCATATGTTTCATACGTGTACATCAAAACGCGACTTTTTATGTACTTGTATGTACTTGCAACTTTAGGCAAGCCACAGAGGTTCGATGCTCTTTGGTATTTCTTCTGGAATGTCGATTTCGTCTAATGTTTTAGGTTCCCCTGGTATTTCCTTTTCCTAGCACGTCTTACAATTTGGCGTAATGTATTTTTATTTGGCACACTGCATGCGCTGCTACTCGATATTTGCACTAAGTTCTTTTGTATGATCTGAGTACCTACGCGGAGAAGCTACATGCAGCAACGCGTTTCAATGGATTTTTGAGAGTTATTTCATCAGATTTCGAAGCACTGGGCGAATGAGAGTGGTCACTTGGAGGTTCAATTACCGAGTGCCCGCTAGCAGCATTAAATGTGATCAGAGAACTTCTACATTACTTCGATTGCTTTTTAATACACTGCCAATAAAACTTTTCATTATTCTGCGAATTATTTATGGCCATTGTACGGTTTGAAAACTCTGACACCAGGGTTAGCCAAGTTCGCCACATACTTGACTATACCCACATGACAAGAAGAAGATTTTGCGAATTTACCTAAAACTGATAACCGTTCAACAGCATATCCTTTCCACGCGCAGTTTTTTCAATGATTATATTATCACATCTGGAAATATTGATATTGTCTGACATAATTATCAAACAAAAAACTTTCTGACCGGTAAGATAAAATAAAGCCGAAAATCTCTAGCGGAATATTTTATTTTTAAAAGGGGTAAAATTCGCAAAGAACAAGGCCGCCATTTTGATTACATTTTTTTTAGTAGTGCTTGCTTGTGTCTAGAAAATTATCGATATTTTTAGAAATGAGATGAATTATGAATTGAATTATTTTGTGCCTGTGCCTTCGCTTGACCCTTACGAGATTACTTTTGCTTACCACACCAATCGAGACTTGCTATCTGCTCCCTTTTAAGCTGGGCATTGACGGTCAGTTTTTCTCGTCAGTTGAACTGGCGTCCATCCAAAATTTGATCGTGAGTGTCGAATCATCACTCCAGAGTTTTAACTGATGACATGCCACGAAATTTTCCGTGACTACCATAATCCAACCCGGCGCGTCGCGCCAAACTGCGTGTGAGTGTGGTATCGTCATTCCACAATCGCGTCAGTTCGCTCGCTCGCTGCGCCCGCGGTGGTTGTGCGTGCTGTACTCTCTGTTATCTGTGGCGTGCTGTGTCATCTTTATTTTATTGTCTTCACAATGGCGTCGGCGTCCTCTGGACGTGTCATAATGACAGAATTTATTGAAAAATATAGAGATTCAGAATGCTTGTGGAAGGTAACAGACAAAAATTATAAAAATAAACAGCACCGACAAAAAGCATTGGAAGAATTGCTTCTTATTTTGAAAAAAATCGACAGTACAGCTAATTTGGACACAGCGTTACAAAAAAAATAAATTCTATGAGGAGTGCGTTTAATAAGGAACACAACAAGGTACGTATAGCTTTGAAGATACTTTATGTTTCCTTCCATGTTCATTGTCATTTGGGGTACCTAATAATTGGTAGAACTGTGGGTAAGGACTTCTGCCGGAGGCACGCATCGAGTCTCTCATCTGTTTAATTCTCTTTGCTAGTACTTTTGCATAGGTTTCTTATGTTATTATTACCTTTAAAAGGAAATAAAAATATGGATGGCCAGTTCAACGGCCAAAGTCGTACAGTTAAGCCAAAAAGGGGTACCTAACTAAACAGGGTTGGTTGGTATAATTCAAATTATTCTTTTAAATGAAAAATACTTATTTAAATCAAACAAAAGTTCTTGTTAATTTTCTAGGAAATCTCTATATCGGAAATTCATGCAACGCATGGTAGTTAGGGAGACTGTCCCTAATTCCGGCCTGCCACCAATACCATCCTTTTTATCTGTTTGCTTAAATAATGAGATTCCTTAGGCCGGCCATACACGGACTGCTCGAGCAGTTAGCCAGTGATCAACATACACGGACTTGACTGCTCCAAGCTGCCCGTGTATGCCAGCCCTTATTTGTATTATAAACAATACATACTTGTTAATAACAGGATTCAGGATTATTTTTCCCAAATAAATAAAATACCTATTCAAAAATGTTTAACTAGCATCTGTTCAGATATTAATGAAGTAATTAATGTTTTTCAAAGATAAATTTTACACTATACTTACTACTTCGGCTGTAATTCGGGGCGTTTACCCTACCTAATGTATGGAACAAGGCCTTGTATATTTGTGGTGGGGATAGTATATTATGTTTTCTCTTTGTTTCTACCTTTATATATATTATATTAATTACTTGCTTGTTGTAGGTAAAAGCAGCCTGTCGATCTGGTATTGGTGCAGAAGATGAATACATACCAAAACTGTGGTATTATGACTTACTTTTGTTTCTTAATGAAAGAGATACAGAAGTTGGTAGCTCCCGTGACATAAACGCCATATTTAATGAAGAAAACGACAAAGACAAAGATCAGGTAAAGACCAATTTTATTAATCTCACTATTAACAGTTTTTATTTATTATCATTACATTTTTAAATGAGCGCTCTCTCATTTTGCCAACTAACAGCACCTTCACCATTAAAATATTTTACAAATTCTTCTCTTACAAACTTTGCATCATTACTAACATTGCCACTTATAACATTTAATGAAATAACACCTTGTACCGGTATATTATCTTCTGTAGTAATATCGTCAATATCAAATTCATATTCCAAATAATTAGTAGACGATTTTCTCAAAAAATTATGTAGAATACAGCACGTGAGGACGACAAGTTTGATTCGTTGCAAATCTAAATTAATAGCAGTATGAAAAATTCTGAAGCGATTAGACATTATTCCAAATAAATTTTCAATTACTCTTCTTGCTCTTGACAATCTATAGTTATATATTTTTCTCTCTGTAGTTAGTGAATTTTTACCAAAAGGCTTCATAAGATCGGGTCTTAATGCAAATGCTTCGTCACCAACAAAAACAAAAGGCAAAGCTTTGGAACCATTTTGGGGCTTAGTTTTGTTAGGAATATTCAGTTCACGATTATTTAACTTCTCATAAAAACATGTTTCCTTTATAACTCCACCATCAGATATTCTTCCATTAACACCAGCTTCGCACCATATAATTTCATAGTTCGCATTAGCACAGGCCATGAGCACAATGCTAAAGAATTTTTTGTAGTTGCAAAAGCTGGAATCAGACCCAGGTGGCGATACAATTCGGATGTGTTTACCATCAATTGAGCCAAGACAATTGGGAAACTGCCATCTTTCCTCAAACTCTCTTGCAATAGTTAGCCACTCAGCTTCAGTTTCAGGCATCTGTAACAAAATTATGTTTATTTTTCAGGATATGGATATGAACACAGATCAAGCTCCGCCGTCGTCGCCACGGTCTGAGCCCCCGCTTCGGTTGGAAAGCAGTTCGAAGAGAAAAATGAAAAATGGAGTGACTGATGTATTAACCAAAATTTCGAAAAGATTAGACTCTTCGAATACGAAAACAAAACCAGCTTTTAGTGCTTTTGGTGAACATGTTGCCGAGAAGTTAAGATCAATGAACAGTGATGCTGCCAAGTACTGTCAGAAAATTATTAATGACGCAATCAAAAGATTGCGCATAAAAATGCGGAATTCAATAATCTCAATTACACATCCCGGATAGTAACGGATCAAGTACAGTTAGACAGATCACGGTCACCATCTGCCCAATCTCATTCACAGTATTTAGAAAGACCATCTCGATCACCATCCACCCAAACTTCATCACCCTATTACAGATCTTTACGATCACCATCTACACAACTTCAATCATCCTTCCAATCACCTAATCAATAGTTAGATAGACCTTTCCGACCACCATTCACACAAGCTAATTCATCCTATCATTCACCTAATCAACAGTTAGACAGACCTTTACAATCACCATCCACACAAACACAATCACCCTACCAGTCACCTAATGAACAATCAGACATACCTCACCGACCAGCATCCACACAACCTCAATCACCCTACCAATCACCAAATCAACAGTTAGACACACCTTTACGACCAACATTCACACAAACTCAGTCATCCTACAAATTACCTAATCAACAATTAGATAGACCTTTACGACCACCATCTAGACAAGCTCAATTATCCTACCGGTCACGTAATCAACAATTAGACAGACCTTACCGCCCACCATCCACACAAACTTATTCACCTTACCAGTCACCTAATGAACTGTCAGACATACCTTACCGACCACCATCCACAGAAACTCAGACACCCTACCTGTCACCTAATGAACAGTTAGACAGGATTTCACAGTCACCAGCAACACAAACTGAATTGTCACAATCCATCCTGATAGAATTACCCTATCAGCCAGAGCAACCGCTTAAACAATCATCAGCATCAAATGCAATTATTGTTAATAACGCTGATGAAATTGTAGATTATTTGGATCAGCAGGACTGTGATGATAACCGATTATCATCACCAACCGTTGCAGAAAGCAATTTTAATTAACTGAAGAATTATTTGATTTTTAATCCTAGATCTGATAAATAAAAGTGACTTTGTAAATGTCTTATGTGTGCATCTTTAATTGGAGATAGTGATTAATTAAAGAATAAGTAATCTTTCCTGTTTTCAGAAGTTTAATTTTACACATCCACACTGTAAACGATCACGCACACCCTAAGGAATAACTGGTGTGCATGATCGATTGATCCTATGATGAACCCTTTGAAAAATTAATAGACAATGAATCTACAATTTTCATTTTATTTTATTGAGCAGTTTTCATTCAGGTTTTGCCAGTTTAGTTTCATTAGCAGCATTGCAGTAGCATTTCTGTTAAAAAATATTTTTTTAAGTTTCACAAGGGCAGTGGAGAACTAGGTTAAGGCAATATAAAATAGTAAGTAATTTTGAAAAAAGAATTATTTTCACTATACAATAATCTCTGGTAGTACATAACTTATGTAAATATCCATAAATATTTCTTTTTTGTTCTTTTGTCCCGCAAAGAACAGGCTACAGTCTAGCTAGGACCATGCTGCCTAGTCATTAGTGATTTCCATAATAATGGAATGAAAATTTTTTTTTTCTAAAAAGTGACATCAATGCTGTCTAGTGAGAGACAAAGAATGCTTTATATACCTAAAAGAAAACTGATCATTCTTGGCATTAATGACACCATGGTTCATGATCGATTACCCATTAACATACTTATTATTACAGATGAGGTGCAACTATAGGGTGAATCGTTAATGCAGGCCAATATAATCGATTGACCACTAAGACACAAATGAATAAATATAATAAATATGCGCCAGACACCACACCACCACCACACCAATTGTCATGGTCTCGTGGTAAGGAATACACATGCTTTTGTTACGAGTACCAGACAACGATTTTAACGGGGGCGTCTCCCATATATACTTAAATTCATATAGTACACCCAGACCAATACAAACAGACATGTTCATGCACACAAATATCTGTATTGTGCGGAGATCGAACCCGCGACCTCTGCGTAGTAGCCAACTTTTCAACCACTGCGCCAAACCGGTCGTCACAAGCACAATGGCACAAGCTGGGTTGGCAATGAAGAGTCAAAAATTTGAAGTTATCATGATTATCTTTCCTGTTACACGAGCGGGTCACAACATATGTGAAGTCGTTAACAGTTAAGCTATTGAGTAGTTTATTAATACCTTCATGTAATCCTTTAACACACGGAGTATTACTTTACACGTTTCTGAAATGATGACTCCTAGGCGCTGTGGGGATATTGCAGTCGGAAATTTTAATTCTTCGTAACTCATCCCTGATGCTAAGAAACGAAGAGTGGCAGTCAATCTCTCATGAGGGCTAATAGCTTCTCTCATATTAGTATCACGTTTAGCAATATATGGAGTTACAAGTTTTAAGAGCTTGAAATATGTTGTTTCGTCCATCCTTAAATAGTTTCGCCAGTCACTCGGTTCTAGCGTTAATTCATTTAACAAATTAATGTGAGTGAATTGATTCCTTTTTTTAAGCCATTCTTTCATCCATTGCTTTCTTTCTTGCTTTTTGGTGAGTATATGGCAACAAACAGTAGCCGCAGTCAGAAGTATTAATTCTTCTTCGGAATCAGAATCCTTTTTTTTTTCGCCACGTAAACACGTTCTCTATACAGCCGGGACAGTCGAAAACTGAAGAGCTGGAGTGGTGCCAGTGGGTGGGGAAATCTAGTTGGCATAAAACCATTTGGAGTGACGCCTCAGTTTGACGTCTAGACTGACGCGAAAAACTGACCGTCAATGCCCAGCTTTACACACATTCTCATCTACTTTCTTTCCCTCATTCGTAATGGGAGACCCGTTTAATGCGTTTACACTTTATAGTAATAACAAACGCATTAAACGGGTCTCCAAATACGACTGCGAATATTTTTTGTTATTTCTAGTGAAGTTCTGATGTAATTTTTTTTCGTCTTTAGAATACTGTGCTAACTATGTAATAATCACTTGAAAGTGTGTTAAATATGGCGGAGTGTGTGTTGAAACCTTGCAAGGACAAGGGTGGTGAACTAATTACTCTGACTAGAAAAGCAGTGGACAAAATAATTCAGTGCAGTGATATTCGTAAAGATGGTGTTAAAGAAAAGTTCCTTCAGAATGACTCGCTTCAAGTACATAGTAAGTGTTGACAATCTTATATTTTACGTCCAAAGCCACCTCAACAAGAAAAGGAACCTCCAGCAAAGATTCTCCGTGAATCATTTGATTTTAAAACCTTATGTTTTCTATGTGGTCGCAAGTGTGTAGATGTATCTAAATGTAGGAACCCAGCTCAAGAAAAGTAGAGTTTAGTACAGAAACTTGAATTGATTGAAAGTATCCGAACGGAAGCAAATAACAGGCACGACAAGTGGGGAGATGAGGTAAGTGTGAGGCTCTCTCAGGTCATAGATCTTGTTAGTTATGATGGGAGATACCACTGGCATTGTTACCAGACATTTCAAAAGCCAGGATCATCATGGCCCGAAAAAGGAACAGCAACAACGAAAGGTGGATCAAGCGCTGATGCCAAAAGAGAAGAAGCTTTTGAAAAGCTGTGTGACTATTTGGAGGAAAATGATGAATGCCAGTACACTTTTGAAGACTTACAAAATATGTTTCTTAAACTAAGTCCTGAAGTTGACCCATATACTGACATACATTTGAAAAGAAAACTGATCCAGCGCTATGGTAATAGCTTGAATTTTGCAGTTTTACAAGGGAAAAAAAGTGTGGTTTGTTTTTCTGGAGCAACTACCAATATTTTATCAGACAACTAGTATAGAAATCGAAACTGTGATAATGAAGCTCAGGAGGAACTGAGAGTGATCAAAACGGCAGCAGCTATTATTCGACGTGAGATCAAGTCCAAAAGCTACGACTATTCTCAGTTTCCAACAATTACCGAAATTTCTAAAGGAGGAGCTAAACTGGTACCTGAAGCGCTCAGTGTCTTGATAACTGAAATCATACAGCCTACTTCTAAAAGACAAACACCCGAGAAAATTGAAAGTTCGGAACAAATTACTGAAAGGAAAACAACTGCAGTATGTCATAGTATAATAAGCGCTGTACGTCCAAGATCATTTTTGTCCCCTGTTCAACTTGGAACAGGTGTCTCATTGCACAGAAAATTTGGTTCAAAGGTATTGATCGATATCCTGTGCAATTTGGGTGTTTGTGTACCTTACAAGGAAGTTTTAAAATATGAGAGATCGGTCACTTCCCAAGAGAGCACAATAATTGAGAACGGATACGTGCAATATGTTTTCGATAATGCAGACTACAATGTCCATACTCTTGATGGCCATAACACGTTTCATGTCATGGGTGGGATTGCTTGCATAACACCTAAAACCGCTCTTCAGGTAGAGGACAATGTACACTCGGCAAAGGAGTTCGGTATGCAGGCCACACTAGCGTATATCTTGTGTGTGTGTGTGTGTGAAAGCAATCGTCTGCGTTCCTGATCTCGAAGCAGTTCTAAAAACTATCGATAGATGGCGCTAGTAACACATATCTGGACAAAACAAATGAACACGGTCATGTCATGAGTTTGACCAGCGCCAATCTGTGTCATTTATCTTTTGGCTTTTTTTATTTATTTAGACTGTAATAATATTATCAATTTACTTTACAATTTCAATACTCGAAACAAGAAGCAACAGAAAAATAAATGAATAAAAGTTTTCCTTCACTGAGGATCGATCGCACGACCACCTGCTTAAAAACTAAGCGCTTATCCACTGGACCACGCAATCAATGATGAATACGTTGAAATTTTGTATTGGTTGGTGTTCATGCATTTTAGCATGTTTAATTTTACGCTGAGTTTTATTCTACCCTCCATCTACCCTCTTTTGTATTACTTGTTCCTTTTACTAGTTTAACTTAAAACTGCCATTCGCTACGCCAAGCTTCGGTCGTTTGATTCTATTTTTCCAGTTTTCTTAATTTTTTTTATTGATTTTCAACTCAATAATGGACAGGCATCTGACAATATTGAAAAAAGCGGAAATAATTGTTCTATATGAACAAAATATTTCTATTAGTGAAATTGCGAGGCGTTTAATGATATCGGCAAGTTAGAAATTTTTAAATAACAAGATGAATATAATTTTTATTTATTGTTGACATGATTTCTCATTATAATTTTTATTTACAGCGAAGGACTGTGCAATTATGGTTCCACCGATACGCCGAGTCAGGAAGCATCGAAGAATGTCATCCTGGCCCAAGGCCTGTATCGTTTACAAATGCATCACCACGTCACCTGAATATAGTTGCTGCTCATGCTGATGACCCGTTCCTCAGCACCCGTTCTACAGCAACAAGACATGGCGTGTCTTTACAAACAGTGCGGAATCATTTGCGTGCTGCTGGGTTGAGATGTCGTAGGCCAGCCAAGAAGATCGAATTGACTCGCCAACATCGGCTAAATAGGGTGCGCTTTGCTCGTCAATACCTGGACTTTGACTGGTGCAATAACGTTGTTATTTTTAGTGACGAAAAAACTTTTAAATCAGATAAAGATGGAAGAAAAATATTGTGGAGATAAAGCGGTGAACGTTATAATGAAAATAATATTCTACCGTGCAGGGCTAGTGGTCGCGTTACTTTGGGTTATTGGGGGTGGATGTCGTTAAAAAAATAAAAAAAATTTCATTACTTTTGTTTTTACCTTTTGAATGCATTGAGCTCGGAATCGTTTGAATGATACATTTTTTACACATCTTAGTGCACTGTCTTACTTATTTTAAATTGAAGGATAACAATTTAAATATTTAACAGGTTAGAGATAATTTCAAATGTATGAATGATGTTATTGTTATGATGTTAGAATTTATTGGAAGTTCTAACTATTAACATGTTGATTCATATCACCATTTGGAATTAAAGGGGCGCTAAAGGGCGAAATCTACTTCTTCTTATTAAGTATTGAAAAATATACTTTATTTTGTCAAGGGAAAATACACCTTATGAAATAATGTAGCTTTAGATAATATGAAATATGGTTGTAACCTATAATGTGAATAAATTTTATTTGGGAATTTTTCCTGTTTTATTTTGTTTTACTTCTTTTTCATTTACTCTTAAATTAAACAAAAAGAATATTATATAATGATTTATTTGTCTATAAAAAAAGGATAAAAGCAAGAATCGAACCGATGACCCACGATTTATCAATCCAACGCTTTCATGACAGAACTATTCAGTTGTTAAACCAGTAGCCGAATTATAGTATCACTTTTAACGAGAATGACTAGATGAGAAACCGAACAAAACAAATATGTAGGTATGTGTGTGTATGTAACATTGATATGATGTGTATTCAAGATACAGCACACAAAGATCAAAGTTACGTTGGTGTGTGTTAACTACGCAAGCTTGATGCAAACCGATCTCCTTTGCCGTGTGTACCTCGAAAGAATGTTCCTGCTCATGCTGTTGAAAAACGAGGCGTGATTGATTTGCAAACTTACAGAGCACCAAGTACATCTGGCTATTCCAAAATAGTTTCTGCAAACATGGCTTCCCTGGAAATAAAACCACTGTCATATGAACATGGCCGAACACTTAATTTGTTTTGGTTGAGTGGAACCTGGTTGGAAGGCCCAGAAGAATGTAAACCTGGTTGGAGTGGCTGCATGGAAATGCTGTATGCGATGAGAGAGTTCCAAACTTCAGCTGTGGTCCCTCTTCCATTCATTAACTTGGCTCCTTCAAATCCGTCAACAATTTATACGGCTCTTCTTCAAGCTGCCACAAAAGGGGCTAACAATGGACAAAGCAAAACAATGGTGACTTTTGACCAACCTTTGTATGCTAAAGCTCGTGAAATGGTAGCAGCAGCACCTGATGACAGCCCATTGAAGTCACTCTGCATTCGACTAGGAGGTTTTCACCTGTTAATGTCCTTTTTGTCAGCGATTGGATTCATCATGGCAGGAAGTGGCTTGGAGGAGTTGTACTGTACTGTCTATGCCAAAAACAGTGTCCAGCAAATGATGAACGGGAAAGCTTACTCCAGGGTCATTCGTGCCCTTTTCCTCGGCGAAGAGGCACTCATTGCCATATTTTTGAAAACTTGTGATGCTTTCATTAGTGTAGATAAAGATGAGCTTAAATCTGTCTATTCGACTTTCAAGCGTGGTAATGCATGTTCTGAAGAGATTACGCAGTCAGCTGCAGTGAAAAGCTATATAGACATTTTGTAAACCCAACTTCAACGTTCAAAAGAATCAGGACGAACACAAAAACTGTGGATTCAGTTCATAGAAATGGTTCAGCTTGTTCGAATGTTTATTAGAGCTGAAAGAAGTGGGGACTTTCTCCTTCACCTTTACTGTGTCCATCAAATGCTCCCCATTTTCCATGCGTCTGGTCACATAAACTACGCTAAATCTGCACAGATTTACCTACAAGACTCGCTGGAACTTCTCAACGTAATGAGCCCAGAAAACGATTTGTTCGTTAATTGTGGTTATTTCACCATCCGACGTACTGAAAAGTTTTGGTCGGGAGTTTGGAGTGATATGACCACTGAGCAGGTTTTAATGAGATCCTTAAAAAGCATTGGTGGATTGGCCGGGGGCAGAGGAATAACAGAGACAACTATTGCAACTTGGATCAACTCCATGCCAGCTTGTTCTCGGGTGTGTGAAGCAATTGAAGAATTTACAGGTGTGCGCAGCGCCTCTTCAGAGCAGCACGTGGAGCTACGAGACGCAAGGCAGAAAAGAAATTGCAAGGACTTACAAACTTTTATTTCTTGGTTTGAGGAACACAATCCGTTTTCCAAAACACCTGAACTCTCTTCTTTATCAACAAGGATTGTAGCAGATGAAAACGTAAACTGCGATAAAGCGTTTGAGGTTGGAACAATAGCCTTGAAAGAGATTGAGAACAAAACATTCAATGAGATACACTTGAAAAGAAAGTTAGCTGTTAAGTCTCTAGCCTCTATAACCAAGTCTATCACAATTAAAGACAACACTGTACGTGTGAACCCTAACACTCTCTTACATCGGATGGTGTGCACAGTTAGGAGTGATGAGAAACTTGAAGAAATATTTCAGTTTGAATTATGTGCTTATCCTCCATCCCTCTTCGACGAATCTGGCTTGATGAGGAAGGGAAGCAAATCTTCATTGATGACTGTTTTGGTTCCAGATTCAAATGAATCATCAATCACCCCCGATTCAGAGAAAGTGTCGTACATCATTGACGGAGGTCACCTCCTTTATCGAGTTGTCTGGCGACGCCCAGCAACCTTCAGAGAGATTTGCGAGCAATACAAAGATTACATAATTACTCATTATGGGCCAGCAACTGTTGTTCTTGATGGATACGAGCAAGAAAATACAAAAGATGAAGAACACTTACGCAGATCACGTTCTACCACTAACATTGAAGTGAAAGTAGAAGACTCAATCCATGTAAATATCAATCAAAGTGAATTTCTAGCTAACACTAAAAACAAAATGGGCCTTATTGCTCTCCTGACAGAGCACTTGCAAAAAGGTGGTTGCACAATTCATCAAGCATGGGGTGACGCTGACTTATTAATAGTTTTGACAGCGATTGATGAAGCTAAGAAAGGAGTTCAAGCTTGTGTAATAGGTGATGACACGGACTTACTGTCCATACACCCTCAGAGATAAAACTGAAAATGGTGGTACCAAAGAAAGGCAATCAGCAGGAAAAAGGGTACACTATTTCTGACATTCAGCGAGGCATTGGGGATATGAAAGGTGTACTCTTAGCAATATACGCCTTTACAGGATGTGACACTGTATCCGCTATCTATAAGAAGGGGAAAATTACACCGTATAGGAAAGTGCAAGCCAACAACGCTCTTAGTACGAAACTTCTAGTCTTCAACGACCCCAAAGCTGACCCCCATGCAGTGGCTGACGCTGGAAAGCAATTTCTTCTTGAGATATTTGGAGCCAAGAACACTGAAGATCTAGATTGTTTTCGCTACCAGTTTTACTTGCGGGCTATTGCAAAGCAGCCTATACATTCACTGTTCAAATTGGCTGCACTTCCCCCCACTGCAGCAGCTTCCACGCAGCATTCATTAAGAACCTACCACCAGGTGCAGCAGTGGCTGAATGAGGAGAAGAATCCGCTCGAGTGGGGGTGGAAGAAGATTGGCGAATACCTGAGACCAATAACAACAGCACGTCCTGCAGCTCCCCTGGAATTACTTTCCCTAATAGTGTGCGCTTGCAAAGATGAATGCGTCCGTAACTGCGAGTGCAGAAAGAGTGGTCTAAACTGCTTAAGCATATGCGGTAATTGCTCAGGCCTAGGATGCGATAACAGGGATACGAACATCATTGACGAAGATTAAGAAGAAGAGGATGCTATTTTTAAGAGGACTGAATGAGTGGGTTTCTCCGTACCACAGGTTTATATGGTCTAGGCCTGTGGAAGCCTCTTTTCCCTTAAAAAGTAGCGCCTCTTGAGAGGGTGGTGAGGTTGTCGTCCTTCAAGAGCTTATCACTAACATACCACCGGCCACTAAAATCGCAATTTGTTTTTACAAAACACATACATGTATAAAAAAAATTTGATTCCTTGTTATAATGTCATATTTATGAAAAAATCTAAAAAAACGAACAATCGCTACTTTATACCCTCCGTTACTATGGAACCGTTCCCTTTACCAAGATTATGGTACAGACCATTTTTGTTGACAATTCAATGTAGATTATTTTTGCCCTTGGAACTTTTGCGCTAAAACGCATAGTTTTTGAAATATTTAAGAAAAACTGATAAATTCCAACTTCTCCCCCCCCTCCCCCCCAAACCCGACGCGCAAAATGGTGTAACTTTTTACCAAACAATACGTGGACTGTATAAAACAATTTGGAGCTGGAATGATACTTTTACTTTGGATGTTGAGGTCTGGGCATAATTGCACCAAACTATACAGAATATGTTTATACAGCGAATTTGAAATAATGTATACAAATAGGCGGCCTTATTGCTTAACAGCAATTTCTTCCAGGCAACCTTATGGTATAGGAGTTATAGATTGAAATGCGGGAAAGGCGCAAATATTATAATTACCTAAATTCGGAATTTTCTTATTGAAGTGGTTTTTATGATCAGTGTTAGGGATAAAGACATCCAGGTGAGTACCAACTATTTACTTTGTGATTGGTTAAACAGTATTTTAGTTCATTATTCCTTTTAATTACTTTACCTACTAATTTATTGTAGATCGGTAAAGTCCTGTGTTTGTTGTGTTTAATTTTATTTCGAATCACTAAAACAATATATACTTACATTACGATATTACGCATCTAAGTAAGTATGTATTGTTTTAGTGATTCGAGTGCTCATTGCCTCAATCACAGTCTAACCTAATATGGATTTTTTTCAATACCTACCTACTCGTTCGCTACTGTCCTTGCGCTGACACGTTGGCATGGCCTAACAAGACATGCAAAAAGCTAAGCCCTCGAGTTTCATGGCTGAGGGCTGAGCTTTTTAAGCCGTATTGGTTCGATATTTGAGCCTCATCGGCTCGAAATACGAACCTTAAGGGCTCGATATACGAGCCGATCTTTGAGCATCGACGGCTCGATAATTGACCCTCGATGGCTCGATAGTGGACCTCGATGGCTTAGATCATTGATTCCTAAAGTGATCCAGGTGGTCCAGGTGTCCGTTTATTTGCTTCAAGGTATATCTTGACGCAGCCGTGTGAGTCCCCGGCAGAGTAGAATAGGACCCCCCCCTCTTTCTTACCGAGGTGTCGTACAAGGCGACTAAGGTAAATATGCAAGCACGTTCATCTGCACACAGAGAAGGAAAACTCTGCAATTATATCAAAACCCTCGCCAACCCGTCTGCCAAGCGTGGTGAGTATGGCATTTACCCCTCATGTTATTGAGGGAGGCCCGTGCCCCAGCAGTGGGGACGTATATGGGCTGATGAAGATATCTTGACGAAGTTTCGAGTCAAAGTGTCCAAAAAATGGTTTTTTCCATACAAACATTGAAACCTCATTTCACCCCTTTGGGGTTGAATTTCAAAAAATCCTTTCTTAAGGCATGCCTACGTCATAAAATACACCTTTTTGACAAATTTTAGATTTCTATGTCTAAGAGTTTGGGCTGGGGGTTGATGAGTCAGTGAATCAGGACCTCCAATTTTATTTAAAAGAAGATTGTTGGTGGTCCATGGCAAGACAATTATTTTTTAAATGTTCCCTCGTTAATGAAAGGTTAAGAACCACTGCTCTATACCATTATTAGAATTGCTGCTTTTGATAGATTAAGGTCCGTATTACAGAACGCGACTCAGACTCTGATCTATAGGTACTTAAGTAGCAGTCGTTTTTGTCATTTTGATAGTGAGAGAGAGATACAATCAACACTTAAGTATAGGTCAACACTTGAGTCTCCTTCTGTAATACGGCCTTAGTGGATTATAAGTGTTATGTATCAATTGCATTGAGCAAATCTTTTTTTTTAAAGATTCTGAGATGTCATTGATTTTATAAACGTTGAATTTTTTAGTACATTAAAAAGTTAAAACAAGAAAGGGTATCCGCCAAAAATGCCCCGGGTCCGGCGCAAAAGAATTGTATCTCAGAGTTTAGACAAAAAAGTAGAAACAATGTGTGGTGGTGTAAAAAGAAGGTATGACTAGTGGGTCAAGTTTTAAAAAAAATGTGGACTGTTTAATCTAAATTGGGTGTGTGTTTGACCAAGATCTTTAAGCGATAATTTTGATGACTTAGTGAAGCAAAGTTCACTTACCAGGGTCGTCTGCTCTCTGACCTTCCCGGTGCCGGGTTATTGTTTATGAGGATCTGGCAGTGCTGGCTTCCTTAGAGAATTTCAGGGTTCAGTAGTCAGTTACGGCGATAAGTTATAAGTTGCGTGACTGGTTGTCGCCGAATTAAAGATTAGCAAGCCAGTTTCTTTGGCTCCCATACCGATCAGCGGTGATCGCTTTTCTTAAAACTAAGTTACATGAATAATTAAATTTAATATGCCAAGACAATAAGCCAGGACACGTACAAGCTACACAGCCAATTTATATGTACACAGTCCAAACTTTTCACAACAATATGAAGTGTCGCTATTTCAAAATTCGGTGGCTAAACATGGTTTTTTTAATCCCGGAGGAAAAAAAAATTAAAAAAATTGTCATATACATTTTTACAGAGAGACATATAATGTTCTTAAAGAGTATTTTATAAAGTAGGATGAAGTTTTTGCTAAAAAGTGTCATTTTTACATCAGACTTTTTTTTTCTCCGAAAAAAAAAACACATTTTAGCCACCAAATTTTGAAATAGCGACACTTCACATTGTTTCTACTAATGTTTGTCTAAAATCTGAGATACAGTTTTGTAGTACCGGGCCTGGGGCTATTTTTATGGGATTTGGCGGATACCCTTTAAAAGTTAAAAGACTGTTGGGCGAATTTAGACTAATTGGCAGTCAAAATTCGGTGATTTGAGTTTTCCCATATCTGGCAACACTGCGCGAAGAATAGTTTTCGCGCTAAAATTTAGTTGCTTCTCGGAATGTTGTGGATGCTATCGGCATAAATTTATTGTTTTCAGTGCTAATGGCGGAGCAACAACCACCACCTGCCCCCAACGTACCACCAGCTGCTGGAGCTCCTCTTGTGGGTGACGATGGTTTCACCGAAATTGTCGCCTACAAGGGAGACTCCAAGTGGTTTTGCCGAGGGGGCTACTATTATGTAGCTTGCCGAGAACGGGGAGTGTCGAGGAAGATGAGGTGTGCCTCACATAGGTGCCCGGCGCACTGGACCCTTAGAAATGGGCAAGCTGGTCCAGTCGTCGGGCCCATGATCATGAGGAGACTCCTTGGGTGCCAAACCGGTGAGTGATTGTCATTGATTTTCTATTTCGTCTACTTACGAGTAGTAACACCTTATTTTGTTCATTTTTGTGTGGTAATGTGGTTTGTCTCTATGTACATTCAAGTATTTTTATGGAATGTATTGGGGTATGGTAGTTATATAGTTTGACCATTACCTCTGCACCGCGCCTTATGTGTGCGGGGCTTGCGGCGGGCAAGCACATAATTTATGTACAGTGTATATTAGTACTAGTCAAACTTATGAAAGTAGATGTTAAGAGAGTTGCATCATGTTACCTACTACGCTGATTTAAAAACACTCTATAGGACTAATTGAAGAATTATTATGTATTTTTACTTTTTATTATTTTCTTTATTTAAATAATTATTGATTGTGTGTTTGTTTAAACTCTTTATAGGTACCCAGTTCAATAGGTACCATAAAATGCACATATATGACATTGATCAAAATCCACAAACGCCCAGTTGTAGAAATGTCAATTAAAATAAATGGTGAATAAATGTGTTTTTTAATATCATTAAGCAAAGACGGCATTATATTTAAGGAAGTTTTAACTGAAATGAATGCTTCTGCAACAGAGCGTATTTAATAAAAATGAGTAGTATGGGTTGGGGGCTCGGCATCGGCACGGCAACACAAGCGAAATGTGATTTGATGCATAATTTAACTTATTTACAGAAACGCACTATTTCAATCGTTGAAAAGGCCGAAGATAATATCAGCCTCAACATAATATATGAGAAAGAAGCGGCCAGGTAAGTGCGATAATAAGTAATTATTCTTATTGTACAAATAAACGTTACCTATCTATTTACTTAATTTTTTACCGCCGAAAATAAAACGTTTGTCTGTGTGGCCTCGTAGTTCCTAAACGAATGGACCGATTTCGATGCGGTTTTTTTATTTTCTGGTGACCTTTTGCTGTTCATTTCAAATGTTTTTTTATTTGTAGATATCCTGATGCGGCGAGTCGCCTACTATATGAGAGCGTGGCGCCGTCTATGAGAAAATGGCGGAGGGCGACGCAGCCGGCGGTGCCACGCTCTCTGCAAGATTATGGTGCAGCCATCACCGGGCATCGCCAACTTAGTGCCATGCTGTTGGCCACTGTTTCAGTGGGCAACAGCATGGCCGTAATTTTGGTGATGCCAGGATTTGAACGTTGCATCGGTGACAGTGAGGTGCTCGTCATCGATGCAACGTTCCTGACCGTACCGGCAGGCCTGCCGGTACATCAGATACTAACACTTCACAGTGTTATTGCTGGCCATTATTTTCACCCGGTGGTGGTTTTGATGCAAAACCGCCGCCGGGAACTTTATGAAGCGGTACTCCAGAGGGTGTGGCAGGCCGCGGGTAATCCGCGGCCTATCCACATCGTGACGGATTACGAGCAAGCTTTACGGCTTGCTCTGACATCCGTCACTGGAGTACCGCCACAGGGGTGTTTTTTCCACCATATACAGGCCCTTATGCGGCGGGCCCAGCAGATGGGCTTGGCAGTGCAGCGCCGCAACAGCCCGGGCTGGCGCCTGGTGCGGCTTTATGCAACGTTGGCGTTTCTGCCGCCCGCACAGGTGCCGCTCGGGCTGGCGGAAATACAAAGCATCGCTGAGGAGCAGGGCCTGCCCTACACCGAAAATTACCACGATTATTACACGGCTCAGTGGATTACACGCGTAAGTGATTACATATTTTATTAACTCTAAAGGTTCATACAGTCATTTTATAATTTTTACATCACTTTTGTAAATATTAATTCTGCTTTTTCTCACTCATAGTCATAGCTAGGTGAAACAGATAATAACTCTCAGGTACCAGCGTGTCATATTATATGACACAGCTTGGATCATGCGCCGTGTTTAAGATTTTATCTAATATTCGGATAGATTAAGATTTCATTTTCAATAACAACCTATAACAGTTATTACCTTAATTAATTTTCCTTAGAATGACGTATAAAATAAACCCACCAAATTAATAGGTAGAAGTTTCACAATTGACTTTTTAAATCGAAAGGCTCGCATGCCCTGCTATTGACTTTTGTTGTACACACGGCAGCACATCAGGCTATACATGTAGACCTTGACGTCGCGCTTGCAATAGCGTCTGCTTTCCTAGTGCAAATAGGTAAAAAGACGTGCTGCTGTCTATACAAGTAAATCATTCCCGAATTTGCAGGTATTTTATTATTCTATTATGTCAGTTACTTTTCTGACATTATTTGGATTATTTTTTCCAGCAGTTTGAAAAGCATTTTCAATAGTGTATATAAAATGACTCTACTTTTATAACGGAGAGATATTTGATACACTCTTGGCATATATCTTGCAGGTGACATCAGCAGGATTCAGTGTCCATGGCGCCACCCACAGAACCTCCAACATAGCCGAGAGCTACCACGCCTCCCTTAAGAGATCTCTCGGCCCATCTCCTACGTGTGGAGGTTTAGTGGTATGTAAACGTCCCTCCTCATTTGAATATATTGCACAATCTACCTAGGTACTTTATATTGTTCAGTCGCTTTTTTAGTTGGATTAGCCCGCCAAAAATAGAAAAAAAAATGAAATAAATCGTGTATTTCCAAAAGTTTCATAATTGTGTAGAGGGAGGTCCCCTGAACATTGCCCATTGATTTTGCTGATGTAAATACCTATATCACTGTATTGACTTGTTCAAAAAAGATTTTTTTCTATCCATTGTCACAGGTTTCATCACTGGCCACCTTTTTAAATTTAGACTTTTCCATTGTGGGGTTCTCTTGGGTAACTTTAGGAATACCAACTTTATTCCATGCTCTTTTTTTTGACAGATGTAATCCATCAAAAGTTCGAGGTGTCCCAAAAACTTAGGCCAAACGGTAAACCAATGGGATGGTATTCTTTCTTGTGTACTAATTAGAAAACTTGATTACCTTACAGCTAGGTTATATCATGCCGACAGAGACATGCAAGAAATCCCTTCATGTGAGGATTTGTTAGGTTTTATGGAAAAAAGAGCAGCTTCATTAGAGGCCAGTTACACCAATGAGAAAGTGACAGGTAAATCTAAAAAAAATTCATTACATTCAGCCACTTCTCAACCTTCTGACACTTCTAGTGACAGCAAACTTTCCAAGTGCTCTTTATGCTCTGTGGAGCACAAGCTATTCGAGTGCCCTAAATTCAGCGCTTTGTCACCTTTTAAAAGACTAGAATTTGTTACAGCAAATAACCTATGTAAAATGTGTCTTACATTTCATAATAAAAAATGCAGGTATAACTTCAAATGCTCCATTTGCAAGGCCAATCATAATACTTTAATTCATGTTTCAGATCAAACTAACCATAATTCAAATAACATTACTAACCAACCTTCAAATACAAAGAGTGATGAGCAGACATCACCACAGGTAAACATGCATATTCCTTGTCATACCAATACATCTGTTTTGCTGCCTACAGCTAAGATATTAGTTTGTGATACACACAACAATAAATATGTAGTCAGAGCTTTACTTGACTGTGGCAGTCAGGTTTCTTTCTGCACTACATCGCTACATAGGAGGCTAGGACTGCCACAGTTTGATTTGGACAAAAATATAATCACTTTAGGTGGGGATTCAAATAAAACTACCAAGGGTGTCACTCTTACAATACATTCCATGGTTCAAAACTACAATTTCAACGTGACATGTTCTATTATTGACAAAATTACCACAAATATTCCACAAAGGTAAATAGACATTTCTAGGCTTCGTCTTCCAAAAAATATTTCCTTAGCTGACAGCGACTTTCATGTTTCAGGGGAAATCTCTCTACTCTTGGCCGCGGATGTCTTCTTCCGTATAGTTCAAGATGGTAAGGTCGAGGGAGGCCCAGAGGATCCAGTACTGCTAAATACGCGCCTTGGATACGTCGTCTCGGGGGACGTACCTTCAGTATCTAATGTTGCAGTCACCATGCATGCTGTTACAAGTCCTCAACTTGAAGAATGTGTCAAACAGTTTTGGGAGACTGAAAAGGTCCCTGAAGTGTTCAATGAATCCCTCCCTGAGCATCAATATACTGAAATTATCTTTCAAAACACAGTCAAGTTACAAAATAATAAAGAAGATTGGCATTTTGAGTGTCGCATAACTAGGCCGCGTAGGTTTATGAAACTTAATAGTTTTGTATATTATTGAAACATGATCTTATCCTGAATATATTATAATTTTTTCACATGTAATTTAACAAATAAAATATTTATCACGTTAAGTTTTATTACATTGCGTTTATTGAAAACATAGCAATATCTAAACGCGTTTTTTTCTTAGTATCACAGTGTTGCCAGTACACAGGCAAGTGTTTAGCAAGTAGTTTATTTTCGAGTCGTGGACGATACTAAGTTATTACTTTTAGGCAATCATGAAACTATTATCATTACATTAAATAGGAATTCAAAAGAATTTTTATGCTTTTTGTTTAATAATAGAAAATGCTTAGTTTTTTTTTGTAAATATGTCAGTAAAAATAAATACGATTTTTATGAATAGGCAGGTAACACACAACATCTGTCAATCAATGTCATTTGATAATTTGTTTTAAGTTTTGGCTTTGTTGCGATTGCCGGTTTGTTGTGTGTTGTGTGTAAGTGAAATTGCAACGGATAAACTTGGTTATTCTTTGTTGAAAAAGATATTATCAAATAAATAGTGTATACTTCGCGTCGAGTTGAACATCTAGTTCCTCCGCTGGACTTGGTTTTTAGTGAAATTGGACACTTTTAGTTGAGTTGAGACGTACCTACTCTACTCATAGTTAAAATGCCACGCACAAGTGCAAGTGTTCGTTGCATTAACTGTGAATTGCGTTTGACTCGAATGCGAGTTAAACTATGTAACCAAAACGAAAGTGTAGTCAACATTATAAGGTTATGGACATATCCAAGAGAGGTACGTGGATTTCACAACAATGGTGGCAATTTGATTTAAACAAAAACTAAACTACAAAAGTCCTAACCGACCCCTCTCTTTTGCAAACATGAGAAATACGGAGTAGAACTATTGTTGCGCCCCCAATCAAAAGTCTGTTCTCTTTCCGCACAGACTCTACCACTTATTTTTGTAGTGTTGTATAGGTTGAGTTACACTTGACTGTACTAGCTTTTGTGAGCTTGTCTGTGGCCTGTTTACCTTGTTGCAAATTGCCACCAATATTAATTATTTGTGTATGTTATTTTAACAAGTACTTGATTGTTTTAAAAATAACAAAATCGTTACTTATTTCAATATCTTTATGTAGTTATGAATTTATTTGTTTTTTTTTTTTTAGATTACTGACAACGACTACATATGTGTTGCTTGTCGAGACTTAGCCAACTGTGCAAGTAACCAAGAAGGCCCTCCTGAACGAGTAGTTGGCCATGCCCATATTTGTGCCAGCTGTGGTCGTTCTATATTGGGAAGTGATAGCCGCTTACTCTTAAGACCAGATTTTTCAAGTGAAGAGAGACAACTTGCTGCTATTATTGCACAATGGGTACCACGTGAGGTAAATATAATAATAAACCATGTAACTTAGGAAGATTAGTTTACTTGATCATATAGTAAATAATTGTTCATAACTGGTAATTCTAATGCTAAATAAAAAGTGCTTATGTGAAAGAAATAATCTAGTACAATGTAAAAGATATAGCCTGATCGAGAATAGTTTTGATTGTACTTAAGATCAATTTTGTAGTTGATTTTTATTTATAGGTTACTTCAAGAGATGAGGCTTGTATACCATGCTGGTTTCGGGCACAAAGAGTTCTGCAACGTTCTCCACAAAATGATAATGAAGTTCATCATTTGTCACAAAGTGACAATGAAAATCAAGATTCATTACAGGAAGAAGTTCAATTGCAACAAATAAATAATGCAGATGAGATGTCTATAACAGAGACTAACACAAGCCATGAAACCGCTGAGGAAAGTGAAAATTGTTGCATTAACTGTGATATGCCGCTGCT
The DNA here is from genome assembly GCA_949987775.1 of Aproaerema taeniolella. Lineage (NCBI taxonomy): Eukaryota > Metazoa > Arthropoda > Insecta > Lepidoptera > Gelechiidae > Aproaerema > Aproaerema taeniolella. The sequence continues at coordinate 10,971,159 of OX465264.1, forward strand.
TCCGCATCAAAATGGACACAGCTTGTCATGTCAAAATGAACCACTTTTACAAGTTATAAGAATGTGGACTTATCCTAGAGTAGTAAGTTTCTTACAACATTTTATAAATAAATAAAAATGTCAACTGCACAATATAGTAATAATACAGGCTACTTAGGATAGCTTTAGTCTACTGCAACAATGTAAATACATGATTTTTCAAATTCATTTTTCACATACAAACAAATGTTTTATTTTCAGATATTGGATACTGATTATATATGCCACACTTGCTGGGAGCTTGCAACGTCTGAAGTGCAGTTTGAAATAAATGAAAGGCTTGAAGTGAATGAAACAAGACCATGCAGTCAATATATAACTTTGCCAAATGTCCGAAGATCTGCGGATACTAGGAGACATTGTCTTTTCTTAGGCTGTAGAAATATAGAAAGAAATCATGTTCCCGATGTGATTCGTCGTACTAAGCAATTTTAACTTTTATATTCCAAGAGATGCTCGCATTTGTGATTATCATCTTGGCAGAAATACTTAATGCGAGTTATATACATCAGAAAACAGTTTAAGTAATTTTAACAGCAAACATATTGAAGACCTCATTTTTATATTGGCCGAACCAGAAAATATTTTTAATTTTGAAAATGTACAGAATCTACCTAATTATATTGTACATTATTTTCTGGGAATATCACAACTACAACACCAACAAATTCTTGATGAAACACCCAGACTACGTGACATGCACAGAGGGAGCTTAGCACTCACAACATTATTATGCAAACTAAGAACAGGCGATTCTGGAGACAGACTTTCCTCTCTATTTCAAACACCAAGGCGCACATTAGAGACTTTAATGAATAAAGCCAGAGATATACTCAATGACAATTTTGTACCTCAACACTTAGGGCTGCAACATATAAATAGGCGCGACGTAATCGCCAAGAATTCAATTATTGCCAATTCACTCTTTGGGAATCCAAACCTACCTGTCAATGCTCAAAATGCAATAGTCATTTGTGACGGTACATACATTTATACACAAAAAAGCTCAAATTATCTGTTCCAGAAAGAAACCTATTCGCTGCATAAATACTGTAATTTAATGAAGCCCTTCATGGTAGTTTGCTGCAATGGCTACATAGTCGATGTATATGGACCCTATCCGGCGACTACGAGTGATGCCACTATCATGCTAGATTTAATGAACACTAGCAGCTTTGTGGAGTTTTTTTAATGAAGACGATGTTTTTATATTGGATCGGGGGTTCAGGGACAGTATTGATAGCATTCACGATCGTGGATTTCTTGCTTATATGCCTGAAACTTTGTCAGCGGGACAGTCACAGTTGACCACATTAGAGGCCAATCGATCCCGTTGTGTGACGATTAACAGATGGGTAGTAGAAGGTGTTAACGGGAGAGTAAAACGAGATTATAAAATATTCCGGCAGGAGTATTTTAACCGCGCATGCCCACACATGATGAAGGATTTTAAAATTGCTGCTGCATTGCATAATGCATTTGCAGTAATGTACACAAACCCGCACAACGCAGAAGAAATTGTGCAAATAATTATTGAGAGACTGTTTCTCGATAATATACTGGCAACCATAGTAGACGAAGAGAACTTAAATAGACGAGGCTCACTTTTTCAGGACATTACCAGAACCAATATTTTCTTTCCGGTTCTAAGCATGGAACAATTGGTTCTATTTGCGTGTGGAACTTATCAAATCCGCCAGGCGAGATCATACATTGGCGAACAATTTAGGTTCCACGGAATATATACAACAGAGGTGTGCAGAGAGGAACAGTTAGATTTGTCACGATTAGGAGGCACAAACCCATATTTAATGCGAGCAAAAATAAAATCTCGCCACATTTCTAGGAAAACATACTTTGTGTACATTGCCATTGACCGGGAAGCAGAAGGCCTAACTGCAATTTTAGGTTACTCATGCAATTGCATTGTTGGTCTAAGGACCGTCGGATGTTGCTCGCATGTCATGAGTGTGATATGGTATTTAGGCTACGCGCGGCACCGTAATCTTTTACCACCTGCCCAATGTTTAGACGAAGTTTTGTTAAGAATTGAATTAAACGAATAAGCATTAAAGATGTTCTTTTTTTATACCTTCCATATCTAACCTATAATGGCTGCTACACACAGTGCCGCCGGCACGGACCTGTGGCTCTCAGAAACGGCGAGTTTCTGAGAAGCTTTGTAAGTCACCACGGGCAACACTATTTGCCAGTGGGAAGATCCGGCGGCCGCACTGTGTGTAGCAGTCATAATCATAATCCATTATGGAGTTTGTTAATTGTGCAACCAATAGAGCGGCGATGGGTATCGATGCAGTTTTATATGGACTGTGTTGCCAGCTTTGCGAATAAACACAACCGAACAATCAATAGTTCAGCTATAGGTAGTTGACGTCGAAAATCGTTAGTACTATCGATACCAAGGAACCAACCAATAGCATTGGTTCATATAACTAGTAACTATAACTATAAGATAGTATTGCATCTCGACAGTTAATGAACTGTCTGTCTATATACGTTCGATAGTATTGCGTTTCAATACTGGGTAAACTATCTATATACTACTTCTATATAATTACTATATAAGTAGGTATAAATAATAATATGAACATATAAAATGCAACCGATACTATTGTAAAAAACTATCGCTTTTCTCTCAACTGTCAATACTCTATCGATAGTGAGTGGACAATCGATCGGCAACGCTAACCTAACCTATATCAGACGAACACATTTTGTCACTAAACCCCATTTTCTAAAATTATGCTATGATTACCTTTTATAATATTTTGATATCTACATTTTACATGTATTTGTTTTATAAAACGAGCATTCTAAGTGCGACACTGAAAATGCATGGCTTATTGCCAATCTTCTTTGAGGTTAGTTTTCCAATGAAAGTTGACTTGCAAAGTATTGATCCCTCCAACTCATTTTTCATTGCTTTACAAAGATTAAATAATTTACAAAGGCGTTTCAATAAAGACCCTGAGTATTTTTCATTATATAGACAATTCATTCAAGAGTATGTTGACCTTGGTCATGCAAAATACATTGACTTTGACAGTTTCAATTTATCTCAACAACCACTGTTTTTCCTGCCTCACCATGCAGTTTTGCGTCCGGACAAACAAACAAATAAGCTAAGGGTGGTGTTTGATGGCAGCGCAAGGACTAAAAATGGATATAGCTTGACTGATTTGCTTTGCAACGGGCCAGTTGTTCAAAGATCTTTATTTGACATCTTGCTACTTTACAGAACTTACAAATATACAATACAATGTGATATCCGACATATGTACAGACAGATTCTCGTTTCTGAGGAACACAGAGCTTTGCAAAATATTCTTTGGCGAGAAAATGATGTCATGAAATGTTTACAATTACAAACCATCACATATGGTCTCACAAGCTCTGCTTTCTTGGCGACGAGATGTCTGATCGAGTTAGCTACAATTTCAGTCAGAATATCCCCTCGCAAGCAATGCAATCATAAATAAGTTACATAGATGATATACAGGGGGGTCATTCGACACTTCAGGGAGCTATTCAGCTCAAAAATGAGTTAATTTCAATTATGAGCAGGGCCAGTTTTGAACTGCACAAATGGGCTTCCAATGAGCCTCAGATTTTGAGTGACTTACCTACTAATGGGTTGAATTTAAGTCCAAAGGAAATTAATCCTGATAAATTGGTATCTAAGACATTGGGACTGAACTTTGTCCCTAAATACGACGTATTCAAGGTGAGTGGTTGCGTTGTGACTACCTCTGAGTCACCTACAAAGAGAAATGTTCTCAGTTTAGTCAGTAAGTTATTTGATCCACTGGGCTTCGCTGGACCAATCACAATAAGAGCCAAGCTTGTTTTACAACAGATCTGGTTACAAGATTTAGAATGGGACACACCTTTGCCAGCTCAAATGGCAAATACATGGCAAACATTCTACAACGATTTAACTAACATGCCAGATTTGTACATTTCACGCTATTTACAAGTAGCTGAGGCTGATGACATACAACTGGTTGGTTTTTGTGACGCTTCAAATTATGCTTATGGCACATGCATCTACCTAAAAGTCAGGATTCAAGACAAATATTACACACACTTGCTATGTTCTAAATCACGTATTGCACCCATACATTCCACACTTACAATTCCAAAGCTTGAACTCAATGGAGCATTGATGTTAGCCAAATTAATTTCACAGATTTCATCAGTTCTGAAATATAATAATATCAGCTTATTTTGTGATTCAAAAATAGTATTGGATTGGCTTGTCACTTCACCATTTAAACTTCCTGCATATATTGCAAATCGTGTCAAACAGATTGCAATGCTTACTGACCACATGAAGTGGTTTCATACGCCAGGCATTTATAAACCTGCTGATGTTTTGTCAAGAGGATCTGACCCTCGGGCTTTGTCCAACAATAAATTATGGCTGTCTGGACCTGACTTTTTGACTCAGTCAGATGTTTACAATTTTAACACTTTGAATATTGAAATTCCATTGATTTCCAGTACTGGCATAAATTTGAATACTAGTGGCGATTCAAACAATTCTGATTTATTGCCTTTCTTTTCCAAATTTTCAAATCTATTTGTCATGATACGTATTATGGCTTACATGCTGAGATTTGTTAAACTGTGTAAAAAATAAGTAAAACAAGGTTTTTTCTCAGTGGGTGAGATCAGGGAGGCTTTGCTTCACATCATAAAATGAATCCAATTACATTATTTTAGTAATGAATTGCATTGCATTCAAAATAAAAGGATTTGCAGGTCTTACCTAAACTCAATGCACCCCTTTGTCGATGGCAAGGGGATGTTACGTGTAGGCGGCAGGCTTCACAAGGCTAACCTTGATTTCACCCAGAAATTTCCATTAATGTTACCTAAGCATTGCCATGTAACCACATTAATAATTAGGCATGAACATATCATGTTATTACATTCTGGCTTAAAGCTTTTGATGAGCACTCTCGCTCAAAGATATTACATTATTAACTCTGTGCTCAAAGAAAGAGTGTTGCCATATTCAATTTATGTCTTTAACACATACCGAAGTACGCTGGTTATCGAAAGGTGCATGTCTATCAAGATTCTATTTGCTTTTCGACTCTGTTTTGGAGTTTCTGAATACTAAAGATCCTGTTTTGAAAGAAAACCTCATGAATTTCAAAGCTGACATTGCGTATTTAACAGATTTGTTCAAAAAATTCAATGACCTCAACCTACAGTTACAAGGGGACAGCCTCAATTTGATAAAAACAAAGAGTGTAATTTCAGCTTTGCTTGGTAAATTGAAACTTATGAAGCAAAATATTGGTCGACGTGGATTTTCCCAGTTTGCAAATTTATCGCAGGTAGAATGCCTCGACGAAGATATTCAGACGTACATATGTTCAACATTTGATTGCCCTGTATGATGATTTTAAAATCAGATTTGAAGATATTCTGTCCATGGATATACCACCATGGATAATAAATCCACATGATGAAACTGAGGTGGAAAATGTGATACTGCAAGAAGAACTACTCGAGCTTAGCACTAATGAGGAGCTCAAAGTAGCATTCAAAAGAGGGTATCAATCATTTTCGCTGCAGGCACAAATACCTGAAAAATATCCAGGACTGTGGGGAATTGTGGAAAAATTACTCATAGCGTTTCCTTCGTCATATCTTGTCGAACGCAGTTTTAGTGCCGTAACAAACTTGTTGACAAAAAAACGGAACAGATTAAATATTACAGAGCAAGGAGATTTACGGTTATACTTAACTAAACTCAAGCCAAATATTGATAATTTGCTGTCAATTCACCAAGTACATCCCTCCCATTAAAATTATAACTTTTATCTCAGATTACCATTGTAGAAATTAAAATTTTGATTATATTGAGACTGTTTTTAAAATAGTAATCATTATTCGTTTTGATGTTAAATTTTGATTCTACTACGACTAACTGTTATAACAACATAATTAAAAGTGTAGTAATTTTTGTGTTTGAATAAATAGCTACAAACAAGAAAATATTTATTTTTACTTTTTGCCACTCCGAAGTGGGAGCGTATTGGTTTCTTGTACTGTGAGTCAATCTTAGAATATAAAAAGTAAAGTAGGAATCCAGCTGTTGGACAAAGACGCTTTTTAGACTGGCCTTGAAACTTAGCTTAAATGACATCCACTCACAGCATAGGTAATCAAAGCAATATAAATAGGGTATTATACTGGGTACATTATTAATTATAAAATTGACTACACTAAATAAAAATCCACCTTAAAATGCAGGAAAACTGACTGTTATGGTTATCTGTTTCATTTTCAATTTTTAAACTAGGAAAATAGTAAAACTAGCAGTAAAATAAGTACGTCAAAAACATCATATAAATGTGACTTCACTACGTTAGTAATTCAAACATTTTAGAACAAACTGGTGTTTTTGACATTTCATAAAAAAAACTATTGTACACGTAGTCTGCCGGTAGTATAAAAGACAAAAAATTCAAAAAAACTTTTTGGTGTAAATATAGGCGCAAGGTCAAAATATGATTTCTGATATGGGAAGTGTTTTGATTAGCAACTGGGTTCCGTAGATATTTCAAAAAAACTTCGTGAGGTCATAATTGACCTACGCGGCGCTGTAATACTGAAAAGTGACTATTCGTTATGGCAGCGCCGGATAGGTCACGCCTCCGGTCACCCGCACACCTCACTCGTTCGTAAGCGCTCGCGCCGAACGGTTGTGTTCGTTTTATTCAATCTGTGCACGTGTTAATTACTGAATTATGGATATATCCGATCTTGACTTCGACTTAGATATTTCGCAGGAAGACTTACGAGATATTGACGCATTAGAATCAAGTATTTTTAGTGAGATAAATAATTTGGCGTCAAAAATTAATGATTACGCTGAAGGATCTGATAACGAGAGTATCCTACCGACAAAAAAACGTCACCGTCGTATTATTGCAAGTAGCTCCGAAAGTGAATCAGACTCAGTTGAAAATTTTGTCTCCAATCAAATTGCTCATATAGAAGAAATATCTGATACTATACAAAAATGGACACGACCACGAGGACATCAGCCATCCGTCATAGCATTCACGGAACCAACTGGTAAGTGGTACTATTTTCTTTTCCACGCGGGTGAAGTCGCAGCCAAAAGCTGGTTTATCTATATAAGTAGGTTATAAAAAGTAGCCTATGTGTTATTCTGATGTACACTGTATTACAGTAAAGTTTCATCTAAATCCGTTCAGTAGTTTTTGCGTGAAAGAGTAACAAAAACACACACTCACACACACACACGCACACACCCCCCCCCATACTCACATATGTCATAATCCACACTCACATATGTATGTTTTTTACTCACAAAATTTCGCATTGATAATATTAGTAAGATTAGAATTAGTATAGATTTTTTGTTACTTGCAGGTATGAAGCTACCATATGCAAGAGAATTGAAAAATGGTACAGAGGGAGAATATTTCAGTCTTTTGGTCCCAGACAACATTTTCGAGACAATTGCAATCGAAACAAATTTGTATGCACAGCAATGCCTTTCAAAAACCTTAAAAGCTAAGTCTCGCGCAAATGAGTGGAAACCGACATCAAAAAATGAGATCAAACATTTTTATGGGTTAATCCTGTACATGGGACTGGTGAAACTTCCTCAAATAAATTTATACTGGAGTAAAGACAGGGTCTTTGGGCAAAATTTTCCAGCCTCTGTAATGAGCAGGAACCGATTTGAACTGCTTTTGAGAATGGTTCACTTCAATGGTAATGACACAGCGGATAAATCCGACAGAATTTATAAAATACGACCCCTCATCAATGCTTTGAACGAAAACTTCAAAAACTATAATGCTCCAAAAGAAACAGTATGCGTTGATGAAAGTCAAGTACCATTTAGAGGGCGCATAATTTTTCGTCAGTATAACAAGAGTAAGCGCCACAAATACGGCATGAAACTCTTTAAACTTTGTACCACACCGGGATACACCTGTAAGTTACAATTGTATGCTGGTAAAAATAATGAAATGGTTAACACAACACCCACAAATGTCGTAATGTCTCTTTGTGAAGACATATTAAATTTGGGTCATACAGTTGCCACCGACAATTGGTATACCAATCTGGACTTGGCAAATCAACTACTGAACCAAGACACCCATCTAATTGGAACAATTAGAAAGAATAGAAGGGGTTTGCCGATGGCAGTAGTCGACGCCAAACTGGCAAAAGGCGAATCCATAGCTATGGAGAATCAACGGGGTATTTGTGTCCTCAAATGGAAGGATAAGCGCGACGTGTTAGTACTTTCGACGAAACACTCAAGTGATAAACGAACGGTTTTAAAAAAAGGTAGAACTGTTGCAAAACCAAAAATTATATTTGCCTACAACGAAGCAAAAAGTTCCGTCGATATGAGTGATCAAATGTCCTCGTATTCATCGCCACTCAGAAAAACTGTGAAGTGGTACAAAAAGCTGGGCGTTGAGCTTATTTTAAACACGGCGTTGGTGAATGCTTGGATTATGTATGAGAACAAAAACACTAATCAAAGTATAGTGCAATTCAGGCGTCAGTTAGTGGAGTACCTTGTGGATTCAGGAGTCGATAAAGAAAATTGTGAACAGCAGGAGAGACCTAAAAGAATGAAACATGAGTTGTCGAAAAAAGAGGGACCTGTTACTAAATTGAGACGTTTCTGTGTCGGTTGCTATAAAGAAAATGTGAACCCCTATGGATCAAAAGTCGCTCGAAATAAAACTAAGAAAGTCGTTACATACTGTAAGAACTGTCCCGGTGGTGAAATATATTATTGCTTACAATGCTTCAATAAATCTCATCGTTATTTGTAGAGGTTTTTATAATATTGCAGTAGCTAACGAATACTTTTTATTAATAGTTATTATGAATAAACAAGATTAGTAATAGATGCCTTTGTTTTTTTTTATTTCTTTGCAATTTTAACCACATTTTCAACAAATTTATGATTACCCAGAAACCATAGTGAAGGATTGGTCTACTGCGCCGTTCCGGTCACCTGCTATAGAGAAATGTTCGGTAAAGATGCCCAACGGCTCACAAATCAGTTTCAAACTCAGGTCTAGCTTGAGGTCACTGATGCCCTACGCGGCGTCTCGATCCAGTTCAGGTGAGGTCACCGATGACCAACGCGGCAGAGAACGTGTTAATACCCTATTCTCACCTTTTTTTCGAAAACTTTTAACTCATAGTCGACTAAAAAATAGCCACAACAGAGATTCCCATTGAAATATACTTTTTTCGGGTTTTGGAAGTAAGTTAGTAAATGTAATAGCTGCAGGGGGTCCACCAGATCCAGCAAAATGTTTAAAGTGGTCCATGAGAAAAAAAAGTATGGGAACCTCTGGCTTAGATCTTTACTAATGTCTGCCTTTTCTTCTGCGCAGATGACAGCTTCATCGGCATTTAAGACTCTACGAGAACTGTATGTCGAACCATCAGAAGATGAAATCTTGGCAAGGTTGAAAGTTGCGGCGGCTGAACTTCTACCTGAAGGATGAGAAGAGTGGAGAGTTCGGGAAGGCGTCGTCGTGGACCACGACTTAGCTCTTCTGAACAAATTAAGGTTGTGCTTACCAGCGCTGGAAATTGCCAAGGCTTTCGATCCAGAGGCTATGAGCTTACAAAAACCACCTTATCGGGACATGAAGATTAGGATGCTTTCTTGGCCTTTCTGTCAGGTCCTCCCGTTTTTGCAATGCAAATTAGAGGATCTGCCCTACATTGCGATTTGATTTCTCAGGCGTCTAAAAGCGTTAAGGACAAGCTATCAACCACGAAGAAGGCCTCAAGAGCCCTGAGTGAAGACAGAGCTTCTGATTCTGAATTTGATGGGTCTTATAAAGCTTCAACTAGTAGACGTCTTTTGATCCATAGTCAAATACGTTTTAACTACCTGTTAATGTAACTATAGTAAATAGCCTCTTTACCAATGGTTAAAGCATTGTTGCATTTTTTGTTGTCAATTTTAACAACTGTCAAATTTAACCACTGGCTAATTTGTTGCCAGTGCAATGAAAAATCTTTTCCTTAAACACAGACGTCTTTTTTTGTGAATATGATTTTTATGAGTGGCAACACTAGTTGTGTTGAATGAAGGGAGTAAACGAAATGCCATTTTTGACGTTTCAATCTGCCAAACGTACACATAACTTAGCTTGTGCTTTATTGTTTGTTCCGGGTTTTTAATGGTGAATTTTTTAAATTCCTGTGTTTTAGCCTAATTATTGTGTTAACAATGTCAGGAAACAAGGGGTTGGCTAAAGTTGACTGCCGCACGAATTTGTTGGAAATAATTATATTGGTAGTTAGCTAGGTGATGTAAGATTATAATTCCAAAATATTACCGTTAGGAAACGTGTAGTTTTTTAGATATTAATTTTTAAAGTTTATAATTTTTTGTGCAAAAAAAGCGCATTTACCCCTTTTGTTGTTTATAATTTTGCATAAAAAGCGCACCACGACGTTCCATTTCACTGTACTTTGACTTTTAGTGCATTGATGCGTCAAAATATATGTAAGTTTGTGATCATCGAAGTAGAAAAAAAGGCGGAAGGAAGCTCGCTAAAGCGCCTTATTCACTATCCATCTTGCTGTACGTCCCGCCAAGGCCATGCAAGATGGATGTAACATACGCACTATCGTGCGTGCATCCAGCATGCCAGATGTAACCGAACGATTAATCTGAGAGGACGTGTTTTATACTCGTACAATGCCACCTGTTTTATCAAAGCGCCAAAAAATGGGAGTTCTTCTCATGTTATCAGCAGCAGCAGAAGAGAGGAAAAAAAATAAGAAGAGGTTTTGGATGAAAAAAATTTACCATAAGCGTCCAGCAGAAGAGAGGAAAAAAAATAAGAAGAGGTTTTGGATGAAAAAAATTAACGATCCACTTTTTTGCGATTGCGACACGACGTGCATTCACTTTGCGACACAAGCTCTAAATGCCAATCTGCTGTACAGCAAGTCTATTCACGATCAAGCACGCACGACGCAGGACCGCTCTGACGTACGTCCGCGCTATTCACTATCCATCTGCACGACGGTCGCGGTGGTGGGGGCGCTTGCTGGATGAAAAATTGCTCGTGCAAATCCAGCAAGCTAATAATAATAATTATCGACGTACAGCAAGCCTATTCACTGTCGTTTTTCATCGTGCATCGTGCATGACCTTGGCGGGACGTACAGCAAGATGGATCGTGAATACGGCGCTTAAGTCAGTGCGCCGCCATTACGTCGCGAACCTTACCTTACTAAACACGTAGACGTTGTTTGAAAAGTGAGAAAAATATGCCGTCCTGCGTTGTTAAATCCTGCAGGAATCAGTGGTTTTAAAAATAAATGTGAAGGGATCACTTTTCACAGGTAAGTTATTCAATTAATACTATATTTCATATGGTTTACGTTTTTTTACTCGAAATAATTTCTTCACAAAAAACGTAAACAAACAAAACCATTTCCCAGTGTTACCAGCAATAAATTTTTAAATTTCCCCAAATTTAATGCTTCAAATAAACTCAATCACAAAATAAAAATTTACCATTTCTGTTTTTAGATTTTCTAAACAAAATGACATATGGAGAAAAACATGGATCGATATAATACGGGATGTTAGGGGTGACAATAACTGGATTCCTTCCAAATCCAGCGTCATTTGCAGTATTCATTTTGATGCAAATGATTTATACACCACTAAAGAAGGATTTGTTCGTGTTGTCACTTATGCAGTGCCAAAAACGGTAAATATTCCTTATAATTAATTATAACTTCTTAAGACGTATACATTATATGTATTTTAAAGATTAAAGGCGGCATATCATTTTTGATAGATAATGAACTTTTACAAATACCTATACAATTATACAGGCTGTTGCAATAATGGTTGCTGCTGAAGACTGCTTCATCATTCATTAGAGCAGTAGGCGAAGCAGTTGGCTCACAAAAAAAAATCAACCCCAATAAGTCATGTGACCAACAAACTTTGTACTGTGAAGCAAATATTTGTTTCGCGCATTACCAAAAGTCGTTCAGAGTAAAAAAAAATTGTACAGAATGACGAGTACAGTAAAAAACAATATTTCTATAAAACTACTTAGGATTCACCCTGTATATAAAAGTTAAGATCAAGATAATTTTAGTAAAAGATAATGTTTATGACTTTTTTCATTTCAGTATTTATTTAACCCACCCAACATACAAGAGCATCGACCTGATGAACGAAATATTTCCAGTGCTGTTGAAGAGGTAGGTACTAATAAACTAATTATTGTTTATGTCTAGTGTTCTGTGTTTTATAAAAAAATAAATTGAACTAGTACTATTTGTGCAATTAGTTTTAAATATGTATACATTAAATGTATATATTATTTCGGTTTATAGAGTTCAACAGTAAATGAAGCAGTAGCCTCAAGTTTAGAACATCCTTTGTGGACAGAACAATTTGGTTATCCAAGCACGTCCTTGTTTTTACCACCAGTATGTATGCCATATCAATTATTGTTTACGTCTAGTGTATTGCTTATGGTACAGAATTACCAACTTAAACGAAAATATATTTCTTTTAGAACTCTTCTATGACACCAGCAGAAGCCTCGAATTTGGAACTTTGCATTTATTGCCAGTATGTATTTATTTACAACCTGTTTTTATGTCTAGTATATTTATTGTTACTTGTTATTTGGTATGAAAATATCTAAAGGTATTTAAAGTTGGCTAATCACTTTATGTACCTATGGGGACTTATTATATTTATTTCTGTTTTAAGAGTCCAACAGTAAATGCAGCACTAGCCTCAAATTTGGAACAGCCATCGATGTCAGAACAATCTGGTTGTCCCAGCTTGCCTTTGCTGTCTTACAAGTATTTGCATACCGTTATTGTTTACGTCTGCTGTATTGCTTATGGTACAGAAATACAAAATTAACCGTATATGTTTTTCTTCTAGAGTTCATCTCTGACTGAAGCAGCCTTATGTTTGGAGCAGCCATTGATTACTCCATATTCTCCAATCACATCTCTGCCACCAGTAAGAATCTGCACACAAACTAGTCATTTATTAATGTATCGAATAATATGAACGTACAACTTTTTTCTACAATACTATAATAATAGTACTGTATTTGTGGTGTGCATGGTGTTTTTTTTTATATATGATATGTTTTACTCCAGATTTTAGCTACATCACCGGCACCCGACCATCAAGCTCTTGATTTTGAACAACCCTTGTCAATACTGTACACTCCCAGAAAACGACGTATGAAGGAAGATCTGACGAAGAAGGTTACATTGATACAAAAACAAAAAAGGAAGATTAAGAAGACAAAAAAGGAGACTATGTTGTCTATATCTAGGAACTTATTATAATAAATAAAAAGTTCAATTGCATATCTCAAAACCCTCGATAAATAAATAAAGATAAAAAAGTTAATAGATGCCTAAATAAGAAAAACTATGAATAGAGGTTGCCGAAAGAGGTTGGTAGCATTAAAGTCAAAACACTTGAACAAAAGTAGGTAAGCTTGATTAAGATTCAATTTCAGTTGGAAGCAAATTTTTATACCTAAAGTTGACTTGGGAATTAGGGAGTAAGTACATAAATCTCCAGTAAATAATCCTCTACACACATTCTGTGGTTTGAGAAGGTCCTTCGTTCTGTATGGTGTAGGTATAAAATTGCCATAATTATGTTAACTAGATTAATCAGAGGTGTCACATTTGGGTAGGAAAGATAGTGACTCAAATTAGGGTCACCTAGGGTCCTATTGGTAGGTAAGGGGTCCCCCTTTACCCATCCCCTTACCTATCTAATAAGAGGGACCCCTTACAGAGATTCTGGGTAGGTAAGATATTTCACATCTAACCGGCTACAGATATATTAACTAACACAATGCATGTTTTGTTTTTAAAAGGTGTTTCTTACATCAATGTCTATCCAAGATGACGATGACGTTGATTGGAGCTTGTGTGTGTTATGCCAAACCCAAACAAAAGAAAAGCTTACGGCGGGCAGAAAAAAGTACACAAAAAGTACTTTTTTCTGCGACAAAAAGTACAAAAGCCAGAAGAGGAGTCTAATACTATTAAAACTCGCAGTTCAGTGTCCACGACTTACGACAATCAGACATGCTTATTCTGTGGTCTTCCAGAAACCAAAAGAAGGCCTTTATCAGCAGTAATGAAAAAAAGTTGTAGTGAGCAAATTATAACATGTGCTCGTGAGTTAAACGACTATGAACTTTTATCAAAAGTGTCCGAGACATGCGACCTAATTGCTTTAGAAGCAAAATACCATAATAAATGTTATACTGAATATAAAAACAGAGTAAAAACCATTCAAACTTCTCTTCAATAAGAGAGCTAGTTGAAACGACAAATTGAAGCCATCACATTTTCAGAAATAGTTTTTATATGAATGACCGAAGAGAAAAAGAAACCGAGATTCCCTTTGTTGAGTTGAGCTTGCTAAAAAGCAATCAGAAGCTATGAGAAGTTTGGGCGTCAGTCATAACGTACATTCTTACAAGCTCAAAACTAAGCTTCTAGAGGAGTGTCCGGATCTTGTTGCCATTTCAAAGTCAGGTTACCCTAACGTCGTAACTTTTTCAACAAAACCAACATACCCTGGAAGGGATTTTGAATCTGAAGGGACTGCTATGTTGGATGTAGCAAAGAGCATTCGAAGCGATATATTTGAAGAAGAAGATGAATCTAAATCACTGCCATCACTAGTCGCTTTGATTAAAATTATCATATGCGGTCCTTCTACAAGCACAAACACATCAAAACAGTACGATTTGGTATGTCAAAACATTGCTGACCTTATTACATACGATACAGTGAAACGTCCCAAAGAAGGAGCAGCATTCCGATTGCAGGAAAAATGCCCCAAGATGTTATCCGGCCCTGTTTACTTAGCCTCAAAATTGTATGCGTCAACTCGCAAAAAGAAACTTATCCAACGTGCGCATCAACTTGGATTATGCATATCTTACTCTAAACTTCAATCAATAATTGCCGAAACCGCTAAAAAAGTTTGCAAGATTTACCAGCAAGATGGAGTCGTTGCACCTTTGAAGCTACAAAAAGATCTGTTTACCACGGCAGCTGTCGATAACTTAGATCATAATCCTACATCGACATCTGCTGAAACTGCATTTCATGGTACAGCCATAACACTGATGCAGCACAAAATGCCACAAGAGACAGGTAAGTTAAACAGTGCCAGCCAAACATGTTATCGACATAACTCTAGTTCTCTTAATCATCTAGTTCTGTTATCGTTTTTTTTTTAAATCTTTACACATTGCGTTTTATTATAATTTTATTTTGAAGACTGTTGGTTTGGGTTCGACCCCCAATAGGCATTGACAGTGTGGCTCCAGTGTCAAATTTATTGTTCTCCTCTTGACTATGCTCGTTTCTTTTTACTTAAAAGTTTACATCATAACTTTTGTAGGTTCTCCAAGGAACACCACGGTAAATATACCAGAAAGTGAAATAAGCACAGATCGCCAGCTTCCTCCTGATTATGCACTGGTTCCACCGTGTTTTTTAGACTTAAAAAAATGCACTTGCTCCAAGTCTGACAAGTATGCGCATGAAGTTTCGGACACTTCTTTGCCCTTTCAACATGAACAAGGATGGTTGAAACAGACAATGGGTGACACTGCAAAGACATGGGCTGCATATCATTCTGCTTTTGATAAAGACTTCGAAGAGCGGCATAGTACCGAAGTTGCTCTTCTCCCAGTTTTTAAGTAGCAATCGCACTCAACAGCCATGATGTTCCACTCAATGAAGGTAGTAGAAAAGTCAGTGCAATTTCTTAACCCAGGCCAGACACCGGTACTTGTGGCAGATCAGCCCTTGTACGCTCTTCTAAAACAAGTTCAATATATGTTGCCTGACTCAGTAGGAGAGGATAAAATGTTTGTAATGATGGGTGGCCTGCATTTGGAAATGGCAGGTTTGAAAGTTATCGGTCAATGGCTGCGAGGTAGCGGTTGGATTGAAGCTTTAACACAGGCAAACGTCACATCTTCCGGCAGAACGGAAGCAATGCTTAATGCATCCCATATTACTCGGACTCGACACGCTCATCAGGTTTTATTCTTGTTATTTTTTTTACGAAATATAAAATTTTGCAAATACTCTAAAAATATTTATTTTGCTACAGGTTACGGCAGCAACATTATATAATTTACAGAAAAAAGCCTATAACACTATGAATAATCCACAAGAGCCTTGTGTTAGCTTTGAAGAGTGGCGTTTTGAGAAGCTAAAAAATATTCCGCAGTTTAAATATTGGGATACGGTCCTACAGTTGGAGTTATTAATTTTGCAGCTGGTGCGTTCTTGTTCGCTCAGGAGATTTCGGTACTTACCTGAATGCCCTGCGAAGAATAGTACCATGGTTTTTCGCATTAGACCATATTAATTACGCACGGTGGCTTTCTGTACACATCAGAGATTTGATAAATATGAAAGATAACCATCCGGATTTGCTGAAATGCTTTCAGGCCGGTAAATTCGTAGCCAGGCGATCTGACAGGCCTTTTTCAGCCATGGCTTTTGATCAGGCACATGAGCAAATTAACGCCCTAGTGAAAGGAGATGGAGGTATAACTTTTTTTTTGGTTTATAAAATCATACCTTTTTTAGATATACAGATATATAGGTATACAGATATTCACTAAAATATGAAATTTTTGTTCGATAGCCTAAAGATTTACCAATTACCAGTGTAAAAATACCACACTTAATTTGTTTAATTATGTTATAGGTATGGTAGGCCTTACTGAGCAACCAGATGCTCTTTGTAAATGGCTAATAGCTGGACCCGAGATAGCAGCTATGGTGGAAGCTTTTGAGAGGGATGTATTGCAGTTAGAGTTTGACAATGAAGATTCGGAAAAACATACTACGAACCGACATCATTCTGACACTGCTGCCAACCAAACTAAATTTGTGAATCAGGTCAAATCACTGGAACAGACATTGAATGATATGAGTAACCCATTTTTGGAAGAAACACGAGATATTTACAATATTGATACAAAAAATAAATTGCTTCTAAAGATTTTGTAGAAACTGTGTATAACATTGAAAATAATGGAGAGCTACAGTATATCACCTTCTGTGAGGAGAGACTAAAAGGCGTTAAATCTTTACAAGATCCGATCAAACTTGACAAGTATGTCCTTTTTTCTACAAGCGCTGGTAAACCTGCAAACAAGGCCAAAGAGAAAATAGCAGGATTGAAAACCGATTGCAGTTTATTCAGCAAGCTTTATATAGCTACATGTGAGCATAGAAAAGGAGATTTGCAAGCATTTTTTTCCCACGAAAATCAACCATACCCTCCTGCTTTATCTTCTCACGGATCTTTAAGATCATGTGCCAAATCAGACCTCTTGAAATGCCTAACAAATTTGTCCAACGAGTCAACAGTACCAACAGCACCTCAAGTTTCTGTGAAAACTCTTGATGGGGCGGCCATACTTCATATGATGAATCCAGGTCAAACGCGTACATTTGGTGAATACGCAGAAAACATTTTCAAACCATTTATTCAGAAAGAATTATCAACTACCCAACGAGTTGATATAATTTGGGACAGGTATAGTGTGCCATCTCCATTGTTTAAGTTCAAGTGATTCAGTGTTGTGACTAAGATGCTTTTTTTTCAGATATTACGACCAGAGCATTAAAAACAGCACCAGAGAAAGGCGGGGTATTGGTGCACGCACAAAGGTGTCCTCAAATACAAAGATTCCCAAAGAATGGGCAAATTTCCTTCGTGATAATGAGAATAAGAAGGAACTGTTTCACCTGCTGTCTTTAGCGTGTCACACTATGGAGGTACCGCCTGAAAAAGAACTCAACATCACAGATGATATGCATGTTCTTAGCAGCACCGCTCGTAGCAAACTCAAAATCGAACCTTGCAATCATGAAGAGGCGGATACGAGAATAATGGTGCACGTTGCTGACGCAGTGAACCAAGGGCTGAAACATGTTATGATACGCACAGTGGACACAGATGTTATAGCCTTAGCTGTGTCTTCTGTTCCAAAACTAGAAGGACTAGAAAGTTTGTGGGTCCATATTGGTACCGGCAAGAATCACCAGTTCTTGTCATGTGACAAAATCACAGCATCGCTTCGCTAGGTTTGTCTTTAAATGTCGTACCCATTGAAGAAAATACGTTTTGATGATTTTTGTAAATACATTCTCAAGTCTCGATTCCATTTCAGGTTCCGAAAAAGCAACAATGTTACCTCTTTTCCATGGCCTGACAGGGTGTGATACGGTGTCAAGTTTTAATGGAAAAGGGAAGAAAACTGCTTTCGAAGCGTGGAATGTTTATCCATTAACAACTATGGGACTCCAAATGCTGGCTAATGGGGATATAGAAAGCGCTACAAAAACAATGGAAAAATTTATTATAACCATGTACGATATGTAAGTAAAACGATATTGTTGTTTACAGATATGGTATAGTATCATCATCATCATCATAGTATCATAAAAACAATTTCCTTTTATATATCTGCTTACAATACTACTTTTTTCATTTAATGCACGCTGGCGATTATATTTCATAAAGGGGAAGGAAGAACATAAAGTGGCCACTACAGTCGTTACGTTACTGTCAGTGTTATTATTATTCATCAAACATGAGTTGAGTTTTCATCCTTTCGCCCACAACATGACCAAATCAATTTTAAGGATCAATATTCTCTTGCTGCCGGTTCAGCTCAGAAGTATTTTATTTAAATGAAGTTTTTTGTATTATATCAAATTTCAGATCCAGTGAGTGTTCAACATTAAACGAATGCCGAAGGGAATTATTCTCCAAAAAAGGGAGATCATTGGAGAATATTCCACCAACCTCGGCAAACTTTCAGCAACACCTTTTAAGGGCAGTGTACCAAGGTGTCCACGTGAGGTGTAATTGTCAGAAACGACAGTTAAGATGCACCGAACTATGCACTTGCAGTGGATTCTGTCATACTCAGTCGTAAGAGCACGGTCGGTTTCACAGCTTTAAAAAAAAGATTATTAAGAAAAGGTACTTACTGTTGTTTTTCTCTATCCTGGCTCTCGAACCCCATTTTAAATTAGTTTTTCAAGGTCATGGTCGTATATCTATTTTTAAAGACATACATTTATACGTACGCTCACACTTATAATCCCTAACAGGGTAGGCAAAGCATCAGTTGTTCAAGAATTAACCCGTTCACACAAAAAAAAACCTTCCATTAAAATTTATTTGTATTCCATTACGAAAATAGTTTTTCCTTTTAGTCTATACACCTTTGGTCTATACGAAATTGCTACGACATAATTATAAGGTAATTGCTCCAATAGAACCAGACAAAAGCGCGACATCGTGAAACGTCCGCGCTCGCCTTACGCCGTTCAAGTTTTAAGATTTTTTTTCTCAATTTTTTTTTTAATCAGTGACATAAATGTTATATTTTTGTATTGTTTATTTCTTTGGCTTTGTAATGTATATTTTTTTTGGTAGTATAGCTCACATATTTTATAGGATAGCTAGTCAAAGCAAAAAATTAACATTTTTTTTGGGAATTTTTTTGCTTTGACTTAGATTTTTTCATAATAAATGAACAATAATATTCAATTGTCATACCAATAATGAAAGATACATCTTTCGTCAGTCAGATTCCAGAAAATTTGGTACCGATACAAGGCACAATGCGGATTCACCAAATCATTTATCATAATAATATACTACGGTACCGTGACCTCAGTTGCTTTTGTGGAGTATAAAGAGGCATTTATGCCTGTATTGATGTGAAAACGCATAACGTGATTAAATTGTCCACGGAGCAATCTGAAAATCTGAATAAAGAAAGTTTAGCAAAGGCAAAAATATTAAAACGCAAAAAAATTGTAGCGAAAACACGTAAACGCAAAATAAGCGTAATTGAATCAGACACAGAAATCGACAGTGACGTTACTTATGCAGAATCAGATAATAGTCCTTATTCAACGGAAAGAACGTCTGATGGAGACAACATCAATGAAGCTGGGGTGTTCCAACCAACAGCCAAACTCATGATTAAAATGAGTGGTCCAGGACCTTCTTCAGGTATTGTACTTGTTTTACGAGTTACATTATCCAATCCTGTCAAATACCTTACATTGTCGAACTATTTCATTTTGTTTCTTTATATTTCAGATAGATCAAGTGACAAATTACTTCCGTACGACGAGTTTTCTGAAGAGGTGGATAATGTAAACAATGACACTTCTCTTGGATTCATGAAAGAAAACTGTAGTAAGTATATGGCGTGTAATGCAGAACTGAAAAAAAGAACTTATAAACTAAGTGTGTTGCGTGTAATGTAAACTTAAAAACTAAAAGATAAATATTTGACATTGACTGACATAAATTGAATAGAGCTTAAATGAAACATAGGGTTTTTGAGTATTTATAGTGAACAATTTCATTGTTGCAGTCAAACCGGTTCCTGAAACAATCACAGATCACGCAGAGTACGACGAGTTTCCTCGAGAGTTGGATTATGTAGACAATGACACTTCTCTTGGATTCATGAAAGAAAACTGTAGTAAGTTTATTGCGTGTTATGTAGAACTGAAATAAAAACGAATAAACTAAGTGTTTTTGAGTATACTAAGTGTTTTGAGTGTCCACCCGTCTCAAACTCTAGAATGGACAAGAGGGCACATTCCAGCTCTGAGCAGGAAGAAGAGGGGGGGGGGAGGATGATGATAAAGAAAGTGCCAGCGAATCTGCGGATAACTGGGCGTGGAACCCTCCCAAAGAGAAAACTCTTGACCAAGAAGCAAGAGCCTTCTATTCCAGAGCCTAGCCAAGTCACCCTTGGATGGGTGCCGGGCCACAGTGGTATCGCGGGTAATGAGGCGGCCGATTGTCTGGCCAAAGCCGGCGCAGAGAGTGCAACCATGGGACCTGAACCCGTCTGTGGCATTCCCTCGTGCGCAATCAAGCTTACACTTAGACACTGGGGGCATGCGAAAGCAATAAGCTTTGGGCTCAGACCCCGGGACAGGTGCAAGCTAAATTACTCATCAAGGGCTTCGATGAGAAATCGTCAAAGACAGTACGCTTAATGAACAAAGGCTACGTTCGAATTCTTACTAGGATTCTAACTGGCCACAACAAACTGAATAAACATCTGCACAACATGGGCCTCACCGAGACCGATGTGAGCCGAATAATATGCATTAACAGGGCAAAGGAACAAAAAGATAAGTTGCTAACGAAACCACAATTTGTCTCCACAATGGAATCATCACCGTCTATGCCATCATCTGAGGGAATATTTTGTATTATTCCAATATTGTAGGATATTGATAATATTGAAGACAGCCAGAAGCTCAACAACAACAATGATCTGGTTGAACCAGACTTGTTTGAGTCGCCTAGTACTCACGCTATGTTATCCAAAGGCGGTCCCAGGGGGGGGGGGGGGTCAAGAGGGTCATGACTCCCCCACCAAAATCTTTAATTTTATGGTTTATAATAAGCTCCTTTTTCAAATACACTTGTTTCCTTCCTCTGATAAATTATTTTATGGGAAAAAATGTTAAACGAGAACTTAAGTTTTCATTGAAAATCTTTAAACCAACTCATTGTTTAACTCTTGCACATTCACCAGTTTTACACTTAGTGAGGCAACGAGGCGTCTGGACTGACGTAAATACATCGGCTTCAGTCGGGTCGGGTCGGGATAGTTCGGCAAGGGCCGACGCCAGCGCGGCGTCTGGTCGCCTGGTCGCCATTGCTCGTCAGCAAGCTCATTAGCAACGTAGTGTCCTCAAGTGCACTGCACTCTCTTCGTGTGACCTCAATGACCTGTGTTCCTGTGTTGCTGTGTGTAAACTGTGTAAACGTTAATGGGGAACAGAATATTCAACCATGGTGAGCATGCTATTGTTTATGTTATTTTGTTATACTGTATTTCTGAAATAAAGAGTAAACCTAACAGCTAACCTACTATACTTGTAACTGGCACGTCGCCGGCTCGGCGCGGCGCATCGAACAATCTGTTATGGTAATGGTATGCACACATCACACATTTGATTGACTTATTTGTGTTTATTATTTATATTTTTAATGTAGCTTCATAATTTGATATACAGTATTGTTTTGTCTCAAAAGTATAATTTAATTATCAGGTCATTAAAACCCAGTAAAGTGTTTTAATTTGTTTCAGAAACCGATTTCATGATAAGAACACAAGTAGAGTAGTAGAGTAGGCTAACATTGTAATTTTTTACTTATGTTTCACATTGAGAACTAAGTTAAAATATTTTTGTTCAGACATCAATATTATTTTTACGTTTTGATGCTTAACTACGTAGGTAACGTTTTATGATTTTTCGTGTTATTAAATTTCGA
This sequence comes from Aproaerema taeniolella, assembly GCA_949987775.1. NCBI lineage: Eukaryota > Metazoa > Arthropoda > Insecta > Lepidoptera > Gelechiidae > Aproaerema > Aproaerema taeniolella. The sequence continues at coordinate 10,993,672 of OX465264.1, forward strand.
CATAGTTCAGCACACATCTCATCTCAACCCCTGTAACCCACATCAGGGCAGGCACGCATGATGAACGTGTACGTCAGTTTGCTTATAATAAATCTGTATTATTAATAAGCTACATGAAAGTTTGTTAGCAAAATACTTTTTTGTTGTAAGATTAACTCCCACAAATTATACACCAAAACACGCATCTGAGTGTGCAGATTTGCAAACTGGCCTAGTTTTTTAATTTAGGAAAAATAACTCGAGAAAATCGAGAAAAACTAATTTGATTATCTTATAGATTTAAAAAAATCAGATTATAAAGTCAACTGATAAGTTTTAACAATGAAGTAAAAATTATAAGTAAACCAGCTGAAAAGAGTTAACACAGTTGCATGGCAAACCAAGGAGGTTTACTTTATTACTGAAGGTTACAATTCAACGTTTTTTTTTTAAAGTAAAAGCGTGACGTTTATTTTCGTGCGAATTCGCACGCGTTCAACTAGTTATTCTTAAATCAGTCAATCCATCTTGAACTGTTTATTAAAATGAAGTTCTAAGTCTTGCTACTTGACTTCGTCAGGAAATTAAATTTTGCTATGCTATATGTCTTTTTAATAGGCCTATTCTTTTATTATAAATGTGTACTGCAGATGGTAACATGGTCAACTTACATTTTAATTTACTTACCATAAATTATATGATTTTTAAACTAATTAGGAAATGTTGATTTTCCAATGTGACCAGTTGAACAAATCATGCCTACTAAAACGTGAAGCTGGGAATAAGAAGATAGACAGTTTTTTTGCAAAGAGGCCTAAAAATAGTTGCATTGAAGAGAAAGTTAGTCCCGAACAATCAACATCAGTTATTCCTCAAGATCAAGATCAAGAGTTACCTCCAGAGTCAGAGCAAAGATTTGAAGTACGAGGCCATACTCCTCCAAATTCATCGACTTCACAATCCATCTTTTCTTCTGACATAGAGCATTATGTTGGACAAACCAATTTAGACGACCAAACTAAAGCGGCTCTCTTGCAAACTCCTTGGCTTCCTCCAGCACATTATGTGTTTCCTAACTGCATCGTGAACAAAAAAGGAAAACCGATGAAAAGTATGCACAAAGATCTCACTTAGATAAGTTCATTTGAAGCTCATTTGAATTCTGCAAAGTCAAACGCCACTTACATAAGTAACAGGTCTTAAAATAAGCTAATAGATGCTTGTAAAGAAGAAATTCAACCAGTAATTTTAAACAGAGTAAAAGAGGCGCAGCTGTTTTCAGTAATATTTGACGAAACTACGGACCTTTCACACATGTCACAGCTCAGCTTAAGTTTGAGATATATTTATAATGGCAAGATCAGAGAAGATTTCATCACATTCTGTGATGCTTATGACTCTATTCGGGACGAAGATGTTGAAGGTGAGGAGCGCCGCTTAACTGGCAAGGCCATAGCACATATTGTGGAAGATTTATTGTCGAAGTTTTATGTTGATGTGAAGAATTGTGTGGGGATAGGAGTTGATAGCTGTTCAACTATGGCTTTAGATGTGAAAGGGGCTGCTAAAGTATTGATGGAGAAAGCTATCCACGCAAAAAGGTGTCCTTGTAGTAACCACATTCTGAATCATTCTTTGGCAAAACGCTCAAATGTCAACTCTCGCAAGAACACCACATCAACAATGAAAAAGGTCATTGCTTTTGCAAACGCCTCAGCCAAGAGACAGCTTGTTTTTAAAGAAGAATTAAAGGGCACACTACAAGGCTTGTGCGAAACTCGCTGGGTCGAAAGACATGATGGGCATCTTCAATTTCAAGGAAACTAGGGAATCGAAAATTCAGAAAAAAAATCGTAACTCGAAAACTACAAAAAATCGCGGAACATACATAGGGGTGTTCCGGATACCCCACGACACGAGGGATCTAAATTTTTTTTTAAACGTCAACTTCCCGGCCACCCTGTATATGTTTATTATTCTTTAAGTCGGGCTAAACTACGTGGTAGAAAGGAAACGATCATAATCTAAATGTGAGCTTAAAAATAAAAAACATTTTCAAGAGTGAGTTTTCAACTGTTATAAATTTTAGTTTTATATTACTACTTATTTAACTTTTTTTAGGTACCACTGTGTCTCTGAGCCGATTCCTCCAATCTCCGGCAGTTGACCTTAAGAAAGCTACTGGATATATTCAGGATACCTTGTCTGTCCTGGAAGACAAGAGACTAAATGAAAAGACAATATTCAATCAACTTTATTCAGAGATTACTGAGGTAATCTCAGTACCTCTGCTTTATATTTTTCCATTATTTTCCTACCCAAAGGTTGCCTGGAAGAGATTGCTACCTTAGCAATAAGGCCGCCTTTTTGTACATTACTGTTTTCTGTCCTTGTCTATTATTGTAATGTTTTTGTGTTATCTATGGTTTTGCAATAAAGTATATGTCTATGTCTATGTAGCATTAGAGTTGGACAGTGCTATAAAAATGCCAAGAACAGTGTCTCGCCAAACACAGCGTGCAAATGTCCCAGCTTACTCTACCGAGGACTATTTCCGCAGAGTGACGTATGTGCCATTGTTAGACAGTGTCATCGCTGATTTGAAAGATCGTCGTCTCCAGACATAATGAAACTTTTCAATTTGAATGTGCTCTTGCCACGGACCTCTCTAGTGAAGAGGACATACAAGTTTTACGGGAGGTGGCCAGTGCCTACAGCGGATTTTTAGGAGTACCAGTTTCGTCTGTTGTAGCACAATATCAATTGTGGGTAGCTAAGTGGAAGCGACTGTCGCAATCTACCCCAAAACAAGCCGCTCCCACGTGTCTAATGAAAATAAATTGAAGAGTGTGACAATGATTTGAATCCGGCCATCAATTGCCTGCCTCGGATTCTCGCGACATTGCCGGTAAGTGTTGCCACTGGAGAACGGAGCTTTTCAACTCTGCGGCGAGTCAAAAGTTGGCTCCGAGCGTCCATGGGAGGACAACGCCTTATAGGTCTTGCTATCCTGAATATTCACAGGGAAATTGAAGTTGATGTGGATGCTGTCATCACAAGATTTTCAAAGGGTTCTAAGACCAAATTAGAGTTTGTAATATAAGTTTTGTCTTTTTTTGCTTAATAAACAATTAATTTACTATTTATGTTTCTATTAATTTTAACCTGGATTTAAAATCCGTCAAGTGATTAAATATGAATTAAACTGAGTTTTTAGGTAAGGACTTGGCTTTGGTTGGATTAAAAAATTGATAACATTTTCTAACAATGACCCCCCCCCCCAAATGTAAGGCTAGGACTGCCCTTGATGTTATCAAGTCCTGGCGAGCCAAGTGTGTCAAGTGTATGTGCGAGTGATTAATATATCGCACCTTATGAACCGTACCTGTCAAGTAAAAGACCTATTGTATTTTTGTGGGTTTATTGCCTGAATAAAGAAATGTATTATTATTTAACAATATTTTCTGATTTCAGTTTTTTGCGATGTGATGTATTCTGTGAGAAATAAAAAAAATAGAGTTGTATCAAATTGAATTTTATTTCAGATATTATATATTATATAAGGTCCTAATTTATTAGTCACTTACCTTCTAAGGCGTTATTGTATAGGTTGATAGTATTCCAAAAAACAACATAAAAATTAATTATCTGAAAATTAAATTTTGTAAAAAAAATAAAAATAAAAATTTCCATTTAAAGATAAAGGAATGGTTCTCTTCCGATTATAGCCGTATACTCCCCGCCATCCCGCTCTACTACTGCCATTATTATTTACGTTTGAATGGATGGGTTTATTCAACATAGTAATGAAAAAATATCATAACAAAATTTTTCAAGACCTTTTAAATTTAATATTATGCTTTTGTTTTTTGACTCAAATGATATATTTTGACCTACACAATAACGTGTTAAAAAGAAAGTGACTAATAAATTAGGACCTTATATATTATGTATTAGTTACAACATATATGTAGGCTATAGATTGTATCTGAACAGCTCAAATTCAAAGTTAATGTGCTAACTGCATATTTGTGTTTTATATTAAGTAGTTGTATCCGAACGTGTGAAGTGTGAATGAGCGATGGAGTGAAAAGGATGAATGAAGAGATAGTCCTCTTTCCGGTTTAATTTGGTTGTTCGTTCATGGCAGTCGTAGGATGATGCAATGTGCTCTGAGGGAAAAAGTGGTTTTAAAATTAAAGAAGAAGTGTTTTGAAGATTTCAACGTTTTATTTCGAGCCCTACATCCCACAATTTTGGGGGCTCGTCGTCCGGGATAGGGCTCGTTTCACGGAGAAACGGCGAAGACGACGACTTCAAGTACCGGCGACTGGTACCTCACGGGGTACGCGCCACGTGTTTGCGCGGCTCGACGACGACGAAGACGAGGGACGACGACGAGGTGGACAGGAGTCTACTGCTTTGATGTTTTTATGACGAAGACGCACCACAAACGACGAAACGATGGATTAAAATAAGAAATTACGACGATCGAAGCGACTTTGAGTTAAGATGGCGGACGGCGACAAACATTCTTCTACATTTTACTTTGATTTAATACCTAAATTTAATGGAACTGACAAGCCATACACGGCGAGCAAATGGATTGATGATATAGAAGACAATGCAGGAGTATTTGAATGGGCAGATCGGCAGAAACCTATTATTGCACGGCGTTCCCTGACGGGCACGGCTGAGAAATGGCTACGCTCAGAGAAAACTTTTAAGTCGTTCGAGGATTTAAAATCAGCTATTACGAAGGAATTTCCGGAAACTGTCGACTCCAAGGCTATGCACGAAATTATGGCAAACCGTAAGAAACGTGGCAATGAATCATTTTACGAGTACATGTTGGTTTTAAGAGAACTTGGCCGGCGAGCTAAATTCGCAGACTATGTTGTCGTTCAGTATATAATAGATGGAATTCCCGAACACCCGTGCAAATCCATTCTTTATGGTATTACCAGTTTTACGAAGCTAAAGGAAAAGTTAACTATTTACGAAGAAATCATGAATAAACAGAAGCCGCGAAATACGCGTAACCAAAAGGGAAAAGAAGATAAAGATGGCGGTGGCGGTGACGGTCGGCGCTGTTACAACTGCGGTGATAGTGATCATGTCGCGATTTTGTGTCCCAATGGCGTCAAGTGCTTTCGATGCAATTCGTTTGGCCACATCTCAGTAAATTGCGACAAGAAGCAGGCGGGCGAGGCGAGCTGTAAAGAAAAGGCGGGAACATTGAACAGAGATGGCAGGATGAGACCGAAGCCCCATGCCCAAGGGAGCGGGGCGGCGACGCGGAAATCAATGCATGCAGTCAAGGACGTCACGGAAGAGGGCGCCACGAGCGGCGGCAAAGAGCGAACCACAGAACGAACGAGTTGTGAACGAGACCGGTGTCAGTGTCAAAGTTGTCAAAACATTCCAAACGTCATGAACGTCAGTGAAAATGTAAACAAATCGATGAAAACAATCGAAATTTTCGGGAAAAAGGTGGAAAGTTTAATTGATTCGGGCAGTGACTTGAACTTAGCATCGGCTAATTTGTTTTTCGAACTCGGACTGACGTCTTACCAACCAGATAATACGACTTTATCCGGACTTGGCGCGACAAAAGTTAGTGCTCTTGGAAAGTTCTGTGCGGACGTGAACATTGATGGACATTGCTTTAATTTAGGTTTTATTATTGTGCCACAAAGCGCTATGCCTCATAGGATCATTTTGGGGCAACCATTTTTGTTAAAAACAACAGTTGTTTTGAGCAAAGGTTCAGTCACAGTTGTGCCACTAAGTAGTGATGTTTCGTTCCAAGGCCTAATGTGTGAGGGTGATGAGTGTGTAGGTTACATACCTAACCCTTCCATCCATAGGATAGCTCAAGAGTTGGTGACTACATACACACCAAGGGGTGTCAAGGAGCCACCAGTTGTCATGAAGATAGTGCTGAAGGATGAAGTACCTGTTGTTCAAAGGCCCAGGCGACTGTCTTTGAAGGAGCAAGAAGAAGTTGAAAAACAAATTGGTGAGTGGTTCAGTATAAGACCTAGTTTTTCGGAATATGCTAGCCCGCTAGTTCTGGTAAAGAAGAAAGATGGTTCGACTTGCATTTGTGTTGACTACAGGTTGATTAATAAAAAGATGGTGAAAGATGGTGAAAGTTTCCATTGCCGATTGTGGATGATTACATTGATAAGTTGTCAGAAGCTAAGGTTTTTACAAAACTGGACTTGAAGAATGCCTTCTTTCATTTGGGAATTGAAGAAGACTCCGTAAAGTATACTTCGTTTGTCACTCATCAAGGGCAATATGAATTCCTGAGAGCGCCCTTCGGTCTTCCCATCTGTCCTAAATATTTTAGCAGATTTATTTCTTGCATTTACAGGGATATGATTGCAAAGGGACATATCATGATTTTCATCGATGATGCCGTAATACCTGCTAAAGACTACGAAGAAGGATTGGAAAGATTCAAAGAAGCATTAGAAATTGCATCAGACTACGGATTAGAAATAAACTGGAGGAAAAGTGATGTATTGACGACCAGAGTTGAGTATTTGGGCCACATCGTTGAAAATGGTGAAATAAGACCGGCGTATGACAAGACCGATGCTGTAATGAACTTCCCTGAACCAAGAAATACTAAACAGTTAAGAAGTTTCATTGGCCTAGCATCATATTTCAGAAAATACATCCAGGACTTTGCAAAAATAGCTAGACCACTAACAGATTTATTAAAAACAGACAAGAGTTTTGAGTTTAATGAAGAACAAAAAGAGCCATTTAATTTATTGAAAATGAAGTTAAGTAATGATCCTGTTATGAAGATATTCAATCCGAGACGCCGTACAGAATTGCATACAGATGCTTCGGCACTGGCTTACGCTGCTATACTGTTGCAAGAGTTTGACGATGGAAAGTTACATCCTGTTTATTATATGAGTAGAAAAACTAATGACTGTGAGAAGAAATATTCAAGCTATGAGCTGGAAGCTCTGGCTGTCATAGAAGGAGTAAAGAAATTTCGTCATTATCTTCATGGGATACCATTTAAAATAGTGACTGACTGTCAGGCTTTCAAGATGACTTTACAGAAGAAAGATCTTCCATCAGCAAAGATAGCAAGATGGGCTCTGATGCTGAATGAGTTTGATTACACCATAGAGCACCGAGCTGGGAGTAGAATGCAGCACGTTGATGCATTAAGCCGTAACCCTTACATCGGAGTCACACTTCGTGACAAGATCCAGATAGCTCAAGAAAAAGATGAATCCTTACAGGCGATTATGGATATATTAAGGGAGAAAGCTAACCTGGATTATTTCATGGAAAATGGCTTGCTGTATAAAGGAGTAGAAAGGCGCCTTGTTGTGCCAAAAGGCATGGAGCTAGAAGTAATTAAGAGAGTCCACTCTAATGGTCACTTTGGGAAAAAGAAGATGACAGAATTGATAGACAAGGAGCTCTTCATTCGAGATCTTTCAAAGAAGATTGATGATTTCATTGTAACATGTATCCCATGTTTATTGAGTAGCAAAAAGGAAGGCAAACAGGAGGGATTGCTACACCCAATAGATAAGGAGGGTATTTCCCTGCATACCATTCATGTTGATCATGTAGGCCCGATGACAGAAACTAAGAAACAATATAATTACCTTCTTACCATTGTAGATGGATTTACAAAGTTTGTGTGGATATTTCCAACAAAGAGCACTACGTCCAAGGAAACTTTGGATAAACTAAGAATTCACCAGCAGCATTTTGGCAATCCACGAAGGATTATAAGTGATAGAGGAACAGCATTTACAAGTAAAGAATTCGAATCATACTGTGAAGATGAGGGAATCCAACACATTTTAATTACCACTGGAGTACCAAGAGGAAATGGCCAAGTCGAAAGGATCCACCGGACTGTGATATCAGTGCTGACCAAGCTCTGTGTTGAAGAGCCAGGATTATGGTATAAGCATGTCAGCCGTGTGCAGCGAGTTCTGAACAGCACTTACCAGCGAAGTGTTGCCTGCTCACCTTTCGAATTAATGATAGGTAAAAGAATGAAAAACAAGGAAGATATAGAGATTCAAGACTTACTACAGGAAGAAGAAAGAGACCTATTCATTCAGGAAAGAGACCAGCTTCATCAGAAGGCTAAAGAACAGATTTTAAAGATACAAGAAGAGAACAGGTCTGCATATAATAAGAAGAGAAAAGAAAGTTCCAAGTATAAGGAAGGAGACGTCGTGGCAATCAAGAGGACTCAGTTTGGCACAGGTATGAAGTTAAAACCTAAATTTTTGGGTCCATATCGGGTTATTGGGGTACGTAGAAATGATAGATATGTAGTGGAGAAGATAGATGTTACTTGCGAAGGCCCTTATAAAACTCACACAGCGGCTGATTTTATGAAACGGTGGCCAGACTGGACTTTTGTTGTTATTTAGCTGTTAAGTTGGTATATTGTATTTTGATTTTCAAATGTGTTCTATCTTGTTTAGATGTATTTAGATTTTACCTTGTTTAGATTCTGCCTTGTTTAGATTCTGTTGTTAGGTAACAAACTTAATTTTTTTTTATTTTAATTTCATTCTTTGTAAAGATTAGTTAGTCTGAGGACAGACTTAAGTCAGGACAGCCGAGTTGTAGGCTATAGATTGTATCTGAACAGCTCAAATTCAAAGTTAATGTGCTAACTGCATATTTGTGTTTAATATTAAGTAGTTGTATCCGAACGTGTGAAGTGTGAATGAGCGATGGAGTGAAAAGGATGAATGAAGAGATAGTCCTCTTTCCGGTTTAATTTGGTTGTTCGTTCATGGCAGTCGTAGGATGATGCAATGTTCTCTGAGGGAAAAAGTGGTTTTAAAATTAAAGAAGAAGTGTTTTGAAGATTTCAACGTTTTATTTCGAGCCCTACATCCCACATATGCACATATTATATACCCATTTAAATAAGCCATCCGGTATAAAGAAGAAAGAAAACCTTATAATATGCTTAGATCCAATCTCTCTAAATAAAGCGATTAAAAGGCCAGAAAAACACCAGAAACACCAAATACATCTTCAACGAATCAAACTATTGAAAATTTACCAATATACGCTGAAGATGGGATACTAATTCTTTCAAGTATAACACAAGAACACCAGAAAACTTATAAACGCGTGATTGAACCTGAAAATACTTTTGAAAACTTATCTTACAATTCTGAAGGTGAAAGCGGTAGTATTCTGCTAAATGAAAGTGGTAATTCTGGTTTAATTAACATTAGTAATGCACAACAAGTCACTGCATCAGGAGAACCAAGCATAAATGAAATAGAAAAACCCGAGCAGACTTCTGGAAATACTACAGAAATCACTAAACGTGGCGGAATTCGTAAAAGAAAACATAAAACAGCTAATAAAGCCGAAGCAAAGAAGAAAAAATTGGAAGAATTAGCAGAAAATCATAAAGTACTAGAATGTTGTGATTCAAACACATGCAAAATGAAATGCAAAACAAAGATTACTGAAGATAGAAGAGTGGATATCAATAGACAGTTCTGGATGTTGGAATGGTTAGAGCGAAGATCATTCATACTTAATAGCTGCGAACGTTTTGAAGTAAAACGGCGTACTACAAAAAAAGATAACACAGTACGAAATAATACATTCAAATATTATTTAAAAGACTCAGAAGGAAGAGATCAAGGAGTCTGTAAAGCATTTTTTTTGGCTACTCTGGGATATAAAAAAAGCAACGATAGAGTGCTTCATGATGTACTTTCGAAAACCCCGAAAGGCAACTTGCAGCCTGATTCTGATAAGCGTGGCAAACAGGCATCAGCAAATAAAATATCTGATGTTGAATTTCTGGAACACGTAGAAACATTTCAACCAACGATCTCACATTACCGTAGAGAACATGCGCCCAACGTGAGGTATTTGCCATCCGACATTACAATCACCACAATGTATAATGATTTTCTAACAAAATATCCATCTCTCAAAATGAGCTACGAAACGTACCGCCAAAAACTGAAAAAAAAATGAATATTTCTTTTACTAGATTAGGACATGAAGAGTGCTCAGCATGTGAAGTACTAAAAAAGCTGCATGAACATGATAAAGAGAACCTAAAAGAAGACTGCGAAACTTGTAACATCTGGAAATCACACCACGAAAAGTACACTAAGAGTCGTGCTTTATATCGTAAGCATGCTGAAAACGCGCCTAAGAATTCACCAGCCACACATTTTTCAGCAGATCTAGAAAAAGTTATTATGCTGCCACGTGCAGAAGGCTTTAAGGAAGTAATTTTTGCAAAAGACTGACAGTGTTCAATGAATGCTTCGTACCTGTGGGAGAAAAATCTTCAACTCCCGCTTTTGCCACAGTTTGGCATGAAGGCATAGCAGGTCGTTGCAAGGAAGAGTTAATTAGTACATTCTATTCGTTTTTGGTCACTCAGCGCGACAGCAAATCAGTCGTAATATGGCTAGACAATTGTTCCAGCCAAAACAAAAACTGGTGTTTTCTCAGCTTCCTGGTGTTTATAATCAATTCAGATATCATTAATTGCGAGACAATCATGATACACTATTTTGAGCCGGGTCACACCTATATGAGCGCAAACAGTTTTCACCATCAGATAGAGTTGTCTCTTAAAAGGATGGGAAAAGCCTATGACTTCAATGATTTCATTCAAGCAGTTCAGAGCGCAAATAAAGGTCGCGTTAGTGTCAAACCAATGACATATACAGACTTCCAAAATTGGAAAGACTATACATCAGCAAACAAACTGAAAGAAAAAGATCGTCCGCTTCTGGCAGATATTGTTAATTTATTGGCTACAAGAGGAGACTACACCTTGAAATACAAGAAAACCTACGAAGATGCCGAAGAGTACAAAACTCTTAATTTTTTTAAAGCGTCTGCAATGAAGAAAGGTGGGATGACCTTTCCAGTTACTAAAGAAAGGCCTGACGGATTTCCGAAAACAAAAAAAGAAAATATTCTCCATGTGCTCAAGAATATTTTGCCGGAAAATAGAAAAACATTTTGGAGAGACTTACCTGAACCAGCGGAAGACATGAATAAAACAAAGAAACAAAGAAGAAGTAAATAAGTAATGTTTATAGTTTTTTTAGTAATGTGTTCGACCCGTCAAAACTCAGTAGGTACCATCTTATTTTTAAAAATAAAAATAATATTTTATAAATAAACAATTTGATTTATTATCCTTAGCTAATTTAATGACCGGGTAGATGTAACATTATTAACTTGATTTCCACCAATAATGCAAACACACTTTACAGAGCAAAAACGCGGCATCTTCTTTATTTGCCCACAGTTTTTTATTTTATAGTAAAAATAAGATAAAATTTGTTTAATTATAATCTATTCAGTACCATAATTGCTGCCAGTACTACAAGTATGGGTAAATTTACCTGATAATACTTAAATTGTAAGTTAATTAGTTTGGCTCATTATCTCCATAACAGATAATTGTTGGATGCCGCGCTTTTGCTTATGACGGCAGTATAGATGGGCATAATAAAATTTTTTTTGCTTAAGGCGAAATAGTCTTGTCCTCTGTCTTAGAGCGGTTATACCTCAGACCATTTATGTTTTAGTGGCTTGGAATCTTTATTTGAGTGTGTAGCGTTAATTAATTTTTAATAATCCGGATGCCATCTATCAAATCTTGTGCCATACCATCTATCAAAGTCTCAGCATTTCTTCCTGTCAACCTCATGTTTCCGTTTCATGTTCACGAGGCAGAGAAACGAGCAATTGTGCTCTGCCCTCCACTTTAATAATAATTCCCTCCGGACTCCTGACTCCTCTTGCCTATTTCCTATAAAGCCTATTCTCACCTATCTCAATCCCCGGTTCCAGCAAGCATATATCCCCCGGATATAAATTTGCATATACGAGAGTTTGACCCTGTGGAAGGGCATTCTCTCGTTTAGGCAATATACAGGGTTACAGGAAAAGTCGACCTAGATCAGTTAAGGGCGAGTAGTTTACATCGTTTCTGACTGATTCGACTATGAAACACTCTACCCCAAACTTAACCGTTCTCAAGTTATTAAACTTTGCAATTTTTTTTACAAAAAATGCTGATTTTGCGTTTCTTTTTTATGTGTTGTGAGCCTCTAATTTATTTATTTTTGCTATTTTTGTGTAAAAGATTGCCCTTATTTCTACCTATCATGGTTCGGAGACTGCTCTGGCTCCTTTGAAACCCTTCCGACCTACTTCATTAAAGCCACAACTTTTCCTTGACTATAACAAGGGCATGGGGGATGTAGACCTCAAGAACTGCATGCTCGAGGCATACTTTTTAGAGAGAAAAAGGTGTTCAAAGTGGACCATGAAACTGTTTAAAAGGCTTTTGAATTGCTCAATCCTTAACGCGCGCATTTGTTACCAAGCTTCAGTCTGTGGTGACACATTGTGTTGACGCGGCGTTTTGCACGTCGCCCGAGCTCAGAGGAGCGCGGGGAACGACAGTGGATTTCCAGCCGCCGCCCGCGTCGGTCATAACAATTAATACGTCAGTACATAATTCCTTCACATTAGTTTACGCATAAAATAAGTGAGTTTGTAAGAAATAATTAAAAGTATAGTAATACGTATTTCGGACTTTAAATTATACTCCCGCTAGCTGCTCATGCACCAGTAAACGAACACTCCCATCTGACTAAATATATATCTACAAATCAACAACAAAAACATTTTAATCACAAAACTGGTGACCCCGTGAATAAGGTGCGGGGCAGCGCAGTGTAGTGAACAGTGAATTTGAAAAGGGAACCACTCACCAAAATCCGGCGCGGCAGCGGCAGAACATTTCTCCAGCTACAAGTAAGTGGGCGGCTGAGAAATTAACTTGAAAGCCCATATTTCATTGTAACCATGGCGGAAGAAGAAGAAACAAAAAACGTGTCTGGCATTTCGAGCACATCCCGATTGCCAGAATTCTGGAAAGACGTACCTAAATACTGGTTTATTCAGGTTGATGCAGTCCTAGCTCCACAAAAAGTTTCAGATGACGCAAAATACCAACTGGTTTTGGCAAAATTAGACAAAGATGTTATAATGCAGATTACGGATTTATTATTAAACCCGCCTCCTACAGGAAAGTATGAAGCTTTGAAAAAGAAATTAATATCAATATATGAAGAATCAGAAACGAGAAAAATACAAAAATTAATAAGTGAAATGGAATTAGGTGATCAAAAACCTTCTCAGTTATTGAGAAGAATGCGAGAGTTGGCTAGAGACAAAATATCAGATAATGCATTGGAAATCCTGTGGCAGAACCTCCTTCCACCGTCAGTTCGCAGTGTGTTGGCAGCGGCAGAAACCCACGAGTTGGAACAACTGGCTAAAATGGCTGATAGGGTGAGCGAAACCATTAGAAATACATCAAATATATCGGTGGTGCAGCAGGAAGCTTCTACATCAGAGGGCAACATAATAGCTGAAATAAAAAAATTGGGCGATAGATTACAAAAACTGGAAACAGCACGAGGGCGCCAAAATAACAGGGGCGGCCGAGGTCGTTTTAGGTCGCGTTCACGTTCTGGATCCACTAGATTTGGTAAAAAAAAAAAGAACTGAGACAGATCCTGATTGGTTATGCTACTACCATTATAAATACAAGAACAGAGCGCACAAATGTGTGGAACCCTGTGATTGGAAAGATGACAAAAAACCGGAAAACTGAGGGCTGTGCAGTCGGCGACGGGCGGTTGTACCATCAGAAAAAATTACCGTCTTAGTGTGCGTGATGTGAAATCAGGTTTAAATTTTATAATAGAGAGCGGTGCAAATGTGTCAGTGTTACCTAAATGGACAGTGCATTTACAAAAAAAATATATAGTGTGTGACGATTATAAACTCTATGCTGCGAACGGTACACCTATTAAAACTTATGGCTTACATACTATGGAACTGGACTTAAAATTAAGAAGAGCTTTCGTATGGACTTTTATAGTAGCAGATGTTAAACAACCCATTATTGGGGCAGAATTTTTAGTTAAATATAAGTTATTAGTAGATTTAAGTGCTCGTAAATTGGTGGATCAGGTAACAAATCTTAATATAAAGACGGCAAGAAAGTTCAATCACAACATTAGATCAAAATCACCCTTATTACGATTTGTTGTCTGATTACCCTGATTTGACGAAACCTGTGTCATTCAAAGAAACACCCAAACATAATGTATGTCATTTTATAGAAACTGAAGGTGCACCTATTCAGGCACGAGCCAGGCCACTACCGCCTGATCGTTATACTAGGGCGAAAGAGGAGTTTAGGATTATGACAAGTATGGGTATTTGTAGACCAAGCAAGAGTCCATGGGCGAGTCCTTTGCACATAGTTCCCAAGAAAAACGGTGAGATTCGGCCTGAATCGCCTTCATTATTACAAGAAGTCGACGATTTTGAATGTACAATAGATGAATGCTTACCAGTTGCTAATAATGATACGCGTTTTGGTAACGGGAGGCCATCAAGAGGTAGAAAGAGAAAATGTTCTCAAAATCGAGAAGAACGAAAAAAAGCTCCTTACGGAAATAAAGAATATTATGATTATAAATATCAGCTGAAGCAACCAAAAGAATTCATTGATTTTAAGTGTAAATGCAAAAAGAAGTGCAAGGATGTTGTTCCTTTGCAGATTCGGCAGAGGTTCTTCAATAAGTTTTGGAGTCTTGGTAATTACAATGCACAAACTACTTTTCTGGGCGCTTTCGTAACCGAGAAAGAAATAACTACGACCACAAAGAAGAAACACTTTAATAGAAAGTATTCAATAGAAGGTTATGACGTGTGCAGAGACATGTTTTGTCAAACTCTTAAAATCTGCAGTACAAGAATCTCAACAGCGATGCAGAAACTCCATTCCAGAAAACCCTTTCTGGACCAAAGAGGTACAATCCAGGCAGGAATGAATCGTACTCCGGATGAACAAAAGCAAGATTTGAAAGAGTTCATTGATTCTATTCCATTATATTCCTCACATTTCAGTCGAGAAAAAACGTCTGCTAAGTTTTTTAAACCGGGAGTAACACTGGCTATGGTTTATAACCAATATAAAGAAAAACTTGGAAGCAATGCTGTGAGTTTTGGGGTCTTCAAACAGTTTTTCTATAATAATTATAATATCAAGGTTAAAATACTGAGCAAAGACACTTGTAACACGTGTGATGGATTGAGAGTTCAACAAATAAATGCTACTCGCAGAGGTGAAAATATAGAAACTATAAAGAAAAGAAAAAAATACATCTTGATCTTGCTGAAGAGGCAAGATCGAACATGAAAGCTGACATGGAATTAGCAAAACAACAGGAAACTGTAGAGTGCTTAAGCTTCGATATGGAAAAAACTCTTCCATTACCTAGACTTCAAACCAATTTAATTTTTTATAAACGTCAGCTTTGGTTTTATAATTTGGGCGTACATAGTGGTAAGAAAAACCAAAGTTATTGTTATACTTGGGTCGAAGGTCAAGCTGGTCGAGGAGCCCAAGAAATTGGTTCATGCTTGAAAAAGCACATTTTAAACAATGTAAGTGAAGATGTTAAGCAATTGATTCTTTGGTCGGATTCATGCGGAGGTCAGAACAGAAACATTAAAATTACACTTTTAATGAAAGTACTTCTTCAGATGAAACCAAGCTTGGAATCAATAACATTTAATTATACTTCAAGTGTCAACCGAAGACGATTACTTATTTACTTGCAGCAGTACGTGAGTACATGCCATCTTTGTCACACATTTAGAGTATCTATACAAAAAAACTCATAAAATTTGTATCTCCTGTCTCACTCCCCCGACCATGCATTGTGTTACCCGCCCGGTAATTTCATTACGTGTTTTTGTGTCATCAAGATCGCACATAATTTTTTTACTGGAACTTTTTTCGCGCTCATTATGCCCAAAAGGAAGAGATCTAGGTCAAAAGAAAGTGATTATGATAGTATTCTAAAGAAAATGAAGAAATTGGAACGAAAAATACGGAAAAAACGACGAGAACGTTCGATATCAGTGCATTCGAATTCTTCAAGGTCAAACTTTGACCCGGATTATCCAGGTAAACTAACTTTGCCTTTTCACGAAATACTGAGGAATTTTCAATAATAATGTGTAGATTGTGTACACTTAGTATATAGTATATTATATCTAAATCGTATTATTACGAAGTATTGAGGTGTTCTTAATCGGTCGCATACCCACATCTAAAAAATAAAATAAAAAATAGGCTGCACGGGTACCTATCTTGGACCAACTATGTGCATGGGTGCCTATCTTGGACCCATAACATTTACGGGAACCTATCTTGGTCCCGCTTTTCATAATTGGGTACCTATCTTGGACCCACTTAATTACAACTTCTTGTTTGGTACTGTCTTCGACCTGTCATGCATTATAAAACCAAAATATAGGTATTTCTTCTACCTTTTAGGGGGAGGCTCACCTAATCCGGTGATAAATTTAGATGACGAATATTACGATGAGGAGCATCCTGTGCAATCCGAGCCCCCACCGACCTCGCCGCCGCCTCCGTCCCTGCCGCCGGTCGAAGCCGCGCCGTCGCCTCCGCCGCCTATTGAGGCCGCGCCAGGTGCACCATCATTTGATACCATAACTGATACCCGAGAGGCCGACGCAACGGTCAATTTGGAGCCAGACATTATCAATCTTTTAGGAGAAGATTATTCTAACAAGAAGAGTTACGGTATAAGTTTACATAAAGATATTTCCCTGAGATGGACGCACATCCTCACCAATGGTCTAGCAAAGGATATTCAGGCTGACTTAGTAAAACAATACTTGCTGCCTGAAAATTGCGTCAACCTGTCGGCACCGAAGCTGAACCCAGAAATAAAAAAGGCGATGTCCGAATTAAATGTAAAACAGGATCAGTACAGCCAGGGTAAACAAAACCAACTTGGAAGCGGTCTCGCAGCTCTCGGACAAGTGTTAAATTGGGCCTTAACATCCAAGAACATTGTCCCTCCAGATATAATTAAAGCCTTGAGCGATGCCGGAAGGCTTTTTTGCGATAATCACTATAGGGAGTCATTATCACGTAGATACGCCGCCTTAAATGCCCTCAATAGGGACGTTAGAGATACCGTTAAGGATGCGAAGATTGAAGAAAATCTTTTTGGCTCTAATTTATCTGACCATATAAAATCATGTAAGGCAATCACAAAAACCGCCTCAGAAATGAAGACTGCGTATCGTACACCCTACCAAGCGCCGCCACCTAACCGGCCCCAAAGAGGGGCTTTAAACTCGAGGGGGAATCCGCGCGCAGCGGCGATCGAGCCACGGACTGCCCCCGCGCCCCGCCGACCGCCGCCGCCGCCTGCGCCGCCGCGAGATCGCCGCCAGCCGCCTGCCGCGCGGGGCCGTCAACAAGCCACGGGCTACTCGAGACAGCAGAGGAGACGCTACTAGAAGAGCCACAGGTACCTGTCGCTGGACGCTTAAAATATTTTTACAATAAATGGGCTCAACTCACTGACGATCATACTGTCTTAGACTGGGTCAAAGGATACACGATACCATTTAAAGAAAAACCTGTACAAGCTATGCAACCAAAAAATAATGCGTGCATTTCTAAGTCTCAAATCACTATCATTGACGACTGCATTTCTGAACTATTAATGTCACAGTTTATCTCACCTTGTACACCTTGTAAAGGTCAATTTATTTCGCCAATTTTTACAGTACCTAAGCCGAACGGGAAACATAGATTCATATTAAATTTAAAAATGCTTAATAAATACATAACCGTGGACCACTTTAAGATGGAAGATTATAGAACTGCTCTAAAACTATTGCAATATAATTATTACATGAGTACAATTGATTTACAGGACGCTTATTTTTTAATTTCAATTAATGAAAATGACAGAAAGAAATTACGTTTTGAGTGGAAATCAATATTATATGAATTTAATGTCCTCCCGTTCGGCCTCTGTACTGCGCCATATGTTTTTACTAAACTTTTGAAGCCTGTGTTACAATATTTACGTTCGTCAGGCTTACTATCGGTGGCATATCTTGACGATTTTTTGTGTATCGGACAGTCGTTTGATGAATGTTTAAATAACATCTCCACAACAAAAGAAGTTTTACAATCCTTGGGCTTCGTAATTAACATTAAAAAAAGTGTTATAATACCAAGTAATACCTGTAGGTTTCTAGGCTTTATTTTGGACACTAAACAAATGATAATTTCCCTACCGGACGAGAAGAAAACGCGTATTAAGAAAAAAGCTTTAGAATTGATGTCAAAAAATAGTTGTTCTATTAGACACTTCGCGGAATTCATAGGCTTACTGACCTCCGCATGCCCGGCCGTAAGTTACGGGGCTGGGTGTACACTAAGCTATTCGAAAGAGAAAAATTTTTAGCATTAAATTATAGTGACGATTACAATAAACGGATGATAATAAACTCTTTTCTTAGAAATGATTTCTTATGGTGGATAGAAAAGATTGACTCATCTTTTTGCCCTATTCGGAAACATAATTATCGTATGGAAATATTTAGCGACGCATCCAATACAGGCTGGGGTATAGCATGCGGGGATCAGCACGCAAATGGAAACTGGACTGATTCAGATTTACATCTTCACATTAACACTCTGGAATTGAAAGCAGCTTACTATGGCCTTAAGATTTTTACTGAAAATGTACGAGACTGCGAAATTTTATTGAGAGTTGATAACACCACTGCCATTAGCTACATAAACAGAATGGGAGGTGTACAACACCCTCATTTAAATGATTTAGCTCGAAAAATATGGCAGTGGTGTGAGGATAGGAACATCTGTATTTTTGCGTCTTACATAAAATCATGTGAAAATACCATTGCTGATAGGGAGTCCCGCAGATTAAATATTGACACGGAGTGGGAAATTTGTGAATCAGTTTTTGATCAAATAACCAAGTTATTAGGTAAACCCGATTTTGACCTTTTCGCTAGTGCCCAAAATAATAAATGCTCTAGGTATGCTTCATGGAAACTAGACCCATTTTCTGAAGTAGTTGACGCGTTTACTTTGAATTGGCATAACATAAATTTTTATGCTTTTCCTCTGTAGCGTAGCGTAAATAAATTTAGACTGTAGCGTAGCGTAGCGTAATATTGTTTCTAATTATCGATTGTAGCTTAGTAAATTTCTAGCACTAAGTAAATCATTTATCGTAGTAATTAGCATTAGTAATTAGTAGTGTATTTACATTATAAATTAATAATACTTACATACTAACTTAACCTAATAGAAACTTAAAACTAATTCTAAAATTTAATATACAAACTAACACTAAAATAATAAATTGTAATTACGTACAGACAGGCCGATTTTCTTATTGTATAGTGGTTAGCGAATAATAGATAGCACGGAGCAGTAACAATAAAACTGGTTTCTATTGTCTAAGCCGGCTCGACCGAGAGCGCCTGCGCACCACACAGTCAGTCACGAATGCGCTCTGAGACGACAGGACGTTGTTAATGCTCCGCCGCGCGGCCATTTAGCTACCGATTTACGTAATCAATATTGTAGAAGTTTAGTGCTTTATCGCAATAATAGTGCTTGCTTGAACACTCGCTTGTTTTGTCTATCCCTGCCATTCTCCTTCTATTACAACCCCACATCTGGTGACCCGAGTTGAACACAAAGAAATATGGGGAAAGACGACGAGCGTCAAGATGGCGGCAACCCGCCTTTGTTAAACCGAGTCGGAATAAAGATGCCACCGTTTTATCCGGAGAAGCCAGCACTGTGGTTTGCGCAGTTAGAGAGCCAATTTGAGCTTTCTAACATAAAAACAGAAACAACGAAGTTCCACTACACGATGGCTCACTTGGACCCGGCGCACGCAGCGGAGGTAGAAGATATTATTACCAGTCCTGCCTCACCCGATAAATACCAGGTATTAAAAACAGAGCTGATCAAACGGCTGTCGGCATCACGCGAGAAGAAAGTGAAGCAGCTGCTGACTCACGAGGAGTTGGGTGACCGAAAGCCGTCGCAATTCCTGCGGCACCTCCAGCACCTAGCAGGCCCAGACGTTCCCGACGAGTTTCTCAAGACTATCTGGACCAGTAGGCTTCCGAGCGGCACCCAGACTATCATAGCGTCACAACATAAGGCTGAACTGTCGGAGCTTGCAGAGTTAGCAGACAAGATTCACGATGTCGTCCCTCCTACTTCACACTTAGCAGCGGTACACGCAGCAGGTACATCCATGTCAACACCAGGAGCGGATCCTGTTTCTCATCAAATTGCTGCACTAACCCGCCAAGTAGAAGCTTTGATGACGAAGGTAGACAGAATGTCAAGGTCGAAACAGAGGTCATCTAACCAGAACCGCAACCGATCTGCATCAAAAAGGTCTCTCAGCAATTACAGAAAGTTTCCCACCTGCTGGTATCATCATAAATTCGGAAGTAAGGCTGAAAAGTGCGTCAAACCATGCGATTTTTCGGAAAAATAAGCGGGCAGTCGGTTAACGCGACCGACGACTGCCCAAGTGCCGGTCGCTTATTTGTTACGGACCAGCGTACAAAAGTACAATTTTTAGTGGACACTGGCAGTGATTTGTGTGTATTTCCAGTCCGTGCATTAAAACAACAAAGACCTAAAACAAACTATGAATTATGTGCAGCAAACGGTACGGTTATAAACACCTACGGGTACATTAATTTTGTGCTTAACTTGGGGCTGCGCCGTGACTTTGCTTGGCAATTTATTATAGCTGACGTTACTAGGGCGATAATAGGTGTAGATTTTTTATCTCATTACAATTTGATTGTAGATGTTAGAGGACAGCGCCTCATCGATGGTAATACTACGCTCACTGCCCCGGGTTCGCCTGTACGGATTGCTGAAGCCATTTCATCTGTTAAGGTTATGTTGTCAGGTGACACAGTATATCACGACATACTAGCTAAATACCCCGACATCACTCGTCCATCTGGCTTTCACTCCACACCTACTCATAACACTGTTCATCACATACGCACTACGCCTGGCCCGCCAATTGCTTGTACACCTCGTAGGCTTGCACCTGATAAGTTAAAAATAGCTAAAGCGGAATTTGAAGCTATGTTGCAGATAGGTACTTGCCGACCTTCAGAGTCACCTTGGTCGTCCCCGCTTCACCTCGCCCCGAAACGAGACAACGGGTGGCGGCCTTGCGGCGACTACCGGCTTCTGAACGCACGCACAATTCCGGACAAATACCCTATTCGTCATATTCATGACTTTTCTCATAGCTTAGCAGGTTGCAGCGTCTTCTCCACCATCGACCTGGTCAAAGCGTACAACCAGATCCCAGTCCATCCAGACGACATCCAGAAGACCGCCATCACTACGCCGTTCGGACTTTACGAATTTCCGTACATGACGTTCGGGCTTCGTAACGCCGGGCAGACTTTTCAGCGATTTGTGGATGAGGTGCTGCGTGGACTGGATTTCTGTTATGCCTACATCGACGATTTTCTTTTGTTTTCTAAAGACCAGGAAACCCATGAGCTTCACCTGCAGCAGCTGTTTGACAGATTGCGGAAATACGGCATGGTCATCAATACCTCGAAATGTGTCTTCGGAGCTTCGGAGGTAACTTTCTTAGGCTATACTATTTCCGCAGAAGGTACGAGGCCATTACCAGCCAAGGTCGAGGCTATTAAGAACTACCCCCAGCCGAAGACGGTAAGAGAGTTACGCAGATTCTTGGGGATGATCAACTTTTACCGCCGATTCATCCCCGGAGCGGCTAAAACGCAAGGGCCTCTGAACGCGTTGCTTACCGGCTCAGTGAAAGGTTCCCATCCGGTGAACTTCACTGACGTGGAAACTCAAGCGTTCCAGGCCTGCAAGGACTCCCTCTGTCAAGCCGCTATGTTGGCTCATCCGGAATGTGGAGCAAAGTTGGCAGTTGTCACCGATGCATCAGACGTGGCACTAGGAGCAGTACTCCAGCAGCTGAAAGAAGGTTCGTGGCAACCGCTTGCATTCTTTTCACGGAAGTTGAGCCCTGCACAAACAAAGTACTCACCATATGATCGCGAGCTATTGGCCATTTATGAAGCCATTAAATATTTCCGGCACATGATCGAGGCAACAGACTTTGTGGTTTATACAGACCACAAGCCCCTCACATATGCGTTTCACCAGCAGAAAGCGAATTGCTCACCAAGACAGTTTCGGCACCTAGATTACATATCGCAGTTTACTACAGATATTAGACACATCGCAGGGAAGGACAACGTCGTAGCTGACAGCCTGTCGAGAGTGGAGGAGGTTTCACACCCAGTCGACCTGCAGAAGCTAGCTTTGTCACAGAAATTCGATGAAGAACTTCACCAACTGCTAGCTACCAAAAACTCACTGCGACTTAGAAAAATAAGTTTACCAGGTACGAACGCCGAACTGTACTGCGATGAGAGTAGCAACACGCTGAGACCATATGTGACAAAAGAACTGCGAAAAGCGGTATTCAACAGCTTGCATTGCTTAAGTCACCCAGGGGCTAAGGGTACAGCCAAACTAGTGGCCGAAAGGTTTGTATGGCCAGGAGTCCGAAAGGACTGTCGAGAGTGGGCCCGTGGCTGCATAGCTTGCCAACGCTCAAAGGTTACCCGGCATGTTACCTCACCGTTAGGTTCATTTCCGGTTCCTCGAGCCAGATTCACTTTCGTCCACATCGATATCGTTGGACCACTACCAATATCGCAAGGATACCGTTATTGTTTAACGGCTGTGGACCGCTTCACACGATGGCCGGAGGCAATACCTTTACAGGATATTTCAGCTGAAACAGTCGCAAAGGCTTTGATGAGCGGTTGGATATCCCGTTTTGGTTGCCCTACAGACATAGTGACAGATAGAGGTAGGCAATTCGAGTCAGCATTATTTAGAAATCTTTCACAAATTATAGGTTTCCAGCATAGGCGAACGACAGCATATCACCCAGCATGCAATGGGCTAGTCGAAAGATTTCATCGACAGTTGAAAGCGGCTATAATCTGTCATGCTAGCGAGAATTGGGTTGAGATACTGCCACTCGTCTTGTTAGGCATACGTTGTGCTCAAAAAGACGACCTCAAAGCGACGTCTGCTGAACTAGTGTATGGTGAACCATTACGTCTTCCAGGAGAGATGTTTGATCCACAGGCAGATAACACCATCGACATCACAGATTTTACCGGAAGATTACGTGCTTTCTCAAAGAAGCTGCAACCTTTACCAGCTTCTCGCCATGGTGGTCAACGTAAAACGTTTATCTTTAAGGAATTGGCTACATCGTCTCATGTATTTTTACGCGATGACACAAGATGTGGTTCCTTAAAGCCAGCATACACTGGACCACATGAGGTACTAGAACGTGGCGACAAGGTGTACAAACTATTGGTGAACGGCAAACCTGTCACAGTTAGTATAGACCGACTTAAACCAGCCTATATACTACAAGACACAGACAATCACACGCCGAATACACACACACCACAAACACGCACACCTCAAACAGACACACAACATACACATTCACCCGCAACTCAAACGCCTGACACACATAACTTACCTGATGATGGCGGAAGTAATCCAGTCAGGAAAACCCGATCGGGTCGTACAGTTAGGTTCCCTGACTATTATCGCCCGTAGTGACGGTCTCTGGAGGGGGGTGATGTAGCGTAGCGTAAATAAATTTAGACTGTAGCGTAGCGTAGCGTAATATTGTTTCTAATTATCGATTGTAGCTTAGTAAATTTCTAGCACTAAGTAAATCATTTATCGTAGTAATTAGCATTAGTAATTAGTAGTGTATTTACATTATAAATTAATAATACTTACATACTAACTTAACCTAATAGAAACTTAAAACTAATTCTAAAATTTAATATACAAACTAACACTAAAATAATAAATTGTAATTACGTACAGACAGGCCGATTTTCTTATTGTATAGTGGTTAGCGAATAATAGATAGCACGGAGCAGTAACAATAAAACTGGTTTCTATTGTCTAAGCCGGCTCGACCGAGAGCGCCTGCGCACCACACAGTCAGTCACGAATGCGCTCTGAGACGACAGGACGTTGTTAATGCTCCGCCGCGCGGCCATTTAGCTACCGATTTACGTAATCAATATTGTAGAAGTTTAGTGCTTTATCGCAATAATAGTGCTTGCTTGAACACTCGCTTGTTTTGTCTATCCCTGCCATTCTCCTTCTATTACAACCCCACACCTCCATTCAGCCTAATACCTAGGGTCCTTGAAAAAATTATTACAGACCAAGCAAAAGGCATTTTAATCGTACCTGACTGGCCCTCACAGCCATGGTACCCATTGTGGTCAAGACTTGTTATAACGAAAAAATATTTTTTTGGACCTGATAAGTTTCTTTTGTATTCCGCTTTCAGAGCCTGCCATCCACTTCACAAGGACCTTGTTCTGGTGGCAGCCATCTTATCAGGGATTCCATGATAATGCGGGGTGTACCACTAGAGTCTATAGACATAATAATGGCATCATTTGCATCAAAAACATTAAATCAATACAATAGCACACTGAAATCTTGGATTTCGTATTGTACACATAATAAATTAAAAAGTTTAGGTGCCAATAGTAATCATGTAATATCTTTCTTAACACAAAAGTTTAAAGAGGGTGCAGGTTACAGTTCTTTAAATACACACAGATCAGCCTTATCAGTTATTTTGGGAACTAGTGTTACATTAAATGATTGTGTTAATCGCTTTATGAAGGGAGTTTATAGGCTTAATCCACCTCGGCCCAAATACAATTCAACATGGGATACGAACATCGTGTTAAACTATCTCTCTAATATTTACCCCTATGAGAATATTTCGTTATCAAACCTAACACATAAAACGTGTACCTTGTTATGTATAGCATCTGCTCAACGAATGCAGACCTTGAGCTTAATTAAATTACACAATATAGTGATCAACGACGATGCGATTGTTATAAAAATCACGGATTTAATTAAAACATCGAGGCCTGGAGCTTGCCAACCACTGATTAGATTACCCTTCATCCATGAAAACCCTAACATTTGTCCGGCTTTAGCATTAAAAACCTACATGGAAAGAACCCAACCACTACGACAAAATAGACACGATGACCACTTATTCCTCGGATTATGTAAACCTCATAACAAAGTTGGAACTCAAACTATTTCGCGATGGGTAAAGAAGGTATTACGGGACAGTGGTATCGATATATCCATCTTTGGTGCTCACAGCACCAGGTCAGCATCAACATCTGCTGCTCATAGATCTGGGGTTAATCTGGAGGTTGTTCGCAAGGCCGCAGGCTGGAGTGACACTTCAAATGTATTTATTAAATACTATTGCAGAGAAGTTGTAAAAACAAATCAAGACGATTTCTTTAATGCGTTGTTTAATCATTAGTATTATGTTATATATATTAACAATCAGTGCTCAGAAATTGCTGGCTATTTACATTTATATTTATTAACATAGAGTTAAGTGTACGATAGATGTACAATGGCTTGTGTGGCGTGTGTTCAGTCAATGCTGTAAATTTTCCTCTTTGCTTTGATGAAAATTAAAGATTTATGAGATATGAACATTTTATTTAATAATTTCTTCTTCTGTTAAGTTTTTATCTTGTTTAACTACTCTAAACATCTACAAGTAAATAAGTAATCGTCTTCGGTTGACACTCGAAGTATAATTAAGAATCAAACGAACTTACCTTAGTGATGTTTGATTCCAATTATGCGAGAGTGTCAAACGAAGACGATTACATCGTCCCGACCCCCCCAAAAACCCTAAATATTACAATAAATTGTTCACTAAACTGGTTTCTCTGAAATAATGAAATTACCGGGCGGGTAACACAATGCATGGTCGGGGGAGTGAGACAGGAGATACAAATTTTATGAGTTTTTTTGTATAGATACTCTAAATGTGTGACAAAGATGGCATGTACTCACGTACTGCTGCAAGTAAATAAGTAATCGTCTTCGGTTGACACTCTCGCATAATTGGAATCAAACATCACTAAGGTAAGTTCGTTTGATTCTTAAATATCTAATACCTGGTCACAGTTATTTACCAAATGATAAAGATTTTGGTGATATTGAAAGAGCTCTGAAATTCAACCAAAGGATATACACACCAGGAGAATATATGGATATTATGCGGATCTGTAAAAAAACGAAACCCATGATTGTTAGTGAGATGAAGACTGAAGAATTTTATTCGACCGACGAACTTGAAAATCACATCATAAATAGAAAAAAGAACATCAATAAAGAAAAGATTAACTAGTTGAAAGCCCTACAGATAAAAATTACAAAAGATGACTTGTACAAGATTTACATGAAGTTTGATTTTTATACTGACAACTATGATTGTATTAACATTTCACGAAACACGTCTGCAACTCCTACAAGTCGCATTATTAACACTAGAAACAGAAGCAGTGCCCGTGGTCGCAGTCGTATGAGTCGTGGCACTGGCACGAATGAAAATAATGAAAATGATAACCAATTTTCGTTTCGTTCTTTATTGAAGACGTTGTGGCCCAATGGGAAAGCGATTGCTCAGCCCAAATTAAATGATCTTCAATCATTATTCCATCTGATTCCTATTGATGTTCGACCCTTTTATGAAGCATTGACTGGCTCTTCCGAAGTAGTAGATGATGTTGACGGTTTTAACACTAATTTAGATTTTGTATTAGAAGATGAAACAGAGGAATAGGTCGATTATATTATTTTAATTAAAATATTAAGTTTTTTCCATTTGATTAGTATTCGAGTTGATTTATCATTTAGTTTCATAAAAATTGTTTTAAAAATGTGTTGTTTTTAATTTTTAAAACAAATATAATTATTGACATAAAAATATTTTATTTATAATCTAAGAATGTCAAATAGTTTATCATAATCATTAAAACACCGAAATAAATACTATATTATCTTCAAATATTTTTATCTTAAGCAATCTTGTCTGTATTCAGTAAAAATAATACCTTTTTTACAATTTGCAAAAAGCAGCCAAATAAAGTTGTCCGGTTTATGCATTATATTATATGGTTATTAAGATTTTAATTTTGTTAAAAACAGCCATGACAAAGACATCTATATTTCCTTAAATGTTACGATATTTGAAAATCTGTCTCGTTAAATGATCTTGTATATCTGTTTCCTATATTTTGAACGCATAAGAATAGTAAAAAGATAGTAATTTCTCAAAAAATGCATTTTTCAAAAAAGCTCATTTTTCTCAAAACTTCCTTTTTCCACATGGCTGTTTTCTGCTTAACTTGATCCACTAAGTTAGCGGGTAAAAAGTTTTTCACAAGTCTCGATTTAGCGCAAGGCTATCATCAGGTTAAGATTAGTCCGGAAGATACCCACAAGACTGCTTTTGTAATACCACAAGGTCATTTCGAATACACTCGCGTTCCTTTTGGTCTTGCCAATGCCCCATCAGTTTTCATGCGATTGATGAACAAGATTGTTGATTCTATCCGTGCTGAGAGTGTAATCGATTCGAAAACCGATAGTTCCGGTACTGTCAAGTTTTCGAACGAATATGAAATTTTGGCATTTCTAGACGATTTGCTGTTACCTTCTTGTGATACAAAATCAGGATTAGATATTCTAGAAAAAGTTCTTCGTAAATTCAGATCGGAAAACTTAAAACTAAACATAAAAAAATGTTCGTTCTTGCAAGATAAAGTCACTTATTTAGGCCACGAGATTTCTTCGAACGGCATTCAGCCGGGCGAATCGAAGTTGACAGCTGTGTCGCATTTTTCCATCCCTAGTAACGTTAATGAGATACGTCAGTTTCTGGGTCTTTGTAGTTATTTTCGTAAGTTCATACGAAATTTCGCTATCATTGCTCGCCCATTATCAGATTTAACTAAAAAGAACGTAGTTTGGAATTGGGGTACCGAGCAGTCTAATAGTTTTGAGCAGTTAAAACGGTGCTTGTGCGACAAACCAATACTAGCCCTCTTTGACCCAGCCTTGCCGACAGAAATTCACATGGATACGTGCAAATCTGGTATAGCAGGTATTTGCTTCAAAAACAAAACGATAGCACATTACGCCCCGTCATGTATTTCAGTAGGGTCACTAGTAAGGAAGAAAGTATGTATCACAGCTACGAACTCGAAACACTAGCGGTAGTAGAATCTTTACAGCGTTTTAGGGTGTACATAGTAGGTAAACATGTTAAAGTTGTTACTGACTGCACTGCCGTTCGAGCCACTCTAACAAAGCGTGACTTAATCCCGCGTATTGCCAGGTGGTGGCTGTCAATTCAAGACTTCGATATGAGCATTGAGTACAGGCCCGGGGACCGCATGAAGCATGTAGACACTTTGAGTCGCAACCCGGTTGACACTATGAATGTCAAGCGCCTTAAAGTGACAGACTGGTTTTATACAGTGCAATACCAAGATGTGCAAATGACAGATTATATCGCAAAACTTTATTAGGAAACCGGCTCGTGGTTCCACCCTCGGCTAGGTGGAAAATTGTTCAAATGCATCATGATGATGACGGTCACATAGGTTTACAAAGGTGTATGGATATGATTAAGGCAGACTACTGGTTTCCTAAAATGTCCCGTTTTATTCGCAAATATGTCCAAGCATGTCTTCATTGTGCTTATGGGAAGGGTGAACATGGGAAGAAAGAAGGAAAGTTGTTTCCCATCCCTAAGCCCAATGAACCCATGGACATGGTTCATGTAGATCATTTAGGACCATTTTGCAGGACAAAGAAAGGGCATCAGTACATGCCAATGCGCGATAACTGCATTACGAGATATTTTTGCAGAGCAAGGCCTACCAGAAGTGATAGTCTCAGATAATGACACAGCATTTACATCAGAAGAATTTAAAGATTTTTTGAAGCTCAACGGTATTCGTCACATTTTGACACCCCCTTATAGCCCATCTACAAATGGACAGGCTGAGAGAATGGTACAGACTGTCAAGAACAAATTAAAAAAATTGCCAGGAGAAGACTTAAATATCAAACTCCCAAGATTGCTGTTTAGTCTGCGAACATCACCAAGTACAGTGACAGGAAAGACTCCAGCAGAAATGTTGAATAACAGAAAGTTTAGGACCAGGTTTGACATGATTCATCCATTTGCTGTGTAGTCAAAGCAAGAGAAACAGATTGAAAGCAACAAAGAGACACCAGTTAAGAAATTTACTATAAAAGATAAAGTATGGCTCCGGAATTATGGAAGAGGACAAAAGTGTGTGAAAGGAGAGGTATTTAGGATTAGAGGGCCTGTAAGGTTCCTAGTAAAAATTGAGAATGGGCCAGTAGTGTCTAGGCATGTTAACCAACTAAGGAAAAGACAGGCAGCAGAAGACACTCCACCTATAATAACTGATGAGATCCGTCAACAACTGGGAATCCCGGCAGATGCTGTGGTCACATTCCAGGAGAGGAGGTTGCAGCATAACTAGTGGATTTCTTAGTAGCTTAGATTAGTGTTAAGTTAGAAGATAATACAGTTAGGTAGTTAGGTTAAATAGATAGGTTAATAGTGGGGGGTATAAAGAGACTAAGAGGGAAGGCATGTAGTGTATCATAGTGTTAAGAGATTAGTGTCATCCGGCCGGAAGAGGAAGTTTGGAACGAGATGTCAGATTTGACAGATAACCTCCCAGCACGCGCCATAGCCGGTACGTAATAGAAGCCAAGCATCGCTTGTCTTAATTATATGCCAATGTATCTAGTAATAGACAAAATATTTGCAAATCTCTTGCCATAAAACATCAGTTGCAGCTTAATAATTTCTTCATAAAACTTTCTAATGACACGTATAAAAAATGTATCGAAAACGTTGGGACAACTAAAACCGTTGATATACATAAAAAAGAGGACATTATTCAGAAACTTGAATTGCCTTTACATACTGAACTTACAACTTTCTTGGTATACTCATTGGTTTTATACAAAATCAGCCCACTCAGTATAACTTACTTAACTATTTTTAAGTCTGTGAAATTTAAAAAATATATTTTTACAGATAATGGCATTGAGATTTCTCATTTCAAAGACCTTATTAACAATGAGGCATATCTAAAAGAAATATGTCCTCACATTGGCCATAGAATTAAACTTAAGTCTAAAATTCAAGAATATCTGGATTCAGTCACTGATACTGAAACAACCGTATCTCGTGACAATTTAAATATTATACCCGCTGAAGAGATCCATGAACATGACCCAATTTAAGTCTGCATGAAATCTCATTTGATTTGAACCTGTATCTAAACATACCAAGCAGATCGTCCCTACCTGAACAACCCCACATGGCAATAGTGTTCTAAATTACTACAAAACACACAAACATTTGAATTCATAAAACACACAAACATTTGAATTGTTGACATTTTAGTGAAATATCACTACACATTTATTGTTAACAAGTAATTGATATTTTAATATTTTTTTCTGTATTTTAGTTCTCTCTAGCTATATTACTACCATCTAGCATGTATTGAAAAAATATTAAGAGTGATTGGTTTTCCAAATTTTATGCTATACACGGTACATAACTTCTGCCCTAGTTAAAGGCTTATAAAATATCTGTCTAGTATAATATTAGGTATAGAATCACTAATGTAGAATATAAACTTTTTTTTTCAGTAACATCAAACCAGAAGAATTAAATTTAGTATCAGCAAAAATTGTGGCACTTTGACCCAACGGAAAGCATATACACATATTACATGAAAGCTGTGCCAAATTCAAAATCTTCTTCAGGAAAATATGTACCTGCTATAGGTAAACTGGTGGACAAGGTCCGAAACCTTCTGCATCTGTCAGGAACCAAACGAAGGCGAACTCAAATTACTGGGTCATCATCTGACTTGGACACAGGTGTTACAGAATGTCAAGGTGAAAAAATTTCCTTTTTTTTCCAAACTTCATCCAAAACATGACGTTCTCATTTTATTCTTTAACCTTAATTAATTCCTACTACGCCAGTAAAACTACAGTCGGCTAGTATGGCGAAAGTGAAATAAATTGCAATAGCAGCAATTCTTTTTTTTATTGATAGATTAAATTCCCGGCTATCATTTAACGTAAGAATCCAACTAAAAAAGATACAACATACATTTATTTTTATGAATTAAGTTTTGATATTTTTTGTAAATTTGTACAAAAATGTTAATAAATAACTTTCTGCACTATTAATCTGATATCATCCAGTTGTTTGAAAGTAAATCGAAATCCAACAATATTTATTATTGATTATGCTATTTTTATTAACTTCAATGTTGTGATATTAAAATAATAAGTAACTGTTGCAATAAAAAATATAATAGGCTAATTTTTTTATAGTATAGCTTGAACGATGTTGATAACTCAATTATTTTGAAAATCCAACTAGAAACGTAAAAAAAAAATGACTTTTGCTATTTCTGTAGTCATTTTGCGGACAAAATAGAAATAGCGATAATTTTGGGTAGACTTTGTAATTTATGTTTTAAATAATACAATATTTTCGAAATCCAACAAAAAATTTTACATTTACCATTTTATTTCCAAAAATATAAATTTTAAGAGTTGCGCGGGTGGCGGAAGGGTGCGCGGGCAGCGGGCGCACCATCCTGTCAATCTTATGGATGCTTCCATAATTTAGAACGTAATGATTTATTCGCCACGTATTGTTTACGTAATGACGTTACGTAATTAAATGCCGGTTTTTCGTGTGTTAGATCCTTACTTCCTTACTAATATCATAAATGCGAAAGTAACTCTTTCTGTCTGTCTGTCCGTCTTTCACACCTTAACTACTAAACCGATTTTTATGAAATTTGGTACAGAGATAGATTAGAACCTGGGAAAGGATATAGGCTACATTTTACCCCACAGTTGGGTACGATATAACATGTAGTCCACGCGGGCGGAGCCGCGGGTGGAAAGCTAGTTTAATATAAAGTGAAAGTTGTTTATTAATATAAGGGTAAGGCCGCCAAAACTGTCAAATATAACACAACAGATTTTGTGTTATCGTTACACAAATGTAACCCAAAAGTAACACATTTTTTGGTAAGTTTCATATCGATAGTTAAAATAATTACATAAATATAAGCATTATAAAATTGTACCGACTGCAGTGATTGTTAAGGGGGAAGTTAGAAATTAATAAACAGCATTTTTTCAGGGTTAACAACGGTGAGTAGAAGTTGCTTAGAATGTTTTTGGGCGTGCTGCTAAGATGTTGACGGCGCATTTTCTTTTAATTTGCGATCCTTTTTCAATTTTCTCTTTACTTATTCTTTTTTTTTCTTCGTTATAGTTTTCTACTTTGTGTCTATACTGTAGTAGTTATTTTTTCTATGTCTATGAGTAGTGTTGTTTCATTATTCTTTTTCTTCTGCTCTCTAAACTGTTCAGGATTCGTAGTTTTTAATTTTCTGGGTGCCTGCTACATTAACATATTTAAGCTCACAAGCAAAAATTACGAAATATGTCTACTGCAAGATACTATAAAAAAAACGACAAAATGCCACGCTAAACAATTGACAATTTCGACGGCCTTGCCCATAAATCAATATGTCTGAAATAGATAGGTGCAAAATATGTAATTTAAATTTATATTTTGATATCGTGCAAGTTGGTAAAAAGGGACTTGAAAGCTTGTTCTTGGCTAGTGAAACAAGGCAAGACGGAATCTTTCTACGATCTGCTGAACAACAGTCTTTTCGGCTACATAAAAGATGCAGAAAGGCATACATTAATCAAAAATGTATTGATGCTGCTGCAAAGCGACTTTGTGCCGGCGGCGAGCCGCTACCGCCACCGCAATTTTTTGATTTTGCGAAGACATGTTTTTTCTGCAACGGGGATGCCTCCGACGAATTCATCAAGGCTCAGTCGCAAAAACAAACATCTACAAAAGTATCGCGAGTTACTAGTGAGATGACTAAAACAAATATAATAATAAAGGCAACTAATCGCGGTGATGAATGGTGTGCAGAAGTACACACATCAAAAAAAGTTTACGATCAGTAGCAAAATCAGGTGTATTCTTTAAAATATAAATTATTTAAAGAAACTGTTTACGTTTTATGATTTTATAATGAAAATGCACTAAGTAAATAAAAGAATCATTATTTATTATTTACTTTTTATTAACAAAAGCTAGGAAATGCAATTTTGGCTTAAATGTAATGTAATGAAAAATTTGAATTAATGAAAAAACAAACAAAATTTATTACGAAAAAATTAATAGTTAGTATAAAATGACTCCTCCCCTGGCTCGCACACATGCGGAAACCCTTCTGGGCATGCTAAGAATTAAGTTATCTAGCATTTCTTGTGGTAACCTGTCCCACTCTTCAATAGCAACTGCCCTGATTTCTGACACTGTTCGCGGAGGTGGCTGACGGTTCCAAACAGCTCGCTTAAGAGCATCCCACGCATGCTCGATCGGGTTTAAGTCAGGCGAGCCGGCAGGCCAGTCTAACCTGGTGATGTCGTATTGCTGGAGAGCAGCATCAACACGTCCGTTTCGATGTGCGGGCGCATTATCATCTACCATTATGAATTGGCGCCCGTGGTTGATGCGGAATGGTCTGACGTATCCATCGATTGCAATCGTTTTGTACATGGCTCCGGTCATGGTGCCTTGATACGGGATTAAGGGCGTCCTAG
This sequence comes from Aproaerema taeniolella, assembly GCA_949987775.1. Lineage (NCBI taxonomy): Eukaryota > Metazoa > Arthropoda > Insecta > Lepidoptera > Gelechiidae > Aproaerema > Aproaerema taeniolella. The sequence continues at coordinate 11,027,366 of OX465264.1, forward strand.
CCCCAATCATTATCCCGGCCCAAAAGGACACTGATTTCCCGCCCTGCTGAACGGTTCCAGTGGCAGTTCTCTGCCTTTCAGAGTCGCCAGGTCTTCTCCAGACACGGACACGTCGGTTATCTGGATGTGTACTGATCCGCGTTTCGTCAACGAAGAAGCAGTTCTGCCAGATGCTTTCGTCCTCAATTTCTTCATTTTGACGGAGCCTAGCCCATTGCAATCTGCGCCGCTTCCGTTGCTGTGAGTTCAGAGGTGCTCGCCAGGATCTCCTTGCTCGTAATCCAGCTTGGTGTAAGCAATTTCTAATCGTTTGGGTGCTAACTTCGCGGCCGGTGGCAGCTCGCAGCTCTGCTTTCATTTTAGTAGCGTTCATTGTTGGGTCACGGGCAGCCAGTAATCTGATATATCGCTTCTGAATTGCAGTAAGAACAGTTGGGCGACCACTGCGAGGTCGATCAGCTAAATCTTCCATGCCCTGATACCTCTCCAACGTGGTCACCACGCAGGATTGGGATACATGAACTCTGCGTGATATTTCCCTCGTGGAATAGCCTTCTCCCCTTAAAGTTAGAATTCTGGCTCGTAAAACTGCAGTTAATCCTCTCGGCATCGTTACCAACTTAATTTTTTTTGAATAAATTGAAAATATTGATAAGTTGCGACTATGTCAGATTTCTGAATGAAAGCAAGCAAGGGTTGATTGTCTTTTTAAATGAAAAAACATTTGAATTACGAAATTATTTTATATTTAAATTTCATATTTTTAAATAAGGAATCAAAAGATAAAAAGTGATTAAGTTTTATTCTTCTACAATAAAAAATATTAGCACTTTTCCAAGTGATCGCAAACTTTTTTTGATGTGTGTAAGTACTTACTACTTATCTACTACCTATCTAATTTACTTAACCAACTCTTTTCTAATTTATTTGTCAAAAGAAAATCTTTGGTCAATAGCCAAATGGCAACATGTAGGTAGGTACCTATTAAAGTACCTACCCTTTAGGTTCACTTACCTAAAGAATGCGAAAATAGTTACCTACCTAATGTCTAACTAGCATTGTTCCCTAGGGCATGAATTAGTTATTCCTATAGGTAAGTACGTACCTAATTTCTATGTTGTCCATGTCACTGTGATGATAATATACAAGATGTTGTTAAATCGATAATTTTGGTAAATTAGGTAGGTATAATTTGAACAACAAGTTTTTAGTAGGTACACTTAACAGTACACCAGGTTAAAAAAACAGTTGCACTACGAAAATGGTCCCTATTGCGAGTGCACGAGTGCAGTAAGGGAGAGCTCAAGGTCAAAGTGGGGTAATCTGATGCGCTGTCGTGTGTGCCTAAATGATTACTAGGTAGGTACTTACCTATTCAATATATATACAACACCTACGTATTGTTATTTTTACGTAATATCTACCTGATATTTGGATTAAACTCACCCAACCAGCAACCTACCTACCTACCTATTTGATATTAGATCTGACTTTTAAACTAAAATTGCGGCGATTCGATGCTTCAGGTATTTTTTTATCTAATTGTATATTTTCAATTTTTAAACTTATCAGTAAGACAGTAGCAGTGCTTTGTGTCTTGTTTAAATTAATAATCTGATAAGATTATTAATAGATTATTGATCTGGGCTAGATTGTTTTAGTATCTACCGATCTGTTTGAAGTCGCTGCAAAGGTGGATGCATGTATAGCCTATCAAACTTTTTTGGCTTGGTAACTCTTCGATTACGTTCTGCGCTCTTTGTGTTTTGTTCTTCACTTTGATATCCGTCAAATACTATTACGCTTGATTTCCCTTACACTTTAATTAAATAATCCACATAAGTGTCACATTTGGTACCAAAAAGAGTTCCCTTCGCCCACGTAACTTTGTGAATCAAATGACCACCATCAACAATGACAATTTTGTCACTTGCTGCATTTAGTTCTAAATCAATATTGTCAAATAGTTCTTAAAGCACCGATTTTTTCGTTTTTTGCATCCCAGCTTCATCAAACAACGAAACAGGGAATGGTGCCAATTCATATTCGAAATAAGATTTTAGTTGGTCCTGTGACACACATTCACTCACTACATTAACACAGATTCAGTAGATCAGTAGGTACGTAGCACACTAAATGCAACGTTTTTATTTTTCGGTTTTTGAAGTCGGTTTTCTTTTTTTGTGAAAAATTAATTATTTAAACTATAATTATTTATGTTTTACTTTTTAGTCTAGATAACTTTATAAACAGAACCTGAACAAACACCAAGTGTGATGTATGTCGAATACATTAAAATTAAAACCATAAGAAATAAGCTACACTTTTTTATTTTATTAAAACTAAAATGCCGTTAACTGTCGCATAACGACAAAGAAAATATCGAGGAAAAATTTAAAACTATGAATCCTGAAAAGTTTAGAGAGTGGAAGAAAAATAATAATGAAATAACACTACTACAGTATAGACGTAAAGTAGAAAATTATAACGAAGAAAAATAAAACGGGCAAGTGCAAGTTGGACTCGTGCACGAAGGGTTCCGTATCTTTACCTATAAAACCGGCCAAGTGCGAGTCGGACTCTATAAAAACCATTATCTCTATGAAAATGGCAAAAAAATCACGTTTGTTGTATATTTAACTTAAATAATTAATTTATTCTACTTTTTAGTATTTGTTGTTATAGCAGCAACCGAAATACATCTGTGAAAATTTCAACAGTCTAACTATCTTGGTTCATGAGATACAGCCTCGGACAGACTTATCTATACAAACGAGCAAAAAAATCACGTTTTTTGTATGGGAGCCCATTTAAAAAAAAAAATTATTGTGGTTTTTAGTATTCTTGTTATAGGGCACATAGAAATACATCATCTGCGAAAATTTGAACTGTCTAACTACCACGGTTCATGAGATACAGCCTGGTGACGGACGGACGGACAGCAGAGCCTTAGTAATAGGGTCCCATTTTTATCTTTTGGGTACGGAACCCTAAACAGAATAACTAAGTAGAAAATGGAAAGGGATCGCAAAAAAAAAAGAAAATGCGCTGTCAACATCTCAGCAGCACGCCCAAAAACATTCTAAGCAACTTCTACTCACCGTTAACCCTAAAAAAAATGCTGTTTCATTATTACTTATTTTCCCCTTAACCATCACTGCAGTCGGTACAATTTCATAATGATTATAAATATGAAACACGCTTTACCCAAAAAATGTGTTACTTTTGGGTTACATTTTTGTAACGATAACACAAAATCTGTTGTGTTACATTTGACAATTTTGGCGGCCTAACCCTTATATTAATATACAAAAATCAAATCAAACGAGCCCAAATTCAAAGAGTTTAATAGTTACCGTTGAAGAGTTCCACCATCTATCTTCTCGTGTCATCATCGGATCAGCTCGATGGAACCAAATTATTGTATAATTGTATCGTCATCGGTATTACATACATCTGCAAAATTTTAAGTCATCGCAGCTGCCAGGCTGGACCACGCCACGCGCCATCAAACTATTTTAGACCGTAACACCGCTACACTACGCTCAGTTTGGAATGGGCGATTTTGTTTTTTTTTTTTTCTTGAATTTTTCACGAAAAATGTTGGATTTTGGTATTATTGTCTTTTTTTCAGTATTGTCAGAGAAGTCTACCATTTTTTATACCTATTACTTTTTTGCCATGCGTTTATAGCTATATTTTATAAAAATGTACAAAAGTTAAATAAATATAATTGGATTTTCATAAGTATGCAATCATGAACTATATCCAAATCGATTATAAACCAGTTCAGCTAACTATTATTTTTTTCGCATGAAACCATAAATCCTAATCAATTAAATTTAAATTTTTTGAAAAACAAAAATAAGGTGATGTTTTTTGGTTGGATTCTGTTACTTTTATATTTGTTACAGGTACCTCTATCATGAAAACTGTTCACTTAGTTATTACTATTTTTGCTGAAAATTCTAGGCCTTTATTCGCATTTTTCTTTTTTGAGGTATTTCTATATAATTTTTTAGTTGGATTCGAAAATATAGTCATTTTAAATAGGATGAAAGGCTGATTTACAAAAATACAGCCTATTGCGAATTAATGTTTTGCCAAACCGTAGTTTTACTGGTCTATACAGTTATTAATAATAATAAAAATTCTTAATTTGGCGAAGTAATTTTGCAACATTTATCAGGTAGCGCTTAAATAGGAAAAATCATGTGCCAAATCGCTAACTACTTCCATTTGACACTAAGGGTACAAAAAATATTCTTAACTAATACAAAAAAAAAAAATTTAAACTAAATCTAACAATTAATTTAACTACTTCAAGCATTGTAAAATATGATAGATAGACTAAATATAGTTATATGTATAATACATAAACATACAAATATGTACATAATAAAATAGATAGAATAAGTATGTTGATAAATATGTATAAATAATTATGGTACTATAATAATATGATAAATGAAACTAAAATAAGACGTGTGAATAAGTACTTACTAAATAAGGCATTAAAAAATTCACTCGCTGCAATTCTTTCACTTGTTTTAATACAGAATTTCGCACACACAAGTTCAGGTGATTATATGTATATTTTTTTGTTATTTACGTATTATTTTAAAATTTTAGAGACTATTTCAAATGATGATGTAATTTGGCTCAAACACAACACTGAACCATGGACATTGGTTATTGAAAAGTGGAAACATACTTTTTATTTAAGACGGAACCAAACTTGCAGCACAGTCCATGAGTTCTTAGAAACTATGAACATTAAATTCGTCACTGCGGCACATTCTCGACTGTTGCGTACTGAGATCATACTGAGCTCCGAGGCCGTAGGCATAGTTCGCAAGTCATCCGTTTGTATGAAGTTGGAATGCTGTATACATTACTTTACAGTGCCCAAGATTAAAGGGAAACCTTAGTGCGGGCCTTTGAGAGTGTGGGGTCTTTTTTTTTAAATAAATAAAGATAAATAAGTAATAAATTTACTATCATAAAAAAGCAAAGTAGGCAGATGTCTTACTAAGGCAGATGTAATTAAAATGCTTAAGGGTGGGCAGCCCTATCACATGTTTACGTAGCGCGCGGCCGAAGGTATTTATTTCAAGGACACGGCCAAGTTACAATACTGCATGGATAACATTACCGTGCTGCCGCCGGCCGCCATCATATGAACTAAGGTACAGTCTTCATTAGTTGATATAATTTACTATTGAATCTATGAATATGATGCACTTCTAGATTAACAGCTTTTATATCTTTTCAGGTTTCCGATGTCATACGCCCGAGACAATTTCGGATGGACAAAGGCAACTAACCACCCTCCAAGCAAATATAACAAGATGTATTACAATGAATAGATGGGTGATTGAAGCAGTGAATGAAAGATTCAGTCGTGATTTTAAATTGTTTAGGGCTGACATTTTAAATACAAGATGCTCGCATATAAAAGCAGAATTAAGGTTTTGTGCAGCATTGTTGAACCACTTTGCTATACGTTTTACTGAAAGTTAAAATGTGGAAGAAATAATTGAAATAATTCAAGAGAAAATCTTTGAAAACAATGTGTTAGGAGAGCTTGTTCTACAGAACAACTTAAACATGAGACACACAATGTTTCAAAATATAACAGAATCAAACATTGTATTCCCACAATTAAGTCTGGATGACTTTAAATTAATTGCTCTTGGGAGTTATCAAATTCGCAAAGCCAGGTCTTATGTGGGGGAGCACTTGCGTGCCCATGGCATGTATTCAATGGATGTAGCAAGAGATGAGGCTAATGGCCATATACTCTCCTCCTGGTTTCCTGGTACTGACCCATATATTTTGAGGGCTAGGATCAAGTCCAGACATCAGAGCAGCAGATCATACTACACATTTATTGTAGTAGATAGAGTACTCCAAGGATACGGAGCCATTTTGGGTTGCTATTGCTTTTAAGCTGCTGGAAAGCGAAGAGTTGGCTGCTGCTCTCATGTAATGACTCATACACAATATTTGCATAAAGATGCTTTATGCAAATATTTTGTATTATTTGCCAGATATTGCGCAGGTAAAGGCTCTCATCAGCAGTTGAAATCCTTAGTTACTCAGCCGCTCACTAAGATTCTTCCTCTTAGATTCCTTTGCCTTTCCCGAAAGGATAAACTAGAAAAAAAAAGAAGTTGGTATTCCAAATACGAATTACCTACTCACATTGCCCTGAAATTTTTTACACTCATTTTGGCGCGAATTTGTTATGCGCAGTTGCGACTGTTGCGATTAGATTTTTATTTGTTAAATTTTCTTGCGAGTATCAGACGTAGTGGTGTAGGCGACCTGTCCAGTGAAAGCATATCGTCATGAAAAAGTGAGGAACCTATTTGTTAATAATTTTTTTATTATTTAGCTTTGCTTACATCTTACATAAACACCTGTCCTTCATGATTTTTTTCTCTTTTAACATATTTCAAAATTCTAATGAAATGTTCTACTAAAAACATTAATAACTCAGTTTTTGTTTTAAATTGACATCCTTACGAATGTTATAAATGTATAAGGTTTGTTTAATTGTTTGTTTGTCTTTCTTTCTTTGTCCGTTGTTCCGTATCGACGTATTTTTTTGTTTAGGGATAGTTGAAAGGCCGGGGAGGAAAGCCGGTAACTTACTATCAACGAACTGCATTTCAATTATATTAACCCATGTTTAGGCGAGATTTCCTGTTTTATGAGCTTATTGCGATTAAGTGGCATAATCCCTACTAATATCATGAATGCGTAAGTAACTCTGTCTGTCTGTTACACTTTCATGGCTAAACTACTAAACCAATTTTGATGAAATTTGGTACAGAGATAGACCCTGGGAAAGGATATAGGCTACATTAATTCCACGTCTTGTCGGGACGATGAAAGTTCATCAAGTTTATGCTGATTAAAGGGCTGAACTGAAACACAAAATACTGAGTTGCTTCTGTAAATCATCAAAACGAGGATTTTGTAACTGCTTCAATCCTCAGACCTACACTGTGCATCAGGATGATCACACTTCATCAGACGACGACTTACCACTTAGTACCTTTGCTACGCCCCAAGATGTTCAAGGTCAAAGTCACACTTCTTCGGATGAAAATATGCCAGATATCACCGCCCCTGCTCTCCAGGAAATCCAGAATGTGCCACGTCAAAGTACATACAAAGCAATTTACGGATCTTCTTCAGATGAAAAAGAAACTGAAAATAAAGATAATTGAACTAAGAGGAGCAAAAAGAAAATGTCATACAAACTACTGATAGTTTAACACTGATTGCGACGATCTAGGACTAGGACCATCAACAAGTTATGGAAATGACCAGAAACTATTGTCTGCTGGACATTTTCTACATTTCTATGTTTATACAAGCGCTACAAAAAAGAAAATGTACTCTTATGTATGCAAAGCTTTGACTGATGTAGAAGAAGATGGCGAATTAAAAGTCATGTTTCTTCGAGTTGTTACCAAAGACGCAAAAAGATTCAGGCTGGATGAGACGGATATCTGCTACATCAGTAACGATGATGTCATTAAAATATTGCCAGCTCCTGCTGTTATCAAGAGAGGTCACAGGACATACTATGAGTTTAAGACAGCAATAGATGTTTTTGAAAAATAATAGTTTCCTACTTGATCTCAATGAATATTTACAATTGTCAAAGATAGATAGATATAAGTATTTTGTTATAATGCGTAAGTAGTATTTTAAAGGTTTAATCTTTACGGTTCAACACATGAAAACAGTAAGTATTATCCTAAGTTACCAAATTTGTCTCTAGATAATTTTTTAAGAATTGTTATTTTATTTTAATCATAATAGTAGGATATTTCCTTAGATCTCTGAAAATTTAAGCATGTTACGGTATCATGGAAAGACATAGTAGAGAAAACAAGCATATTTTTTGTAACGTTGGTAACGCAGCATACCTACTCGTTGTTTATAATTAAAGGTAAAACTGATAAAATGATTACCATGGCATAGATGCCAAATGATGTGATTTTGCATGAAAAAATAAATTCATTATAAAAACGATTTTCTTTTTATTAAAAACTATGATCACTTTTTAGTAACTCAAGTGATAAAAAAATGACTTGGGTAGATATTTTAGTCTATTTTGATACTTTGCGCGGCTAGAAAGTGATACTTTGCAAGCCTAGGGAGAATCGCTTTCAACTGACAGCTGTCAAATTAAGTAAAAAAAATATGTTCCAACTTCCTATACAGCGACTCTATTATAGCGCGATGTAAAATTGAAATAACAATAGTTAAGTATTCATTAAAGAATACTTTTATTAATGACTTTATAATAATTTACTTTTAGCTATTTCCTTAAAATAACATAGATTTTGGCAAAATATTTACCATTTATTTCAATAATGAAAATTAAAAATAATGGCTGAATAGCTGCTGGCCAGCCACAGAAAAAAAACATAATAGGCGGGAAAGTGGCATTCCGATCTTCATTTGTTTTTTCGAGTTGTTTTTTTGAAACTTTCGCATAGCATCAATGTGTTTAGCTTATTCATGTTTTTTATTTTTACTTTCTTTTTATTCGTAATGAAAAGCACAAGTGCTCCAAAATCGTCAGCGGTGCATTCTGCTGTTCAGCAGACGAGGCTCTGACGTACCACAACCCGAAAAGGGTTTCTCTACTTGATATTGATGACTTCGTCATTCTATCTTTTAATTTTGATTAAAATACTCGGACATTGGCAAATCACGATATCGTGGACGCCATTTCTCAAAAAAATCATCATCATTGAAAATATCTGGTGCTTTTGGATATTTTCATCAGTGTTTGTTTTTTTATTAAATTTCAGGTGTGGTCAGACAGGAAGCACACAGCAAAAAAAAATGCTGCTGGCAGCCAATGCTACAGGTGGAGGGCCATTATCAGCGGAAATCCTCTCCCAAATAGATAATAAAATAATGTCAATAATGGCAGAGGGTTTTGGTGAGCCGCAGACAGATGCAAGAGTCCCAGCATTCCCATTGGTGAGTGTTTGTTATTTATAGATATTATAGACCAAGTGATGTATGTGAGCGTTTTGATTTTATCAATACTTGAACTTCATTATTTATCATAGTGTCTGCTCATTGTGGATATTGCTAGTGATCGTCAGACAATTTGATAATGTAGGTGCATGGGGATGATGGTGGGGGACAGGCCAGTCGCCTGCCCCCCATGGGAGATGGGCGTCGTGGAGTCACATCCAGGTGCTCATGCTCAACGACAGCCGGGCTAACATGGATGTTTGTGTAATTTTGTCATGTCCATGTCATTCTGCCTATTCCATATTGATGCTATGCAATAGAATGAGATATACAAATGACAATATTATGTCATGCGTCTATGTTAGCTTAGCTGGTAACCTAACTGTAAAACATATTTCTTTCAATATCCAGAGCAACCACAGCAGTGTATGTATATACAGAAATTAAACTATTAAAGTTTGACAGGTATGATATTATATCCAGATTGTTATTAACTTAATTAATAATTTGCAGCCAGAAGAAGGATTGCAAGAAGGGAGAATGGTGACACCCTAAGGAGGAAAATTTTAAATGTGAAGGAAGAACGAGGCTGCCAGATATGAGATATTAATAGGCATTAAAGTTGTCCTAGAAGAATTATTTATTTATTTATTTGTACTTTATTGTACACAAACATTTTACAATTTTTTTTACAGAGAACAGGATACACAATAGCTTAACTCAAAGTGAGTTATGTGTATTAATTGTGTATTATGTGTATTAATGAGAAATAAATAATTATTTTTCTTAAATTACTGTCTTTTTTATTATTATTTCGTAAGCTGAAGAATCACTGAAGTTTTTAAAATGAGTTTGTACCTATGAAAAAGCCATTTAGTATTTTTAAACGAGTTTTGTTTATCCTCCGTACACCGCAAACCAAAAAATTTCACTTTCGACCGTTTTCTTTATAATTTATAATGAAGATTGTGGCATAGTTGATATATCACATGAAACAGTGATTCAAGGTGATAATGCTATATAAAATAATTTTTGAAAACTTACTATTAAACGAGTTATGATTTTTTAAAATATCGCTAGTAGAAAATTCAAAAAACGCTTTCAAAAAATCATAACTTCTAAACTACAAAAAATCGCAGAACATACATAGGGTATTTTCGTATTCACCCAGGGATGAGGAACCTAAAAAAATCCTTGAATTCACTTTTGGCCCACCCTGTATCTATTACATATTATAAATAGGAAAGATTTGATTGTTTGTTTATTTGATTGTTTGCATTGAATAGGCTCCGAAACTACTGGACCGATTTGAAAGCTACATTATCCCCGATGGACATAGGCTACATAATTTTCCCGAATTCCCACGGGAACGAAGTCCCGAGCGGAATGCTAGTATCTTATTATGCGTGAGGTAGTTTGCCTTTATGTACGGTCAGCTTAAAAAATTGTTTGCCACCCTAAGGTTGAATGTCATGCAGATTAAAGGACAACGTTAGTTTCGCTTGCAGATCGATCTGAAAACTTTTATGTTAACCATGTTAATATTTTCACACGACTACTCTACTCACTTAACTACTTTTTAGGCCGTCCGTAATTAGCCTAGGGCGGTCAGTACTCTTAATCAGTCGCTGCGTGGAATCAGTGTGAAAAGTGAGTTCATTAATTATTTAAAAGGAGATTATTGTTATAGTTGTTCATGATTGTTTATAGATATTTTATATCTTATACAAAGGTCACACAGCTGCTCCAAGGAAACGGTCTGCCTCTAAGTCACTTCTTTGCGATCAAATTACAAGTAAGTGTACCTACAATGTAGATGTTACAGTTTATTCGAATTTATATTATTAGTAGGGATTGTATGATTTGTAGTAGGTAATGTGAATTTTTTTTCTCTTGCAGCTAGAAAAGTACCAATAAAAATGGCTTCAACATATACAAACCCACAAATGAGGAATATGACACAGCTACAACCAGCCAGAGGTGCAACGCCGCCGCCGCCTGCCAAAGCAGCGACGCCGCCTGCCAGAGAGACGACGCCACCTGCCAAAGCTGCGACGCCACCTGTGCCAGAGCTGCTACGCCGCCTGCCAGAGAGACGACACCGCTTGCCAGAGCTGCGACGCCGCGTGCCAGAGAGACGACTCTGCCTGCTAGAGAGGTAACACTGCCAGTTCAGCAAGAAACATTGCGGGAGTTGATGAGGAAAACAAGAAACTGGTCAGGTGAGGTACCAAACATTCCACCAAAAACTTTTGATAAAAAGTTACAGACCACAAAGGAGTACAACAATAGGAGTTTACCGCTGGATTATTTTTTGGACATGTTTCCACCGCACATATTTTCTACTATAGCTGAAAAAACAAATAAATACGCCGAGCATATGTTGTCATTACATTGGAAGCCTACTGATGCCATTGAAATCAGAGCTTATTTAGGGAAGATTATTTTAATGGGTGTGCATCCTCTTTCTAAGATTGACTTGTATTGGTCTACAGACGCCCTGTTTTATAACCCAGTAAGTGCAAAAGTAATGCCATGCAAAAGGTTCAAAAAAATAACCGAAAATCTACACTTGAATGATAAAACAGCAGAAGTCCGACGAGGTCACCCCGATTATGACAAATTTTGTAAAGTGAGAGAAGTGATGAACATCTTAAATGAAACTTTTTTAGAGAACTGCACCGCAAGCAGCAGCGGAATATTTATTCTGTTGGCACCATAAGAACAAACCGGAAAGATCTACCGCAAGCAATTCTGCCAAATAAAGGCCAAAGAGCCAACAAAGAAGGAAAACTGCAAGTTGGCGAATTTATGGTCCAATATAATAATCCTATTTCATCATCAAGTGGCGAGACACCAAAGATGTTTTTATCGTAAACACAGCCTTTAACCCAAAGGAAATCGTAACAGTTATGCGGAGACAAAAAGATGGAACAAAAAAACCTCTAGTTTACCCAGTTGCTATAGCAGAGTATACAAAGAATATGGGCGGAGTTGATCGCCTTGATCATTTCAGGTTGTCATATTCAATTGGGAGGAAGTCCAGAAGAAACTGGTTCCGCTTGTTCTGGTTTATGTTGGAAGCCTGTGCAGTTAATCCATATACATGTTACATGTTGACACATATAAAAAAAACAACAGTCACATATATTTCAGAGCAAGGCTTGGAAGAGGGCTTATAAATCACTTCAGCATCACCGTACTACAACCAATCACCCACAAAAACAAGAACGGAGGTGTATTTGGAGTGTCGGATGAAGTAAGGTTAGCTAATGTGGGGTCACACATGCCCTGCAAAGGCAGACGGCGGTGCAAATTTTGTAGCACAAGACAGGAACAGCACCGTACAAATATGATGTGCAAAATATGCCTTGTACCTTTATGTGTAGTACCTTATTCTGAAAATTTTCATGTGAACCAATACTAAAATGAATAAAATTTGATAAATACTAAATAGGTTTATTTTTTCCAAAGTTTCTATAATTTTAATACAGCTTTCGTGTAAACCAACATTGAGTTCAGTTTCTTTTGAGTTTGTAAACATGCAAGGGTCATATAGAGACCACATATTTTTTTCCAAAAGGGCGATGGTCTAATAGTGACCACATGATTTTTCCAATAAAAAAAATTATATATTTTTTTATTTTTTTCATAACTATATTTAATACATTTATAGGACCCCAAATTCAAAAAATAACAAAAATCCTGATACTTTTGATAAGACACTATTAAGGGTTAACAATATAAAAACCAGACAGAAACACTTTTTGCCATCACAATAGTCTGTAGGTGTCTGTAGTTAGTAGGTGTGTAGGCTAGATATCAAATAACATGGTTGGTTATGTTAACTTGTGTTTTTACTTTTTACACTTCCTAACTAAAGTTACTTTTGATTTTATAAGCTTTGTTATCTTACTTAAGTTCAATAATAATTTTACCTCTAAATCGGCGGCGAGTGTTAACCCTGAGCTCTCGCCGCGAACGCGGCATCGAGTCGGCGATGCGCAATAGAATATGAACGCTAGCGGCCGACTATAAGTTTCAATTTCTCTTACAAGCCTGTGCCGCTTGCAATAGTAGGCAATTTTTTATGCCTAAAGTTGACTTTTGTTAGGGAGTGAGACTTCTGTACGTTAGTACTATTATTTATTCTGTGATATGGATAGGTAATTTGTAAGAATAAACAAAAAATAATAATTTGCCGCTGGCCAGGGATACTGTTACTTCCATGACGAATAGGGAAACTCTATTATTAAGCAACAAAGTAATTCTGGTGACTATTTTCGTTAATTCGAGATCGAACATAGTTTTATAGGATAGTTTTTTGGAAAATAGTTTTATCGGAAAAAAATTTTTTCTTGGCCTGAAAACTGCTCATTTACAGCGGACTTCAGCTCACTATAGTCAGCATATTTGTTACCCCGGAGGTCTTTTTTTAAGTTTGGGAATAGATGTAGGGTGGGTGGTTAATTTCCTCGAACCTGTACTCTCGCATAGCAGCCACGGAGAGTCGCGCAGTGTGAACCGATGCGTTGCCTTGAAGAAGCAGCACTTTCTTGGCCCGCTTTCTTCTTCTTTTTTCTTTTATTGCTTCTCTCAAACAACGTTTATTTCCACCAGACAAGACGGTGTCGGGGCAACTTTCAAAATAACAGCTGATTTTGTCGTGAATTCTGGGGGTGATATTAACAATATTGATTAGTTTGTCAATCCAAGAGCGATGCCCTGGCGTCAAATGTAACAAAATTGACGGTAATGACATCCAAGCGATGATTGATACAGTTGAAGAGGAAGCGTCGGATCAGAAGAGTTTCAAAGGCACCTTAAATGTGCATCAGGTCGCAGGTGTTTATTCAAACTCAATCCTCGGCCTTCCAACTAAATGTGAAATCATAACAATGAAAAGTCTGAGATGCTTTTTAGCTACGGATCTTGCTATCATTTTAAGATAGGCGGCATCAACTTCGACCCAAACCCCAGATTAGCAGTAGACAATGTGTTTACAGATTCCGGATCGGGAGAGGTCACTGTAGCAGCAAAATTATCACTAAAAAAAGCCTCCAAAAACATATAATTTTGATAAAGCAAGTGGCACCTTCCGCACCTCAAAACATTAGTTAAATGGTATGGTCACATAAAAGGAGAGCCCGGATTTACGAAAGAATCTGTCAAGCATTAAAAGCTAAATTGGAAGTCAGTAAACATAAGCCAATATGTAACTTAGTCTTTGACGAGGTGGCTATCCGACCTCAGAAATTGTGGGATAGACAGAAATACATTGGATTTGTCGATATGGGAACTGGTGTAGAAGAAACTGTCCCTTTGGTCCGGGCATTGGTGTTTTTATTAGTAGAAATAAATCATCGTTTTAAAATACCATTGCGATACTTTCTAATTAATGGCATAACAAGGGAGCAAAAAGTGATTCTCATTAGAATGTGTCTAATTAAGTGTTTTTATGCCGGACTAGGTGTCGCTTCAATGACTTTCGATGGACACTTAACAAATTTTACCGCAGTCGAATTACTCGGTTGCGAAATCAAAGATATGCAGTCTTCATCAAACTGGTAGTCTTTCATCAAAGTTTTTGTCTAGGAATTGTAATAATACTCTAGCTTGTTATACCTTTTCGGAAAGCTATAGAACCGTAGATATTTTTAGACACATCTGCAGCACATCTGTTATATAATGTTTCTTTAGTAACTAACAAAAAAAAACATTTTGACGATTTATATATTTTTTTTAACTATCAATCGTCTTCTACGACTCAGTCAGTGCAATTACTTGCAATTTTAGTGTTTAGAATAATAAAGCAACCAATCCACTACACAAAAATAGCAAAAACAAATAAATTAGAGGCACACAACACAAAAAAAGGGGACAATAGACATTAAACCGGCATTTTTTGTAAAAAAACTTCAAAATCCAATAACTTGAGAACGGTTAAGTTTGGGGTAGTGTTTCATAGTCGAATCAGTCAGAAACGATGCAAACTACACGCCCTTAACGGATCTAGGTCGACTTTTCCTGTCACCCTGTATACACAAAATTATATAGTTATTTTATTCTTAACATATTTTACCCATTTCCCTCTTACTTCCGACACCTTTTATCTACATTTCACTTCACAATGGCTAACCAAGAACACTATTGTGGAAACGTCTTCAAAAAGTAGCATACTCTTTCAACGAGCCATATCTCTTACTAATTAGTTCATCACATTGCGAAAACCAGTATTCAAGAGTACTATTACTTTTTGAAAGACATTTCAAACTCTTGTACAATTTTGTTTTTATACATGATTGTTATGTGAATGTTTTTATATTCGTAACTTTACTTGAAAGTTTAATAAATAACGTTGCAAATATACGTCACTTTATTTTTTTTACTTTGTGGTACTTTGAATTATCATGGCAACACTGGCTCAAGCACTACATGTATAAAAAATTACATTAATTTGGCCTCAGTGCGTGGTTTGACAAAGTTCCGTCTTTACTTTTTATTTGGTCTGAGGTTTCACATTTCAATATTTCTTGGCAAAATCAAAAAGAACGGAATGTTTCAAATACTAGGATACACCAAAGAGCACTGCACAACAATGAGACTTCATTCAACAGTAACAGTTAAAATATTACACATGTATGCCAAGCAGAGGTGAAATTATTAGTGATTGAAACATTACATAAATGCCAGGTGACTTTTGTGCTATGTTACACCACAGTAGGTTAACTAATGTACCTATTGTTTTAGACAAAGAAGTGCAAAATTTAATGTGGACGTGTTGCGTTTGGTGAATGGCTTGATAAAAATACAAGCACATACTTTTAAATAAGAAGACGGACCAAGTTACTCCGAAACAGAGAGAGGAGGCTTGGCATGCCATAAACGTGGAATTCAATAATGACCCTACTTGCTCTGTAATCAGAACTGTAACACAATTGAAGAATAAATGGGACTATATAAAGAGAAATGCTAAAAAGGATGCAACATGCTTTTAAAAAAGCACATCGGCAGACTGACGGTGAAAAAGGTCCTGCTCCATTGGATGACACCACAGCCATTCTCCTGGATACAGTACGCGAATCAGTAGAAAGTGTGTCGTCCAAATTTTACAGTGATAACACCAGCTCCGGGAATATAGTAGTGGTGGATAATTGGGTAGATATTAAACAGGTTAATACCAATGTACAGGTTAGGAATGAAAAACTGGACATTGTGGAATCTACTGTATTCTTAGGAATTACTCTTGATGCAAAGCTTCAATGGGGTCCTCATATTGATAAGTTAGCGAGCAGACTCAGTTCAGCAGCCTAAGCAGTTAAAAAAAATCCGTCAATTATCGGACGTTGAAACCGCGAGAACCGTATATTTCAGTTACTTCCACAGCCTAATGTCATGTGGCATTTTACTGTGGGGTAATGCTGCGGATATCAATAAGATCTTTGTTCTGCAGAAAAGGGCTGTTCGCGCGATTTATTAAATGAGACCTAGAATGTCTCTTAAACAAATATTCAAAGAAATAGATATTCTGACTTTTGCATCCCAATATATATGTGACAATCTTTTTATATGTGAAGAAAAATGAACATTTGTTTAAGAAAAATAGCGATAGGCACAATATAAATACTAGGACCAAGCATAAACTGGATGTACTAGACAGTCGTCTCCACAAGGTCACGAACTCTTTTATGGGTCAATGTATACGTTTCTATAATAAGATTCCCATGTGTATTCAAAATTTACCTTTAGATAAATTTAAGACAGTAATTAAACAAAATCTTTGCAAAAAGGGCTATTACAAAATTTCTGATTACCTAACTGACAAGCAGCCATGGGAATGAACTGCTCAGCTCTAGAGTTATTTCAGAATTAGTTAAAATTAGTAAATAAGAAAATTTGTGATACGATTTAATCTTTTAAATTGTGTTACAAATTTTCCCAGAGTTTCTTGCCTGTTCTTCAATTACTAATTTATTGAAGAACAGGCAAGAAACTCTGACAGTAATTACTATTACAATTAAAAATATTTTCGATTTAAGATACTACCACAACAAATTGTGGCAATTCGATTTAACACAACAATTGTGTTAAATCGAAGTGCCTAACCTGCGAATCGCGTCGAGGCGTGGGCCTACGCGCGGAGACAACATCGGGAGGATTCTGTTCTGGTGAAACATGATGATCTAAATCAGATACGTGGCATCGTTATCGAAACTAAATGGGCAAAAAGTCGATGCATAATTTACAAACGACTATAATTGAGACCAAATTCAGTTACCAAAGTAGACGGCTATGTTTTGAGACTGTAGTTAATGTGATTTGGATTTGAATGGAATTATTTGGTAGTTTCAACCGTAATTTGTGAGTTTAGAATCAATTCATTGCTAAGTAGCAAAATGGCTGAAGGAAGTGCCTATTCATGGAAATTTTACAAATGGCTTCATAGGGGACCGAATTCTTACAACTGAAGATCATCGATGAATGATGAAATTCCTTTGGATTTATCTCTAAAGTCCAACAAGACAGATGAAAACATAAAACCATCTCATGGTCAAGGACAGGATGTCATCAAACTGTATGGAGCGATTAGGGGGGCTTGTCTACAAACTCCGAAGGTAACAAGCGCTGGACATTGAGGCACCGTCAGTATGCCGCTGGTCTCATCGAGCTGATGCCTAATACTGGTGTTTACATTACGAAGGCAGAACTTGACCGTTGCCTAAAATCTTCTAGAAAATGTACCGAATTGGCGATACTTCTGACCAAACATATTTTTGCTAAAACTGCCCTGAGAAATTTTTGGCACCGGCTTCCATCGTGTAATAAGTTTATCAAGAACGCCATGAGGAATCAGCTGGGTTTGTCTAAAAAAAAATACTAAATAACCTGATGATCCTAGCATTTATTAGTGGAATTTGTACTCGGTTTTGTGACCAAAATAAACTAATTTCTACCACTTTAGATCAACATCGATAAGCGCAATGTAATTTTCCAAATCATTTTTTACTGTACAATGAATTAAAATGTAGTCATTAAATACTCAACTAACCACAATTTATTTTTTTCCACTTATCAAACGTAACAAATTTTTTTAAAAAGTAAATGGTAGCACTACACGTGTTCACTACTCTACTACTAGAACAGAAATAAGATCATCAAAGATGGTTCATTGTTTATATTGACAACTTTAAAGTTTAAGAACAAAGATTATTCTTATGCCGCATAAATAGTCACAGTTGAATCTGAGGTCAATGTGCCGTAGCAACAACAGAACAATTCTTCGATTTATCATCTGCACTCGCTATAATTGACGTTGATTGATCATTTATCACTCCGCAACGAGCTATTGATTACTCCAGTTTCCTGTAGCAACATTGAGTATGTCTAGATCAAATTTATGGTACAAAACTTTAAGAGAAATGATCTTTATCTTTACTTAAAATAGCTTTCTACCTACGAAACACCAACAACAGCTTCAAATGATACAACAATATTAACATATACAATTTATTTTTTGTACTAAAAAGATATGGCAAAGTAATTTCCTTAATTACGAGACTAAAATTATGTTTTTTGGACCCGAGATCTGAAACAAATAAAAAGGATATTACTTCATTAGCAAGGACAATTAGACGCACCTCGTTCATTAAGGACGTAGCAAGTATTATAGAAGTGATATTTGTGATGTATTATTCTAAGATGTTGCAATAGGATTGCTAGAAAACTTAGGGTTGTCAAACAAAAATATTTTGCTAATATTTTTACGCATTGGTAACTTTACTAGGTTTGCAAATGTTTTCCACCTCCTGTTTAAACTAGAAAACCTGTAATTGGCTATACAATTAGACCTAAGCTAGCTATTAATTTTACATGTCTTGTTATTAAGCTGTTGGTTTTGTACAACAAATAAAATAAAATAATAAAATAAAATATTAAACTTACATTTTTAGTCGTTCTGGTTAAGCAACATCTTGAAGTAAGATTTGGAGTTTGGCCTTGAAAATTTGTCATCAGTTGTCTTGAACCAGAGCATCGCGTCGAAATATTCTAGTTTAGTTGAAACCGATGAAAATTCAGTGACAGCCCCGTGGATGCAGGTTGTTTTCTTCCGGTGGTCTAAGCAGCTAATTATCATTTTTCATTTCCTGGGAAATTTTTGAGACGGTTGGGGCTTCCCAAAATATAAATACATATGCGTCTCTTCTGAGTTTATTAGAGGAAGGCGGGGGGGGGGCTGCGAAGAGCCGCACATATTTGTCTCGTTGCTAAGGTCAAACCTTTATTGACCAAAACTCAACTCAACTTGTAATGAATGAACAAAGTTTGAGTGAAAAAATATTCCATACAAAAAAATTCAATAGACCAAATGTACGTATGATCAAATGTACGACTGACTAAAAGTTGCTTGATCATAATTCAAAGTACCAAACCACTACACATCAAATGTAAGTCTGATCAAAAGTTGCTTGATTAATTTTCGTAATAGCAAAAGATGTATTCCTCACAGTCTAAATAAAATTTTTCGTTTTCTGAAGAAGCTAAGAAACTACATTAATTCAATCAACGGACTAGGCAAGCAGGGTAGTGGAGGTAGCTACTAATTCTTTTAGGGCCTGCTAAAAAGGTAATAGAGATGTACGATAGTAGTTAGCACTCGCTGGAAGATTTTGAGAAGGAACAACAACAAAATGCAAGGTATAAACTTACTCAGAGGGCGGCCTCTTGGAACTCAGAGGGCGGCCTTCCGATGGGCGAACATTTTGCCGAAGAAGCAGATACTGTTAGATCACTAACAATACCAATGGATGAAACGGATATTGTAAACTGCATAATGCGGCATTCTTTCTAGACATCGAACAATACATCGTAGTTAGGCAAACAGAGAGTTCGATTGCCCGAGGGCAGGCTGGACGAGGACGAGGACAAAATCGTCACGCTGGAATTAACGCTATTAGTGCGGGTAGCCATACGGTTAGAGGACGTAGGTCGTATCGAGGTTGCGGGTAACGAGGAGGTAGGCGCGGTCGCGGATTAGGATCATAACGGGGTCATAACGTACCGGCAAAAAAGTTTGAACGTGCGGACGTGGAAGCCACGGATGCAGCGCAAGGGATATCCTCTACAGCACAGACAGAGAATACGAACGACTCAGATAATAAGCAATCGGAAAACGACAAGTACTCGTGCGTATAAATCCCGAACGTTCGAGGTTAGGCGAAAGCAGGGATAAATCTCAAACTTTTGAGGGTAAGAAAGAGGAAAGTGAATTCAATCATACTATTTTTATTGCTTATAATTACATGACTCGGACAGGTTGGGTTCCAGGTAAAGGCCTCGGAAGGTTTGAAAGTGGGATTAAATATCCAATTAGAAATAAGACGGTGACCGAGAATGGAAATGAGCTATTAGAGGTATAGGGCGTTTATTTGACAGGATGGAAAGTACGATTTATCTTTGTGAAGAAGAGGGAAGGCCGTGCGATTTATGTGATGCAAGAGAGGGGAGGTCATATATAATATTTAATAGCGATGAATTTTATGAAGATGATGCTGGAATTGAATATTCATTATCTCGTTTTCCTGAAGTGACGATTAGGGTACAGGGCCGAGAGATTAAGTCCTTACTTGATACTGGTAGTCAGGTAAAGGCCATTACATCAAATTTATACGAATTCATAAAGAATGACAAAGGAGAATTACTCGACATACATATTTCCGCCATAAAATACAAGGCGCGTTTGCTTCAAAAAGTGAGCGTTTAACTAAACTTACACATGACACAATAAAGTTAGGTGCAGTTCAAATAGAAACTCCAGTATTAATACTGAAACGACTCCTACGTCAAATGATATTAAGGTGTGATTGGTTGGAACGTATGAAGGCAATCATTACATGCAGGCCGGATAGTAGTCTGGAGGTAGAACCCATGGGAACAAAAACACGAATAAAAATGAGTTCCTATGAGACAAGTGAATTGGGACATGTCATAAATAGCTTAGTGAGTAAGGTAACTAAATAAGGATACCGACAGCAGCAATAAAGAGTATTCTTCGATTTGTAGCATGCATTATTGTGCGGCATATGAGTACATACGGGCCGTTAACATTCCGGATAAATGCTTTTGTTACCAATATTAAAGAAAAATAAAAAGGTTTTTTCATCGCAGCCGGGTCTCACAGACAAATACACCGATAAAGTAGAGATGAACGACAATACACCATTAATAAGCGTTCATATCCGGTTCCCATTGCGCATCGCGAACGTGTCCGACAAAAGATTGAAGAGTTAGTGTCAGGGTATCATATACATAACTAGAAAGTACACTTTATAGAAGTCCACTAACTTACACACTAAAGAAAGATGGTAGTGTTAGGTTATTATTGGACGCGCGCGATTTGAATATTGTTATACTGCGTACCGTTTGCATCTTAGTACTGCGAATTAAGCGATACATTATATTGAAAACTTTTTAATTTTATCTAGCCTTTATACAGGGTGTTAGGCGCATGGACCGACAAAATTTTTTGGGTGGCTGGTGGGGTCATTTGCTACATTTCCATCATCAGTCCCTGGTCCAAGGAGTTACGGCTATGGAGATATGAATTTTTGCACTTTTTTTCTAAAAATCCCCAAAATATTGCAAGTAAAACCCTGTAACTTTTGCATTTTTCATTCCTCCTGGGACCACGCAGCCTCGCTTGAGGACATAAACTCGAAAAAAAAAAACACGACAATACAACCCTTTTTTTAAATTTCGCGCGCATGATATGTCAGTCTACATTACTACCAACCCTAAAAACATAATTTTGACTGGTATACGACCAATAAGGGATCAGTGTGATGTCAACAAGTGAGAACGCAGGTCACAACCATGACACGTGGTAAGTTAATCGACTTGAATCATATAATAAACTTAATCATATATTTTTGTTTAGCTTTAATTACAATGTGTAAATATTAAATATTATGACAACTGCATGATTTCTGTATTTAAAATTTAAAACATGACTCAAATCTGCGATCGATTTTTATGTTCTTGTGTGAGGACCTCTGGTCTCAGTTTGGTCATATAAACTTGTACTCATACGAGAACTTCATAACAACACCTCTATTTTCTGTATCTTTTCAGCCTTGAAAGACTATGAAATAGAAAACCAGCTCAACCTCGATGACTCCGAAGGTTGTTCTGAAGGTGAAGACGTAGGGTTTGATGTTGATAGGCTGGAGTTTTTGTCTGAAAGCGAGTCTGAAAACAGTTATGAACTAGATAGCAATATAGAGTACCTGGATGAAGATCTTTTAAACGAAGTGGTTTCGAGCCCTCGGAGTTTCAAACTGAGGAAGATGCTGTTGCAGACAGCCCATGGTTCCCGCCACCGGAAATAAGCACTCCTCCACCAAGGAGAGGACGGCCAAGCAGACGATCAAGAGGCATGTCTCGTGGTCGAAGACCAACCAGAGGACGTTCCCGAGGACGTGGGACCTCTCGGGGACGGATGTTAACGAGGGTTAGACCGCTAAGTAGGGGTCGCGGCGCAAGAATCCGAGCTCGTGGAATTTCCCAACGATCTTATGAAACCCGAGCGTATTACAAATCGGTAGACTGGAACGGCACAAAATTTTTGAACGATGTTCCAGTACAACTTAACCAACCAGCTTATATCTCTCGGGATAGAAATGATTGGGATCCCTATGACTACTTAAACGATTACGTGGACGACAGCTTATTAAACAACATTGTTCTTCAAACAAACAGAAGTGCAATTGCAAAAACAGGCAAAAGCTTAGGTCTAACATTAAAAGAACTAAAGGTTTTTCTTGGTATAAATTTCGTTATGTCATTTTTGAACTATCCACATATCAGAATGTATTGGTCCAAGAAATGGAGAGTTTCTGTTATCGCTGAAGCCATGGAGAGAGACAGGTTTTTCAAAATTCGTACATCCCTAAAGATTGTTTATGACGAGGATGTAACTGCTGAACAACGACGTGCTGACAAAATTTGGAAAGTAAGACCACTTTTTGATCGTGTTTTGAAGGGCTGTATGCTACAAGAACGATCACAGCACATTTACATAGACGAAATGATGATTCCCTTCACAGGGAGTTGTGGTCTTCGACAATATGTGCCCAACAAACCACATCCATTAGGACTAAAGATTTTTGTACTAGCAAATCCAAACGGAATTGTATGCGACATGTTCGTATCTCAAGGAGATACAACGTTTTCAAGTGATTTAACTGAAGAATTTCAATCAAATGAATGTGCAGTATTGAAGCTTACTGAGTCGCTTGTTCCTGGGCACATAATCTATTTTGACAGATATTTCACCTCCTTGAAATTGGTCAAGACCCTTTTCAATCGTGGCTACTTATCGTCAGGGACACTAATGAAGAACCGAATCCCCAAAGAGGTGTATTTGATGTCGGATGCAGATATGCGACGAGTAGGACGCGGGTGTTGCTACTCAATATATTCGACCGACGAGATGTTAGCGTTAACTAAATGGTTCGATAATAAGCCAGTAATTATGTTATCATCTTGCTACGCGTTTGAAAAAACTGATATGTGCAGAAGGTGGTCAAAAAAGAAAAAGGATTATGAAATGGTGGTGCGCCCAGAAGTTATTAAACCATATAACACAAATATGGGGGGTGTAGACTTAATTGACCGCATGATTGCTGTTTGTCCTTCGAGAGCCAGGACGAAGAAGTGGACTATCCGATTTACTTTTCACTGCTTCGATTTGGCTGTTGCTAACTCTTGGCTTCTCTATCGGTCTGACGCCATTACGAAGAATACACCTGCCAAAGAAATACAACAACTGCGAACATATAAACTGCAGTTAGGACAAAAGATGATTGAGGAGAACGATGTTAGCTCCGATGAAGACTCCAATGACGATAATGAGAGTGAAGGAGAGCTTCAGCCTAAGCATAAAAAAAGGAGAGTGGAAATATGCCCTATTCCCTCTTCTACTAGACGTACTCAGAAAGCTTCCCATCTGCCTATAGTGACAGAAAAACAAAGTAGATGCCGTTTAGTCGGCTGCAACAAAAAAAGTAGGACTAAATGTTGCAAATGCAATATTTACTTCTGTCTGACCATTAATAGGAACTGTTACTACCAATTTCATACTACAAATGTTTAAACAAGCTTGACATTGTACTTCTGTCTGACCATTAATAGGAACTGTTACTACCAATTTTATACTACAAATGTTTAAACAAGCTTGACATTGTATTTGAGATAGTTAAGACATAGTTGATTGATGATCTGTGATTTAATCAAAAACCAAAAAATATGAAAAATGTTTTCTAATTATAACTTTAAAAAGAGAGAGAGTATAGTTTATTTTAAGTTCCTAAAACAATTGTTTAAAACCATTTATAAGTATTAGCTAGTAAGTGTATAATTTAATTTTGAGACTGTTACAAGACTGATACATAAACTCATTAGAAGGTAAAATAAAAACTATGATTTTTCTTTATACTGAAATTTTATTTAAAACCTCACAATTCAATAAAGTTAAAAACTCAACCGGACATTTGTTATTGTTTTGTTTAATGGAAACCAGCTTCATTTACACTTATAATGTGTATGAAAACTATGTTCTCATACGAGTATGCAATCCCCATGTACTCACACGAGGACATTGTGAAAAATTCTATGGAAAATCATTAGATTTTTTAAATTATTTTTCCTATACTGAGGGACTCCTAATAAACATATTATTTTAAAAATTAATGTATTTTTTAGCATTCACTCCTCCCAGGACTCAGTCTTGTAACAGTTTCAAAATTAAATTATGCATATCTTGTAACAGTTTTTTTTTCAGGTACATTCTCTAACGTATGCATCTTCATAAGAATAACTCGTTTTGTTCCAATTTGCACCACAAATTTGGAAAAAATGTGTTTTTTTGTAAAATTAAAAGTTAACGTATGAATAAAATTCAAATTCTAAATTCATTTAAAAAAAAAGTAGCAGGTACTAAGAATTTCATTTTATTTTATAAAGTTTTGTAGTTCATTACCTTTCTAACGGTATAAGATACTTTATTGAAAAACAAAAAAAAAAAACCTCAAAAGTTAGAATTACTTCAGAAAGGTCAATTTCTCATAAAGATTTTTTTCTTCATTTTGAATGCATTTTTTTTCTAAATTGCATTCTGGAAAGTAAACTTCTTAAAAAATATCAATTTTCGTTCCAGTTGACCTTTTAAAAAAATTGTGAATTTGGGTGTTTATCTTTTCAATTAATAAAAAATAAATAATGATTATTGAGAGCTTGAACTTCTTTTATGAACGTTATAACGGTATACTAACTAAACTAAATTAAAAATTGGTGATGTTCTAAAATGAGAAAATTTCATCAAAAGAAGATCCGGTTTTAACAAACACAATGCAAACAGGTAAAATGTTCGTCCTTTTCTGATTTATGTAAATGATCTCTTGTCTCTTTCTCTCGTTTGATAAGTGACCTTCATCACCGCCCGCCGCCGCCCCTCGCCGTCATAGCGGTGCGGATTTCAGTCCAGTCAGGGGCATGTCACTTCTATACTTCATGAATTTGTATGGAAAAAATCCTCGACCAACTCATTCAAAATATTTTAGGGACACTTCGCTAGATGGTGCTAGATGCATTCCAGTCTTTTTTAATAATGGTCACCCTTGTACTTCTGCTTCAGAAAAACGTTCCCTCTTACGCAGTAATTTCGGTTTTACGATACTACAGAAGGTGATATTAGAAATTGTATAATATTGATTCTGAGTTTTTTTGTAAACTAAATATTATTTGCAGCAATAAAATTTAAATAAAGCTTTCAAAAATATTAAAAAGTCTTAACAATAGAAGTCTAATAATTTTTTTTCGTAGAACGGAACATATTTGATTTTGACAGTTCTAACTTGTCAAAAAAGAAAAATCCGTTACCTTGTTTCGGCACTTTCGGTTTGTTTTCGGTGTTTTGTTTGAGTTTGTTTGGTGTTTTGAATGCTTTTTCTGGATTTTTTAAGACGACCCCGGCTACCCCTACGGACTCCGATCTTTGCATTACTTCTGACCCTCGCACTCCTCTTGGTATTCCGATATTGCTTTACGATTTGGATAATTATGGCTTCTCAGAAAAAGTGCTGCGTCCCGAACTGCACAGTCACCCGTAAGTACCCGTTCACGTTATCCAAATATATTATATATATGCCGATCATTCAAATGTGTAATGTTTCTTTCTAAAGAAAAAGAAATTTTGGTAGTTACCATACCTACCTATTTCGACGCCCCATGATCCGCCAAACCGACCGACACTTCGGTCAGTGGGTCGTTTTCACTTTGCTCGAGTCATATTTTTTTTTTTATTAAAAGTTGTACTTATTTTTAGGTGACAGCAAAATCACAATGCACTGTTTTCCTCATCCAGCCAAGGACCCTGATCGCTTTCCATTGTGGGTATATGCTATTGGAGGAAGCATTTTACAGATGGACAATGAGCATATCCATAAACATGGAAGAGTGTGTCACAACCACTTTGAATCAAAGTTTCACACATGGACCAAAACCTTAAGCCCTGCGGCTGTTCCCACTTTGAATTTGCCAGGTAAATACTTGTTGAAATCATGTCTCTTGGAATAATATGAATATTTTGTATATACAAAAAAATTGAGAAGTATAAGAATCTCTTGCCCGCAACTTAATCCATGTGGGCTTGTAGAGCTCTATCTTATATATAAAATTCTCGTGTCACAATGTTCGTTCCCGTACTCCTCCAAAACGGCTTGACCGATTCTCATGAAATTTTGTGAGCATATTGAGTAGGTCTGAGAATCGACCAACATCTATTTTTCAATACCCAATTCCCACGGGAACGATAATAACAGAAACCTACCTCAAAAACTACTGGACCGATATTGATGAAATTGTGTACACAGATAGACTAAACATTTCGGAGTAACATAAGCTACATAATTTTCCCAAATTCCCACGGGAACGGTTATTACTTAAACCTACGAATAATGTGTTTACTAATTTCGACGACTTAAGTATAACTGGCAAAGCTCAGTCGTTTAAGCGTTGGACTTATAAACCAAGGGTCCAGGAGTTCGAGTCTCCGGGCGGGCATATTTTTTTTCTTTTTTTTAAATAAGTTCGTCTTCGAGCGGGCGACTTTTGATTTTTTTTTCAACGTCTCTTTTTCTTGGCAGGCAACTTTTTGTTTTTTCTTTAAATTTTATAATTTTCTTTAAATTAAGTTTTTTCGTTTTCTTTTTTTAACAAGTTCCTCTTCGGGCCGACTTTTTGTTTTTTATTTAAATTTTATAATTTTCTTTGAATTAAGTTTTTTTCGTTTTTGTGATAGAGTAGTATTTGAAATAACATAGGCTACATAATTGACATAAAAGGATTTTAAAGCTATTGTAACCAGTCTTGAAAGAAGACGCCCTGGTGATATAAGATGGCGCCTCCGTCCATACATTAATCCGAAAAGACGAATTATAAAGAGTGGTACATGGGATTGAAACCACGACCCTCTGGAAACAGGTCCGGTTTAATTTCGAGAATATGTTTAAATGTTTGGATGTTTGTTTCAAGACTGCTTGACCGATTTTGATGAAAATTTGCAGTAATATAGATTGGACCCCAGAATAACATATAGGCTACTTTTTATCCCACTGCTGGGCATAATCTGTAGTCCACGCGGGCGGAGCCGCGGGCGAAAAGCTAGTTATATTGTAAAATCTTTTCTTAGCAGATGCCTACATCACTGCAACAGTAGTTTCTAGCAGTGCAGTGATCGTTCTAGAATGACAACTCATTAAAATATGTTTTATAACTAGTTATTACCCATGTTTTAGATGTTCTGCAAAAAACCATTTCAACAGCTAATCTTGCTAAAAAAACAACAATAAAGAAGGATTTGTCTGTTCAAGAAGATGTGCAACCTTCTACTTCATCAACTGGTGAGTTCCAAATAAAGCATTACAGGGTGTCCAATGTATACATTAAAAGATGCTAAAACAAAGTGTGATGTATTTCTATTTTCTGCATTTTTGGAATGTTGCATGGGTGTGTTAGTGTACTGTAAATTTAAATTGGCACCTTAGACAAATTTGTGGAAATTGAGAAAATTAGTGAAAACATCAAAATTTCAGGACTTTTTTCACAATTTTTTCTCTACGGACAAAACTATTCATTTTTCACAAACAATGTCTTTTAGTCGTATAAACTGTATTAATTTACCTACAAATTGAGCCTTATACTTGTCAGTATATGAATATTTATGATAATGACAATTTAATAATGAATGTTTAATGATATATTTAATTAATTAATTTAATTAAGTATTATTTAAATTTCATATTTTTATATTTAAATGATTTTAAGATTCTCGCAGTTATTTTTACTAGTCTATGGATCCTCATCGTTCGACTGTTCATGGTAACAAAACAATGCATTACAATATGTTTATAGCTAGTTTTTTATTTTTTTAAGGAATTCTTCAAGAATCACTTCCAAAAACCAATCTCACTAAAGAAATAACAATAAAAAAGGATGTGTCTGTACAAGAAGATGTGCCACCTTCTACATCATCAACTGGTGAGTTGAAAATAATATTTTACCTTTTTTATTAATTTAGTAGGTGGTCTGAATTAGGATAAGCCTACACTCAGCAGTGGGACAAAAACAGCTTTAAAAAAATTCATTTTAGACAAATGATGTTATACATACACAAAACAAATATGTAGGAAACTTAATGTCTTAGAGCATTTTCTTATCGGTTAAATTTTTTTTTCAACCATACCTAATACCAGCATCGGGTCATAATCGTAGAACCATAAATTAAATTGGCAAATGACAAAAAATAAATATAATATGTGAAGTTTAATTTTACATTATAAAGGGTCATATTTGTCATAACATTGTTTTTTTTTGTAACATTTCTCTCCCTAAGACACAACCGGTTAGTGGCCGGTAAAATATTCTACCACCATTCATCTTTCCGGTGATTCTGGTGATCGGTTAATAATATTACCACCCCATACCGCTCATGCCCCATGGCGAATGGTTTGGGAATTGTACTATACCTACTTTATTTTTCCTGCCATCTGGCGACTGGTTGAGAATATCACCACCCCTATATCATTCCGCGGGTATCAAGAGGTTTTTGTCCTAAAACCGGTTAGTGGCCGGTAAAATATACTACCACCATTCATCTTTCCGGTGATTCATGTAAGACCCAAGAAAATCAACAAAATGAAAGTCAAATATGCAACTCAGATTTTTAGTAAAACAGTGGCTATTAATATGGGATATTTAGCAGGTGAGTTTTATTTTTAATAAAAACATAAAAAATAAATATTATTTATTTCACATTGGATGTAAAGTCAAGTTCGAATACTTACTGGGAAAAGTCAGTGAATGAACAGAATTGGAATTTTTATTAAATATTTTAGTAAAACATACCAGCATCGGGTCATAATCGTAGAACCATAAATTAAATTGGCAAATGACAAAAAATACATATAATATGTGAAGTTTAATTTTACATTATAAAGGGTCATATTTGTCATATAACATTGTTTTTTTTTGTAACATTTCTCTCCCTAAAACACAACCGGTTAGTGGCCGTTAAAATACAAATGTATAAATAAATTATTTGTTCAGCGCCGACGTCAAAAAATATTGTTCCTCTCTATTTTATCACATTTTGCTATGAATATATTTCTACATTACCTGTAACCACTGTGATTATATTTAGCTTTATAAAGTTATTTCACCCTTTTTGAAGGCGGGTCAATTTTTTTGTTAAAAATATTTTTTCATATCTCAAATTACTTTCATCAATTAAAATGTTTTCATTGCATTATTTTCAGCAACTGAACTCAAGAAATCTGCTGCTTTTTTGCCTCATTCATCCCTATTTAAGTCAAAGAAAACAGCTACCATCTCAAGTAAGTTTATATCAGGTTTTTTTATGTGCCAAGTTGTTTAATTTGGATATCATAGCGAAATATCATAATATACATTTCCATGCACTTTTCACCTCAACGTTCTCTCTTATTTGCTTGAAATAGCTCCATCTAGATCCACCCCTACCTCTTTCATCTTTCCTTTTAAGTATGATATTTTTTATGAAGTTGTTGATCAAGTTCGCCTTTCTTTAACTTATTCCAGCACATCTAAATTTGTTTTTTTCTCAGTTAAACTTATTTTTATGACTATCCTCTAGCACCACGGCTCAAATACTTTTCAATGTTCTCCATCTCGGTCACTTTTTCAAAGAAAATATTTTGATCCTATCCTGTTGAAAATTTGTTCTTTCCATGCTAATCCTTACCATTTTTTTTTTCCAGCAAATAAAAGCGATTCTGACAGTGTCAAGAAACTACAAAAACTGGTGTCACAGTTGACGAAAAAGAACAATAGCTACGCTGCTCGGCTTAAAAAAGCACGCAATCTGTCTGAAAATAAAACTTTTCAAGATTGCCTGAAAAAATTTACAACTTTGGCAGCCATATTCACAGTTATGCAATTCCGTGAATTTAAAAAACCTATAATGGGCCGGCGATTCACTTTTGACGAAAAAATGATGGCTGTAAGCCTTTACAAGCAAGGCCCAAGAGCTTACAGATGGCTCAGAAAAATATTTGTTTTGCCCTCACCTTACACTTTAAACAGAGTGATCGCAAAAGCTGAACTTAAGCCAGGTATAAATTCAAATATATTCAAGCAACTGAAGGAAAAAGCAAGAAACATGTCAGATGATGACAAACTATGTATTCTGCTGTTTGACGAAATCTCGATTAGCCCTCATCTTGATTATAATAAAAGAAAAGATATTGTTACGGGTTTTGTGACAAATGGGATCGCAACAAAACGTCAAATTGCAAACCATGCTTTGGTCTTTATGCTGAGAGGAGTGTTAAAAAATTATAAACAGCCCATAGCGTACACATTCTGCCAAGGGAGCACACCAGCAATTGAACTAAAGTTGCTAATTAAAAAAATTATAACTGAACTGCAGGGTTGTGGATTTATAGTTCTTGCAACTGTTTGTGATCAGGGCACAACAAATGTCAGTTCCATCAAACAATTGATTGAAGAGACAAAAGAAAAATACATACGTATAAATCAAACCCATAGAAGGGAAACTTTCGAAATTGGAAATCAGGAAATTATTCCTTTATTTGACCCTCCTCACCTGATTAAAGGGATTCGCAACAATTTGCTAACAAAAAATTTAAAATGTAAAATAAATGGTGCTTTAAAAACAGCCAAATGGGACCACATTTTGCATTTATATAATGAGAATCCTGCATACAAGGGTATTCGACTAATCAAAAATTTTAGCGAAGTTCATGTAAGACCCAAGAAAATCAACAAAATGAAAGTCAAAAATATGCAACTCAGATTTTTAGTAAAACAGTGGCTATTAATATGGGATATTTAGCAGGTGAGTTTTATTTTTAATAAAAACATAAAAAATAAATATTATTTATTTCACATTGGATGTAAAGTCAAGTTCGAATACTTACTGGGAAAAGTCAGTGAATGAACAGAATTGGAATTTTTATTTAATATTTTAGTAAAACAACATGTACTTACTCATGTTGTTAAAATAAGTTTTCCCAATTATTTTCTCTTGAATAAATTTTAATCGATTCTTTGGTTAAAAAAGGAAGGATGTTGCAACAAAAAAAATCTTTTATATTAAACCTGCATTCGATACAGTACAGATAATTATCATTTAGTTTAGTGACCAACCCATGGCAAAAGTAATAAAAAGTATCTCGACAAATACCTTCTTTGAGGTCTCCATGTGCAACTTCCAGGTTGGCTTGTTTATTTTTTTTTTTAAATGTAATATGTTTGTTTTTTCAGACAAGGGAATCATACCTGAAGAAGCAAAGGAAACTGCAGACATTCTTCTCTTCTTTGACGATCTTTTTGACTCCATGAGTGGCAGCTATCATAATTCAAATAAAAAAAGAAAGATTTGCTAGGTCCCGTAACACCTAAATCGAGGCATGCAGAGATTTGGTCTCAAGGAAAAAAAGTTTTAAGGACCATGAAGTTTATAACTGAAAATAAGGTAGGAAGGGTGCCAACAATAAATAATTGGATTAAAACATTAGACAATTTAGAATACCTAAAGAAAATTTTATTTGATAAATATCAAATAAAGTCATTTTGGATGAGGCACTTTAACCAAGATCCCTTGGAGAATTTCTTTGGCTGCATACGCAGCCATGGATATAGAAACAACGCACCAAGCCCTTCAGGTTTTGAATCTGCATTTGCATCTTTATTAGTGACAAATATTAGTTCAAACTCCAAGGGATCAAATTGCGAAAACGATTTTTGTAAATCTTTCAAAACAATGAAAAAATTGTTCGAGGAAAGAAAAGAAGTGCCTCATCCAAATCCAGACATAGAAATAAATAGCAACGATTTATGTATAGAAATTACAGAATTTCAGATTAAAAAAAATAATCCAAAAATTTTCGCAGAGCTGAGTTATGTCTGTGGATACAT
The DNA here is from genome assembly GCA_949987775.1 of Aproaerema taeniolella. Classification (NCBI taxonomy): domain Eukaryota; kingdom Metazoa; phylum Arthropoda; class Insecta; order Lepidoptera; family Gelechiidae; genus Aproaerema; species Aproaerema taeniolella. The sequence continues at coordinate 11,059,916 of OX465264.1, forward strand.
TTTAAGACAAGCAAAAAAAAAATATTTAAGAAATGTCATGAGTGCCTAACTTTAACAGACGAAGAAAAAACCAACGAATATATAAACAGGAGAGAATATTATAAAACAAAAAATTTAATGTATCCATCTGACGATTTAATAAAAAAATTTTCAGATTTACAAGACATTGTAACAAATATTTTAGAAAACAGAAGCCACATATCGTATTTAAAACTTTATTGTAAAACTATAATTTCTGCAATTGTAGATATGGAAGTTTTTAAATGTAAGGAACACAAAGATAGATTGATTGATTTTTTTATTGATTTGACTTGCAATTTTTTCATTTTTAACTGGTGCCGAGATGTAAATAAATTGTTAAATGGCACCAAAATTGATGCAAACAATAAAGACGATGTACAAAAAATGGCTGTAAAACTTTACAACAGCAACAAGAAAAAAAAGAAGAAATAAAAATAATACAAATTGACTTTTTTTTTATTTTACAAACCCTTCACTTCACATACCTAATTGCTTGAATTACATATAAATTCTATCTGCGATATTTACTTTTGATGCTATGATGTAAATTTTGCATTTGCAGATAGAATTTATATGTAATTCAAGCAAATTGAATACTAGTAAAAAATAATATTATAAGGCAGTAAACATCATCGTTCTATAGTTGTTTGGTCACAAATCACTAGATGGCGCTTATTAAATAGGACAGCTGCGCACTCTATTCCTCCCCATATATAAGTTACTCTATGAGTCCAGTCAGGTCCCTGCGATTGGATGTGTTTGTGCTACGTTGTTGTTAATTATTCGTTATTTGTACTGTTACGTTGTTGTTATTGACTTGTATGTTAAAGTTTTTGTTACTGTTTTTGTTGAACTTTGTGTTGTTACGAGTATGCCTAATTACTCTAACGAAGAGTACGCCGATATGGTGATGGCATATGGTGCGGCCAATGGCGTTGCGCGTGAAGCCCGACGGATTTATCAAACAAGATATCCCAACAGGAGACTACCCCATCATGAGACATTTTCAACGACTTATCGTCGTTTGAGAGAGACTGGGAACCTACATTACCAAGAGCCTCGTGTTAATGTGAGGGAACATAATGTTGCTGTCGATGAACAGATACTTCAAGCCTTTCAAGAAGATCCCACTACGAGTATCCGTGTCATTGCTGATAACTTAAATAAGAGCATTTGGAAAGTGTGGTCGGTTCTGCGGGACAATGATATGCATGCATTTCACCGCACTCCTGTGCAAGGTAAAGAATCATTTTAATACTCTTATTAAAATTAAGTGTTAGAGTGAAGTGGTTGCGATGCAGACTTTTGATCCGACAGTCCTGGGTTCTATTCCCAGTCGTTTTGTTACATTTGTATGAACACAAAATGTTTGCTATCGGATGAGTACTTTGTGTATGTGATCGTGTGTCCTAAGAAACGACACGAGATGACATTGTGTCATTTGTTATTTTTATTATTTATCTCCTAGACGTTGTCTTTTCATCCGTGTGGTGATCGGTTTAGAATAACACCACCCCATCTCTTTCCGTGGGTGTCGTAAGAGGCGACTAAGGAACGCAAATGAGACCTGCCTCCTAATAATCCATCCCAGGCAACGATACTTCATTTTTTTTTCTGAATCTGAGGTGTCGTCTTATGGTCTCATGCGGTGTGGTAGGCTCTGTAAAGGGCCGTCTGGTTTGCTACCACCCTCCTACCGAAGTCCGACGCCAAACAGCTTGCTGTGTTCCGTCGGTGCGTGGGAGTACCAGTGCCTTTATAGGCATTTTCTGGGTTAACTCGCTCCATCGTCGACCTCATCTTAGACCTTATGGTCAAGATTGAGGTCAAGAGTTAACCCATCTTATAATAATTTAAAAAAAGACAAGTGTTTCGAATCGCAAACTGATTAAAAAGTAACACTTTTATGAGTACTTCGAGCAAAAACGCATCCCGCTACATTTGTATCTAACTTAAAAACAATTAATTGTTACAGGTATCCAGGATGGTGATCATGCTCGACGTTTGGAATTCTGTCGGTTTTTACTACATACCGATGTTGACGACGGCGAATTTTTAAAACATATCCTTTGGACGGATGAGTCATCATTTGACAAAGAAGGCATAACAAATTTGCATAATTTGCACCACTGGGCACCCAAAGGGCAAAATCTACACGTGAAGAGACAACGGGAATTTCAGCAAAGATTTAGCGTCAATGTTTGGGCGGGTGAAATTGGAAGAAACCTCATCGGTCCTCATTATCTACCAGATCGTCTGACGGGGCCTGCCTATTTGGAATTCTTAGAAACTGTTTTGCCCGAATTAATGGCTGAGCTGCCAATATTCGAAGAAGACGTACCCATTATCTTCCAACACGACGGTTGCCCAGCGCATTTTCAGCGAGAAGTTCGCGAATTTCTGAATAATTATTTCCCCAATTCTTGGATAGGCAGAAGCAGCTCGATACCTTGGCCAGCCCGATCACCAGATCTAACTCCGTTAGATTTTTACGTCTGGGGGCGGGCCAAAGAATTAGTTTACTTTACGGAAGTGCCCTCAAGAGAGGTATTAATTCAAAGAATTAACTCCGCATTTGAAGTAATGAAAGAGGAAATGCGGATGGCAACAACCACTACAGAGATAAGAAAAAGGTGTCGAGCCTGCATTCGCAACAGAGGTTCTCATTTCGAGCAAAATTTGTAATTAAAGGATTAAATTATGAAAATAAATGATTACATTGATATGATTGTTTTATTGATAGTCTAAACAAAGGAAACAAAGATCAGAAAAAAGAAATCATTTGCACGTTCAGACGAGGGCAGATTTTATTAGATCTTTTGGTTCTGGTGCTACAAATTTAATTCCTAATTTTAGAGCAGATTTTTTTTTGATAACGTGTAGAAGTGTCATAAAACACAGAAGTAGTACCGTTAGGAAGATTATAAAATAGCAGAAGTGGTACCGTTACAAATTTCGTTCACGTTCCAAAATGCACCCTAGAAAAAAATGGTTTTAAATGAAAAAAAAATACTCAGAGAAATTGACCTCTCTGACGAAATCCTAACTTTTGAGGTATTTTTTTTTGTTTTTCAATAAAGTATACCGTTAGAAAGGTAATGAACTACAAAACTTTATAAAAGAAAATGAAATTCTCAATACCTGCTACTTTTTTTTTAAATGAATTTAGAAGTTGAATTTTATTCATACGTTAACTTTTAATTTTACAAAAAAGCACATTTTTTCCAAATTTGTGGTGCAAATTGGAACAAAACGTGTTATATTTATGAAGATGCATACGTTAGAGAATGCACCTGAAAAAAAAAACTTTTATAATGAAAAATGCAAAAGTTACAGGGTTTTAATTGCAATATTTTGGGGATTTTTAGAAAAAAAGGACAAAAAATCATATCTCCATAGCCGTAACCCATTGGACCAGGGACTGATGATGGAAATGTAGCAAATGACCCCACTAGCCACCCAAAAAATTTTGTCGGTCCAAGCGCCTAACACCCTGATATAAACTCGTGGCTCACTAAACTATATCGCGACTAGTGTCTTTTGTACCCCATATTATAATAACAATGCCTTCCAGTTCAACTCGGTAGTACCTACGTCGCGCATCGCGTACTTCATCCACACATCCAGTGTAGTTGACAGTGGAACTTGTTAAGGACGACCAAGACACAGAAACTTGAGCTAAGAACAGTGCGTTACACGTGCAACATCTTGAAGAAGGCGGAGAACCTGGTGAGCTCGTTCCATTGTAAAACATTTATAGCCTTTTGCATATATTTTTTTTTCCAGCATCAACTTACAAGGCGCTGATCTAACCGCTATAATTATTATTGCAACTTGTAGTGTTCCTGACCGGCGCAACATATTCTTAAACCTAATAGCTTAACAATCTGTATAGGTGGTTACCTCTTAACGTATTCGATCTACACCTTACTCCTACAGGAAAATCTAGGGTACTAGGGAAGTACGTAGAACGGTAGCTAGTGATTCACACAATTAACACCTAAATAAAGGAGCTCGCCATAGAGAATTTAAGAATACATTTTGAATACATTTTCATTTGCAATTTCACGCGCGTTGGACAGCACGACACCTAAATTAATTGAGTATACACAGTAACCCAAAATCACCCAACACTTAAACCAGGAATCCATTAGCAGTATTGTGTGCTGCAAAGACATTACTACAAATAGACCACCTAACACCCTAATAACATACCTAATATATTATTCGCTTTATAAATTTATCATATCATACTGATATAACATACGAATCACTAATCACTTAGCCAGTTGTAAAACACATCGGGTAGGAATCGCTCAACTTGGGAACAATACCAAACCTTATTTTACTAAGTACTTTTTTTTTTAATTTATAATAACACAGACTAAAAACAAGCAAACCACCGAAGAACCATAAGTTTGCCTAAGTTTTACAATACGGTATAGATAAAAGGCATTTTTGAACCCGAACACGTGCATTACGTCTAATAAAACAACAATACTATATCGGAGCCTGGGAAACGAAAGCTCATAAAATTATATCCTGCTGTCTTTCACCTTGATGCACGACAATTGTATAATTTTTAAAATTAATAAACATAAGACTTCACAGTCATTCGGTCAACATCTGGCTGACAGCAACCACCCGAAAACTATGGCAAGCCAGAACAATACAACTTTTTCCTGCGATGCATCTAAAAAGACGGCAACTGCTTATACAGATCCATATGTAACCGAATAAATCTTGCGTTTTACCGAACGTTTGACCACGCAATGATTAGGAAGGATCTAGCAACCTACGTGTCTGAAAACCGGCATGACCCACAAATATAACTAGCACTACTTAATAACCTCACGGACACAACGCTTAGCATGGAACAATATATTAACCAACAAAAATAATAATACGATCTGACCATAAAAGTATAACGTTTCTTTATTCTTGGATTTTTTAATGTGCGAAACTAATACGCTGGGTTCACTATATAGGACGTTTTAATTACCGCATAGAATATATAAAGGGAAAAGACAAATGTTTAGCTGACATTTTAGCGCAGAAAATTACAGAGAAAAATTGCATTTATTATGGTTATTCTTGGTGTTTCGTAATGCTTCGAGGCTACTTAACCTAAAAACCAACGGCCCTCACTACTTGTTATAGTATTTTTCGTTTGGGTTAAACATTCGTTTGAAATGCACTAAGAATATAATCACCATTAATAATCTACACTTTTAGAGCCAATGTTTTAATGTATATTTGTTACTTGCAGATTAATAAAAACACCTCAAACTTACGTTAGAAAGACTGATCGAAGTTCTTATTCGAAAGAAAAACTATTAGAAGCAGTGAAAGCGGTTAAAAGAGGTCATTTATGCAGCCTCCAAACAGTATGGGATACCCAGGGCGACAATAATAAATCGAGTTTATGAGCGAAACGGCATGAAATCAAATTCTTTGGGGAGGGCCACAGACATGGAAGAGAAGCTCGTCAAAAACCTTCATATATTAGAAAAATATGGGTTTGATTTGACCCGAAAGGAATTAATGGAGACTGTGGGACAATACGTAGCAGCGAATGTTGTGATACATCTCTTCAAATATGGGGTTCCTGGGGAAGATTGGTTCCTCACATTTAAGAAAAGAAATAACCTTTCGGTAAAAAACCGCAACCCGTGGAGTATGCCCGAAAAACTGCATGCCGGCCAAATGTAATATACCTTTTTTTTATTTGCTCGAAGAAACAATCGACGAACTGCATCTTCACGACAAACCATCGCATATGAGGAACGTAGATGAGACTATCATTTCCAAGGACCCCTCTAAGGCAAAAGTGATTGGGCTCAACTCAAAAGTTTTACATCAGCCGGAACTATTGCTACACCAGGAAAAGATAACACGTTTTGCTAGGCTGCAGTGCTATTGGCGAAAAAACTCCCCCATTAATAATATTTAAAGGCAAAAACGTTTGGGACGAATGGACTACCGAGGAAGGATACCCTGGCACAGCATACGCTGCAACAACCAATGGGTGGATGGAGACAGCGGTGTTTGAGGCACGATTTGAGAAAGTTTTTCTGTTAAAAACAGATTATTAGCCAGGTGTTATCTACATCAGGTGTACTGACATCAGTGTGACCAAAAGTTGTAAGATATTTCAGTGTAGCTCAGAAGGCTATTGTATCTGGTTTTCTTTCACTGGAACCCATAGACCAAGCTGATGCTAACGGTCTTGTTTCATCCTTGGTAAAACTTCTTCAATTTCACGGATTGTCTCTCCTAAATATGGTCGGCATAGGAACCGATAATGCATCTGTAATGACGAAACGTCACCACAGCGTTTATGAATTACTTCGAACGCTATACAATCTTGAAAGAGAGATACCTAAAGCCCTGTAGATCCTGTTAAATTGATAACCTTATTTCGATGCATCTGCAACAGAATATTAATACCAAATGCTGCAAAAACCGCGAAAGACTATTTGACACTGATATATGAAAACCACTTAAACCCTGTCCCTCACTAAGGACATCTATTTTAATCTCATATTGCAAAAGCAAAATTAACACCGGAGACAGTTGCCCCTGTTAAAAAAATATGTATTGATTTCACTATAAAATTAGCGAAAAAAAATCAGAATCGTTTGCAGAGCAATTATGAAACTCTAGAAAAAATTACACAATTATCTGTAGAAAACACATTAAAACAGGTAAAAGACAATTCCATTGCTGATCCCGCTGCCAAACTTGGCTTCAATGAAGATAAGATTGATAAAGCTTTACAGCAATGGCATAATATTAATTTTGTAAACTGAAACACACCCAAAGATAGTCGAGGAGTGATTTTTCAAAAGGGCTTATTCCACTCTTGACTTTGAACGAACCTAAAAATGCCATTGCTATTATCATGTTAAAATGTATCCTTTGGTTTAAAATTCATTACAAAGAAAACATATTACCAAAAGAAACCCGTGGTTAAAGATCGCAGTTGCGTACAAACCGGAACATTTCCTTTTTATGTCATAGTTAGACACTTTTAAAGTTTTTTACAAAAAGACGTATTTTCTACAGTCGCTGAAGATACCTTAACTATTTTATAACAATCGGGACATATTTCCGCTTTTTATTGTTTATCGTCAATCAAAGTTACTGTCTTGTCGGTCGTGAATGGGGACCTTTATTGATATTTTTGGGTGTGCAGCACTATTCCATAGACAATTGATTAGCCTTTTTTAACTGTCACTGTCAAAGTGAAAATCCCGCTTGTGTTGTGAACAGGGGAGTCACATTTAAAACATCGTCATTTTGTATGGAAAGTGGCGCCAGCTGGTGTATGGTGCGAGGATAATAAGAAAAGAATTTTGTAATATGGCAATCTACACAGTCGCACTTCCGGCACTTCCTCCACCTTAAAATGACATTTACTAAATCCGCCATTTTAACTTTCATTCTGAGTTTTGTTTGAACCAACTAACGACTTCGAATTCCAAACTACTTTAGTTATTAATTTGTTGAGCATCGTTATTGTTTTGTTTTTTAATTTTGTTGAGCCTGGTTATTGTTTTTTTGTTAAGTTTTATTATGTGGTGTTTGTTACGTTATTTGTTACATTACGGCTCGAAAATCAAGATGTGTGTTTGGATGTGAAGACCTCGGTAAGTTTACTGAACTAACTTTTAAATCAATATTTGGAATGATAACAACGATGGGACTTGATCACCCAACCCGTGGATGTATCTCCTAAAAAGACCAGATCTTCAATCATTTCGAATCTTGACATCGAATAGTTTGGTATGGCTAGTTTGCAAGATGACATCAGAAGCAAACTCTTCATCGGAACTGGTGAGAACGATGCACTCGCACGTCTCTCTGAGCAACAGACCTTGAAGGCCATCACTCTTTCTATTACGACGCGTGGAATTGGTATGGGAATTTGCCATTTAGCTTATATCTCAATTTCTTACCATAACAACATACAAGTTCCCAATGTATACGCACTTTATCGCGTTTCTCTTGGACTTCTGGAAGCAAAACTAGAATCCATAAGGAGCGAAATGCCTGTAATTCCAAGATTAACGGACTTCACGTATGAGTATCGCGTCACCAGCGATATGCTTCGCGTGGCCCAGTCGGTCACTGTGGTTCCAGAACCAATAAAGAAGATCATTGGTCACCTCAAGTTTGAGGATAAAGTCTATACACCAGCAGTAGCGAATCTGGCTGTGAGTCAAGACGGACGTTTTATTCTACGTCCGGAATCTATCTTGCTAAGCAATCTGAGAGCAACAGTTGAGAGCTTAGCCAATCCAGCTACACCACTGAGACGTAGGCAGGAATTTCACAACAATTCGCCAATACCTGGAGCGATTTGGTGGGGTGATTTGTTAATGAACCCTGACGAAATAATGCCAGCGGACTACGACATAGTGGACGACTTTAGACGAGACTCGCTGGTCGTTGCGCCATATATGGCGGCTTTACAAAGGTACGTACCTAAGATGGTTGGCGGACCTCTGAAGTTTAACGCGCAACGCAACCCCTCTTTGCTAGTAAGCAACTCCATCAGTACACTTAGGGTGCCTGACAGGCGTGCTGACGCCGATTTAAATGCGTATTACAGAGAATGCATCCCAAGGGGGAATATACGCACATACCAAGCTGCGGCGCGTCTAACAGCGTCGGACAGGATCGAAGGACAACTACCCTTGCTTGGCGAGTACCCGCAGGCGGTCAACTTGAGATACCCGGCGCCTCCACCAACTGTGACATCTGTTCTGGGGGCGTATGAGTAAAATACGAAGTTCTTCTTCAGGTATTAATCAGGTGCCACACTTTTGTTACACTTACTTTTATTCTCACATTACACGGTTATCATTACTTAACAATGCTTAGTAAAGTGCTATTTGCACGCCTACGAACGTATACAAGAACTTCTTCCGCGAGCTCACTACATTGAAACCATAATAATCAATGAACAATCCATGAATGGCGCAAGACCAGATCTTCAACCATTTCGAATCTTGACATCGAATACCATTTCAAACCTTTTAAACTGATATTCGAATTATCTTCTTCGAAATGACCGAATGAGAAAGAAGTTGCGTTATGCTCGATCCTCCATGAAAGTCTGCATACCACAGAACCTATTGTTTTAGACAAAGAAGTGCAAAATTTAATGAGGACGTGTTGCGTTTGGTGAATGGCTTGATAAAAAATACTAGCACATACTTTTAAATAAGAAGACGGGCCAAGTTACTCCTAAACAGAGAGAGGAGGCTTGGCATGCCATAAACGTGGAATTCAATAATGACCCTACTTGCTCTGTAATCAGAACTGTAACACAATTGAAGAATAAAGGGACTATATGAAGAGAAATGCTAAAAAGGATGTTGCTGCTTTTAAAAAAGCACATCGGCAGACTGACGGTGAAAAAGGTCCTGCTCCATTGGATGACACCACTGCCATTCTTCTGGATACAGTACGCGAATCAGTAGAAAGTGTGTCGTCCAAATGTTACAATGATAACACCAGCTTCGGGAATATAGTAGTGGTGGATAATTGGGTAGATCTTAAACAGGTTAATACTAGAGAAAATCAGTGTTGCCAGCCTGATAATCAGTCTGGCATTAGTCGCTGAGCCCAGGCCTTTTTCCTCACTGCGGCAGACATATGCAAGCTTAAACTTGTATAATAGGATAAGAATATTTTGAACTTTTTTTAAAATGTATGTGTGTGCTGTTCTGAAGAAATAAACGTATTATTATTATTATAGAGATGGGCCGACTACGGTGTTTACCGACTAGCCGACTAATCGGTTTTTAAATTGCCGACTAGTCGGCCGATTAGTCGGCAGTGCCGATCATTCTAATACAGTGTCTTTCGGAGGCATTCGGGTTATTTCGTCACGACTCGGCTTATTCGCGCATGCGCAAGGATTGTCGTGCGGCCACGCTGTGCATGTTATGACAAGTTGATTTCGAATTGTTGGTTTTGTGTTTGTTTACAGTGCCGGTATAACCTATTTGCTAATTTTATATAAATAAAAAAGTACTGTGTGTAGAATCACGAAATGTCGAAAAAGAAATCGCGTGTGTGGACATTTTTCGATGATATTGAAGGAGAACCGACAAAAGTGAAATGCAATCAGTGTCAGGGAATTATTTCACGCGGAGAACAAGGAAGAAAAACAAATACGACAATTATGACAAATCACATTAAATATAAGCATAGCGAGTTAATGCCTCAATTGGCAAGTTCTATTAAATGTAGTTCAAATGACTCTCAGTCATCTTTATTTGCTCAATCGCAGCCTGAGATCTTGCCATCTACGTCAAATCCATCAATTCCAGCGGACAGGCCTGTATGCGAAGTACAAATACAGCAAAGTATACAAGAAAGTATCAAGGTTCAGTGGTCACTTCAAGATTCCCGCTCAAAAGAAATTAATGTTGCAATAGGAGAAATGATTGCCTTAGACAACGAACCTCTGTCCGTAGTTGAAAGAATTGGTTTTACTAGATAAATGAAGAAGCTCAAACCAAAATACGTTTTACCGAGTAGAAAATATAATTCCCAAAATTTACGAGGAAACTAAAACTGAAATCCGTAAAGGTGTGCTCAGTGCTACCTCGCTGTCAGTAACTACAGATTTGTGGACAAATACAAACAACATGGAAAGTTTTTTGAGTTTTACAGCGCACTCGTTAGACGACGACATGCAATTCCGACATGCAGTACTCCAGATGAAACATTTTCCCGTCTCACACTGCTTGTAACATAAAGGAGTGCCTTGAAGAAATTCCAGGCTTATGAGATATAAGTGCCAACAAATACATGCTATTGTACGAGATAATGGTAGGAACGTGGTTAAGGCTATTAACGAGTCAATTTTTAAAGCAGTCCCATGTTTTATACATACGATGCAGCTGGCAATAGACGACTCGCTCAAAGTTAAGGCTATAGCACAAATTCTTGCTAAATCGAGGCGTATCGTTACTCATTTCAATCACTCAGCGTCAGCTCAGCAAAAACTACGCGCTATTCAAGAAGAACTAAATTTATCGTCACATTAGCTTGTCCAGGATGTTTCGACAAGATGGAATTCATCTTATTATATGCTGTCTCGTCTTTTAGAGCAAAAACGATCCATTTCATTATATGTGACAGAAAATACAGTTAATTTTGATAACCTATCAACCGGGCAATGGAAATTACTTGAAAAATGCATTGCGTTACTCAAACCGTTTGAAGAGGTGACGAAGATAATTAGTTCCAATTACTCAATGATCTCTGAAGTTATTCCTCATCTGAAAATACTGGAAAAATATCTACAGAACTATGTAGACGAAGATCAAGACGAGCAGTTAATGGAAATGAAAAATATATTGATAAACAGCTTAGAAACAAGATTTCAAAATCTAGAACAGAATAAATTATTCTCACTTGCAACTTTATTAGATCCGAGATACAAACTACAGTTTTTTGATACTGAAAATGTCATGGCTGTAAGATCGCGATTTTTACTGGAATCCTTATTGAATAGTGACAATGATGATGATAATAAAAGCGACTCAACTAATGCGAACAATAGCAACACTTCTAGGAACAACACTGACAGCTCCGAAATGACAGTCCATCGCAACTTTTGGGGGGTTTACCAAGAAATGGTCACGCGAAAAGCGCACCACTTTGACGACGAGAAGTCTAGTTCAGCTCATGAACTTCACTCTTACTGTTCATTGCCTGTCATAAAACGGAATGATGACCCATTTAAATGGTGGCAACAGAATAGTTCTACATATCCTGAAATGTGTCGTATTGCAAAAATATACCTGTGTTGTCCCGCTAGCACCGTTTATAGCGAACGTCTCTTCTCTAAAGCTGGCAACGTATACGAGACGAAAAGAAATCGTTTACTTCCTGATCGCTACATCACAACTTGCCTCTTATTATATAGATGATTAAGGATTTTGATACTTTCTAATTATAATTAAAATGCATACAGTTTCCTTTTATTTACTGTACACCGATTATAATCGGCATATTTTGCCGATTAGTCGCCGACAAGTCGCCGACTACAAAAAGTGCCGAATAGTCGTCTTTCCCGACTAGTCAGCCCATCCCTAGTCCTTATCTTCCCGGACCACTGCATGGTGAGGCAAATACACCGCTTCCTGCCTTTTTTTGTCAGGCCCCTTTACTTCTTCTACGTGTTCCAGACTTAGATATTCTTCAATAACTTCTTGATATCTCTGTTTTAGTTCCGCATTCTTCTTTAGTCGTTTTTCTAAACCTTTCAACCTGCTTTCGGCTATAGCTCTAGATTTACCTCTTTTGCATTCTGGATTTTCATTTTTAAAAGGCAACCGAACGATGTACCTTCCCTCTTCATCTCTGGTTGTAGTTCTCACAAATATTTCTCCACACTTCTTTTCTTCTTCCGTGTATGTTTCTTGTTTTGTTAACCCTACGTCTGATTCCATTTCCCAACATTTTTTTAAGATTTTGTCGCCTTCTTGTACCTGACAATGTAATACCAATATGCCTTCAGCTTGCTTAGCCGAGGAGTCAACCACTCCTGATAAAATCCAACCAAGACTGGTGGATTGGGCAACGAGTGAATCGATAAAACCCTTTTTGATCCCTTCTTGAATCACTTGACTATAAACCGCTGCTTCAAGCAGCAAATCGATTTTATTAGGTTTGCCATAGTCTGGATCAGCGAGCTTAATATTTTTCAACTCAGACCATTCCAGAGTTTCTACTTTCCTGGCAGAAAAATGTAGTGATAGATTTAAGTACATAAGCCTGCACAGGAATCACCACGTTTGGATAGGCTCTAGACTTGATTTGAAGATTGACTATAGCCTTACAAAGTAAACTTTTCTCCGAACCAACTCCCGAAATAATACCTTTTATAGGCTTCTTAGTTAATCTCAAGTCCTGAACCACAAATTCCGTCACAAAGTTAGCCTGAGAACCTTGGTCTAACAAAGCTCTTAAAATATGCTCCTTTCCATTTTTCGACTCGGCTTTCACCAGCGCTGTTGCTAGTAAAACCTGCTTTGATATTTTACCTGTCGAAAAACATAAGACTAACGGAACTTCTCGATTAGTTCCATTATCTCCTGGCTCTCCTGAATTTCTCTGCGTTCCACTTCCTCTCTCCGAATCTACCCTGTCACCAGTAGCAGTAGTCTCGCTACCATTGGGATGTAACAACGTATGATGCCGACGCTGACACAATTTACATTTAACTGGACTCTTACAGACCTTTGCTGCATGATTGTAAATTTGTAACCCATACAGTCAAAACAAAAATTGTTGTTTTGCACAAAGTGACGACGTTTTTCTACTGATTTTTGAGCGAACTTTTTGCAATTATGCAGTTTGTGTGCTTTTGAACAAAAAGAACATTGAGTATTTGTTGCATGTAATGACTTTATTTTATTAACTGTACCACTATTTTGACCGTCAGTATTATGATTTCGATTGCCAGCAGATTTGGTGTCCAGGAACTCAAGAGGTCTGTACCGATTTGCAATAAATTCCTTGAATTTTTGAAATGTTGGCAATTCAGTAAAGGAGCTATCATTCGTAAATGTCAACTCCCACTGTTTCCTGGACTCCACATCAAGCTTCAAAGTGAGGATATGAATAAAAATTATATCCCACGATTTTACATTGACGCCAAGATTCGTTAACCCACTTAAACAGTCGTTAGTAGTATCCATCAATTCTTTTAAACTATGAGCCGATTCGTTTACAATATTCTTTTGGCTGAGCAAACGTTTTATGATAAAATGAGACAAATATTTTTTCTTGTCATACCTAGTTGTGAGTTGTTCCCAACATCGCTCATAATTAGCCTCTGAAATAGGTATTTGTTTAAGAAGTTGTTCGGCTTCTCCAGTCAAATAACTCTTTAGGTAGTGCATTTTTTGAACCTTTCCTAACTGAGAATTATTATGGATCAAAGATAGAAAAAGATCACGGAACGTAATCCATTCTGTGTATCTGCCAGAAAATTTAGGAATGACAATTTTAGGTAATTCAATGTCATTAGACTTCTTATTACTCGGTGTAGGACCCTCAGGTTTGGGCCCCTCTCTACCCTTTGCAAAGAAAATTAACAAAGATTTTATTTCCGTTTTATACTCAGTATAGGCCTCCTCAGCTTAGTCGTAAATATCCTCTTTAATGTATTCATGATCTTTTAACTTAGGACCAAAAGATTCTAGTAATTCTTTGTGTAATTTATGGAAGTCAGTCCATTCCTTTTCTAAATTATCAAGCCGAACTTGAACATAAGCCTCTGTAATACGTTCTTTAGGTGATTTTTTAAAGTTTTTCCTATTTTTACATATCTTATTATAATTATCGCTTTGCAAAAATAATTTATTTTCCAGCAGCCCAAAACAATTCAAACTTAAAAAGGACTAAAAATATTACAAGTCCCAAACAGAGCAAAATACGCTAAGTCCCAAACCAAAGCTAAAAATTTTACAAGTGTTTTAAATTAAATAACATTGATATAAAATCGGGCATGGATGCCCGTCTCAACAGAGTTTCTTAAAGCTAAATATTCTAAGTTAGTATTCCATACAAATTACACCCAATAATTTTCTAAGTTCTAATGTTAGTCAAAATTTACTAAGTTAATAAAGTCTAGGAAATAAAGTTCTAAATCACTTGGCACTCTCTTGAAATGATTACAGTTCGAAGATTTGATGAATTGAAGTTCAAAGTAAAATTAAATGTTACACTCACAGTTTATCTTCCGTCTTTGTCACTCACTTCCTGATAACGTCACTACCTCTGACGTCACGCGTCGTTGACTGGCATCAGCTCCTGACTCCAACTCCTCCTTGTCCTGACTTCTCAGCACCCTGAGCCGTCTCGAAGTTCAAGGTCGGTTTCACCACCAGACCCTGGTCTCCTGATGAGCAGCAACTCCTGGCTGCAGCTTCCATCTTCTGGAGGATTCAGCCTCCCAAGATCCCGAGATACCAAAAAAAATGCGTCACCACCGGGACGCCCTGCCAGATACAAATATGCGGCTCGAAGGACCATGAATAACCTACTGCTGGTGTCCAAAGGGTCTCGGCTTCTAGTGTACAAGGATGCGCTTAAATAAAAGGCGAACATCAATGCACACAGTGGTTTATTGAGAACGCAGTAAAGCTTGAAAAAACATTCTTGTTCACAACTTATATGTAAACTAGCGGAACACTTTAATACCGCCTTTTAAAAAAATGCCCAACGCCATCTAGCGGATCTCAAAAGAACTAATTTGCCTACAGTATTGCTTAAGATAGTGTGGCGGTTAATCAATAATATTTATTTGCATGCGATAAAAATGTTACATTACATACGCTCACGCCCTAACGGGGTAGGCAGAACTAGTGGTTTTAGAACGACTAGACACAAATTGTGACTGTTATCAGATGTAACAAGTTGCATAATGGTGAGAGGTGGTCGGTTAGTCTTTTGCCCATTATACAGCAAAACCTTCGCATCTCTTTTACAGACTTTTACTGTATACCTGAGAAGAGTAGGTAAGCTGGCAAATTCAAAATTTTTCTTTCCCTCTCAGTCCAGTAAGGAAGTAAATAAACGTCCTACCTAACAGAGCAACGGTTCGACGTTACTTTTTGCATTGAGACACTTTGATACTCTTACACCTACCCGAATAAAAGTTGCATATGGAAAAATTGCAAAACTATATAGTTGATATATTCTACATTAAATGCATATAGGTATACTACATTTTCATGGCTGCATCTTAAAATAGTATCAATCAACAAAGCGCATCATTCAAGATCTTTAATTACAATAAAGACATGCCAAAAAGCATAGACACTTTAGAGGGAAATACTTATACGGACTATATCAGGGCTCTCAACCACAGGCTATATTATAGTCGCCAAAAAGCATTAGAAAATATACAATCTTCTAAAGAAAAGTCCAAAAGGTATTATGACTCACATGCCAAACCTATATCCTATAAGGTTGGCGATCTTGTTTACTTACGTTGCCATCATAAGCAAAACAACAAATCACTCTCTCCAGTGTGGAAAGGACCGTATCCCATAGTAAAGCTGAATGGCAATCACACAGTGACCTTGCTGATAAACCGCAAGCACGTGCGCCATCATTATGATGAGATTAAGCGAGCATCGTCGTCTTAAATTTCAGGTACGGCCTGTCATCATGCCGAACGCATTTCGTGACCCGTATAGAAAGAAGCCCTGGCCTTTTCCTCGATAAGTTACTAGACGTTAAGTTTACAAATAATAATTGGAATATACAGTGGTGGTCATATAATTAAGAACGCTTATTTAAAGGGAAGATTTTTCAAACTACTGAGTTTATTTAGTTCCATGTATTTTTTTGTATTTCTCTCGGTATCACAAAACTTTGCCATACTAATGGTTAATTCGTTGGTACACATGATTAGCCAAAAACTAAATAGATAAACTTTATGCATTCGATCCGAACCTAGTATTACTCCTTACTGGCTGGTCACATAATTAAGAACGCTGAAAATTTTATTTTTTATTCAAATTTAAATAGAGAACACTTCGTGGCTCTATGGTTGTAGGTCACTGTTTGTATCAATTTGGCGCCATTTAATTCTATAAAAGTTTTAAAAGTGATTGTTTTGTATTAAAACAATGGGAAAAAATAAAAGTTGTGATGAATCTACAAGGGAAGTGATAATAAAACTTCGTCAAAAGAATTGGTCGTATAAAAAGATAGCCGACCATCTGCAATGCTCCAAAACTATGGTTTTTCACGCTGTGAAGCATTTTGCTACTTATCAAACAACTTCAAATGTTATACGAGCACCTAAACAACGTAAGTCCTCTTGTCGAGACGATCGAAATATCATTCGCTTGGCAAAACAAAACCCTTTTAAAGGCTCGAATGACCTAAGAAAAGAATATTTTGGTGAAAACAACCCTTTAGCAATCTCAGCACGTACTATTCGAAGGCGTTTGGTAGAAGAAAAGTTGCACGGAAGGATAGCCAGGAAGGTGCCTATGTTGAAACAGTGCCATAGGCAAGCCCGGCTTGCATTCGCAAGAAAGTATGAAAACTGGACAGTAAGTCAGTGGAAAAATGTACTTTTTTCTGATGAGACAAAAATAAACAGGGTATGTTCGGATGGTAAACGATACGTACGACGCCCTCCGAACAAAGCATTCGACCCTAAGTACACAAAAGTGACATTAAAGCATGGTGGGGGAAATGTGAAAATTTGGGGGTGTTTTTCTGGGGTTGGACCTGTTAAGTTGATAGAGGGAAACATGGATCAATATCAATACAAAAATATACTGGAAGAAACAATGTTACCTTATGCTGAAGACGTGCTTCCTGTTATTTGGACATTTCAGCACGACAATGATCCCAAGCATACTGCACGCACCGTTAAGGAATTTCTCAGGGCGCAATCAGTTTCGGTGTTAGATTGGCCAGCTAACAGCCCGGATCTCAACCCAGTAGAGCATCTTTGGTGTGATGTCAAGAAAAAAGTTTCAAATCGACAATGTGGCAACTTAAGAGAGTTATTTGCTGCTTTTTTAGAAGAATGGAACGATATCTCTGTTGCCAAATGTCA
The DNA here is from genome assembly GCA_949987775.1 of Aproaerema taeniolella. NCBI lineage: Eukaryota > Metazoa > Arthropoda > Insecta > Lepidoptera > Gelechiidae > Aproaerema > Aproaerema taeniolella. The sequence continues at coordinate 11,077,557 of OX465264.1, forward strand.
AAAATTGATAGAGTCAATGCCTCGCCGGTGTAAAGCCGTAATTAAAAGCCGTGGTCATGCTACCAGCTATTAAATTTAGTTTAAAATTTTATAAATTGTTTGTTTTTCTTACGCACTTTCATTTAATGTGATTTAAATTATCTAAGTTTGTTATGGAAAAACTCTCAAGCAGTTTTATAAATCGTTCTTAATTATTTGTCCAGATTATTTACTATTTGTTTTTTGTTACTGTGTTTAATAAACTAAATTTATAAAAAAAATGGTAGAGGTTATATTTTATATTCCTAACACCTTTTGCTCTATTCATGTGGCTATTTCATAGCATAGCTAGTTACTTGTTAGATGGAACACATAACTAGATATGATGTGGTTAAGATAAATATTTTCTAGAACATTAAATCGTTCTTAATTATATGGCCACCACTGTAGTTACGTATATAGATGTAAGTCATATACAGCCCCATTTAAGCTATGTCGAGTTCTTGTTTAATAAGGTCGCTTCGTTTTGCGAATCGTTTTCGTCAAATAAAATCCAAAATGACTGTACTAACTCATTAACATCCTTGAAGAGCCAGCACGCTAGTAATGTTAAGAAGTTTTCTTCTATTTCTTACCTTATAGAAGTCAATGAACCGAAACGCGTAAAACGCGGTCTTATCGACGCAGGTGGCTCTCTTTTAAAAACTTTCTTTGGCACTCTAGACTCAGAGGATGCCGTTAAATTCTCGGAAGCTATAGACCAAGTACAGTCAGACGAAAAACGGTTGGCGCACCTGATGAAAGATAATATTCATATTATTAAGTCTACTATTTCTACGTTTAATAATTCAATTTCTAAGGTTGTCTCCAACCAAAATATTATAAGTAAGAATTTAGAAGTAATTGAACTAGCCTTTTCTCAGTTAAAACAGACAACTGATAAGATAGATATTAAGACTCAGTTAAATTCGCTACTTAACTCATTGGAGAGTATAACTATCGCACTATCCTTTGATATTGACGATATTAATAACGCCATTTTAATCAGTAAAATGAACATTTTGCACCCGACAGTACTAAGTCCGTACCAGCTTTACCATGACCTAGATCAAAACATACACAACTTACCTAAACATTATGAACGATTAGGGTATTCATGACCTAATCGATGTGTCAAGAATCACATGTTACTATTATAACAATAAAGTCATTTTGGTAGTTCAAATTCCGCTTGTCCTTCCTCAAACATACAACCTTTATCACGTGATTCCGCTTCCAGTACCGTATGACATCACGAAACCTGATACTTACGCACTCGTTGCACCGACAAAACCATATGTGGCAGTAACAGCTGATAGAATGTTTTACTCTGTGTTCGATAGTGTCGACAAGTGTAAACAAATAAGTGAAAAGTGTTACGTGTGTGAGTTGGGTAGTGTCTTTTCTACCATCCTATCCTATATGTGAAACCGTCTTATTAAGCGAACACTTGAACAATTTACCTAAAATATGCGAAACTAAGTTAATTAAGGGTTCTGTGGCCAATTCGGGCAATGCGGGACTGTAATCAAACTTGCTGGGTGGTAAATATAGTGTGTAATAAGTAAATACAAATCAAAAACGTACAATTTTATCAAGGCTCTAGCAGACAATGTCAAAAACTAGAAAACAAAAGCATAAATATCAAAAATAGAAAAATAAACTCTAAAGAGATGTGCTATCCTGCACATTCCTCCCCGGGCCGAGAGGAAACGACCGGGATTAACTTTTTCAGCGGCCTCCGAAGTACTCCAGCAGAGGTCCGAACATCAGCAACTCTCACAACCCCGTCAGGACCACTGAACGTTTTTTCTATTCTACCCAGCGGCCAAGTTCCCCTGGGTAAAGTGTCATCAACGATGCGGACTATGTCGCCGTTTTTCAATACCGGTGGAGTTCCGCCTCCTCTTCGTTGGGCGAGCGTGGGTAGATATTCTTTCACCCAACGCTGCCAGAAAAAATCAGCTAAGCGGGCAGCACGCCTGTGTCCTTGGCGGCTCACCAGATCATGGTCTTCAACTGAGCAAGGAATCGGGCATCCAGAAGTTGTTCCTAAAAGGAAATTGAAGGGCGTTATTGCCTCTGGAGCTTCTGGATCCAAAGAAACATAAGTGAGAGGACGTGAATTGATAACAGCTTCCGCCTCCGCAAGTAAAGTTGCCAGTACTTCTTCAGACGGTGCCCGTTCTTTAAGAGTCACTCTTAAAGCCGTTTTTACGCTGCGAACCAGCCTCTCCCAAACTCCTCCCATAAAAGGTGAAACCGGTGGAATAAAACGCCAACTGATGCCGGCATTTGTCGCATATTCTCCAACTGCGTCAGCATATAAAGCACGAAGAATTCTGTTGGCACCCACAAAAGCCGTTCCGTTGTCAGATAGAATTTCCGATGGTGTACCTCTTCGAGCAGAAAATCTCTTCAAAGCCATCACAGCTGAATCAGCAGACAAACTTCCGACGATCTCCAAATGAATAGCTCTGGAAACCAGGCAAGTGAACAGCGCCACATATCGTTTTTCGCGACGTCGTCCAATAGAAACTTGAACCGGACCGAAGTAGTCAAGGCCCACAAAAGTGAAAGGTCTTCTATGATGAGCGAGACGAACATCTGGTAGGTTTCCCATTGGTGGATCGAAAGGAGTCGATTTATTCAGATGACAATATTGACAGCGGTGAGAGACAAATCTCACTGTTCTGCGTAAGTTAAGGATCCAAAAACGTTGCCGTAACTCGTTTATAACGGTCTCGTTATTGGCATGTGCATACTTTTGATGGTAGTGCATAATCAACAATCGTGTCGCAGGATGTTTTCCATCGAGGATAATCGGGCATTTCAAATCCTGGTCCACTTCTGGAGCAGCCATAATCCTGCTTGATAATCGTAGCAAGCCGTGTTCATCGACGACTGGTGAGAGTTTCATAAGACGACTTTGACGGGGAAGTGCTCGCTTTACTTTCAGACACTTCAATTCTTCTTCAAACGAGTCTAACTGACTTTGGCGAAATATATGGACCTCTGCTAAACGAAGATCTTGCGCAGTCAGTGCATTTTTAGGTTCAGCTAACGGTGAACTACTATTTTGAGAAGAAAATATACATAAACTTCCGTCAGTCCGTCGGTGAGTTCTCATATCAAAACCTTTTTTGATGAGTTGATGTTTGCGCAGTAATGAAATGAAAATATGAGCTCTAGCTGTTGCACGAACCAAACGAAGCCAAGAACTGAAACGGCAAGGATCAGCTGCAATTGGCTTGTGCAAAGTTTCATCACTACAATTTTGAAAATATACATGAGCACAAGACTTTAACTCCTCCTGACCGTCTCTTGAAGAAATCTGAGGCATTTTGAACGGCCATTCAAAAGACAACAAAAAGTCAGGACCAGTAAACCAGCGAGAATCTGGAGTTAAACTTTTATGCTTACATCGAGTTGCATCATCGGCAACATTGAGATCACCGGGCACCCAAAACCATTCATGAACATCAGTGGTCTCTAAAATTTCGCCCACTCTATTTGCTACAAATGGCTTGAAACTACGAGGGTCAGCGCGTCGCAGCCAACCGAGCACAACTCTGCTGTCCGTCCAAAAATAGCGTGCAGTAGGCCTGTGTTTATGAGCTTCACAAATAGATGCAGCTAACCGAGCTGCAACCAGCGCTCCCTGCAGTTCCAAGCGTGGGATGGAAGATGATTTTAATGGCGCTACGCGTGATTTACTACAGATGAGAACAAGCTTCACACTTTTGTCAGCGTAAACAAAACGAAAATATGCAACAGCGGCATAAGCTGATTCACTAGCGTCACAAAAGATGTGAAGTTCGCATTTTGTGACTTCAAGCTCGCTCAAATTATAACAACGTGGAACACAGAGTTCTGAAAAAGTGAACAAATCATGAAGCCAGTCTTTCCAAGCTTTAGAATCAGTTTGAGAAAGCTTTTCATCCCATTCAATGTTACTACGCCATACAAGTTGAAAAAGAATGCGTCCTCTTATAACGATCGGAGCGAGAATACCAAACGGGTCAAAAATCCGCATTACAAGAGAAAGCACTTCTCGTTTCGTAGGCCTGTCCGGCAAGGTGAAAGAGTCCTTCAGACCAATATTGAAACTAAGAAGGTCTTGTTCAGGATGCCAAATCAAGCCTAAGGTTCTCACGGTGGGAGAAACAGATTGGGGCAACTTCCCCAAATTAACATTATTCGTATTTGATGGCGACGAGCTGTCAAGACGAAGTTCATGAGGCAAAAGCGACAACGCATCTAGCTTATTTGAAACCCAGCTTCGCATTTCAAAGCCGCCGCGTTTATGAACCGTAGTTATATCTAAAGCAAGCTGCTTTGCTTGATGGACGGAGTCAACACTCCCAATATAATCGTCCATATAATGGTCGTACTGAATCGCATGCGCAGCCTCGGGAAATTCGTCCTGGAACTCACTCGCGTTCTTGTTTTTTACCGAAATGGCTGTAAAAGGGCTAGAGACAGCACCAAAGATCATTGAGGACATTCTGAAAATTTTAATAGGATCCTTAGGATCGTTTCGCCACAAAAATCTTTGAGCATCCCTATCCGCTTCTCTTATTTTAACTTGCGGGAACATTTCGCGAATGTCCGCATTAAGGGCAACTTTGCCTTCACGAAAACGCATAAGAATATAAAGAAGAGGTTGAAGTAAGTCGGGGCCAGTCAACAAAAGCGAATTTAAACTAACTCCGTCTGACTTAGCGGCGGCATCGTGAACAACTCGTAGTTTATTAGGTTTATTTGGGTTTACTACACCGAAACGTGGTAGATACCAACACGGGTTATTGGTGTTCACGTTGTCGCATTCCTCGGCGTAACCTTTAGATAAGGTTTCTGCAATGTTTTTTCTATAACGTTCAGCATACGCGGGGTCTCTACTCATTTTTTTTTCCAAACTGCGAAACCTCGAAAGTGCGACTGGATAACTATTGGGAAAATCGAAGTTATCTGACTTCCATAAGAGGCCGGCCTCGAAATGTCCGTTAGGAAGGCGGCGAGCGGTATTCTCAAAAACTTGAATAGCGCGCATATCATCGGCGCTTCGCGGCTTTAGTTGAGCAATACCTATAGAGTCAAGCCTGTATTGCTCCTTAATAAGTTGTTCTATGGATTCCTTACAACTAGAATCAACAATGTCGGAATCAGAAACTCGAGCATGGTTAACAAAGTTAACAGGTTTAGTCTTACTGGACCCAAAACCATACAGCACCCATCCAAGAGCAGTATTTATGGCAACAGGTTGAAGTTTGGTACCCCGGCGAATGGTTGTGGGAACAGATAGATGCCAGTTGTCCGAGCCTATAATAATCTCCGGTTTTGCTTCTTCATAAGCTAGCTTGTCGGCGAGATCTTTCAAATGCGAAAACTTGCTTATATCGATATGACTGGCAGACTGAGAAGCGAGACCTAAACCAGGCATAGAACGAGCCGCGCGAATCATAAAAGAGTTTTTTGAATGAAGACCTCTAATATTGAAGTCAACATACTGAATTTTTACTTTCTTAGTCAGGCCACCTATACAGTTTACAGAAATTAGACTTTCAGGCCCAACTGTACCAATACGCGACGACAAATCTGCGTCAATGAAAGTAGCGGACGCGCCATCGTCTAACAAGGCGTAAGTGTCGACACTGCCAGCGGGACCTGACACGGTGACGGCGATCACCTTCAGTAACGGACGACTCGGCCGCACCGGCGCTTCTTGAAATGGCGCGGCGGCAGGGGCGGCGGCGACTGCATGGACACAAGTATCGGACCCCTGTTCAGTTCTCTCAGCAGAGGAGCACTTACTTGCTCCGGGGGTAGACAAAGGAACAGAGGGGGGTTCGTCTACAATATCTGTATGAGCGACTACGCTGCGACTAAAATTCGGATCGTGTAGAAGTCGGTGATGTCGCGAGTTGCAACCTGTTTGCTTACAAACTTCTTTCTGACCATTTTGACAAGTTTTAAAATAATGGGGCTTTTTGCTAAGACACTTATAGCAAGATTTATTTTCTTTTATCCATTCCCATCTGTCAGTGATTGACAACGCTAAAAACTTGTCACATTTTTGTATGTTGTGTGACAAATCACAATACGAACAATTTAATGTTTTCGAATCATCACGAATGTTTTCCTTCACTATATGCATTTTAGGCCTATCTTTTTGCCCACTGCTGGACTGTAGGCCTGAGGTTGTGGGCACTATATTGTCGTACACCAAACCGTACCTATACTGTAGGTCAACCTCGCGTGTGAGAAACCTAGATAGTAGCTCCAACTTTGAAGAAGTTTCTCCAGGCCGAAAATCAGCATAATCAAGCCATCGAGTACGTAGCAGTGTAGGCAATTTACTGATTACCGAGTTAAAAAGTTCAGGAGAGCGTAAATAGTCATCCTGCCCTAGTAGTCGAATAACCTCCACACAGTTACGTACTCGGGTAGCAAAAGAAAACAAATCCTTACCTTCGATATTTACCTTAGGTAGGGCACGCATGGCTGCAACCTCTTGCAGCACAACAAGTTCAGGGCGGCCATACTGTAGGTCGAGCGCCGCGACCACCTCGTCGGGGGTGCGCGCCGACACCAACAACACACGCACAGAGTCGCGTGCCGTGCCGCGCAACGCATTGCTAAGACGTGCTAAATTTTCCGCGTTAGAAAACATGGACCTAGAGTCCAAGAATATACGTTTAAAAGCAAGCCATTCCGTAGCTGACTTGCCGTCAAAGGTGGGGAGGGGAATCCGCGAGCCCTCGCGGCGCCGCGCCAACGACTCGACGGCGTGAATAAACCGCTCCGTGGCTCCTCCCTCCGGGCCAACACACGTAGCCGGGTCACACACCTCCTGCTGCACCGGAGACCGACGACCTGCAACAAGGGGCTCGCCTCTCTCAGCCGGAAATGGTGGGTTTGTCAACGTTTGCACGTTAACCGTGTTGTCTAACCACTTGTCTAATGAGCCATCGTTGTAAGAGCTAGCGCGACTGCCTTCTGACTGGAGAGCTGCTAAGTCAGCTCGACGCTGGGCGTCGGCTACTTTCTTCTGAATATCGAGCTTAGCAAGCTCTAACTCGGCTAAGCATCGTGCGTGCTCGGCTTCGACTGCTAGTTTCCTAGCCTTAATAGTAGCTGACGTCCTTTGAGATAAAGACCCAGAGGGGGTAGCTCCCGGGGGCGCCGCCGCACGGTCCGGTGCGGACGGCCCGGCCTCCGCGGAGCGATCGGCCTCCTCTGCCTGGGTACGGGCACGGGTTTTCATCGTAAAGAAAGTAGAATTTACGAAATTAGTACTTACGGTTTTACAAACTTACTATATTTACTTAGGTCGCAAGGACTAAACAATGTGGTAGCTCAAGGACCAAACAATGTGGCCAATTCGGGCAATGCGGGACTGTAATCAAACTTGCTGGGTGGTAAATATAGTGTGTAATAAGTAAATACAAATCAAAAACGTACAATTTTATCAAGGCTCTAGCAGACAATGTCAAAAACTAGAAAACAAAAGCATAAATATCAAAAATAGAAAAATAAACTCTAAAGAGATGTGCTATCCTGCACAGGTTCTATAGATATATTTCATAAGCTAAGCAAAGGTCGTTGGATATTTGTACAGTCCGAACCTGGTAAATGTCACATTACCTGTGAAGATGACGCAAATACCTATGATGAAGTCCTGTTCGGCACTGGTATGTTATCTTTAGATAAAAGATGCCGAGCCTTTTTTTAAACTTTGCAGTTTAACTCTAACAGCAATTATGTCACTAACGTGACTGTACACATGTCCAACTACAACTTAATTGAAGATGATTGTTGTGATAAAGTAAAGTTAAATAAAACATTGTCACGCTTACCTTTAACTAAACTTACCAATAATGAAAATCTAGATTCCATGCTACAAGCAAGTTTGCATTTAAATGAATTCGAAAAGGAGCTGGAAAACTTAGAAAGTCCATCTCACCTGTACAAGTACAGTACACATTATTTGTCCCTTACCTACTTCATGTCTGTTTTGGTTCTGTTGTATTTACTATGCCGTGGCAGGAGGTTGATAAGACACCCGTCTAAATGTTGTATACGAATCTATAACCATTGCAGCAACAGACAAGACATTCAGATGTCTTCTGCGATAACCCCCGCTGGAATGGTTAGAGATAGTTCGGACGAAGAATCTGTGTCGGTCAAGTCTCTGCCAACGCCATTAAGGCGCAATATAATTAAATAAGATAAATTTTAGCGAAGTAAATGTAAATTGTAAACGAAGTCTAACTCTGCTTAATCTCGATTTCATATCACGTATAGGGGTGATATTCCATCTTAAACGGGGGGTTGTTATAATGGAATTTTATAGACAGATATAAAAAAATAAATCGCTGAATAGTGCTATCACATTGCATCCCTCACGGCATGCAACGTGACAGCAGACGCGCGGGTTTCCGTGAGAAATACCAATTAGTTAGTTCGAGATTAGACTTCGGCGCGCTCACTTGTTTTCATATTTTCTATTTTTCTTAATTAAAAGTTTTAGCTTGAAATATTAAAAAAAAAAAGTGATTCCTGTACCACCTCGTAACAGTACGCCCAGGGGAACCCGACAGATTAGTTAAAAAAAAACAATCATCTGAAATACTCGAGCACGTCAGATTAAGATAAGGGGGGTTAATTACAACAAGTGTTAGTTATCAAATCACCCTCGGGTAGATGGAACAAAAATGTAACAATTTCGGAAAAAAATCCTTTGTGTTTTAAGAAAAGTGGGTTGCATACCTTCAACTTATATCCAGTTAATAATATTAGTCTCCAAATCATTATTTTGAACCCCCGAAAACAAATAAAGGTGTTATAAGTTTAACGTGTGTTTGTGTGTAATAGCATCGTAGATTTTATGACTTCACTGTTACTACCCCACCATGATGACGCGCTTGTCGTCATGTACTTATGTTCAGGACATCATACTGAATGCACTATACCAGGGGAATTTTGAGGGTTTACTGTTTTTAAAAATGCCATATGGAATGAAATTTCCATACCAAACATTAGCTTTGGGTTCATTTGTTTGACCTTAAATCTTAACTGGCCCATGGTATTGGGGTTTTATTATTATTTGTTAGTTGTAATGTCGATTAATTTTATAATCCCTTGCTGATCTGCCTACATGTAAGAGTAAAAGTAGACTTAAACATGTTTTACTTTAAACAAAAAGTAAATAATTAATTTGTTATAATTTTCAGTCTGTCACCGCGTAGAACAGCTTATGCAACCGTCTACCTCAAGTGGCATAATAGAAGCGACAGTGCCTATAGCAGGTAAATAATAACATCAGTGTAAATAAAAACATTTTTGTTGTGCTGAATGGTATCGTGTTTATACCAGGAACTTTAGAAGAAAAATGGACAAATTTTCGGAAAAATTCCAACCAAGCTAAAAATTTGTGTACTTACACGTACCTTTTCGCTTCCTGAATAACCTCTGAAAAGTCCCACGACTCCAGGAGTGGGCATAACTTTTGACAGTCAAAACACGGTGAAAAAATTTCTTTTTTCCGGTTTTTTGCATATAACTTCATTCTGTCGTTCTAACCGCTATGAGGTTTACTAATGAAATAAAGAATGGAAAATTATCTACAAAAACGGTGATACAAAGTTTATTGATAACAATAATAGTTTTTATGTAATTGAAACTCCGGTAAACATTTACATGGATATTTTAGTGCATTTCATGATCACCCCAAAAAAAAACAACAAAACAGCAGAAAACAATAAAAGTTACTTCTGAGCTCGCCCCCGCGGGGCCCGTGACATTTTGCCAGCATATAGTTACGCCACTGTGTATAAAGATGACAACTCCAAAGCCGAAGTTTTATTCCATACTTACTGTGCGGTTCACTCAGTGCAGAACAAATATCACTAAAAAGTTGTTTAAGTTATCCTTAGGCACACTCAATCTATACTTCTATACTAATATTATAAAGAGGAAAGATTCGTATTTTTGTAAGTTACGAATAAACTTAATATTCGAATAGGCTCCGAATAGGCATCGAATAGGCTCCGAAACTACTGGACCGATTTTAAAAAAATCTTTTACCGTTAGAATCCTACATTATCCGGGATGGACATACACTGTAAAAAAAGATTTCTGAAGATTTTTGCAACAAGAAATTTTGATGTCTTGAAAATATTACATCTTATGAAAATAATATTACTTTCTTCCAAAAGTCGTAGTTTGAATCAAAATCATGATACTCTTAGATTTATTTCTTCATAACAAAATAATTTTATTTAAACTAAATTACTAAACCGATTCAAAGAAAAAAAGCCTGAATTTTGCTAGGATACACGCAATTTTTCTTATCTAAAGTCCTGGATTTCATAGATGAAAATAATATATTATCTTGCAAGAAACACTTAAACTGTTCGAAGCAAGTGTTACTTTATTTGAGTTAAATAATTAAGTCTTCGTGCAAAATAGTAATGTTTGATTTAAATCAATTTCCCTCTCTTCGCGTAAAAAATGTCTTCTTTCGTTCAAGAAAATATGTTCTTGGATCTAAATTGTTTAATTTATTTAAAGACAATCTATATTTTTGCTTGAAAACGTTCTTGTGATTTCCTCGAATCAAATTTGGTTTTATATGAAACCAGAGTATTTTAGTCAAAGAGGCCAATAATTATACTTTCTTGGATCAAAGTCACAAGATTTCATTGTAAAAATGTACCTATGTTTTTGAACGCAAAAAAGCAAGAGGAATAGTGCTGCGGCATTATTATCGATACTTTTTTTTCCTTGTTGGCTTTGTACAAGTTTCTAGCAGTGCAGTAATATTTAACTATGGACCCATAAATATGGTAGGTCGAATTAAGTTTGCACTTGATGCTGTGACGTCACTCCTAAATTGTTACTATACTAGCTACAAGCCGAGCTTTGTGATGGCTTTTAAAAAAGTCGAAATATGAAAAAAAAATTTGACTTCCCATACAAAATGCGCTATCAGCTGATGCAGTTTGTACGGGAAGTTATTTTTTTTTTCATATTCCGACTTTTTTTCCTTGGGAAAGTTGTTCAGTTTCATGCACTGATTTACCACCCGAGAGGTTGAAAGCCATTTACCTAAAGCCCTGTATAAAGGTAAACTAACTAACTTTTTCAAGCTATAATTAATGTTCTATTGAGAGAATCAACATGCTGTCTCGATAATTAAAATTATCTGCTATCAATTTATATCTCTCGTTTGTTTAATTATAGAATTATTTTATTTCATACATAAATAACGAATTTAATCATAAGGCCAAAATATATTTTTTTAGGAAAAAATAAAAAAGCTATTATATATTTTATGTAATTCTAGCACTAGAGGCAAAATGTTTCGAGGATTATATCGTTGCCCATGTCTTCTACAAAATATGGATATCTGCTGCGATTCCAAACAGTATCAAGTAATATACCGTATGCCATGGCTGTTGACGAAGTTGAATGGGTATTCGGTATGAAGCTTAACAATATCATTTGGACCAGGGCGATTACGCTTGATTTCTCCTGTTTCTTGATATCTTCGAATCCAGAAACAAATCGTGTCATCTCTGTGAGTGATAGAATAAAGAGTCTACCACATTAACAAATCTATTTCACACACTATAGGCACGTTATGTAACATATTTGCTACTTACTGCGACACAAAATTCCTAGTTACTGGTTGTTGTGAGGCAGCGAGCAAATTCTTGCTCGTATAAACCTTTAAGGGTTTATGTGGCGAGTCTTAATTAAGTAAAAAAGTAATGTAATAGGGATGTTGACAATGTTTGATTTTATGAATTATTGTATGTGAAACAAAAAATAATATCCGAAAACAGCATTAAAATTGGTTTATAAATGAACAAGTTTTTATATTAATGTAATAAGGACTGGTTATCTCGTTTTATGGGGAGAGCTAGCTATCTCGTTTTTACCTACGCAACAAATGGTGGTGACGTCACATGCCGGTAAGTACATCTCTTTTTCGTTGCTTGACAGTTTCCCCCTTTATTGAAATTTAATAGCTTGTAACTTTCTTATTTCTCAATAGCTATCAAAAATTATTTTGGCTATAGGTTTTGGACACAGTTCAAAAAAAAAAGAAAGTTATATACTTTTAATACTGTGATGGTTTTTTGTCGTCCCAAATTCCAACGCACTATTATTTTTGCTTTCATAAAATCATACTTAATTAAATAAAAGAAATAACGAACGGAACGAGTAACGAAATGAAAGCGCAGATGCTCGTGACGAGACAGGATCTTGATTGCTGAGTTAGAAATTAGAATATATTTTATGAAATACCTACCCCCTTTGATCTATTTTGCACTGCATTATGTTAACGCATTTCGACGCTCAATTATCAGTTGACTGTACATAAACAAAGAGAATACTTTTGATTCCTACGGGAAAGTTCGTCTATTACATAAATATTGTTCAAAATCTTGAACATTGTCTTAGATAGATAGGAATGCTTTATTGTATTTTCGTTGTTGCTTATTTTACTCTTACCTAACTAATATTCAATAATCCATCAAAAATTTAGTATAACAAAACAATGTTGGAAAAGAAATAATTTTCGTTAATAATGCGTGCCAAAATAATTTCGTGAATCGTTTGAGAACAGTTTGTCCTTGTCTCGGAATATTCTTATGAAAAGGCAAACTACTGTCAAATACATTTTGAAACGCGGTCCTTCACCCAACTTGACTGTTTATCGATATAGCGGCAATCGGTGGATTGCAACCCTAGTACCATTTGACGTTTCGTTCAATTCAAAATTTATCCGTTCCAAGACATCCAAGAAGCAGCAGCCGTGCCTTGAATCCGTTCGGACATTCGGAGCCTATTCGGAGACAGCCACTAACTCAGACCAAATACTTTTTATTTGGTCTGAGGCCACTAAAGCATTGAGTAGTAGAATTTTCTTGAATTTGCCTGCCGCATCTTGGACAATAACAATATTGTGCCGAATATAACGATGGTCACTCAATTACTTCTTAATTGGCAAATGCCGCAAGAAGTGATCGACTCATTCACACGTAAGTTCATTTTTAACTTAATCATTTTCTTTGCATGGTTTCCCGTATGTGCACCCTATCCCATTGTTTATACCCAACAATTACTGTCTGAGGCCAGTGGAGCTCCGGTTGGTGTGTACATAAAGGGGCACTATTGAATTACATGGAAAATAACGTGGTGGGTGGGGTGTATTAGGTTATGTACGGACGGCCGCAACTTAGGTTACCACACGCGTGCGCTCTGTGCTGTTATGGAGCGGTTTTGCACTGAATATGGAGTAACCTGATGCGTTGGCCTCTGTACATACAGCAGCACGCCAGATTACCCATTTTCACTACGAAAGCCGACGTTATTATGAGCGAGATAAGGGCTACGTCAAGGTCAACAATCAACATGTATAGCCTGATGTTCTGTGTGTACCATCATACCATGTGACTTGTTTCTTAGCTTAGTGCCTTGTTTCATCTAATAATCAACTTCAATTACAACTTTACACATTGCAGGGAATGAAATCACAGTAGACCATTTAGATTTACTTCAAAATGACAATGACGGCCTAAAAGAATTGTGCCCTGTAATGGGTATCCGAATGGATTTAAAACAAAAAATTAAACAATATTTAGAAGCAAAGGTATGAGTTCATTATTGTATTATCATGTCAATTTCTTCTTTTTTGAAGGGCGCTGTTTCGGATTTGATAAAACAAGCTGAGCAAGCCACCTGGCCCTCATCTCCACTGCAATGTAATTCTGTTGTCTACCTATAACATAAACAATACAACGTCCCTGTAAAAGTCCTAACTGTTCTCTCTTATACTTACCTGTGAATGCATTTTTTTTGTTTATAAATGCATATATTTCTTATATGAGTTCTCACAGTAAGTTCGATACCACTTACCATTCTCATATTCTATCCGCCATGTAATTTAGACCGTAGTCCTAGTAACTTGGTGAATTTATCAATTCATTGTTACTGTCCATGTTATAACAATATTCAGGGAAAAGGGCAGACTGTTGTCAAATGGCAGACAAATCATTTATTCAAGAAAATACAACAAGAAAGGAAAACGTGGAACAAGTCCATTTAAGTAATTCTGTAGACAGTAGAGACACTTCTTTGCCTAATGGTTTGTTGTTGAGCAATGTTGAAGAAGTTGGTATAAGTCATTCAGAATCAAAACAAATAGAAAGTGATAATGACAAATTTGAGAGATTTAAAAACTATATTGATGTTTTTGTATCAAACTTGTATGACAAACTCAACTTGTCTAGATCTTATATACAGGCGTTGATAGTCACAGTTAAAAAATTAATAATGGACATGTTTTGTGATATCATAGGTATTTTTGAACAAAAAAATTTAGATTTTATTAAAAATATTCAAGAATACTTGTCATCACATTTTTCACGAATTGATACTGAGTATAAAAGAATCGAGTACTTCGAAAATTGCAATAAATACGTGAAGCCAACACTAACTGCCGTAGGTTGCACACAAAAGAAGGCAAAAAGAAACAACGACACAGTTATGGTTTTGAAGGACCGTTTTGTTTGTACAGTATCTTTGAGTCAAAGCTTGCAGTTGTTTTTAAGTCTACCAGGTGTTTATGATACCATTATAGCTTACCAGACAGAGTTAAGTAATGAGGAAGGGGTACTAAGAAATATTGTACAAGGTGAAGTATGGAAAAAAATACATGGAAAAGACAATACATACATTCCAATCATTATTTTTTTCGATGATTTAGAAACGGGAAACCCTTTAGGTAGCCATTCTGGAAAAAATAAAATAGGAGCTGTTTATGCATCAATAGGTTCTTTACCTCCGGAGTACTCTAGCAGGCTAGAAAACATTTTTTTGGCTAATCTTTTCCATAGTTCTGATCGTGTCAAATTTGGAAACAAAAGTTTATTTAACTCCCTGATTAAAGAGTTAAATTCGTTACATGAGCGCGGAATTGATTTAGTTATAAATGGTAAAAAAGTAACAGTTAAATTTACTTTAGCGGTTATTGCTGGTGATAATTTAGGGATACACAGCATTATGGGATATAATGAAAGTTTTTCGTCTACATATTATTGCAGATTTTGTTTATCCACCAAGCAACAATGTCAGTCCCTATTTTCAGCAGATGAATCTAGAAATCGCAATATAAATGACTACTCTGATCATGTAAATAACCAAATTGGTATCAAAGAAAGTTGCATTTGGAATGAAGTTAATTCCTTTCATGTGTATAATAATTTGTATTGTGACGTAATGCATGATATTTGTGAAGGTATTCACCGCTATGGTATGGCTTTAATAATAAACAATCTAATAAACAAAGGTTACTTTCGTCTTGAACAATTAAATGACAGGATAAAGTATTTTGATTTTGGTTCATCTAATCCACCACCAGCAGTGTCGAAAAATCACTTAATACAAGGTCATATTATTTTTTCTGCTTCAGAAATGCTATGTCTTGTCAGAAATTTTCAATTTCTAGTTGGTGATTTAATATCTTTGGATGATGACTGCTGGAATTACTACTTGTGTCTACTGGAACTAACCAATGTCACAATGTCACAAACGTTCAATAAAGATTTGATTGAATATCTTAAAAATATAATTTATGAGCATCACGAGAGATATGCGACTTTATTTGCAGTTACTCTTAAGCCGAAACATCACTTTTTGATTCATTATCCGCAAATAATTCAAAAAGTCGGTCCACCTGTCTTAGTTAGTGTTTTCAAATACGAATCCAAGCATTTGGACTTGAAACGCATTTCCAACTCCATAAATACTCAGAGAAACTTGCCATTATCTTTAGCAATAAAATGTCAACTGCAGAGCTGCTGCAGATTCATAAATGGTAGAGGCTTAGAGAACTGTATAGAAAATGGTAAAATAAAGGAAGAACATTCGATTCCAGAATTAGGCACCGTCACAACATATGTGAAAGTAAATTGGATAAAAATAAACGGTATCAAATATTCTGTTGGTTATTACCTAATCTATGAATACGACAATTTTATACCACAGTTTTGCAAAATTAATGGAATACTGCAATGTAAGGAAAATAAGTCTGATTTCTATTTCCATATTTTGATCTGCAACACAGTTAACTATAGTAATCATTTTCAATCATTTGTTATAGAAGAGAATATAAATGACCAATTTAAGTTATTGCGTCTTAATGATTGTTACGATATAATTCCGAAAATAAAGTACACTACTGGAGAAATTGGTTATATTCATTGTTATTAATTAAGAAAGCAAAATTTATTGCATTTTACAATGGTTTTACAGGTGTATCGCAGGCTCTTGGAATAATAATTATGCTACTAACATAAGCCCACAATGTATCATAATTAAAATATTAATAAAATATAAATTAACATTAAAACTATTTTATGTATTATTTCTTGAGGAATCTCTTTATGGGCTAAGAGCTAGCCATGGAAAAAGTTTTGCAATTTACAGAGCCACGAAACCCCTTTAGTTAGTGAGCTATACTATCACTATTAATGAATCCGGGCACCTGGCAGCTGTTCAGCGGTGGGTGTGTGCGCCAGGTTACGTCAAAGATGCGCGAAGAAGTTTTCTCCCAGAAGGAGTCGTGATCGACAGTAACAATGTAGGAAATTGCATCAAGTGTTCTAGTGTATATGTAAAAAAAATGCGGAATCTTCGGATTCTCCTCCGCATCAGGGAGTGACCGACCTTCCCACCCTAACTACAGGAGATGGACCGGAGGTGCTCAAAGGAAGGTCATACCATACCCTGATCAAAATGTCATGGTGACGTCATTTTTCCATACACACCGCAACCCTTTATGCACTTTTCCCATACATTGTTACGTCGATCACGACTCCTGGGAGAAAACTTCTTCGTGCATCTTTGACGTCACCTGGCGCACACACCCACCGCTGAACAGCTGCCACATGCCCGGATTAATTAATAGTGATAGTATGGCTCACTAACTAGAGGGGTTTCGTGGCTCTGTAAATTTCAAAACTTTTTCCATGGCTAGCTCTTAGACCATAAAGAGATTCCTCAAGAAATAATACATATAATAGTTTTAAAGTTAATTTTTATTTTATTAATATTTTAATTATGATACATTGTGGGCTTATGTTAGCAGCATAATTATTATTCTTATCTTACGCCATAAAGAGATTTCTCAAGAAATAATACAAATAATAGTTTTAAGGTTTTTAATGTTAGTTTGTATTTTATTAATATTTTAATTATGATACATACTTTTGGGCCTATGTTAACAGTATAATATAATTATATCTTAATGAGTCCGGGCACCTGGCAGCTGTTCAGCGGTGAGTGTGTGCGCCAGGTGACGTCAAAGATGCACGAAGAAGTTTTCTCCCAGAAGGAGTCGTGATCGACAGTAACAATGTAGGAAATTGCATCAAGTGTTCTGGTGTATATGTAAAAAAAATGCGGAATCTTCGGATTCTCCTCCGCATCAGGGAGTGACCGACCTTCCCACCCTAACTACAGGAGATGGACCGGAGGTGCTCAAAGGAAGGTCATACCATACCCTGATCAAAATGTCATGGTGACGTCATTTTTCCATACACACCGCAACACTTTATGCATTTCCCATACATTGTTACGTCGATCACGACTCCTGGGAGAAAACTTCTTCGCGCATCTTTGACGTCACCTGGCGCACACACCCACCGCTGAACAGCTGCCACATGCCCGGATTAATTAATAGTGATAGTATGGCTCACTAACTAGAGGGGTTTCGGTGCTCTATAAATTGCAAAACTATTTCCGTGGCTAGCTCTTAGACCATAAAAAAGATTCCTCAAGAAATAATACAAATAATAGTTTTAAGTTTTAATGTTAGTTTGTATTTTATTAATATTTTAATTATGATACATACTTGTGGCCTTATGTTAGCATCATAGTTATATTTTAATGAGTCCGGGCACCTGGCAGCTGTTCAGCGGTGAGTGTGTGCGTCAGGTGACGTCAAAGATGCGCGAAGAAGTTTTCTCCCAGATGGAGTCGTGATCGACGTAACAATGTATAGGAAAATGCATAAAGTGTTCTGGTGTATATAAAAAATGCGAAATCTTCGGATTCTCCTCTGCATCAGGGAGACACCGACCTTCCCACCCTAACTACAGGAGATGGACCGGAGGTGCTCAAAGGAAGGTCATTCCATACCCTGATCAAAATGGTGACGTCATTTATGCACTTTTCCCATACAGTGTTACGTCGATCACGACTATTTCTGGGAGAAAACTTCTTCGCGCATCTTTGATGTCACCTGGCGCACACACCCACCGCTGAACAGCTGCCAGGTGCCCAGACTCATTAATAGTGATAGTATAGCTCACTAACTAGAGGGTTTTCGTTGCTCTATAAATTGCAAAACTTTTTCCGTGGCTAGCTCTTAGACCATAAAGAGATTCCTCAAGAAATAATACAAATAATAGTTTTAAGTTTTAATGTTACATTGTATTTTATTAATATTTTAATTACGATTGTGGGCTAATTCTTAGACCATAAAGAGATTTCTCAAGAATAATACAAATAATAGTTTTAAGGTTTTTAATATTAGTTTGTATTTTATTAATATTTTAATTATGATAAATTGTGGGCTTGTGTTAGCACGATAATTATTATTCTAATAATATGAATAAAAGAACTGTAATTTCAATGAAGCGTATCATTTAAAGCATCAATGACCGTAAGCTGAAGTGTTTTACTGCAACGTAGTGTACAGGCTGTATGGAACATTTACATACAGGTTGTTGGGAAATTAACGCAAAACTTTTGTTCAGTTTTATAGAGCTGAGCTTCCAGCCATCTGACAGGTTTTGCGTTAATTTCCTACTAACCTGTATGTATAGGTTCCATGCAGCCTTGTACATGCTATTTTGCAGCAAATAAAACATTTCTTCTTCTTGAATCCCCAGAATTTCCATTTAAGATTTTTACTATTTACCCTCAAATCAATATTCTCTTCGTCAAAGAAAATATAATTTTATTAGAGGTATCACATATTTCCTACCAATAATTATAGTTTCTGGACTGGAAAGCATATTCTTTACAAACATAAACTAATCAATCATATTAAACAAGTGATATTCTTGATACGAAGTTCATTGTTCTTATTCTGAAGTATTAACATTTATGATAATAAACCAATAATTTTACTCTAAGCCTATTAATGTTGATTTAAAGAATCCATGTTATTCATCCTAAAAATATATAGTTTTCATTAAGAATTAAATTGCATTAATTTAAATTACTGACATCTTTCAATAACATAATTGTTTTTTAAAGCTAGAAAATATTTTCTTGTTCGGATGATTATTAATTTTAGACGGGAAAATAAAATCTCTTGCATGGATAAAAACATATTTTCTTAAAAGAATCCGTGTTATTGATCCTAAAATATATAGTTTTAATTGAAAATGTAATTGCATTAATTAAAATTACTGACATCTTTCAATAACATAATTGTCTTTTGAAGCAAGAAAATATTTTCTTGTCCGGATGATTATTAGTTTTAGACGGGAAAATAAAATCTCTTGTATGGATAAAAATATATTTTCTTGTTGCAATTGAATGGGAAATTCTCCTCCCAAGAAAACAAAGTTCTTGCTCAAGAAAAATATTTTCTTACATCAAGAGTTGAGTTTATTTTCATTTAAACTTAAATATTTTTTGATTTAAATGAATATTTTTAAGAACATTATTATCTGCTGCCAAACAAATATTCATGACTGCATATATGAAACTATATTTCTTTGATCGTAAGAAATTCTCTTGATCTAAAGATTTTTTTTTTACCGTGTAGGGTACATGATTTTCCCGAATTCTCACGTTAACGAAGTCCCGCGCGGGAAGCTAGTATTAAATAAAATTGCTATTCCCAAATAAGTTGAGTTGAAGTTTCACCTAATTTTTTTTTATTTTTTTTTATTTCAGATGCACTGCAACAAATTTCCCACGATGGAATAGTAAAAGAATTAAGACGATACAAAAGGGAAGAAAGAAAATTAAAGTCGCAACTTCAGAAGATGAAAAGAAAAAAAAAATTTAAGACTCGTCTTGCTGAAGCTGAAAAAACCGTATTACGGAAGGTGACTGGCAAAATGTTGCCATCGGCAAAAGAACTATTTGGTATACAGTTACATCTAACACACAAAAAGCCAAAGGGACGTAGATTCACAATAACACAAAAAATATTGTGTCTCTTTTTATATAAACGGAGTCCAAGAGTATATCCCTTGCTCTCTAAATACTTTGTCCTACCATCAGCAAAATCTCTCAAAACATTATTAGCAGATTTAAAAATCAATCCCGGAATTAACAAAATCATTTTTGAAAAAATTAAAAATGTGGTTGCAGATCTTGCAAGTGAAGATCGTCTTTATACGTTAATATTCGCCGAATGTCACTTACTCCCCAAATTGTTTTTCAATCATTTAATGATGAAATAAGAGGTTTAGCAGATAATGGAGGCGAAAACAAGGCCAATCTCCGATTTGCTAATCACGTGTTGGTATTTATGGTCAAAAGTATAAAAACAAATTATAAACAACCCATTGCATACTATTTTACGAATAGTTTGAAATCAATGGAGTTTAAAAAAAATATAAAAGAAGTAATTTGTCACGTCAATTCAACGGGATTGAGAACAGTGTGCGACCAAGGGTCTTCTAACGCAGCCGCTATAAATAGTCTTGTTGAAGAAACAAACAAAAGGAATGGCGAAGAGACATTTTTGAAGTACAAAACTTACCAATAATTCCCATCTATGATGTGCCTCACCTCTTAAAGGGGATAAGAAATAATATCTTAATGAAAGACTTAATTTATACAGACCCAAAAGATAAAATCTAAAAAAGAGTAAAATGGTGCTACTTTCAACAAATTTATGAAGCAGACAAATCATTTGGAGAGTTGAGGTGCATCCCAAAATTAACAGAAGAACATGTTGTTTCCGAAAAAAATTCTAAAATGCGCGTCAAACTTGCTAGTCAAGTGTTCAGTCACAACGTTGCTGTTGCGACTGAACATTTGACTGCAAGAAATAATTTGCCAGCGGAATGTAGGGACGTCATTCCTTTTGTTTTGATGATGGACAAACTCTTCGATTCCTGAAACGCCAGTACATTCCATGTTAATAATGGAAAGATTTTTAGAGCAGCTGTGAAAAAAAAATTCACCCCATCACAAGTTATGGCAGGACGCAAAACACATGTTGAAAACAGTTAAATTTGTAAACAGTAAAGGAGAATACTCTTCTGCACTTTCTGTCAAAATTTTTATTAAAACTATTGAAAGTGTTCAGACTTTGTGGAGTCACCTCAACGTAAAATACGGTATAGACACCCTTTTGACGAGGAACTTAAACCAGGACCCACTAGAAAACTTTTTTGGGGGCATTGGAAGTATTGGTGCTAGAAATACCAAACCCAATTTTGTAGCCTTTGAAGGAGCCTTCAAAACTTTGTTAATTAATAATTTAACCTCTAACCACGCCATAAACGCAAATTATGAGAAAGATGAAAATACTTGCTTAGAAAATTTACGTTTTTATTTAAATAAAGAAAACCAGGAAAAACCCAACATCACGGAAGAAACTCCAGCTACCACAGATATAAATATTAATATTGAAAATTATATAAATAATATTTCTAATATAAGCGACGAAGGCTCCGGACAAAGGCAGTACGTCTGTGGGTATTCAATAAAAAAATGTTCAACAAAAGTTAAAGGTTGTAAAACTTGTAAAAAAGAACTTCTGTCAAGTACCCCTCAAGAAGGTTGTGAATTTATAAAATTAAAAGAATATAATCCAAAAAAACAGTGGCTGGTGTGCCCCACATAGGTTGCATATGACTTATTTATTGACATACAAAATGGTGTCATAAATTATATCAAAGAGATTGATCCAAAAAAAGTGAAATTTAATATAAAATTACTAATTGATATATTTGTTAGTTATCAATTTAAATGTATAACTCATAAAGAAATATTAAAAGATACCATTGTTAATACAATTGTAGATCTTATGTTGTACAGCTGGTGCAGAACAGTTAATCGAATATTGTCTGGCAAAATAACTTATGAAGGGGACGATCCAATTAAAGTTGCTGCTCAAATATATTGTAAAACTCATAAATGAAACAATAATAAATAAAGTTTAAGAGAATGTTATTTGTTTTTTATTTTTAGTCCAGTTAGCCTACTTTAAAATAAAAAAGTTTGCTCTCACAACATATTTTCATCAATTGGAATGGAATAAAAAAATAGTTTGTTATTGAAAAATAAATATTAAGTGTTGTTCAATAAGAAAGTAATTTTAATTCCAATTGATGAATATATGTTGTGAGAACAAACTTTGTTCTATTTTAGCTGTATTACCAACGATTCAAAATTACGCGCCATGCGATTTCAAATATGCAAACAACCACCAGGGGTCACTACTTTCCATAGATTACAAAAAATCTCGCGAGATGGCTCTCTTTTCCTTTATGGCCTATTACTATACTCTTTGGTTGTGAATGTTGTGATTACATGTTGCGTACTTATAGTCGGATTTTTAATCAGACGGAGTAAACTGACAGATCGAATGTTGCCGCTTTTTTACAAAATGCAATTAATGTTGTGCCTAAATGATTTACTCAATTTAATCATTTCATGTCAGTGATCTAAAATCCAAAATATCTGTCTACTGTGTGTTTTTGCTACCTATTAAGGGGAACTAGAACACAAAAAATGGGACATAAATAAGAAACATGTTATTTTCATTATAATAATTTATTCACTATCGGAAGAATCGTCATCATCATCAGTCACATTTATCAAAAATCTGTCTCTAACAGTATCAATGTGGTCGTCGAGCTGGATGTCTGACAATTAACTGACGGTAATTTAAATGCTCTAACTAGGATGAGTTTCGAAGCTGAAAGTTATAAATTCAAAAGCATTTTTACTCCTTAAAAATGTTTTACTTGAATTCAATTTGATTGTTAATCACAAATCATTTCAATTGAAGATGGTTAAAGTTATTGCCTTAATAATCGTTTTTCCATTAAAAAAATTGTGTTATTACGTGGCAGACAAATGCATATGGATTGTTGTCAGATAATAATGAACCTTTTACATTAGTTTCTCATTAATTGCCCTATTAATTAAATCTCAAAGACTTTAGTACCATTATCGAATTACTCACTAATTGAATAAACAACTCTTTTATTAAATTTTATCTCTTTTATTAAAAAGTTTATCAAGTAATTAACATACGACCCAATTGATAAAGACGGTGAGATCGAGTTACTATTCACAGATCAATATTTACATTCTAGGTTTTTGAGATGACTTTGACTTTCCAAAGTACATATACATATGTGTTCCTTCTGACATTACTGGAGGAAGGCGGGGCGGCTGCGACGATCCGAACATATTCGTTTTATATTTATCCGGCTTCGGCGGAAGAGGAGGAACCGGTCGTTCCATGCTAGACCTGTAATTATTTGAAATTTATCAATTTCGGCTTACTTTAATCTATTCAAACAAACCATTATATTCAAACAAACATAACATCAAATTATCAAGTAATAACGCTTATCAGACCAAAAACGCAGTGTTGACAATTATTTCTCCATTTTATTGCGACGTTTCAGCATGAATACAGCTGAAGAAATAATGTGAACTAAGATAATAATCTAACATCGTTATTCCTACATCATCGTAAAACAGGACATCAGTTTTGATTTGATGATGTTGGAATACAAAATATTGGATACAAAAAAGAATAGATTTAAGCATAATGTTTTAGAAATGGTTCACATTTGGTTAAATAATACTGTTAAGTTAAAGACGGATAGGGATGGTATGAATTGCGTTTATGATAATGTTATTGTTATTATCCTTTAAATTAAAATAGATGAAATAAAAATAAGTGTAAAGTTAACTTAATATCGAATTATCAAAAAAATATACTCCCGATTCCTTATCGGGTAAAAAATTAAGGCGCGCGCAGCGCGCAGTTCACATTCCTAGTGAAATATAAAAATAGCATTATATATGTTGGTTTTGAGTTTGATATTTGGTGTACAGATTCACACATGCGCGGTAGTATGCTTAATTATCTGTACCTTGACAGTATACAGCATATGTTCTATGTTTTTATTTAGTACGAATATGAAAAGTTTATTGTTAACCAGTTAGTATTCTTGCATTTATTAATTGTTTAATAGAAACTAGTAGTCAATTTGAGTATTTATAACAAATGATAATAATATTACTAATGAGTTGTCGAGTACTATGATGTGTCACGATAATGGTTATGTATAACCTATGTCGAGTAAGATCTAAAAATAATTACAACGACTTGATACTCGAATTTTATGATATGTCTGTTATATTTGTTTTGTATCCTAATAGATTACTTTTATTTATTTATTTATTCCAGCATACACGAGTCTACAGAGATGCAATTGCATCTGTACATAGAGCCGGAAAATATAATAATTTTTTAGCTTTGCCATATATTGGTATCTGTACTCTATGGTATTTTTCAGTAGTTAAGCTCTAAAATTCCAGGTGGCGAATACGTCGTCCCCATAAGAATACATGACCCGCTTTCAGTAGTACAAGCTTTGACCACCAGGTGGTGTCGTGCAATTGCCAGATACCAATATTAAATAATTACAAAATATAAAATTTGATATTATATACTAATACTGGGTAACAAAAAATAAAGTTATATCAATATATGAGTCTTATATGAATATAGTACAATAATAGTTACAATATAGTATAATAACTATTGAATAGTTATACTTCTAATCCAGGATTTTAATTTATTACTTAACGTTTTGTGTTTACAAGTTAGTATTTTTAGTTCATTAGGGAGTAAATTATAATATTTAATGGCTATATAATATGCATTTTTAACCCTAATTGACTTTAAGGCGAGGCTTAAAAAAATGGCTACGTATTGTGTGAACTTTTGATATATGTATACAAATGTTATAATTGTGTGGATCCCAACTACTTTTACAAATACAATGGAAAGTGCACACTAAAAGTAGTTCTTTTTTGACACCAGACGTCGTGACCAAAGTGGTCCGTTGTCAATACATACACGCTACAAATGCTTAGTTTTAAAGGTTGTGTAGGTACTTCACTAGCGTATCTGATTTCAAATTGTGTGAAATTATTTACATATAATACACTCTATACTTACTGTTTCGACTGTTGCCCAGGTTTTTTGTCATCGATTTTAGAGGTAGAAGGCCTCGGCGGAATAGGTGGTGGCACGTCCATTTCTTATTCGAACACTTCTACAAACATTTTAAAAAAATTAACGCACATTCAAGTACTTTCTTTATTAATCAACTTCCGCTAATTATAAGAATACTAAATTAAAGGTAGAAAAATTATACGAAATTTCAAAGTAGGTATCCTAAATTGAAGATTTAGACTTACGTGTATTTCAGGTGCAAGATACTTCTTAAATGACTGCTTAAGACTTTCATAGTCTTAAGAAGAACTTTGTTTTTCGTTTTAAGATTGATAAAATTTTACGATCAATAAAATTCTTGAAGATAACTGATTGAGTTCATGAAAGTCGTAAAAATCTTGACATTTTTCGTAATCTATATAAACATGTCTGCTGATTGAATTTTTTAGTGATAATTCCACCACTAATGATCTTCAGTTAAAAAATTGTCAGGGTAAAGTCGGGTAAAATGGAATAGACCGGTGTATGTAATCAGATATCCCGTTTTGCCCCGCTTTACCCGATAAATATAGATTTCAACTAATTCACCCTAAACGTCATCCCTTCAACTTTTCACTACTTTCAAGTACAAAGCATTCGATATATTGCTTCTTACTCTTGACTTGTTTTTATAAAAACCCGTATGATAAGCGTCACAAAAAAGTTCCAAAAGAGTCACAAAATTTTATTAGGTCGTATATAAGTAGCAAAGATACGTTGCGTGTTATCCTCCCACTGTTTCAAAATAGTTTCAAAAAACACAAAAATTTTATAGAAAAAAATCAAAAACTGTTATTAAATTTTTTTCGGAGTCTCTATGGCTATATTTGAAACATCGTTTCAAAATCAAATTTTATTTAAAAGAATTTTTCACGAAAATTTAAAAATACTTAACTCTTGTTTAAAAAATTTTTTACACGGAATGTACCGCTCGCGATTTTCCATTTCCCATTTAAATAACATGGGAAAATTTGATTTTTAAGTTTGGAATTTTGTAGCTCTGCAACGAGTCATCAAAATGATAAGACTATGACAAATTCTTGTAGGAAATTGAACGCTCTACAAAAAAGATCTCTTATAAATTTTTGATAAATGCACTCCCTTAAAAGTTATTCAAAGTCAAAGTTTTATCTATTGTAAATTGTAAAACATTTTCACTTTTTTGGAGTATATCTATCATACTTACTGCATTTTTTGATACAAATTAGCTCTTTTAAAACTTTTCTGGGTTTCACAACTTTTTTGAACTATATTTCAACGGTTGATATATTTAAAAAAAAAAGCGTTTTTAGATGCTAGTTATTAAAATCAAAATTCTAAAGAATATTTTTTGTTGTTTCCTACCTTTTCTTTCAACTTTGACTGTAAGGAGCATTCATTTACCAGTGTTCATTAATGCATTAAATGATTAAATTAACATAAATGTGAGGTACGCATCAATTTATATTAAAGAAAACTACCTGTAAATTCTGGACATTTATTTAAACCAAAATTAAGATTATAGACTTGATGTCCACGTATTCGATGAAGAATGATGATAATTTGAATTGGTTGCATCATTTTAAATTTTTGAAGCCACTAAAATTAACTAGCATGACCGGTAATTATCGTTTCTGCACTCACCTTGCAATGATAAAAAATAGGTCTTATCTCAGTCGTAAAACTTGAGCTGATAATGTAGGTCTGGTGACCGAGATTAATGAATTGCAATGCTGCACAAATTTTATTAAAATAATATACTAAGAGTTTTCCAATTATTTATAGATTAGGAATTGTAATAGCTTTTCAAACAGTGAACAATGATGTTGAATTAAATTAAATATAAGTAACCCGCTGAAAGTAATTCTAGAAAACGTTTTACAACAGACAATGTTTCGGCTTGAGAATATTTACTAGTAAAATTATTTGCATTTTATTCATAGTCACATCTTTTGAACTTTTTATGAATGAGTCAAATACTTCACTATAATGTGAAAGTTGGTATCATTATTTCGTTAATTGACATTTCGATCTGTCAGTTTACTCCATCTGATTAAAAATCCGACTTTACTGTTTATGTAAAGTAAAGATTTTGACCTTTGTTTTAAAATTAAAAATGGATGAAAAGACTGTGCGTGATATCAATAGTGGAGGCAGAAAAGCAAAAACGCAATATCCAAGACCGACGAAAGCGTAAGTATTTCAAAAAAATTCACTGTTTCGCAAACTATACTACTGTTTCGTTGCTAGGATTTTGATGATATCTTACTAATTTATGTCTCTCTTATCTTTTTAGGTACACGGATATCCCTTAGGATTAAGTTTTCAAATTCCTTGCAGACACAAGAGTTACTTGCAACTTTATTCTTGGTTTAAAAGTTATCCTCCGATGGTGAAATCCGCCCTTAGAGTATAACCTGTGGTATAATAATAGTTATAAAACTAAAGATTTTGTAAACAATGATGTTTTATTTTTAAAATTTCAAAACAAAAGGGCATATTTAAAAATGTTTCATAACTAACAGACTTATTTCCAAATAGTTTCATAACTAATGGGCTTATTTCATGCACTTTACACCAAAAGGGCACATTTCCAATAAATACAAAATTGTTAGAATAAAAACTTTAAGCGTTTTAGAACGAAATGACCTTAACAACAGATCAAACGAGCTGTATTTGGAATTTTTGTTAAAATCTAAGTAATATTTCACAAATATCTGGCTGTTTATTAAAACAAATCATACAAGAACTTTATTTTAAAACCGGCAATTTCATATTTAGACCCCTATCATCTCTTCGCTGGTGTTATTTTATGCTTGCTGTAGTTTTATTTTTAGTCCCCGAGGTACGCAGGAGATTCGACGACGCATTCAAAAATGAGAAATGACCTAAATAATTATAGAAGTAGAGTTTGCGACTCCAGTGAAGCAATCGGAGAACACTACCACGAGATATGAGAATAGAGCAAAATCGTTACCTGGAATTCTTGATATTAAAAAAACCCATGATGCTCTCCAGACATTTTTATTAGCGGAGAGAGAGAAAATTTACAAATTACGTAAAGCACAAGTATTTTTCTTGCATAGCCACATATCTTAACACAATCAATATTATCCGGTTTGGAAGCAAGACGATAACAACACCTAAATAGCTGATGTAGCATTGACCAACACAATGTTAGAGACTTTAGATTATCGCTTCCCATATCACGGACTTGTTGATAGTCGCGTCGCTGCTTGACCCACGGTTCTAAAACTTGAAGTCCATCACAGATTTTTAAGAAGCCAAAGATATGATCAAAGCGGGGTTTCGGTCATCTTATGATAATTCCGTTTTAAAGATTCAAGAAAGCCACGTAAGCACACCAGCGTCGTCCCTCGAAACAATTACTACAGCTATTCAAAACAGAAGCCACCATAGTCATTTCAATCATAACATATCACTTTAGCGCAAAAATGTTCACCTGCTTGGGAGTTATAACTAGTGACGATACAAACAAAATCAAAACATAACTCATCTCCTCCCTTCTCAGCTCACAAGTACTGAAGTTCTGAATACTGGAAGGGTTTCCATAAACAGGACTTATAGCCCAATCGGCTTAGAATTCAAATCGGATTTAATTCTTACAAAAGGTTTTATTGTTTTAATAGCTGCGTTTGTTGCCAAATATGACTATCCTAGGTTTTCACCCTCGGCGGAGGTGTGCTTAAGTGGTGGGGGGTAAAAATGAACCCCAAAAGGGGTATTTTTGTGGTTTTTCGGTTATATCTCGTAAAGGACTTACAATATCTAAAACTATTGTCATAAAACTTGGAGGGCATTTAATCCTGCACACAATAAGACCAGATTCATATTTTTTGGACTACCCGTTCTCATGCTTTATTAGCTCATCAAAGTTGGATAAAGGGTCTAGCAGGCTAAGCGAACAAGAGTGGCCTCCTAATAACACTATGCTTAATATAAGTCCTTGATCTTCTTTTATTTTCGAGTTGTTTAGGATAATGTCAAAAAATTAGGGTATCACTGAAAGTGTCATATTTTCTAAACCGTTCAAGTTAGATCAACCTAACAAAATCATGTTTAATAATAATAAAATAGACTACTGCGAGATATAACCGAAAAATCGCAAAAATATCCCTTTTTGGATACATTTTTACCCCCCACCACTTATGCACACCTTCGCCGAGGGGGAAAACTTAAGATAGTCTTATTTAGCAACAAATGAAGCTATTAAAACAATAAAATCTCGTGTAGGATTTCAATCCGATTTGAATTTTGTGTTGGTTTTATTCTATTGACCTATTAGAAAGTATTGGAATAACGGAGTTAATACAAGTAGACAGACAGACACATACTTTATTGCACACCATAGATGATACAAAAACATTACAATAACAGACAAGGAGAGAAAACAGAAATTTACAAAAAGGCGGCCTTATTGCTAAGGTAGCAATCTCTTCCAGGCAACCTTTGGGTAGGAAAAAAAATACAGCAGAGTAGGGTGGTGGCTAACAATTAAAATAAATATATATATATGTTTATATACACTTGTCCGCAAACATAAAGGTTCACCTCATTTTTTCCAATAACTAAAAAACTACACATCCTAGCTCTTTGAATTAAAAATAATCAATAAGTAATTTTAATAACTCTTAAAATAAACCACAGTTTATTAAAAATAACCTTTTATTTATTTGAAAATGAAAAGATAACAAAAATTAGGGAACTTCTTTCGAACAAAATAATTTACTTTTTTAATTTTTTATAAAAAGGTATGGTACTGCAAGGTGTCCTCTAGGGGGCAGTAATAAAACAGCAGCTGGATTCTTTGCGATTTCTTGATTATAATTAACAACAGCTTCTTCGTAATTACAATCATTTACTTCGTTAATAAATTCACAGCTGAACAACTAAGACACCTTTTTTTATAGTGCTATTGCACGCCTATCATCGAATACAATTATATCGCGGGCTAAGATTATTAATCCGCAAAGAACAAATATTCAATCCGCCACGATCAAACAATGAATGGCGCAAGACCAGATCTTCAATCATTTCGAATCTTGACATCGAATACCATTTCAAACCTTTGAAATTGATATTCGAATTATCTTCTTCGAAATGATCGAATGAGAAAGAAGTTGCGTTATGCCCGATCCTCTGTGAAGGTCTGCATACCACAACTGCCTCCCCCCCATTGAAAAATTTCCGATCGGTCGAACTTCCTATACGATGGCCCTAAGTTTTTTAATCCATCGGGGTGGCCTTGAAGTAACATCTCTGGCCTTGAAGTAGCATCTCTCTGGGCTGCATTGGATCAGGTGGTCGGGTCGGTCTTCTTTCTTCCATCAGGATAAAGATCTTCTTTGTTCGGATGATGGGGAAATAAGACCGAATATTAATAGCTCCTATCAAACCCGCACCTGTCCCTAACTAACAATTAAAAGGAGTAAACAAGTGTTAGCTCGACGCTGCACACCCGGGTACTGCCTTTATGAACATGAAGCCGAAGGTCACCAGGTGGTGGTGGACCCTGACTCCAAGTCAAAGACGCGGACTTAAAAAATTTCAAAACCGCACATTAACACACGCGCCTAACTTCGAAGCTACGGGTGTCTTCAGCGTCGTTGCTCGAAGTCCATATGACATGAAAAACAAATAAAACAGATCAGAACACAATAACAAAAATCTGAAAACAGAGCATTAGTGAAACTGGGAAAATATTTATATGCATGTGCATATTCCTTACATTGCACCTATACATGCATTCCCATAATGCCCCATATTCCCATAATGTCTCCATATATTACCATAACGTCCCTTTATTACCGAAACGTCCTTGTACCATAATGCCCTTATCACAGTATGCCCAAAAGATATAACATGTGAGTGCACAAAATTGCATTGACCTCACCCTCACATGCATATTTTGTCGGAGTGCCCATGTTATGGCCTCACAGGCGGAGGACCACTGAGTGTGAGGGCCAACATAAACCCTCCTCCCCTCCTTAATTGGAAAAAGGGAGTTTTTCCCATGCGGACCTCGCTGAAAAGAAAATTAATGAAAAGAGGCCAATAACAAAGGAGGGCCATTGAGAGGGGACATGAACCATGTCACTCTCCCCTTTCCATGGTCCTTCCATTGAAACTCCTGCACCTGATATGTAGCACTCCGTACAAATAAGGGCTTGAAACTCGCGGCGTAGCACCAGCGTCTTGATACGGCTTATAACTTGCTGCTGCACGGCGAGGGCCTCAGCTAACGATGGAAGAGGTTGGGATGCTCAGCTTCGGACGCCCATCATATTCGCCAACATAAGCGAAGGCAGAACCGAGCCGGAGACTTCCCGCATTCTTCCATTCACAATCCATCGTTGTCTTCATTTCACTACGAACAGAACACAAGTAACATTAACACAAAAAAAAACTAACTAACAGCCCAGGGATGTTTTTTATTAATATTATCTGCTAAAAATGATAGATTTTTAATAAAATTTAGAAAAATTATACAAAGAAAATTTTTGCTATGACATGACAGTGACATGACTGACGTATAGAATGCCATCAACAAATAACCATTTTTTTTTTAAATTTAGGCAAAGGTAAATTAATTGGCATTGGCGTACACCGCCCCTTTTATCCCAGAAAGATTGATGAATGAATCAATCACAAACCCCAATGAAAAAAGAAAAACATTACCATAAACCGAAATATGGAGTCTGTGACATCTTTCTTTATCACAACAAACTTACGTCATAATATTAATCAAGATCTGAAACATAAAAGAATATTAACACAATATCATGGAAAAAATTCTACACAACGCAGAACAAAAACATGAAGAAAAAACATGCGTCATTGTCTCAAGACCAATCGTTTCATACGATTAGGATGGACCACAAATTGAAGTGCCGATGAGAATCTCTTCACCACATAAGAATATCTTGAAATTCTTCTGACGACACGAAAAGGACCCTGGAAGAACCGCATTAATTTAACAGATCTTCCTGTAACTCTTCTTGGTACAAAAATTAATACTTTGTCCCCTTCATTAAATAAAATTGGTTAAATCCTTTTATTGTAGTTCCTTATTTGCCTCACTTGTGCCTTCTTTATATTATTTACAGCTTTACGAATAAGCATCTTAGAGAATTCTTGCCTTTGAGACATATTTCCCAACAATCCAGTGCAATTTATATTCAAAGTTCTTTCTTCTTGCGTAGAATCTTCTCTTGCATGTAATAAGAGATAGGGTGACATGCCAGTGGAGCTCTGCTTGCTCGTATTGTAAGCGTGTACCACCAATGGAACAACCGCACACCAGTCACGTTGATTTGGTGAACAATACTTTGCTAACATGTCAGTGATAGTCCTGTTGAAGCGTTCCACTAACCCATTGGTCTGTGGGTGAAAAGAAGTAGTATGGGTTAATTTAGCACCAAAAGATTCCACCGTTTCCTTCACAGCATGAGCGGTAAAGACAGTTCCTCTGTCAGTTAATATCGTCTGAACTGCTCCTAATCTGCAAAAAATTTCCTCAATAAGAAAATTGCATATCACATCAGCATTCACTCTTGGTACCGCTTTACAGATAGCATATTTAGACAGGAACTCAACTGCCACAATTATATACTCATTACCTCTATAGGATCTTTTGAACGGACCCAGAATATCCACTCCCACTCTTTCTAAAATATTTTTCACTTCAATAGGGTGAAGTTCCATTCTTGTTTTCGTGGTTGCCCGCTCTTGACAAATTAAACAAGATTTTACATACCTCTCTATACTTTTCAAAGCTCCAGACATGAAATATTTATTTTTGAATTTTTCAAATGTTTTTGTGAGGCCTAAGTGACCTCCTAAATATGGGTCATCATGCAATCTTTCCATCACATTTGAAAATAATTCACGTGCCAATACAAGTCTTTTCCTATCTTGACCATGGCATTTATCCACTCTGTAAATAAGATTATTAATCATAATATATGATTTATAGGAAGAGCTATTACCATTATTTATTTTAGCTCTAATATTAATGCAAAATTCATCACTTTCTTGAGCGTTCATATGCATGGATACATCACATGGAAAAATTTCTAAATCCTCAGGGACAGCCTGAACCTCTGAAGTGATAGATCTTTCCTTTTCCAATGGATTTCGGCTTAAGAAATCTGCCACCACATTTTCACGTCCCGGGCAGTGTACAACTTCGAAATCCCATTCCTGGATGGCTAATGCCCATCTGGCCAGTCTACTAGTAGTATCCTTTTTTGTGGTCAACCAACATAATGCTTTATGATCAGTGACAACCTGGAATCGAAGACCAAATAAATATTGACGAAAATAATTCAAGGCCCAGATCAAACCCAGACATTCCTTCTCAGTGGTTGTATAACGGGTTTCAGGGTCTGAAAGTCTTCGTGATGCATAGGCTATCGGTCTCATAACATCATATCCTTGAGCCAAATATGCACCTAATGCCAAATCAGAGGCATCAATGTATAACCGGGTGGTTCACTGCTGAAATAAGATAAAATAGGTGGATTACACAGCTTGTTCTTTAGAAGTTCAAATGCCTGCTGTTGTTGCTCCTGCCAAATAAACTTTGTATTTTTCTTTAGTAGAGAAGTGAGTGGCTGTGCAATCTCAGCGAAATTCTCCACAAATTTTCTATAATACGAGAATAAACCAAGTACTTTCTTTATTTCCTTGAAAGTGGTTGGTGGCTTTACCTCTTTAATGGCTTGGGTTTTCCTTGGGTCGGGTTTAAATCCATTGCCCGAAATAAAATAACATAGCCGCTTGAATGAGACAGCCGGGACCGCGTCATGCCGTTGCGCGAGACAGCGACGGTGACGGTGGGTGCGCTATGCGGCATGCTTCACTTTATCATTAATTTATGAGTTAAATTCTCAGAGTTTATGGCTGAAGTGATGTTTTTTGTAAAGATAATGAATGTGTGGTCATGTGAAGTCCAAGTTTGATGTGTTTTAAAGCTTTAGTTTTTGTAAAATAAAGGTTCAACATGAAAAATTCGTATTTTTGAGTGTGTTTTTTTTTTCTTACACCTACTTCACAAAAATAAAAGGGTTTACCCAATATATTTTTACATTAAAATATAGTTTTTACCATCAGCTACCTGCCAAAGTTGTAAAAACATAGTATTCAGGAGAAAAATATTTTTAATTTAGCTCTCAAACATTGTACGCGTTCATTGCACGCGTCGTCGAAAGTTACTTCAATTTACTTATTTTTTACTTACAATGCCGCAAAGATATTACCGAAATATTATTGTTTGCTGAAAGATTGTTTCAAAATGAATCTATCCTGAGAAAGTCACTGCGATATGTTAAGCCGTTACTGAGCAATTCAATAAAAACTATGGGTACTGCTATTCTCATAGGAAAATGCCGGAACTGCCCGGAACACACGGGGCGAAAACTCGCCAAGTTTTCAAGTCTTTTACAGGCGTTATGCTATAGTGTATTCTTATTCTTAGTGTAGTATTTTATGCGGTTTTTTAATGAATAAGTAGCTTTTGTAATGAAAGTCTTGTTTTTTATTTATTTTTGAACTAAGACTGGAATATTACTGTCATTGACAAAATAACCGGTTTTTTCTAGAACAAGTGGCTTGTGTATTGAAAGTCTATGTTTTTATTTATTTTTGAACTGAGAGTGGAATACTATTGTGCATTATAAATGTTATTAATAAAAACCGGTTATTTCAAGGAGTAGGAGATAGCTTTGTTAATGAAAGACATTACATTTTACTAAGAAATATATTGAATCATATCATTGAGTCATTAAACCTTTAATCTAAATTACATTGAAATTTAAATTACAATGACTACTGATTATATATTTATATATACACATACATATATATATATATATATTATATATATAGCCTTTTTAAGTACGTTTTTTAAGGGGATGTTCAGACCATCAAATTGAACAACTTTCATTATGGGCCCAACCCTGGGAAACGAAAAAAAAAATCAGCTGTTTCATACATTTGAGTCGGGTAGGTATTGCAGATTTGTATGGAACAGCAAATTTTTTTTTTCGTTGCTCAAGGTTGGTCAATCAGTAGTCATTCATATCGATCAGACCCTTTGTGATTCGTGAGATTTACCTAGGTACTACTTTGTGAGACAAATAAAAAAGAATAAAAAACAATGAATGTGATTTTTGATAAACTTTAAAGATTTATCAAAAATCACATTCATTATTTTTCGACATGAATGACTACTGATTCGGGTTGCCGATGGCCAAGTGGTAAGCCTTAAAGCACGATCCGACGCACAACCCTACTTTGCACTTCTCACATGACCATGTAGTGCGCGTCTCTTTTTTAGTTTTTTCGCACTGTTTGCACCGGTTCCTTTTTCTCTGCACCTGAACAGGAAAATGCCCTAAGGTTGCATCTTGGATAACTGGGATGGATTCTGAGATCGGTATTTTATATTTATTTATGATCTGCATAGTCAGGTCCCGCCGGTATTCCCGGTGCTTTAAGGTTGCATTCGAATGACGCGCAATGACGAAGGAATTGTGAATGGATACATTTAGTAAGCGTTTGAATACTTTCTTGTACCAGATCTTATTCCTCTTCCTTTCAATGGGAAAGGCCTCCAACAGTTGGTCCTTCTTGTCGACCCCGCCCATTGAAAGATTGTAGTCGAGGACTACTTGAGGTTTATATTTATATCGTCCATGTTTTTCTGTACCCCCCACTTGTACATTGTGAAAAGTTGATATGAGGGACACGATATTTGTGTCTCGCCAAACTACCACGGTCAAATCGTTCGTGTGGCTGTAGGCCACTTCTCCTTGTTGGAAGTTAGTTTTCGTCCTGCCTTTCAAAGAGTCAGGGACAAATTCCCTATTGATTCTTAACGTCCCCATCGTGTCCGTTTTTTGAGCCTTCAAAATGCGGGACAAGAGGGGCGAGTTGTAAAAATTGTCCATAACGAGGACGTGGCCCTTGTTCAGTAGTGGCCTCATCAAATTTAAAACGGTTTGACTCGTAGAATTTTGTGGTTCATTCAAATCCTGTTGAGCGTCATTGTTACCACTATTTTTACCGGAATAAAGTTTCATCTTCCACATGTAGCCAGTACGCGATTCGCAAAGTTCGTAGGTCTTTATACCTACCTGAGCCGCTTTATTGGAAATGAGTTGTGCAAAAGACAATCGCCCTTTCCACAACAAAAGCGACTCATCTATTGCTACGGTTTGCTCAGGTAGGTACAAAGAGCTGAACTTTTCATTCAAGTAGTCTACTACAGATTGAATTTTAGCTACTTTTTTTTCTACGCCGCGTAAATGGGTAATGGTACTGTTGTCGACAAAATGCAGACATTTTTTCATTAAAATGAAAATGTGGTATGGCATTATAGATTTAAAATCGCCAGTTTTTAAAAATGGGGATTTGGGATACCAGTACTCCATTTCCACAGGGTTCGGAATCAAACTTTGGAGCATTAGTACCCCAAGAAACCTCCATATGTCATCTTTAGTGACAGGTTTCCACGATTTTTTTAATCTTGTAATTTTTGGTGCATTGGAAGATAAAAGTTTATCCGCATACAAATTCGTTTGTACAACCATTTGGTCTATTAGAGGCGAGTCAAAGAACTTTTCAAAAATGTCTAAATACGTCAATCCCTCAGTCGAAAACGTAGGGCCAGCTTCACCAGTAAAAACTTCTTTGACGCCAGTAAATGTGCTGGGATCATTGCTCCAGTCAAACTGCACCATATCGGCGTCCGCTATGGCTCGTAGAGCAGCTGCATCTTCTTGATCCATTTGCTCGAGCTGTGCGGCAACCGCTTCCGGCAAGTCGTCCGAGTTGGTGGGGTAGTTGGACGCATCTCTGGGCAAATTCAGCGGCACGGCTTCATCATCCAGATAATCACCATCCAAATCCTCCTCTTCGCTGCCAGAGTCGAACAACATGCTCTCAATCGCTGCTGTATCTTGCAACACGTTGTCTAAAAATAAAACATCAAGTTTTGAACAAGAACGAATTATATTATTATTCAAAAAAGGGGTTAAGTTTAAATCCAACATACAATGACGAGTTCGCTCGGGACGTTGAAACCCGGAACTGGACGGTGCTTGCTCCTCAGCAGGATGTGGTGAGCTAGACAACAGCGGTGCCACATTCGAAGGTGATGCCCTGGCACTGGATGCTGAAATTAATTTTTAATTAATTCAAGTTCAAATATATCAACATCAAATTATAAATTTACATAAAATACTTACCGGGTGTAAAACCGAGAAAATCGACTTCAAAGGCCTCGTCACCTGCAGCGTCTAGCCGCCTTCCAATTTTTGAAAGAGCCGTCTGCGGACTGTCGCTCGGTGTAAATGACGTGCTAGGCGCTAAAGTATAAATACAGTTTGATTAATGTCCAATTATGTAGGATAATAGGAAAGAGGGAGTCTATGTGTGAAGTTCTGCTACTTACTTGGAGATGCGAATCCAGCCATATGTATTGTAGTAAAACTACTGGTTGCACTCAATTTAGTTTGTACAGCCCGCAATGTACTGGAGGGTGTCAGGACTCTTAGCTTTCTGCAAAGTTGAATAGTGATTAATAAAGATATTGATAAATAAAGAATTTTTATATGATAAGTATGTACAACTTACTTAGCCGGAGGAGGAGGAGGAGAAGAAGTACCAGACATCTCCACATCTACCGCAGTTTCCACCTCTTTTGGCCCCTCTGCACCTAATTAGCATTTAGTACACATAAAATTTCTGAAATATACAACGTGTAACGGAAAGGAGGTATCAACCCTGAAGGAATGTGCACTTGAAACTGAACGACTTTCCCTAAGAAACATAGTTCGAAATATGAAAAAAAAATTTGGACCTCGCATAGTAAATCAATCAGCTCACAAACTTTTTTTTTCATATTTCGAACTACGTTTCTAAGGGAAAGTTGTTCAGTTTCAAGAGGACATTTACCTCCTTCAGGGTTGATACCTCCTTTCCGTTACACGTTGTGTAGTAAAACAATACACAATTGCTGATACCAACCCTCTTGGACTGTCGGCCGCTCTTGGATCCGAGACTGCACTTGGGCCACACTTTGTCCTGGCTCGTCATCTGGGAATAAATGATGTGTAGTAGTACACATATAAAATTTCTGAAATATATAGTAAAACAATACACAATTGCTGAACCAACCTTTTCTTCTCAGAGGCCCGGATATGGTAATAAGTGGAGGAGGCGTTTGGACTCGAGGCTGCACCTGGGCCGTATTTTGTCCTGGCTCGTCATCTGGAAATAAATGATGTGTAGTTGTACACATATAAAATTTCTGAAATATATAGTAAAACAATACGCAATTGCTGAAACCAACCCTCTTGGACTGACGGCAGCTCTTGGACAGCCGGTCCGGTCCGGTTTGGTTCTTCATCGTCTTCTGCAAATAAATTATTAAAAATCATAATCATCGTTAAATCATAATAATTTTTGTACAAGCTTAGTCATTTTATCAGAAGGTAACTAACCTTCCCAAGGTTGCCGCACTCTCGCGGGTGGTACAGCGGGTGTACCTGGTACCAGAGGGCACGGCCCCCTTTCAGGCGATGACCTCCTGAAAATAATAATTTAAAACATAAATCATAAAAACATAAGAAA
Organism: Aproaerema taeniolella; assembly: GCA_949987775.1. Classification (NCBI taxonomy): domain Eukaryota; kingdom Metazoa; phylum Arthropoda; class Insecta; order Lepidoptera; family Gelechiidae; genus Aproaerema; species Aproaerema taeniolella. The sequence goes on from OX465264.1 coordinate 11,116,513, forward strand.
ACTAAATAAGTAATAAATTAACCATTTCAAGTAAAATAATTTACCCTTTTTTTTTCCGCTTCGATTGCGGTGCGTCAGGCATCATAAAACGACCTATCTGCTTTGCCTCCCTAAGGCTAGCCAGCCTAGCTCGCTCCTCAGCAGATAGGCGTTGTATGTGCTTTTTTTCGGCGGCTTTTGCCCGCTTAACTTTCAGCAGCTCAGTCGAAAGCGATGGCCTGAAATAGTAATATACGAAAATATAATATAAGTCTATACAATCTAGAAAGTATACGTTAGTAAAATGTCATTTGCTTACCCTGCTGAGCTGCTAGATCCACTCTGGTCAATCGGGCTAAAAATGAAAGAAAAATTTAGATTTTTTTTCAAGTACCTACTTAATCTTAATAAAGTAAGCAAAAAGCATCACACACATTCCATAATCGAGCGATCGCACAACACGCCCACGCCCACGCCCGGCACCGCGTCCCCGTGTAACAACACCTCCAGCAGCACCACCACCACCACCACGTCGTCCACCTCTCGCAACCCGTGCACCGCGACCACGACTTCTGGAAGGATCGGGTTCTGGGCTACTGGGTGCAGGACTAGGGCCAGGCCAGGACGACATGGCTATTCAATTCTGTTTAAAAGAATAGCATGTTAATTCATTCATTAAACATTTCACTTTAAAGAACCGGTAAGTGTACGACGCGGACGCGGTTATACAGGGTGTTTGGCAGCGGGTTTTACAAACGAAAATGGGGGGTAGGTGGGGTCGTCCCCTACCTATTTTGGCTATTAAAAAAAATCATAGGTGAACAGCTTTTTATTTAAAAAAAATCATCTTTTTAAAAAAATACCCATTTTTATACCTTTGAACCCATCTTTTTTTAAAAAAAGCTAGCTTCTAATTTTTTTTTGTTACTTTTAGACCATTGTAGACTCTAATAAACTTGATACTTATTTGCTGCAAGCTATTGCTAAAACCAAAGATTTAGGCCTCCAAAGCGAAAAAAAAATGGTCTAAGAGTAACAAAAAAAAATTTGAAGCTAGCTTTTTTTTAAAAAAAAGATAGATGGGTTCAAAGGTATAAAAATGGGTATTTTTTTTTATAAAATGCTGTTCACCTATGATTTTTTTTAATAGCCAAAATAGGTAGGTGACGACCCCACCTACCCCCCATTTTCGTTTGTAAAACCCTCTGCCGAACACCCTGTATATATAAGATTTTCTATGGCTTACAACTCAGCCACGGGCGCCCTATGGTGCCCGCAATAAAAAATGCTTCTTCCTACACATTCCAATCATAAAAAAAGGGGAAACGCATTTTCCAATCGATTTTTTTTAGTTTTTTTTCCAAGGAGTCCCATACGCTTTAATCCAAGCATATAAAATATATAATTTTTTTTATTAAAATCATCATATAACCATGTAACTTGCATTATCCGGTAAGTAAATGACGAGAACATTCGGTCAAGTAGAAATCGCCCCGTGTGTTTCAGCCTTGTGGTAAGAAAATGGCGGACCGGTTTTTAGTTCAGATGCAAAATTTATGATCTAGACTTCAATCGATGTATTTTTAAGATTTTATTTTTGGAATATCTTCGTTTTGAATCATTCAATCAGTACTTTGTCATAATTCACGGCCAAATTACAAGTAATTCGCTCAAAATATCTCGAAATATTTAGCAAGTGGAAAGGTGCGGTACTCGTATCGGGAAATACTGAAATTCACGTATTTTTTCGTTTCCCTGCAAGATAATATAAATGTATTTGAATTGTACATACCTTTTACAACAAACTTTTGCACCAACACTTACACCAAACACAAATATTTCGTTTTTATCACCAAAATTGCACTGCCCGTCTTCCCACTTTTTCGACAACGTTGACACGACCTTTGGACACGACTGTTTTTTTTATTTTATTTTTTCTTTCTATGTCTAAGTGAACTTTTTTGGCTTTGGATACTAGGACAATGTACCAGGAAACGACACGTTTCAAACACCACAGACAATTGTGGGTGGGTAGACTTAAAAAACATAGGAAAAAAAGTCTTGCCTATATTGGGATAGTGCGCCATCCCAGTCTCAATCTACTTGTATTTATCCTTGGGATGGCCCGCTATCCCAGTCTCGTTTAAGCGGCTAAAATTGATAACTCTGTAAAAGCAAACTTACATTTTGAAGGCTTAAGAGTGATATTAGCGTTCCGCAGTCGCTCAAATAATTTTTGTAAAACCTCTAAAAATTCTGAAAAACTCTTAGCATACAGGACTACGTTGTCCACATAGACAATAGCATTCTTATACCTCATATCGCCTATGATCTTGTCCATCATGCGTTGAAATACAGCTTGACTTGTACGCAAGCCAAAGGGTACCACATTGAACTCATATAAACCGGAACTTGTAATAAATGCGGTCTTCTCTTTTCCTGAACTGATGACAGATTGCCAGTACCCGCTGTTGAGGTCCAGCTCAGCGAAATACTTAGCTCCAGATAGATAATAATTATGTCGTCAATCACTGGTATTGGGTACGAATCCGTTATAATCTTTTTATTTAGACGTCGATAGTCAACACAAAACCTCCATGTTCCGTCTGGTTTTTTGACAAGTACAACAGGAGAAGCATATGAACTCTGGCTTTCCGAGATAATGCCAAGTTTTAACATTTCTTGTACTTGTGACTCAATTATGTCTCTTTGTACTGGGGACACTCTATAAGGTCTTGAAAATACAGGTTCTTCATCTTTAGTTTGAATGTGGACCGGAATGATACTACATCGGCCCAATTGGTGATTCTCGAAGGCAAATCGATCTTTGTATTTTATTAACAAGTCATGCAATGTCGTCCTCTGACTATCAATTAATTCTTCATTAATTATAAAAGAACCTTCAGTGGTACTTTGAAAATAATTAAAAAAAACATCGACACCCAAATTACAATCCATCGCTTCTGAAAAATAAACATAGTCGTTATTATGTAACTTTTCGCTATAAATCGCGTCTAATGAAGTTTTTTCATCATGTTTGGTTATAAAAGGAATAGAAGCTCCCTGTAGGCTCAAACATTGATTATTAAAATCAACACAAGCTTTAAATTCATTAAGAAAATTTTGTCCAAGAATCAATGGACAGGAAGGAATTAATACTGCCATTCCACGAAAAGTAACTTCTAATCCTCCAGGAAGTAATATTGGTGTTTCTATGTAACCTGCAACCTGAATCAAGTGATTATTAATTGCTCTAAGAGACATTGGTGGCGCAGATTTTAACGGAATGTTTAAAATATGGCACATAGATGCTGAAATACACGAAACAGCGGCACCAGTGTCTATGAGAGCTACCACCTTACGTTTGGCCGGATCATTCAATTGTAAAATAACCAAAGGTTTGCTCTTGTAACCAAATAGCTTCTTCTTAATGTCCTCTTCATCGGTTGAACCGTTTGGAGAAATGTGGTTCTGGTTACCAACCAATATTTCTTCTTGTTGGGGAACCGAGGATGGTGTAGACGGCTCTTCTACTGTTCCCCTTAGCGGAGCCGCCTGGCGTTTCCCGAGTCGCTTCCTGCTTGGTTCCGCGCTTGCCTTGGGCGGAAGTTGTATCTTCCTCGTGGGGCTGGCGAACCATTGCCACCCGGCCGCTGGCGCCAGTTAGGCGTGCTGTGGTCAACACGCTCTGCGCCTGGTGAAGGTCCTCCAGAGGAGGTCCCTGCCTCCGATTCTGGGGTCTGATGCGTTTCCGCACGGCGTGGTTCACGACCCGGAGTAAAAAACGGCGAATGCGACGTCGAGTCTTCAGAAGGGTTGCAGTGGCAATGAACTGTATTATTGCCATTATTTAAACTTATATTCAGCTGCTTTTCTGGTGTTTTAACATATAGCTCCGTCATCTGCTTAATCAGTTCCTTCAATTTATTTTTGTCACTATGTAGTGATGTGGCAAGCTTGGATTTAAAGAATGGACGTGTGGTCTTAATAAATTGTCTAATAAAAATATCATCTGGAATTTTCGCTTTTGTTGCCAATTCTTGTAAGGCATAGAAATATTCAAGTAAATTCTCGTCATTAAGTTGTTGTCGGTTGTAAAATTTTTCTTGGAAATTAACTGAAGATTGAAATTCCTCTAATAGCAAATTCTTCAGGTCGGCAAAGGTCTTGCATTGAGATATAATTGTTTTATAAAAGGATAAGGCCGGACCTGCTAGTACAGACTGTATTATAATTAATTTGTGTTCGTCCTCGAGTTTCTTAAGGATGGCCTGTGCCTCAAACTGGGCTAGAAACTCTTCAATGGAGTCATTAGTGCCACAAAACTTGGTCGACACATCCATATTAACCCGTTTAATGTCAACGCCCCCGCAGTGGAAAATACCGTTATGTCACCATACTAATTAAAAATCACCGGATTTCCGCAAAAAAATCTCATTTAACCTAACTAACCTATAATTATATTTAAAGTGTTATATATGTATCGAAAGCTAGATAAATTTGACATTTTATGGAATACTAGTCAACACTCTCACTTACTTGCACATTCCAGTATGTTTTTATATTTTTCTAATTGTTGATTTTTTTGCCGGCCCATCACAATTCATTCATAAATATCACTTAATTTATCATCACTCATCACATTTCACATACACTAACATAAAGCTTGACAGTTTAGGCTTCAATGTAACACGATTTAACCATAACAAAGCTTATAATTACTTCAATATAAATATTTATTTATCCCGCCGACACAGACGAGTGCCGTCCGCTTGTGAAACTATCATGGCGGGTGGCCCCGCGGAGTGTGAGGTACAAAAGTGTAAACTGTTATTTTTTTGGAGTGTAATGTTTTTTTATTTGATGTATTTCTTTTAGATAAATTGAATTATGTATTGTAATTGAATATTAAATATTGAATTAAATTTATTAAATACATATTATAATAAATAAAATCTTGCCTTTTTCAATTCGGTTTCGAGTGGGAGTAGATATTATAATTTTTCTTACAGATTCTAATTCTGGCTTTGCAAATGTTTTCTTTCTGACATTGCACGTAAGTTAGGGATTAAAGGTATGAGTGCATGTATGTATCTATAATATGAAAAATAAATGGCTCTAGGATATCGAGATAACAGACTCAAAGCTACAGAAAAAGGTACCTGTACTTCTAAAGGCATATTTTGGGAATTTGATAAGTCAAAAAACTTGGGTTTGGGTAAAAAAAATCTTTAATATTTGTTCTAGACTATACAATGAAGCATGAATAAAAAACAATGTGTTCGAGTTATAATATTGTTTTAATAAATAAAATAAAAATACAATGTTGATTCTTCCACGCTGGACTGGGAGTGAAAGAAAAACTTAGAATGTGCCAGCTGCCTACTCCTCCCAGGCATACTGTAAAAATAAGTAAATGAGACGTGAGGGTCTTGCTGTATCATGAGCAAAGGCTTACCACCTCTCACCATTACACAACATGTTCCATCTAATAATTCTCACCATTTGTGTCAAACGTGGCACCTTGAACCACCGAATAGAATAGAATAGAAAAAATCTTTATGTTATAGGACATTCAGGATGCCACTTAAAACAAGTCAAGATTACATGAAATACATACAAACAAACATTAAAGGATTTAAATACATACATACGCATTCGTTCTACTGACCCTACTGACTCTTCGCCTATTCGCAAAGGTGCAGTCTTCCTCAGAGAAGAACAGGCAAGAAACTCTAAGGGTGCTCTTTTTAATCGCATTACAAAGTTTCTTATTTTCTAATTTTGACTAATTCTGAAATAACTCTAGAGCTGAGCAGTTCATTCCCATGGCTGCTTGTCTGTTAGATAATCAGAAATTTTGTAATAGCCCTTTTTGCAAAGTTTTTGTTTCATTACTGTCTTAAATTTGTCTAAAGGTAAATTTTGAATGCACATGGGAATCTTATGCTCTGCCTACCCCGTTAGGGATTACAGGCGTGAGCGTATGTATGTATGTGTGTACAATGTTGATGGTTAGGTTAGAGATCTTCTACGTTAACAAGGCCCGCCCCTCCGCAAACTAGTTAAGATTAATTGACATTTGTCTATTTTGACAGTTTTTTTTTTTACTTTTACTTGTTGGAATGCTTAGATTAAAACTAAATGTAAAATATTTGTCTATTTTGACAGATTTTTTTTTTACTTTTACTTGTTGGAATGCTTAGATTAAAACTAAATGTAAAATATACCCTCCTCTTTCCTAAGTTGCTGCGCCTAAACTGGGTCCATGGTTGTACCATACAATACAAATATACTTTATTGCACAACAACATTACAGAATATGATACAGAGTAAAAGTTACATAATGGACAGTAAAGTTAGGGTGCAAAAGGCGGCCCCATTGCTAAGAAGCAATATCTAATTGGCAACCATAACCTTGTATCTAGACCTAAAATACCACGGAAAGCAATAAATTTTATGATTAACCAAACGTAGAAGATCTCTAACCAGTGAGAACATGTCAGGAAATGGTAGGAGGCAGGAACTGGCTGAACGTACCACAACAACCTCAATAGTCTAACCAGAGCGATGTATGAAGGGTCATTTTCTTGCCATGTGGATTTCCTTCTGCTTTTGTAGCTGATTGACGTGAGGGCCGCTCGTAACCTAATGAAATAATAGGTTGCGGACGGCCAGCACGCGAACCAGCTACGCACACAGATGAAAATCCACATGACATGAAAAAGACCTCAACGACAGGTGCAAAGCAATTTATATACTCATGGAAAAGATGGTGCAGCTTAGAACGTATATTGAATACGTACTCAATATGAGTACTTTTAACATACATACACATTACCCGCCTAGTACACGGTATGTTTTACATACATACATATTACACACAAAAACACCTTCAGCCCAAGTGAAAGTGTTAGAATTCTGCTTAGTACCACCAGATACTTCAATGTAAATATTTGGTTTTACTATGAAGCATCCGTTGACAATTGTCCTGTTCATTGAAAGAAGAAAGTTAGTAACGTTAAGTCAAAAAAACAAACACAGGCACGTGGCAATCAAATCTCGCTTATATACACTCATTTATATCACATTCAAAATGATAAACTGAAGAAAGTTATATGTCAATGACGACGCCGCGTATGACGAGCTTTTACGTCCCTACCGGTGAGCTGCGGAAAAGAGTGCCAATCTCTCCAGCAACCACCCGGGCATAAAAACTCGTCGCAGTTTTCGCATTTCAATGATACTTTCTTTTTTTTATCATTCCGAAGACAGATATGACAGTACCCTCTATTCACATTGGTTGTCAAATTTGGAACGTGAACAATGTCCCTGCGCAACCTTTGTTCCCTCGAATCGGTCGCTAGAGAATCTTGTGGTGAGGGGTGGCTATGTTTCATCACAAGAGCCTCAGCGAGCCGCTCGCGGAAGTTTCGGTGGGTCATCAGAGACTTTTCCCGACGTTGCAAAGATGCCACCAACATGATAAAGGCATTGAGCACACTGACATTCAGCAACCTTTTAAAAATTTTCATGTACCATTTCAAACATCTCTTTCTTTCCAACAAATACATGGAGAGTTTTTGATCTTTGAGATCAACACCTCCCATGGTATTGTTGTAATCTCGTACAGCAACGGGCTTTACGAGATCTCTTCCTGCCTTTCTGCCCACAAAAGTCTCCGCAGTGTGATAGGTGGAGATCATGTTCACCATTTTAGAGTCCTTCCATGCAATGCACGAAACGTCTCCACAATGGCGAGCGATGATGGTCCCCTTCGATACATTCTTTGGAGCCTTTGCGATATCCACCGGCACATGTTTGCGATTTGGACGCAATGTTCCCAAACAATCAAACCCCAAACTCTTCAGATACCTTGCCAACGATGGACAATTATAAAAATTATCCATAGTAACAAGGTGCCCTCGCCCTTCAAGGCCTTTCAACAAATCAAGTACCACTTGGGTACTCTTGCCCGCCAAGGCAGTACTAGGAGCGACTTCGTGGCGTTCAGAATTCTTGCCCGTGTAGATTTCAAACTTCCACAAATAACCAGTCTTTGATTCACATAATTCGTATGATTTAATTCCAAAACGCGCAGCCTTGGACCTTATAGCCTGGACCCAGGACAAACGCCCCTTATATAAGGTCAAAGACTCGTCTATTGCAATATCTTGATTAAGATTATACAATTTTGAAAATTTTGAATTTAAATGTCTAATGACTGGTGCAATCTTCACCAATTTCGCTGACAGCACCGTCCCGTCATTTTGCAGCAAACTCTGACTCACATCAGAATTGTCCGTAAAATGAATGAACTTGCCTAGCAAAATGTAGCGATTGAACGACATGAGCTGCCTAAACTTGGGCATTTGTAAGTAGCCGGTCGTTTTCCAATATTCATCCTGAGATGTCCGATGGTCTAATCCCATGAAAATATAAATTGAAAAAAATACGTACATTTCGTCTACATTAGTGTCCACCCACCGGTGCAGGCGAGATGACGCTTTCAGTGTCCCTGCCGTTCGTTTCTGCTCCATCACCTGCTTAGCATACCTATTGGTTTCCAGCACAATATGCTCCATGATATCTTTACTCCAAATACTTGTAAAAACATCATAAGGCGTATCGTAATCTTCGATAGGTCCAGGTGTAGGACCCGAAAATTCTTCGGAAACACCCCTGAAAGTATCAAAGTCACTCTGCCAGTCGAAATCAATAGATATATTAGGAAAACGATCTGCAACCTCATCCATTGCTCTCGTTACCCTATCAACGATGTTTCGCTCACGCTCTTCCAACTCCTCGTCGTCCGGAATGTCACGCGATACACCAGCGTTGGCAGCGAATTCGTCTAAATTAAACTCATCATCGAAGTCCGAGTCGAATTCACTACCAACGTTGTCCATTTGTATAGAACGCCCGCATGTTCGGGCCAACCCTGACGTGGATGGCTGGACATCAATTGCGTCAGAGACGGACACCGATGCGTCCACAGAAGCCACAGGCTGTTCCAGTCTAATGACCTCGGTGCCATTGCCATCGATGTTCGCCTGTGACGGAATTGGCGTTCTACATGAATGGCGTGGATCCTCATGAGATTCCGGCAGCACAACGTCATCCAACCATTTCCTGACATGTTCTAAATTGGATTCTACAGCCGCCTCCCCCTCTTCGACATCCAGTCCCATCGCCTGGACCCGCTCAGCAGCTGTAACACTGTAAAAAACATTATAACATATGAACTGAGAATTTGAAAAATCTTTTTTAAACAGATCGGCCATCATCTTAGAAAATTTTCCAGCTTCAATAGTAAATACAGATTTGGTCAATAAAGTTTTTTTTAATATGTTAATACAAGATTTAGAATCGCACTTACTGGATAGACTGCTGAAGCGTTTCTTTTTGGGGGAGAAGGCGTATAGAACCCCCTGGAGTCTTCATGACCCCAACAGCCTCGCCAACACGAAGGGAGCCCCTTGGAGTCCGGTTGACCTTGAAGGCCTTCGCGACCTGCGGTCTGCGAATAAAACAAATTAAAATTATCTTTAAGCCAGTAAAAGAGAATTGAAGGTTTTGCTGGATTGTGGGCAAAAAGCTAAATCCATTAACACTATGCATGTTATTGACTACTATTCTTCAGAATGTTTGGTCATTAGGTCCTCAGCCTTTCGCAACAGGGAATTTAGAATGCTTGTTTATGTACAAATAAAAAACATAAAACCGGAATATGAACCCTGCAGACATACATAAATAATCATGTTAATTATGTAAATTACCAGAATTACACACTTAACTGCAACCAATAATATACAAATACTTACAGACTCCAAACTTCCGGGGCGTCCCCTCGAGGCTGCGTCACCGGGCCGTCAGTAGCTGCAATTAGGCAGCGCCGGGCTCTCGAGCCCTCCAGTCTCGGTGTCACAGATCGTGACCGAGATCTGGACCGAGACCGAGACCGGGACATCGCGGCTCTGGCTCTAGCGATACTAAAAAACGGACACTATTATTGTACATATTTATAAATTAAAACAGTGTAACTACCACGGTTCATGTGATGCAGCCAGGTAACAGACGGACGGACAGCGGAATCTTAGTAATAGGGTCTCGTTTTCACCCTTAGGGCACAATATACAAAAAACAACTCACAATTATGTAATTATGCCTCACAATTTAATTTTTAAGCAAAATACACCGGCTTTACAAAAACCACAGAAATGCATTTTGTTCACGACTGTATCAAACCGCCATATTACACTACCAGTTCACTAAAATATAAATTTGACAAAACTCATTCGGTTTTCGAGAAAACTAATTAAAGATTCAAATTCCTTAATAAATTTGCAACAAATTAAATACGTTTTCATAACATTTTGAACAAATGAAGTCTATAAAACAAAAGAACGATTTCTAACATACCTATAATTTTTTGCACCTTTCCAAAGTTTTAAGGTTTTTTTACTGTGATATTTTATAGTACGCCTAAAATAAATTCATTTAACCAAATCTATATTTATTTCCCCGTAATTCTATATATAATACATAATATATGCACTTACCGTTTAAAAGATCTCGACATGTTTCTTCCACAATACGACACACTAATTTGTAGGCGAAATTGCAAATGGCGTAATTTCGGCGGCCCGAATTTGTATTTTTTTATTTACAACGTCTGTGCTCATTTCCTATTGGTTATAAAAATTAATTTTCGTTCAGAAATAGTTAATATTGGAATATGAATCGTTCATTGGTCAAAATGTGGCAAATAATGACGTAGAAAAAATTACCAAAGACAACCAAAAACTCTGTAGCCTAACGCAGTCTACAGGACACTAGCGGCACAAAATGTCCTGTAGACTAACGTAGTCTACAGGACATTTTACGGGTTAAAATAGGTTATTTTCAATTAATAAAATAAAAATTTTAGGTTTACTTAGCTTGTAATCCTGGGATCATTAAGCGCCTGACACCACTTGCAAGGTGTCCTCTAGGGGGCAGTAATAAAACAGCAGCTGGATTCTTTGCGATTTCTTGATTATAATTAACAACAGCTTCTTCGTAATTACAATCATTTACTTCGTTAATAAATTCACAGCTGAACAACTAAGACACCTTTTTTTATAGTGCTATTGCACGCCTATCATCGAATACAATTATATCGCGGGCTAAGATTATTAATCCGCAAAGAACAAATATTCAATCCGCCACGATCAAACAATGAATGGCGCAAGACCAGATCTTTAATCATTTCGAATCTTGACATCGAATACCATTTCAAACCTTTGAAATTGATATTCGAATTATCTTCTTCGAAATGATCGAATGAGAAAGAAGTTGCGTTATGCCCGATCCTCTGTGAAGGTCTGCATACCACAGTACCCACTTAAATTTAGTACCTTGTGTTTCCTCCACGGACTCTTCTTAAGGTTTGTATGCGATCAGGCATACTAAAAACCAAGTTCCTGAAGCGGTATTGAGGTATATTCTCCCACTCTTCAATAAGGGCCTGTTTTAAGGCTACAAGTGTCAGAGGTGATGGGTTTCGCTTCCTGACTAGCCTTCCGAGCTCGTCCCATGCATGCTCTATTGGATTCATGTCAGGACTCCTCGCTGGCCAGGCTATGAGATCGATACCGACTTCTTGAATGTATCGTCTCACAGATAATGCTGTATGAGGGCGAGCATTATCGTGCATAAGAAGTGAATTATCACCCATATTTGTAAGGAACGGAACTGCATGTTCATTCAGGATTTCCATTATGTACCTTTCCGCAGTTAGGTTGCCATTTTCAATGAAAACAAGGTCTGTTCGTCCTTCTGAACAAATGCCGGCCCAGACGTGAAGGGACCCGCCGCCATAGGAGACCGTTTGCTTAAAACATGCTTGAACAAAACGTTCTCCAGGACGTCGATACACCCTGTCCCTTCTATCGTTGACGTATAACGCAAATCTCGATTCGTCAGTAAACAATGCACGTGCCCAATCGTCTTCGACCCAAGTAGCGTGTTCCGTCGCAAAACGCAATCTTGCAATTTTATGATGATGTTCGAGTTTTGGACCCTGGGCTGGTCTATATGGTTTTAGGTTAGATTCTGCTAGGCGTCTTCTTACTGTATCATCACTAATATAATATGTCCTGGTCTGTAACAGATGGTGTTGGATCGCAACTGCTGTTAGATGTCGATTCCGTAGTGAAGTCGTGACGATAAAGTGATCTTCTCTGGCTGTTGTACACTTTGGACGACCGTTTCCTGGTCTTCTTAGATGTTGTCCAGTTTCTACATATCTTCTCAGCACTCTTTGGACCGTGGAAACCGTCACATCTCTGTTTCTGGCCACTCTGCGCTGGCTCAGTCCAAGCTCTAGCATGGTGATGATTCTGGTGCATTCTTCTAAGCTGAGAGGCATGACTTTATGCAAAATATTCAAACTGAATAATGAAAAATCATTTTCAAGCCCAATATTTATACATAATTCAAAACAAAGTCAAAAAGTCAAATTTGAAAAAAGGAATCTTAAATTTAAAATGAAACGTTTTTATTTCGTAAGTATTTTATAATGCAATTTCAGGATAAAATGTGAAAAAAAAGATTGCATGCAGTCCGCATATCTTCTCTCAGTTTCATTTCATAAGCAAAACAAGTTAACTTTATGATTTCTTAAAGATACCAACTGTTTTCAGGGTGACCCTTTATTTTTGCGGACGAATATATAACATAAACTACAGCTCTAATATTTAAGTACATAAAAGTAAAATTAAATCAAATACATAAATAATATTATATATACTAATACATACAATAAAAAAAATACTATGTAAGAAAGGAACATATTATGATAACAGAAAGGGTTCATTGGGTAGAGGAAACGGAGAGTCTTATTACCCGAAAGTAGCTTTAGAAACTTTACTGGCAATGCCTTATTCCACTAATACAATTGAAAGATCATTCAGCACACTCAGACGCATAAAAACGAGGCTACGATCAATTATAATAGAAGATAGATTAAATAGGCTTTGCATGCTCGGTATACATACAATAGTTAACGCTATGCGCGATTCTTTTACGCAAGACGGGCCGAGGAGACTTAAATTCACTTTAGACTGATTGGACTATGTCAACCTCCAATTGACTTTCTTCGTACTAAATTCAGAGAATAACTACGAGCATTCAACGCAAAAAATTATGGTTAATATTCTTGGTTAGAATATAGCATTAATGAGAATAAAGTGTATACTGCTTTGTGTAGGATGTTGGGCAAAGAAATGCGCGATCAAAATAAAGAATTAAAAACTACTGGAAGAAATTGTTAGGGCTCTTTAAAAACACGCGCAGTCTGCTGTTCATAATCAAAGTAAGGAGATGTTATATGCATATCTACATCAAGCGTCAACTGTCCCTGAACAAGTTTGTTACCCAACATGAAAAGGAAGTTGAAAAAAACAAAGGAACATTTATTGTAAATTATAGATGTCATACTGTATCTGGTACACCCAGCATTGCCTTTAAGAGGCCACAATAAAAATGTTGAATCAAAAAACAGTGGAAACTTTTTAGAACTGATTCAACTGTTTGCTAAAATAATTTTATTTCAAAATTTGTCACAAAGGGCATCTAACCTGAGTGGTAACATAAGCTTTGTGGTGGTCACCTACGATGTGTCCCATTATAGGAAAAAAAACTGGCCAAGTACGAGTCGGACTCGCGCGCAAAGGGTTACGTTCCATTATGTATAAAACGGAAAAAAATCATGTGAGTTGTTTGGCAGCCCCCTTAAATATTTGTGTTATTTTAATTTTATTATTTATTTTAAAGTGTTTATTACTAAACATTCTGTGAATATTACAAGTGTCTACCTGTTGCCGTTAAAATTAGCACAACATCACGTTTGTTGTATGGGATTGAGCAATTTTTTAGTATTTTTTTATCATAGCGGCAACAAAATACATCAACTGTGAAAATTTCAACTGTCTTGCTATCACGGTTCATGAGATTCAGCCTGGTGACAAACAGACGGACGACAGACGGACAGTGGAGCCTTAATAATAGGGTCCCGTTTTTAACCCTTTGGGTGCGGAACCCTAAAAAATAGTATGGGAGACTAAAACATTTTTTTCGTTTCCGCACCCATATCTCTTGGAGAAAGTTCAGTGCCATGGACAGAAAAAAAACAAGTTGCTTTGTGGTAAAAAGTTGTTTATTATAAAGACAAAAGTATGAGTAAGTATCGATCTAGAGCTACTCTATTGGGGTATCTGATGAGGTAGGTATTCTTGCAGCAGGCTCTCCCACTACTAATGAAATTTCGAGGTTGTATCGGCACTTTCCAACTCTGGACGCGTGCGCTGCAAATTTGAGACCGACGACCCCCCTTTTTTACGCACCCATAGTGGGGACATCGTCCTGGCCTACACTTTAAAGAACTTTGAAGACTTTCCCGCAACGGGCACCAAGAAATAAAAAATCAAGTGCAGCTGAGAAACAGAAGGAGAGCTCTCAGGGTGCTGAGATTCGCCCTGAGCAACCCTCGAGCAGCCTGGAGGAGAACATTGTGAAATGTGTGATTTTATTTTGCGGGGATTGCTCTGTGTGCCTTTTTAAACTTTCTCAAATTCGGAGCTATACAACTCTAGGAGGGACACTTCCGAGAAAAATTCAACTGCTATCTGCTGCGCGCTCCTCTTATAGGCAGACACTCTTGATTTCAGAGTCCTGACAATCCTACTTCCCGACTGGTGTTGGGATCCGTGCAAAAAACTCAATATTGTCAATTTCAGACGGGAAATCACGTGGATGTCAAACTCAACTCAGTCCTATTAATTGACACATAATTCCGGCGACTCGCTGAAATTTTTCCATATTTTTACAACTTGCGGCTTCGGAGTTGTGGGGATGATAGTGTTTCTTGCTGTGGAAGTGTGAAAATGATTGTAATATTTTCTTTCATCTTCTTATTTCGATCTGATTAGGCTCACAGCTGGGCTATGACTTCACTTCTGGGCTCCTCAGTTGGGTCTACTGGTCTCCACTTGATCTTTTATTATTGTATACGGACCTACGTTTAGTGGGTCTATTTTGTCCATTTTGTCCCTACTTTCTTTTTTATGATAACAACTCGCCTGTCTTATAGCTGTTTGGATTATATTTTTGATCATACACAATTTTAAGTTTTTTTTTTCTTAGCATCCTCTTGGGAAAATGCAAATTCTTTATACGAAAGAAAAAGTCTTACAACGCAATTGGCATTAAGAAAAAAACACCCTCGAATTTCAAAGTGATTTGTCGGAAATATCTGTGAACCTGGTTTAACGACGTCATGGAAACGCAGAGATAACAATATAAGCGAGGTACGCAGATATCACCGTTTTTTTATGTCTCATTAAACATTTTTCTAATTTCAACTAATCGGTGACGGAGTTATTAGCCACCGGTGCATAAGCAAAACCGAAAAAGCGGCAGATCTTTTGTTCACTACTGACTTACGATTGTGTGATAACTGCTATTGAGATGTTATCTGAAGACAGTTGAAGGAAGGTAGTCTATTATATTATTATTAAACATGATTTTATTGGTTAACCTAACTTGAACAGTTTACAAAATATGACACTTTAATTGTTACCCTGATTATTTGACATTATCCTAAATAACTCGAAAACAAAAGAAGATCGAAGACTAATATTAAGCATAGTGTTATTAGGAGGCCACTCTTGTTCGCTTAGCCTGCTAGACCCTTTATCCAACTTTGATGAGCTAATAAAGCATGAGAACGGGTAGTCCAAAAAATATGAATCTGGTCTTATTGTGTGCAGGATTAAATGCCCTCCAAGTTTTATGACAACAGTTTTAGATATTGTAAGTCCTTTACGAGATATAACCGAAAAACCACAAAAATACCCCTTTTGAGGTTCATTTTTACCCCTCACCACTTAAGCACACCTCCGCCGAGGGGGAAAACCTAGGATAGTCATATTTGGCAACAAACGAAGCTATTAAAACAATAAAATCTCTCTCAAGCGGCAAGTACAAGATGACAAGCGAGTGAAGCGAAAAGTTGTTTGGTTTTGGTTTTGAAAGTTTTATTTAACGTTATCATGTTTGTTTCCAAAGTTTAAAATTGTTTATTGTTTTGTTTTAGATATAAAGACAAAGACCCCTTATGTCTTAGTTTTTCCTCCCTTGTGTGCACAAACCTTCATCGCTTTTGAAGTGCACAAAACTGAAAGAGCAAGATATCTCCCGGAATCGAAAACTGTTTTACATCAATAAAGGTAACGTAAATCAAGACATCTACATTTGTCGCCTGATTACATCTTTCATGCCTGAAAGAAAAAAGACTGATTCAAAAAGCAATAAACCAATGCCACGAAAGTTTTCGACTAACTTTTATTTATTGAATAAAAACAAAAAGGCAGTAAGAGTGTGCAAGGCTTTTTGTATGAAAGCCTTTAGTTTGGGTCGCAAAAGGCAAAACACTATTTGCAACACCATACAGTGTGGCATAGTCCCTAAAGAATCAAGAGGTGGAGACCGAAAATCCAAAAAGTCTTTAGAAAAAATTAAAAGTGTCTGTGATTTTTTAAAAGCGTTGCCAGCGAAGGAAAGTCACTATTATAGAAGCAAATCTAGCAGAATCTACTTATCGTGCGAATTGAACATAACTAAACTGTGGAAATTTTACAATGATTCTGTCGACGCTCAACTAAAGGTAAAAAATGGTACTTTATGAACATTTTTGTCACACAGTTTAACATGGGTTTCTCATCTCCAACATTGCGCTGAATCATTGCTCAAACAGAATGTAGACGAAAGTAAGGTTCCTTTCAGTTTTTCACATGTTAGAATGGTCGACATTCTTAAAACTTTTAAGATGTTAAATATAAAAAAGGCTGCGGACCTTGATGGTCTTTCAGTAAAGGTGATAAACTCCATAATAGATTGTATTGCTCCACACCTAGCGTTTATTTTTAATAATTGTGTTGATGATGGTGTGTTTCCTGATTTGATGAAACATAGTAAAGTAAGAGCGTTTTCACATTATCCGATCCGATATCGGTGTCGGACGCCGATCCGATATCGGGGTAAGTAAAATGTATGAAATATGTACCTGTCTTTCATATTGTCCGGCCCGATATCGGATATCGGAGCCGACACCGATATGCTGGCGGCACCATCGGGCGCCCGTGAGCCGTCGGGCGATAATGTTTGTATGTGTGCTATACGTGTATCTAAATTGTCTCTGTGTGCGTAGAGCCCGATGCGTGGCGGCCATTCTGAGCTTGTTTACAGTTTGGTTGTCATCATGGCGTCGTCTTCATTTAAATACGATATAATTACATTAATTTAACTCGTATAATCTAAACCATGCTTGTGGGATAAAACTCACGAGGAATATAAAAATAAAACACTCCGGGACAATAGTTGGCGAGAAGTATGTGAATACCTTGAAGAGGGATATGAAGTTTTAAATCAGGATGAGAAAAAAAAGACTGGTATGTAATTTACACTTTTAATAAATCTTAAAACAGAACTACACGTTTACACACGAGAATACCTACATGGGATATTTACATCTGACAAGCAACTTAAAATTCATAAACAAAGTTCACAAAATTATAACCCCAAAATTGTATTATAATGTGATTGTCTATTTATTATAGGTATAATGTCTGTTTGTTTAATGTATAGGTTAGGTACGTATAGTAGGGCAATTAGCAATTGAGCGTTGGGACACAGATTAGATAATAGTTACTTACTACGTAAAAATATTTATTACCCCAACGTTCAGTTGGTAATGGCTCTACTATAGCTAATTATTAATGTAGGTACAAGTTATGTAAATATTTATTTTTATGACCTAGATCTTGGACAGTTGCCATGGTAATTTACCTACATCGGAAACGAAATAATCAGCTAAGGTTGCACGGATTCCACGTCCTGTTTTATTAGTAGATTTTGTCTGGGGACTTTTTTTTTAATTAATGAAGGGTTCGCTCTTGACCACAATCTAGCCCAAGGGCAAAGATGCGGTCGAAGATGTAGCAAGCTCACCCAGAAGGAGCTTATTCACTCGAACTTTAAAGAGATTCGGGTTATATGAACTCGGAAATACAGACGCAGGCAGAGAATTCCATTCCCTAGCAGTGCGCAATACGAAAGACTGGACAAAGTTTCTAGAGATGATCTCTCACTTAAAATTATATCGTCTATTCGATATCCATCACGCTTCCTCACGATGTTATGTAAAATAACACAAGCTTTCACTATGTTTTTGGCAAATTTTGGGGACACATCGATGGGTCGATGAAATATTCTCCATTTATTACTCATAATTCCAAATGCGCACTCAACATACCGACGTGCTCTGCAAAGTCTGTAGTTAAATACACGTTGTTTTTGACTTAAATTATGTCCAGAATAGCTTCGTAACATATGTTCATTCATTGGGAATGCATCATCAACAACAAATACGTAGGGAACTGCAAGTCCTCCTTCAGTAATGGGTTTTGGCTGTGGAATGTGTAAATTTCGTTGCATCAACAATTTCCAAAAATGAGTGTTTTGTAGTATAGAGGAATCACAATCTTTGCCATATGCGCCTATATCAACAAAAATGAACGAATAATCTGAATCTACAACTGCCAAAAGGACAATTGAAAAGAATTTCTTGTAAATCATATACATTGAACCGCCATGTGGAAAATTTTGAATGCGTATGTGCTTTCCGTCTATAGCACCGAGGCAATTGGGAAAAGATGCTCTTTTTTTAAAACCCTCTGCTACTGTTTTCCACTTCTGTTCAGACATATTTTCTAAATGTTCGCTACGGAAGTTTTCCCATATTTTTTGGCAAACAAAAATGTTCGCTACGGAAGTTTTCCCATATTTTTTGGCAAACAAAATTTATAATTTCACTTAATGTACTGATTCCTAGCCTGTAATTGTAGTGCAGATCGGTCAGAGAGCAACCACTGGCCAGGTACCTGAAAAGTAAAAAAGAAATTGTAATCTTGTTTATTAATACTCTTTTAAAAATTGTGGTTTCATAAACTTTGCCTCAGCCTATTTATACTACGTAATGATAACTAAGTACATTTTTATTAATAAGCTAATTATTGTTTCAGCACAACTCATTATAAACAAATGGAATAATATAAGAGACGCCTTCATTAGATCTCTTAATGTAAGTATCATGAAAACCTAAAATTTTTACTGAAATTTGCAAAAAAAGCTGAAACTGATGCCAACATTGTGGAAGAAACAGAACAAGATCATGAAGTGATCGCTGCTAATGATATTGAACATTTTGATAATGTTGCTATACATGAACCAAAGGAGCCGTCAAAAAATAAAAGGAAAATAGACAACATTTTGGCCGCAATATTAAAAGAAATAAAAGAAAATAAAACTACCAACTCTGAAAGGGTATTAACAGAGGACAGTTTTTTTACGTCTTTTATACCATATGTTAAAGATATGTCAGAACCAGAGAAAATACAGCTACAAATGGACCTTCTATCTAGAATACAAAAAATTAAACAAAACCGAGTCCTTCATCAACGTGTACAATCACCATATATTCTCGTAAAACCTGCACCTGGATTCAGTAGATCATATCCAAAACATGGCCATTCGATTCATAGCAATTCAATAAGGTCTCCCTCACCTATATTACTGACATCTCCTTCACCTACAAGCAGCTCCTATACTGATGTACCCACTCCACAACCAGTTGAAATTCAACAAACCTGTGAATCGGTTACAGAATCCCATACTAATAACTTTCAGCAATTTTCCGATAAATATTCCGAATTGTGAGTTGTCATATGCTATTGTACCTTGTCATATGCTATTTCATTTCCATTTTGATTATAATACTCTGTTATAACACTACTTGTTTCTGATTAAAATACTTTTTATAATGAACTTTCTTTAATTATAACCAAATAATAATGTATGGTGGCCAGTGTATCAAACTAGACACACTAGAGCTCTGCGCCCCGTTATCTTATGGGCTATTTTACAATTATTGTGTCCAGCTTGATGTGCTGCCCACTATACATGTACAGTGTTGACCACCAGCCAACAAACGATAATGATAGAAACTAAAAAACAAACATGAAAATAGTAAACTTACCTTAATGTCACAACCAGCAATTCTTTAGGCCCCACATCCATTCGAAAATGTGTTTCTTGTTTCTTGATACTGTTTGTGAGATGAATTAGCAAATAATTGAATGTGGATTCACTAATACGAAAGTAATTAAAAAACTTTCTAGGTGCTTTTTGTAGCTTGCTAAAAAGAGTATAAAATGCTCCCTCTGAATATCTAGCTTCCACGATGGGATGTATCCAATACTGTCTGTGGACAGATCTTTTTTTGCGTCTCAAATATTAAGATACAGCAAATAAAGTTTTCTATTATAGTCTGCCATGATGACCTGCCCGCACTAAGCTTATAGAGCAAATGGCCGTATCGGAACGATTTTGTCGGAAATATGTGAAAATAGCATATGGTGTCGGCTAATCGGATATCGGTTATTGGGTCCTACACCGATATCGGATCGGATACTGTGAAAACGCTCTAATTTCTCTATTTAAAGCTGGTAGTACATCAGACCCCACCAACTTTAGACCAATTTCAATACTACCAGCCCTTAGCAAGATATTTGAAAAAATTATCCTTAATCAAATAACCACTCATTTCTACGCTAACAACCTTATGAATATAAATCAATTGGTCGCTCTAGAACCGATGCTGGTGTTGAGCTCATTCGTCATATTTTTGCGGCCTGGGAGGACTCGCAGGATGCTCTTGGAGTCTTCTGTGATTTGTCCAAGGCTTTCGATTGTGTTCATTATGAAACTCTGATCAGAAAATTACATCATTATGGCATAAGAGGAGACGCACTTAAGCTTCTGGAATCTTACCTGAGTAATAGGATCCAGAAGGTTGAGGTTAACGGCATTAGGTCACCAGGGTCCGCAGTCTATATGGGCGTCCCACAGGGTTCAATCCTAGGACCATTCCTGTTTCTCGTTTACATTAATGACTTACCATCTCTTGTTAAAGACGCCCATGAGATCGTGCTATTTGCTGATGACACATCACTCATATTCAAAG
The DNA here is from genome assembly GCA_949987775.1 of Aproaerema taeniolella. Classification (NCBI taxonomy): domain Eukaryota; kingdom Metazoa; phylum Arthropoda; class Insecta; order Lepidoptera; family Gelechiidae; genus Aproaerema; species Aproaerema taeniolella. The sequence continues at coordinate 11,137,616 of OX465264.1, forward strand.
TGAAGAGGTACGACTCTGATTATGATGATGTGAATACTGCGATCTCAAAGGTAGTTGAATGGTTTACTGTAAATAACCTTCTTTTGAACGAGAAAAACACCAAATGTGTTAAATTTACCTTGCCCAATGTTAAACAGGTTAATACCAATGTACAGTACAGGTTAGGAATGAAAAACTGGGCATTGTGGAATCTACTGTATTCTTAGGAATAACTCTTGATGCAAAGCTTCAATGGGGTCCTCATATTGATAAGTTAGCGAGCAGACTCAGTTCAGCAGCCTACGCAGTTAAAAAAATCCGTCAATTATCGGACGTTGAAACCGCGAGAACCGTATATTTCAGTTACTTCCACAGCCTAATGTCATATGGCATTTTACTGTGGGGTAATGCTGCGGATATCAATAAGATCTTTGTTCTGCAGAAAAGGGCTGTTCGCGCGATTTATCAAATGAGACCTAGAATGTCTCTTAGACAAATGTTCAAAGAAATAGATATTTTGACTTTTGCATCCCAATATATACGTGACAATCTTTTATATGTGAAGAAAAATGAACATTTGTTTAAGAAAAATAGCGATAGGCACAGTGTAAATACTAGGACCAAGCATAAACTGGATGTACTAGACAGTCGTCTCCACAAGGTCACGAACTCTTTTATGGGTCAATGTATACGGTTCTATAATAAGATTCCCATGTGTATTCAAAATTTACCTTTGGATAAATTTAAGACAGTGATTAAACAAAAACTTTGCAAAAAGGGCTATTACAAAATTTCTGATTATCTATCAGACAGGCAGCCATGGGAATGAACTGCTCAGCTCTAGAGTTATTTCAGATTTAGTTAAAATTAGTAAATGAGAAAATTTTTAATGCGATTTAAAAGAGCAACCTCAGAGTTTCTTGCCTGTTCTTCTCTGAGGAAGACTGCACCTTTGCGAATAGGCGTAGAGTCAGTAGGATCAAAAGAACGAATGCGTATGTATGTATTTAAATAATTTAATGTATGTTTGTATGTATTTCATTGTAATCTTGACTTGTTTTAAGTGACATCCTGAATCCCTACTAATATTATAAATGCGAAAGTAACTCTGTCTGTCTGTCTGTCTGTTACCTTTTCACGCCTAAACCGCTGAACCGATTTTGATGAATTTTGGTACAGAGATAGATTAGAGCCTGGGAAAGGACATAGGCTACATTTTATCCCACAGTTGGGCACGATATAACCTGTAGTCCACGCGGGCGGAGCCGCGGGCGGAAAGCTAGTGTCCTATAAAATAAAGATTTTTCTATTCTATTCTAACAAGTGATGCTTGCATAGCATGTACCTACTATGCGAGCCAATTAAGAATAGGACTGTCAAGACGCCATGTTGTCTCGCAATATTCACATACTTCATGAGTGATAGGTACGGAGTGCAAAAAAAATCAGCAATTTTTTAAATTAAATTGTATGCTATTTTTGGTAATTTTGATGTAAAATGATGTAAAATGTGCGGTGTGCAAATAAAAATAAAATAAAAAATAAAAATCTTTATTTCTTTAATCAAAATGATACAATATGGAAAATACAATAAGGAAAATGATCTTTTATAATTTATTATTTATATTGGGGGTACTTTGTATTCCAGCCAAAGTGAGATTGCGGAGAAGCTCATTGGCACGAGTTTTCTCATTTTCAAAAAACTGACTAACTTTATGTATTTCTCGTGCTCTGCGATGAAGCACGACCCCTCTTCTAGAACTCATAGTGAGTCAAAATTAATTGTGAAAACTAAACAAAAACAAGTAACGATAGAAAACTTAACAAAAACAAATAGTCAACAAGAAGGTAACAAAAAACACAACAAAATTAACGGAGATATCAAACGAATAACACACGAACGCATGTACACTAAAGCGTAGCTGAGTGGTCGAGTTGAGTTGAGAAGCAATAAAACAAAATGGCGGCGAGTGCGCTTTTTCGGTGTGACCAGTTATTACATGAAACTTAAAACTTAGCTAAATTTGGAATTTATAATTTTAACAAATTATAATAGTTGCGTCTATACGACTAATATCAAACCTAAAAATCAATCAAGGGATATTTTTCTGTTTTTTTTCAATATCTACCTTTTCTTTACAGAAAATTTTTTTGTATGGATTTTTTTTTGCTGGCCCTACAAATTTGACATTTCTTATATGAAGTTAGCTATAAACGCGATCCTATTCTTATTTGGCTCGCATAGTACTTTATTGATCAATAAAATTAAAGCTAAAAAAGACCCGCAAAAGAAACAGTATCACATGACGGAAAAAAGAGTACAGAAGTTGAGAGCAAAAGCTTTTTGAGCAATTTTCAAAAACATTTTACATTTCCTCATAAAGTTATGTCCTCACTCAAAATCAGATTAATATAAAGAATCTGTAGCCGGTGCCATACATTTTTTGTAATGAGAATATTTTTTAGAATCTTATCTTTAAGTTCAAATCCGTTTTTAAATCACATATGTTTAAATTATAAATAAAAAAAATGTATCTTACGTCTTTTCTCATACAAAATTCAGTTATCTCATTATCAGTGCAAATACAAAGTATCAATTTATTGAAACCTAAATTATAAAAATAAAAGGACTATTAGTGTAAGGTGTCGTAGCTAATACGTTTTACTGTGAAAAAACGAATTTTAATTAGTTAATTGTAAATAAAATGCACTAAAGAATCGATTTTTATTACCTGTCCACTTTTCTGTTACTTTGTGTAACACCAGTGTGTAACGTTAATAACACGGGTATTGATTTATTTTGATCGCGTCCTAAAGTTTCTTTAGTCTGGCAATACCTACTACAGTACTAACAATTTAACGAATGACATCGCAGCCATCTTATTTTTACTGACGCTAGCCAAACGTGTTTCGCTGGTGTTTTGGCGGAAAAAATATCTCCTGTTTAACTTAAACTTTGTGAAACTTAAAACATAAAATCTTTACCGACTAAAATACTATTGCTTGTTAACAAAATAATACCTAAATAATCTTCAGCCATTCTAGAACAAGTTTGTCAGTAATTTTGTTTGAGGTTATGTTGACGCCATGAAATATTTTTTTCATTTGTGTAATACTATGTAACTTACGTACTGAGCGCTATTCTTCATCTTTTGTATTGCGCACTGCCAAGAAGTGGAATTCTCTGCCGGCGTCTGTATTTACGAGCTCATACACCCCGAATATCTTTAAAGTACGAGTGAATAGGCTTCTTCTGGGTGAGTGTTGGTATCCCCAACATTTTAGTAATTATTTTATTATAAGTATGGCAACTCTGTCACTTTGTCTTTTTCTGTAATGGTGAAAATACAATTACCCCATTGGTGCGATTCGGCATGACGTCACAAGGCAGTTCCAGCTATTCACCACTGTGGCCTGAAGCGCTAGGTTGCTGCTACGTCATCGCTTACGCGCCTTCCCATTGGCGCGCTCCACGACACGTCACTACAGGGACAAGTTCCAGCTACTCACCACCTGAGGCGCTGGAGCGCTTACTACACTACGTCACACATGACGTCATACAGTACGGTAACCAACCAGGACACGCCGTCTCTTTCGGACACTCCCATTGGCCAAATCAAAAACGTTCCTGCACCTACCAATCGATTTATTGGTTAGTTTAAAAATTGGGGCGGATCGACAATAGACTTCGGACATTATTTCTGCCGCTTGTCAATAGAGGGCACCACCGAAAGTTAAAAAAAAAAAAAAAAAGTTTAAATCTGTTTAAAGATACATTTTAACTACTTTAATAAGTGTAATTTAGTTCGTAAGTAAACTCAAAAGTGTTTGTTTTATCACAATGTCCGACTCGGACAGTGACAAAGGCGCTGGGGCACTGGCTGCTCTGTTACGAAAGCGTGCCGCTCGAAAGGGCATTCTAACGAAACATTGCAACTTTTTTCGTGATACGGATGCAGCGACGCTCGATCGCCAGTGCATTATCATAAAAGAAGAAAGGTTGAGGTCCACTTTTGACAAATTTGAACAGCTAAACTTAGAGATATGTGCGATCGACCCAAAAGCCGACGACTGCGATAATGTCGAAAACAAATACTTGGACACGCTTACAATAATAAAACGTTTACTGCAAAAGCTAGATGACCAGGAGGCTACTAAGCAACCTCCTCCCCCACCGCAAATTGGGGCAACAAAGCTGCCAGAAATAAATGTCCCGATCTTTTTAGGTAAGTACTCTAAGTACAAACCCTTTATCGAACTGTTTGACGCATTGGTAGATCGAAACTCCAGTTTACAAGACGTACAAAAGCTATTTTACTTGCGTAGTTTTATGAAGGATGAACCTTTTGATCTTGTCAAAAATTTACCTTTACAATCAGAGAGTTATACAGAGGCCAAATCGTTACTAAAGGATCGTTACGACAATGAGTACAAAATAACGAACGAACACATAAACATATTGCTAGATTTAGCTCCAATTACTAAGTCTACTCCACAAAATATTAGGTCGTTAGTCTCATCTGTCAAGCAACAGCTCGCTTCACTTAAAAATTTAAAGCATGATATACTTTCCTGGGATTCTATACTTCTTTGCATTATTACTAGGAAACTAGACCTTTATTGCAGTAGGGAATTTCAGCTCATTAGGGATATAAAACCCACAGTAAGTGCATTGAAAACACAGGCTCAACCCACTGCTACAAATACGAAGGCTGCTCACACAGCGACAGTGAAGGACGTTGCAGGAGCAACTGATAAGTCAGCACCGCCACCACCTGCCTGCACGCTGTGTAAGTTGCCACATAAATTGTTTCTTTGTCCAAAATTTAAGTTGATGTCAGCTGAACAGAGATTAAAATTCGTCACTGACAACAATTTATGTAAAATATGTTTACAAAACCATAATAAAAAGTGTAGATACTTCTTCAAGTGTGAAGTATGCAAGCAATAGCATAACACATTGCTTCACAAAGATGCAGTTGATTCGCCAGTGACTCTATTTATGAAATCCTGTGCAACACAAGTTCTATTGCCTACAGCAAGAGTAAAGCTCATAGCGAGCAATGGGACCGAAGTTCATGTGAAGGCACTACTTGATAGCGGATCTCAGGTATCCTTCATTACTAAAGAGTTGGTTAATTTACTACAAATACAAAACAAAGCTTTGAATACTCCAGTGGTGGGTATAGGCAACAAAAAAAATTATGTAAACAACTATGTCAACTTACAGATACATTCATTAACAAAAGAATTTAAAATAGACGTCACATGTCACATATTAGACAACATTACTACAAAATTACCCCAGGTCAAGATACCATTGGAAAACTTGGTTCTGCCTTCAAATGTAACACTGGCTGACAAAGAATTTAACAAGCCAAGTGTGATACATATTTTATTGGGTGCTGACATATTTTTTCAGGTGCTGACCCCGCCTGAGGATTCCACCACCTTAAGCAGTTTATCAAAAGATGGGGCCAGCCAGCAGCTACCGGTTCTACACACACAGTTTGGTTGTGTGATCGCAGGTTCTCTGCCAATAACTCAATCATCAAACCAAGTAACATCATTATTTTGTAATACATGTGACACCTCGCTTAATGACAATCTCTCTTTGTTTTGGGAGTCTGAGAAAGTCCCTGAATTCTTTCCGGAAAAACTGCCCGAACATGAGACTTGTGAGCAAATATTTTGTAATTCTGTAAATCTAGACACACAAAATAATAAATTTGAAGTTACTTTACCTATTAAATTACCACTAGAGTCGATAAACGAAACACTTGGTCAGACTTTCAATTTAGCTCTTAAAAGGTATCTAAATCTAGAAAATAGTTTTCAAAAGGATCCACACCTCCACAAACTGTACTCAGAATTTATTCATGAGTACGTAGAGCAAGGTCATGGCACATTTATAGACATCAGTCAATATAATCTCAATTCTGATCCAGTATATTTTCTGTCGCATCACGCAATACTTAGGCCAGATAAAAAAACCACTAAGTGTCGTGTTGACTTTGATGGGTCAATAAAAAGTAATAAGAAAGTTTCTCTTAACGATTTATTGTTAAATGGCCCAGTGGTGCAGAAGGAGTTTATAGATATTTTATTGTCATTCAGAGCTGGCAAATACATTTTTGTAACTGACATTAAAGCGATGTTCAGAAATATATTACTTAATCCAAAATATAGATCATTACAAAATATCCTTTGGAGGGACACCCCCAAGGAAAACATTCAATGTATACAATACAACTAATACAGTCACGAGGACTCAAATCCTCCTCATACTTAGCTACACGGTGTTTGAAGGAGTTGGCTGTTCGGTATAGGGAACAATATCCACTGGCTGCTCGTATCATTGAACACTCGACATATGTAGACGACGCCTTGGTGTCAGAAGATTCATCAGAATTATTAATTGAATCCAAAAAGCAGTTTTGCTCCTTACTGGAAATCGGTGATTTTCATTTGCACAAATGGTACTCAAATTGTGCTTCATTGCTGAATGATATTCCAAAATCACAACAACATTTTGATGATATCGAGTTAGGAAAAGATAATGATACTACACTCAAAACATTAGGTATCACTTACAACATTAGCACCGACTCTTACATGCTTACGTCACCCAGCACTAACACAAGCATGCCTACAAACAAGCGCGACATTTTAAGCTATATCGGAAAGTTTTATGATCCTTTGGGCTACGCAGGGCCGATCATAATAACCTCAAAAGCATTTATGCAAAAGCTTTGGCAAGCAGAAGTATCTTGGGACGCACGGCTGCCTGAAGAGTTGCTAAAGGTATGGTGTGATTTTTTTAACAGCTTAAGAGACATGCCACCGATAACTATTCCACGGTATATCGGTCTAAGCGACGCACGCTCGGTTCAGATTATAAGATTTGCTGACGCCTCGAGCACCACAGCCTACGGGTGCTGTATATACCTACGTGTCACTGATCAAACAGATAAAGTTAAAATATCTTTATTATGTTCATAGTCACGTGTGAATCCAATAAGGCAAAGCCTAACAGTGCCCAGGCTCGAGCTCAACGCTGCAGTATTGCTTGCAAGACTAGTCGTCAGAGTGCATGATACGTTGCATCACAAATTAAATACAGACGATGTCCACTTATACTCGGACTCACAAATAGTCCTAGCATGGATTCAAACGAATATAACCACGCTTAATACATGTTGCGCAAATCGAGTGAAGGTTATTACCCAACTTACTCACAAATACCACTGGTCCTACGTGCGCTCGGAGGATAACCCCGCTGACTGCTTAAGTAGAGGAGTCCTACCAAGCGAGCTGCATAATCATACTTTGTGGTGGGAAGGCCCAAAGCTCTTGCATAAAGGTGAGTATAAGCTAATGGATATACCTGAATTACCGGTCCCCAGCGAATTACCTGAAATTAAGACTTGCTCAGTGTCGTCAGGTTCCTTGGTTTGTATGGTCTTGAGTACATGTGAACAACCCTTACAGCTAGACTTTCTAGACAAATATTCAGACATAAACAAAATGCAGCGCATTATGGCATACATAGTACGTTTTACAAAAAATTTAAGGTCAAATAGTGTAAAAAATAAATCAAATTACATCTCCAGTAAAGAATTAGATGACTCATTGCTGTTAATAGTTAAATACGAGCAGCAAAAACACTTCAAAGAGGACATTCATAATTTGAAGTGTAAGCAAAGCGTTTTAAAAGGTAATTTTAAACCTCTACGTCCATTCCTTGACAACAATGGTCTAGTTAGAGTAGGAGGTCGTTTAGAAAACTCATCGATACCCTATTCACAAAAACACCCTGTTATTTTGCCGCGAGATTCCCGCGTGACACATTTAATTATTCACAGCGAGCATACAAAAAATCTACATGCAGGCCCTAGGATTGTTTTGTCAACTATTAATCAAAGGTTTTGGATAGTTCATGGAATGAGAGAAATTAAGAAAATCTTACACAAATGCATTACTTGCTTCAAATTGAAAGCTAATTCAGCAAAACAATTAATGGGCACACTCCCACATGATAGAGTCAATGCTGGTAGGCCTTTCCAAAAGGTTGGTCTAGATTTTGCAGGTCCGATAATAACTAAGTAGTCTAGGATCAGAAGGTCGATAGAAACAAAAGCGTATGTTTGTGTATTCGTTTGTTTCGTAACTAAAGCTATTCATTTAGAGCTAGCTTCCGACTTAAAAACAGAAACCTTTTTAGCTTGCTTAAAAAGGTTCATTTCTCGTAGAGGTGTCTCAACCGACATTTATAGCGACAATGCGTCAACTTTTAAAAGCGCGAGTAGTCAATTAAACGATTTATACAAACTGCAAAGTTCAAACGCGCATCGGGCGAAACTTCATGATTTTTCAGCTCAGAAAGGAATAACATTTCATTTTGTTCCTTGCTATTCCCCAACATTCGCAGGGTTAGCTGAAGCAGGCGTCAAAAGCATGAAGTTCCACCTGAAAAGGGTTGTACAAAAGGTACTTACCTACGAAGAATTAAATACAGTTCTTTGTCAAATAGAGTCAATTTTAAACAGCAGACCTCTAATGCCTCTGTCAAGTGAAGCAAATGATTATTCTTGTCTTACACCTGGTCATTTTCTTATAGGTACAGCATTAAACGCATACCCAGAGCCTGCAGAACCTGTTGTTATTAATAGATTGAAGTTCTGGAAGCAGTGTACTAGTATCACTAACTCTTTTTGGAAAATGTGGAGTAAACAATACCTTAACATTTTACAAACACGTTCTAAATGGACAGATGTCCAACCCAATGTTCAAGTAGGTTCTCTTGTATTACTCAAAGACGACAATACAGCCCCTATGCAGTGGCCACTTGCTAGAGTCGTTCGAACATTCCCTGGTAATGATAACAGAGTTAGAGTGGTAGAATTAAGAACTGCTAATGGCAGAACTCATAAACGATCAATTGTTAAAATATGCCCACTTCCAATAGATTAACTTTAGCATTTATTTGAGTTTACTTTTGTATAAGATGGTCTGATTTGATAAACTGTTCTCCATAAAAATTAAATTTAATATAATTTAGTACATTAAGTTACTATAAGGTTCAAAAGGTAGTAATACCTAAAGTTTATTGCTTATGTAAAAGCATTTAATTTACTAATAACATAAGAACTGGGTAGTCAATTAGAATTTCCTATTTTTTTATGTTTGGGAAGATCTATCTGTTATGTTCCTTTTTTTTTATTTAGTTTAAACAGACATAATACTGAATTTGTAAAATTAAAGCTTGTACACAAGTACTACAAAAATTCATACTTATAATTCTCAGTTTGGTTTTAATATTGTTTAATAACAATGATGTACTTTTTAAAGTTTTTAACTCTTACTTTAACTTGCTATGTTTAAGTTTCATTGCTGCGGCTGGCAGTATGTTGGTATCCCCAACATTTTAGTAATTATTTTATTATAAGTATGGCAACTCTGTCACTTTGTCTTTTTCTGTAATGGTGAAAATACACGCGATTCAAGATAACTCCGGGTTTTTGTTCTACCAGCTACCTATCGAACTTTACACATTTATAAACAGTGAGCTCGCTACATCCTCGACCGCATCTTTGCCCTGAGCTAGACTGTGGTCAAGAGCAAACCCATTCTTAATAATAATAAAAAAGCAGTATGCATATTGCAATATCTGAGTCTTGATTTTAAATAGGTATCAGTATCATATTAAAAATTTAATCTATGCAAATAATAGTTGCTAATAGTCAGCGTTACGTCTGTAAATAATGGAATTATGTATTCTTACTGCCTTACTAATAAACATTTATACACTCAGTATAACAAGGTTATAACAAAAACTTTACTAATAAATGATTTTTGACACTTCCGTGCTACACACCCGTTATAACGGCTGCGTAATTCGTATGCCATCTTGTGCAACCCCTATTCAGTCGAGAGACCTTGTCTAACCCGCGTATAACCTACAAAAGTGTTGCGTTTTAGTTATGGATTACTTAAATTACTTTGATATTTTTGATCAACTGGATAATGAAGAGCCACCAAGGAAAAAAAAACCTATAAATCTCGGTATGATCCCTTTTCCTTAGATGAAGACGAGTTCAAATATAAATACCGGTTTAGTAAAGCTTATGCGAAGGAAGTGATAGATTTAATTCGAGACGATATCGAACATACTACCAAGGGTGGCTTCTCTGCAGAGCTTCAAGTCTGCACAGCATTAAGGATGTGGGCGCGACAAGAAGTTCAGGATGATGCTGCAGACATTCATGGCATGAGTCAGCAGTTTATTACAAATATATGTCGTAGAGTTGCCGTGGCTATAGCAAGGAGAGCAGCGCAATTTATTTACATGCCACGAACTCTGGAAGAGGAGGAAGAAATTATAGCAGGATTCCGAAGAATATGTGGCTTCATAAATGTGGTAGGTGCAAGGTGCAATTAAAAAAGTTGGTGGCGACAGTGCACAATATTATATTAATAGGAAGGGATATTATTCAATAAACGTGCAAGTAGTATGTGACTCAAAACTGGCTATACGGGATATTGTTGCACATTGGAGGGGTAGTACACATGATTCCCGTATTTTCAGAGAAAGCCGTATAAAGCAGAGGTTTGAAAATGGACATTTCCATGGCCGTTTATTGGGTGATACCGGGTATGGCCTAACAAATTATTTATTTATTCCGGTACAAAATCCTGCCAATGCAAAGCAAGAAGCCTACAACAAGGCTCACATACACACGAGAAACACGGTGGAAAGGTGTTTTGGTATGTGGAAACAAAGATTCCGTTGTCTACTTCATGGATTTAGTGTATCCTTAGAAAATGTGAAACTATATATAGTAGCACTAGCCGTACTGCATAACATTGCAATCAAAATGGGGGAAAATGTGAATTTTATTGAGATGGGAATCATTGAAAACATGAATCAACAACCTCGAGATGTAAGGGTTCAAGATAATGCAAGCGGCGAGGCTGCGAACTCATATTTTTAATGTTAACAATAAACTCATATTTTTAATGTTAACAATGTAAAGATTGATTTTAATAAAATACAGATTTATTCATCACTCATTTTATTCAATTTTGCTTTTAGCAATAAATTTTCTAATTCCAAATTTTTTAATCGCATTTCTGCTTCTTTCTTAGCCCATTCGTGGGACTCCGCCATCTGTGCCATTTTTAATTTATGTTCTTCTTCCAAGCAGCTTATTAGAACCTGATTTCTTTGCTTAGTATACTCACTAACCTGAAAAAAATGAAACATATCTGAATTTATTTGTGAGTAGAGATAAAATTCAACAGTTACCCTGACTCTAAATTACGTCAGCGTATAAAAAAATGGCATAGCATAGGAATTAATAGCGTGGTGTTCGTAGATTCATGCCTTGTTCAAACTTACTTCAAATGGCAACTTTCTCTTTGAATTATTTACTTTTCTCTGGTCTCTCGACGTTGGAGTCGGTGTAATAAAAATCTGCAAATAAAAACTTGTGTAAAAATATGACCAGTGTGTTATTGTAAAAAGGTAATAGGTAACTTTAAGAAAAATCAACAAACCGGTTCTATGTTTTTTTTATTATGATCAGGACTAAAAATGATTTCCTGAACCACAGTACTGCAGCCCGCCTCCAGTGCAGTACTGTCTCCAGTTTCTATTAGTGTTTCATAAACATGTGTTTTGTCTTGCAATCAAGTCACACATTTAAAACAACATTAATAATAAATAAGAGTAATTAAACATGTCAACAATACCATGATTCTTTTTTTTCAGTATTTAGCAGCAACATGCCTCTATTATATAACACAGATACAAATTCGAGAATATAAGATTAGAAGAATAGGTCAAGTCAAGTGAAACAAAAAAAAAATATGGTTAGTTTCATGTTAAGGGCAGTTATATAAATTAATACCTACTTCTGAAATGCAATCACTATCAAAGTGATTGAAATCGACTTCAAACTCTCTAGGTATCATGTCAATGATCTGACTCGTTTCAGGGTCTGGGCTAGGCCTCTTTGGTCCACCACCAGTCTCATTCCGTGCATTCTTGTATACGGAAAACTTTTTTTTGGCACCTAATTTTGCTGTCCGCCACTGCTGTTTAATTTCAACCATTGCATTGTTCGTGGTATGTGATTCAGTTCATTGAATCTGAAATAAAACAGATGAAATAAAAAATCTACATACATACACTGACGCCTATATTCCCTATCAGGGTAGGCAGAGCACCAAGTTGTCATAGAACCACTTCATGCTACATTTGACAAATACTGTGCGGGCTATTAAGTTAAAAACATGTACGTAGTGATTTATAACACACTAGCTTTCTGCCCGGGACTTCGTTCCCATGGGACTTTGGGAAAATTATGTAACCTATGTGTTAATCCAGAGTGTCAGCTACCTCCATACCAAATTTTATCAAAATTGGTCCAGCCGTTTGAGTGTGAAAGAGTAACAAACATCCATCCATTCATACAAACTTTCGCGTTTATAATATTAGTAAGGACAATCATTGTCTGGAGCACATGAAATTGTTATAATACATACCGTTCTGTTAGTTTCTTCTAAGCGGGGTTTTTGGCTTTGTTAGTGTTCGTGTCCGTATTCTTATTTTCAATAACGGCCACAAACTCGGCGATGCAACTCCGTAATAAGTTCTAGGAAAAAATCGAAAGAAAATATTAATTTGTAGGTACTATCACGTTCATATATGGAGGCATAGTCAATACAAAACGCAGAAAACAAGTCGCTTGCAGCTGCTCGTGTACTCACACATGGACACAAATGACGTATACCGCATACCCCACTACGCTTGTTGCTTTGATAACAAGCATAATTTCACGAGCCAAAGCATAAGCCTTGGTGGCGCAGCGGTAACACCGTCTGCCTGCTGTAGCAAGGCGCGGGCTCGAGCCCAACTGTCGCCTAATAGCTACGAAGTTTTGTTAGATATGTTTTGGTTTTCAAACATTTTTATAGTCATAGACTATACCATACAAAAATTGAATGCAATGAAGTTAGTTTAGATTCATTCGGTTCGGTGTTCATGAGCAACCTGTTTGTCATTGCTAGATCATTAGCAAAGATGCTCGTGTGTTCTTACCGTATCGGCAGTTTACTGAGATTTATTTTTTCGACATGCATACAAATACATAAGTTTGCAGGAGAGGCAGCGTATTGTTGTGCTGCACAATATAGGATATAATATACCAATGCCAAATTGCTAATGAGACTGGTCTTACTGTGAGTATTTTAATGGTTACTTAACACTGTTTTTAAATTTATAATTTATTTTGAGAACGTAAACATGTCATCTAAATAGTTATCTAAATGGTTAGCTTAACTATTGTAATGCATTTTATTAGTGGTGCATAGTTTTTGTTCCTTATTATATTAATGTTGTTTTTTTGGTTTTAGTGGAGGACCGTGCAATGTTCGGTGAATCGTTACGGAATGAGGGTAACGTGTAATCTCGGCCGCGCGGTGGACGCTCGCGACTTACTTATCAATGAATCACAGCGTATGATGCAAAAGTATGAAAATAATGGATTCATACGGAAGATAAATGGAGTTCATCGATTTTAAGGCTTAACAAGTTTAATTAAATATTGTTATGTGTAAAATTGTGATATTTGTCTATAACTTATTCTTTTGTTATTATAAACTATACATATAGGTATCTACTGCCTTGTAGTGCAAGTTGAATATAAATTTTCGTTGAGGGTTAGCTTCAATACTCTTTTCTTCACGAAAACGAATTTTTAAGCTATAACCTTAATAAAACTGTTAAGTGATCAAGTTGCAAAAAAAAATGTGATGAAGTTAGTAGGAAATAAAATTACCTAGTCGAATTTCATATTTGTTTTATTCAAATACTTTATCAGTAATACAATAATGTAACATTATTATTATTAATGTAATATTATGTGTGAAAATAGTTGTTAATGCTTTAATAAACAAAAATAAATTACAAAAAGAAATTACTCGGCTGGGATTAGAACCCGTGAAACTTTCTCCCTGCTAGGACAGAGCTTATCCGCTGGACCATACATAACGCTAGTAAGATCGACAAAATAAAGATACACTACGTCATGTTTACATTACCGATTGTTTGATATGACTCATCAGCAGCGATGAGTGGAGGACAGTGCAATGTTGGGTGAATGCGTCCTACAAAAACTTCACCGAGGAGCCAATAGATGTCGCTAGGCAAAATAATGTTCTTAGAGGAGGCTACAAGTTTGTGTGCGTGAGAAATCGTGTGAACTATGTTCAGAGGAACATAGTCCCTGTTTGCAACGCGCTAAGTGGTTTAACTATGACTCCATTAAAGAACGCCACTGTACATCGCACATAGTATTTTTATTTACGAATGAACAACAAAATATAAAATGAATATACCTTTTCCAACGAATCCCAATTTGTAGAACGCTTCCTCTTCCGTTCTACAGGAGTGCCGATGTTGTTGTTTCCTTTTTCCATTTTGAATAGTTGAATATTGAACAAATCAAATACCTAACCGTAAGCAGATTCTAAGCGAAGCGCGATTGCAGGTTAGATAATAAAGTGCCACGTGACTTTGACATTCAAAGATGCGTTCATAAATTCACAAAGAATATGTTTTTTTCCTGTTTTTAAGTTAAAATGTTACTTTTTGTGTTTCATAAATGTTTTTTTTATGTAATATTTACCTATTGTAATGTATAAAAATATGTAATGTTGTGATTTAACATGAAAGTATTTTTGAGTTTCGATAAACTTTTTAGGTTTCAGAACGTTTACAACAATGTTGCCAGTAGTCAATGTTATAACAATTAATTAGTTACACAAGGTTTACTCATTGTTTATTAGTCAAGTCATGAACAAACACCTATTCATCCCCTATTCAATGAATAAGTACTACGATGTTTAACAACTGTGTAGTTTGGTTTTATTAGTAAGACAGTTAAGCGATTAAATTGTTGATGATTTTATTACATTTTTGTATTTGTCTAAAGGAAACGAAACATGGCTCCGATGTCTTCTGCCGAACGTCAACGAAGATATAGGGAGAAATTAAAACGCGAAGATCCTGAAAAGCTAGAGAAGTTGATAAGGATAAATGCTGAAAGAACAAAAAATAAATATAAAAAAATTTGCGAACTACCAGAGAATTAAAAAAAAGCGAAAAAAATGGCGACAGGAAAACAAAAAAAAGAAAGAAGATCATTTAAATAGTCTCAAGCAGAATGGTTCTTTAGAAAACATAAACAGCATCCACATGTTTTGTGACGGAAGTGGTGGGCAAAACAAAAATTCATTTATTATTGACACACTTACGTTCTAGTTAGCCAAAGAGTCACCTCCATCTACAAAATAAATTTTGATTGTATATCCTGTTCGAAAACATAGTTTTTTGCCAGCCGATCGTGTTTTAGGGTGAATAGAAAAAGATCTCAGAAAAGTGACAATGATAAACACTATAGAACATGTTACATTTTTAATATTGTTCATTATTAATAAGTTATTTATTTATTTCAGATTCCATCAACACACGCGTTAGCGTGTAATGCTTGTTGGCAGCGTGCCCACTATCACACTGGGGAAATCAGGCAACCAGACCCATTAATAGATATGCAAGAACAACTCGTTGCAAATACAAGTGGATCCAGTTCTATTGTAGAACCACTAAGCACTCGTGCTTCTGATGCGGGATCATAAGTGTTGGAGAATATACCTATGACATTAGAAGGGTATAATCGCATTCCATACACTGCGAATTACTGTTTCGTGCCTGATTGCGATAATGCTGAACGGAGGAGAATGCCAATATATTTGAAGAAGAAAATACTTGTGGACCATTTATCCCTGATAACGCTAGAGTTTGTAATACCTGTCACAGTATAATTATGATTTCTCGGATGAATATGAATTTATGACTCAATTTAAATCACAACATATAGTCAAAATGTAAGATTTACTCAGGAAAAAATTTAATGAGTCTATTGATTTTGAGAAAGTAGAAAGTATGAATGATACTGCGTGTAAATATTGGACTGTATTGACAGTGCTACACTTTCTAGCAGTTTTAAATATTATAATAACCGACTTGGGGAATATTTGCCGCAAGCCTAAAACAGCACTCGGTTTACATTTGTTGATGCTGAGAACGGGCGAACGGGCGATCGCGTTTTTTTTGTATTTCTCCAGCGTCGGTATAATTTTATATAAAAAAAGCACGCAACTGCCTGAAAGAATACTATGTTCCACTGCATTTGGGTACTAACCACATAACCAGAGAAAGCTTATCGAATCGAAACCTATTGATTCCGCGGGGTCTATTTGGTACAGAAGAAAATAACCCAATAATTATTTTCGATGGCACTTACTTGTATTACCAAAAGTTTTCCAATCATATTTTTCAGAAGAAGTCTTATAGCTTACACAAGTTTGCTAACCTTTACCTTTCATGATTGTGGCCACTCATATTATAGATATATTCGGACCATACGCGGCGACCACTTCTGATGCTGAGATAATGCAAATGTTATTTGCGAATGGGTCACGTTTGAGGAACTATTTTCGAGAAAACGACAGTGAGTTTTGAGACTCGATCAGCTTATTAAACTCTTTAAGGTACAATGTATATAAGCCTGAAGGTTTACATGAAGGTAAATCTCAACTATTCACTGTCAGAGTTAACAGGTCAAAATTAATGGGCGATTCAAGAGAGATTTCAAGTTTTTTAGAAACAGACACTTCAACTAAGCCGTGAAAACAATCATGGATGATTTTAGAATTTGTGGGGTAATAATAAATAACTTTCATCCTTGTATCACCGATCGGCCAGACGTGGAAGTTCTATTAAACCGTGCTTTGGAAAAGTTCAATTAAGAGAATCACTTGGCGGATCTCGTGAGTAATCATAACTTGAATAGACGCTGAGCCACTTTCGTGAGCATCAAACGGCATTGAAACGTTATTGCGTGAACTACAACAAAAGTTTGGGATCACTTCAGTTTATTATTATTACAATGTATTGAACTAAGTAAATAAAATGTTCTTACTTCTATTCTATTAGGCTTTTTTTTGTCATATAGTAACACAAGGTAAAATGATTTTCAGGACACACCAGAGGAAAAGTTTGGCAAGACACAACCATCCAGTCCTCCAGAGAAGCTCATAAGGAAGGTCTATCTACTGGACTAAAGAATCCTTCTGGAAAGGGAAAACGCCTTATTTTAGGGCACATTGGTAATGAGCATTTAAATTGTTTTTGCAAGATTAAATTAGAACAAGCATTCATGATGTTGGTATAATAACTTTATTCACCAGACCTGATAAAATACAATAACATTATTTAGGTATAATACAGATTAATATTTACTATTTCTTTTAATTTTTAGGATCGTCCACCGGCTTCTTGGATGGTGGAGCACTAATCTTCCAAGCAAGCAAAGGTGATGGAGATTACCATAATGAAATGGATGCAACAAATTTTGAAAGCTGGTTTGATATTATTTTATCAAAACTGAATTCCGGTGATGTGGTGGTGTTGAATAATGCTCCTTACCATTCAAGAAGGTTGGAGAAGATACCTACCACTGCGACAAAAAAGGCAGACATCCAATCTTGGCTGGCGAGCAAGAACAAAGCATTTGAAAATAAAGAAGTTAGAGCACAGTTGCTACAGAAAGTAAAAATGGTAAAACATAGATACTTGAAATATGAAATTGATGAAAAAGCAAAACTGAAGGGTGTCACAGTGATAAGGCTCCCACCTTATCACTGTGAACTCAATCCCATAGAACTTATATGGGCTCAAGTAAAGGGAAGTATTTCAGCTCAAAACAAAACTTTTAAAATGAGTGAATTAAAACTATTACTTCCAGATGCTTTAAACCAAGTGACTGCCGAAAACTGGAAAAAATGTGAACAACATGTTATAAAGGAAGAGGACAAAATGAGAGGGTTGGATAAAATTATCGATGATATTACAGATAGATTTATTATCAACGTTGGAGAAACCTCATCCTCCGAATCAGAATCAGAATAACATCCATAGATCATTTATGGGACGAGCTCGGGAGATGCGTTAAACAAAGCTCTCCAGCTAACTTACGTGAGTTAAAAAGTGCGCTAGTAGAAGAATGGTCAAACATAGACCAAAACCGTATTAGAAATTTGATTTACTGCATGCCACATCGTCTTAATGAAGTGATACGGGCTCGTGGAAGAAATACAAGATATTAAATTTGTGCTTTCATTTTGCAGATTAACTGTGTTGTATATTTTTGTTGTCAAAAGTTAGTAGTGTTTTTTTTTGTTTTTTTAGCACTTAAATAAAATTATACAGTTTACAAACGTGTTATGTATTTTCTTTTATGTATAAAACAGTCATCTATAACAGGGGTTCCCAAAGTAGGTGCCGCGGCACCGTGGGGTGCCGCGAGCGTACGCCAGGGGTGCCGCCAGAGTCTGCCGGCGGTGCCACTCCTTCATTTTCACAAAAAAATGAGTAGTAGAATTTCATTTCATAATATGGCAACACCATTATTAGGTCACAGTAGTAGAATTTCATTTCATAATATGGCAACACCATTATTATGACCTGTCAGCTGACTATTCGTCGACCTACTCGTCGGCCATTTTGTAGTTATAGTGCGTCTTTTGTTGCAAATAGCTCCAGGTAATTAACACTGCGAAAAAGATTCAAGTGGATTTTACGGTGAGTTTCAATTATTTTCTTATTCTTTATGAAAAACTATTTATAATATTAGTGACGTCAATAACATGTAATCATTCAACATTAATGAAGGTTAGCTGCTAACCTAATAATAACCTATCAACCTTTTTAACCTCAAAATATTATATTTTTTAAATAAATTTCAGCTAAGTAACTAGCTGATATTGCTTGCGTGCCTAATTATGTCTTTTTTTATGTCTGATTGAGCAATTATGAACGATTTCTTTGCAGAATAATGGACGCTTGGCTCAAAACTGGGTCTTTGAAAAGAAAAGGTGGTGAACTTATGGAAGCTTCTGAAACGTCTGAATCAAAGAAAACCGGCATCAATGAATGTGACGAAATCTGCCAGCAGCCTTCTAGCAGCCTACTCGTAAGCCCAGATTGTTCTGCTTCAGTTCGAGAAAAGGCAACTCATGCTCCAAAGGAGATTCGAGGAAAAGTAAGAAAATATGACCCTAGCTACCTTACTCTGTTTGGCTTTATTCCGGTTGGAAACGAACAGGCGCCCGAAGGGCAATGCGTTAACTGTCATAAAATTGTTTCTAATGGCTGCTTAGTACCATCCAAATTAAAAAGACATCTGGAATGCTATCATTCTGATTTAATGCATAAAGGTGAGGAAATCTTTAAGCGTCGCGCTTCATCTCTTCAGGCGGGGTCATCTATGATGGAGAGAATTTCTAAAAATGAAAACGCAACTGAGGCTTCATTTATTGTCGGTTTACATATTGCAAGAACTGGAAAACCTCATACAATAGCCGAGACATTAATTAAACCTTGTCTGAAGGATGTTGTTAGTTGCATGTTAGGTCCCGATAATGCCAAAAAGATTGATGCTGTGCAGCTATCGAATAATACAATAAGCAAGCGAATTGGCTCAATTTCAGAGTATGTCGAGGACGAACTTTGGAGAAGATTAAAAATTTGTGATTTTTTTAGTTTACAACTTGATGAGAGTACAGATGTAGCGGGACTTGCAGTACTTCTTGTATTTGTGAGGTACCCATTCGCAATGCAAATAGAAGAGGAGCTTTTGATGTGTGAAATTCTTGAGACTTACACCACTGGCGACGAGATTTTCAAAGCTATCGATCAATCCGTACAGCAAAATTGTTTGGAATGGAGCAAGTGTGTGGATATTTGCACTGATGGAGCAGCCGCAATGGTTGGAAAAACGAAGGGAGCGGTTTCTAGGATGAAGCAAGTGGCAAAAAACGCCACCAGCAGCCACTGTGTCATCCATCGGCATTCTCTGGCGACAAGAAAGATGCCACATGATTTAAAAGTCGTACTGGATGATGCTGTGAAGATAATTAATCATGTTAAGAGCCGCCCACTTCAAGCACGCCTTTTAAAACTTACCGCCGAAGATATGGGTATGGATCACTTCCATCTCTTGCTGCACACAGAGGTGAGGTGGCTTTCAAGGGGAAAGGTTTTAGCCAGACTGTTTGAACTAAAAGATGCACTGGTGGTCACATTTACAGAGCAGCCTTTTATTCAAAAATTAACTGACGTAGACTGGTTGCTTAAATTGGGATACCTTTCCGACATATTCGAAAAACTAAATGAAACCACCACGTCTCTTCAAGGAAAAGGAGGAGCACAATTAGACAAAATAAAAGGATTGCGCAAAAAAAAATATTTTTTGAGACGTGTGCTAAGAATAGAGACATCTCCAACTTTCCGCGTTTGCAAGAGTTTGTCAAAACAAATGAGATCCAACTTCAGCCGAACTTCCTCGAAACTATTACTACTCACTTGGTAGGTTTGGAAAAAACTATTGTTGAATATTTTCCGGATATTGATTCTGAGGATGTCTACAGCTGGATGATAAATCCGTTTTCGTGCAACCCTAAATGTAAACCTACAGGGTTGACAAATGAAGCCTTTCAAAATCTGCTGGAAATCAGTGAAGACAGCACTTTGAAACGTAAATACCACGACGGAAGCCAAGAAGAGTTCTGGATGCAAGTGTATGCAGAAAACAATGCTGTTGGCAAGATTGCAATAAAGAGACTTGTGCGTTTTACTTCAACTTATCTATGTGAGTCTGCATTCTCAACGTATGCCTACATTAAAAACAGATACAGGAGCAAACTTTCAGCGTCAAGTGATTTAAGGGTAAAATTAACAAAACTTCCTATCAATTTGAAGGAAATAATGAAAAAATCATTAAAACAGTTTCATTCTTCGCATTGAAGGTGAAATATGAGCATTACACTGCATTGTGTTTTCTTTTTTCCTAAGTTGTCAAACCACTTTAAGAGTAGGGGTGCCGCCAATTTTTTTTAGCGCAACAAGGGCCTCGTTTAAAATAGTTTGGGAACCCCTAATCTATAACATACTACAGTTTCACTAGTTTGTGTTGTGTAAGTAGTTAAGAAACTATCACACTTTTTTTAAGTGAAAATATGAGCTATGAAGTGTGTTTTGTAAGATTTTGCACTAAAACTATTTTGAAACAAATGTAAGTTGTGTATTTTCATAATCATAAACTCAAAACAAAAATATAAAGTAATAAAAAAAAAGAGATAGGTACCTGAAAATAGTTTTAGAACCCTTGCATCTGTCAGATTTGACAGCTTAAGTTTGTTTACATTCTTTTAAGTACCTACCTGATTTTAGTATAACTTTTCATTCTAATTGGACATCGTATTTTTTCGTATCGTGAAATTGACTGTTTGGAAAAGTTGTTCCGTTTTTTTTGACGGCTATGTCCTTTCATTTTTAGAAAGGCTGTTAGTTACACGTTATTATGTACCTACAAGTTACAATAGGTTTAAACACCTCGTTTTAAGAGTGATACCTACCTACCATCGATCTACTCGGTATAAATAGATACTTACCTACTCCAATGCTAAGCACGCTCAAAAGCAAGCAGAAGCAGGCGCCGCCGCCCGCCGCGTACCGCGCGCAACCATTCCCTCCTGCCCCGCTCGCGAATAATGTTTTATGTAATAATTTGTAAATGGTTTCAAATTCCTCAGGGATTTTTCTTATTTAAGTACAATTAATCGTCTTACTCTTAGGATATTTAAAAAAATCCAATGTGTCTTTAGTGCACGAGGGTTAAAATCAAATAAAAGTGAATTAAAAAAAGTATGTATGTCACCTTGGAGATAATTCACATGGTTATTGTTAGTAACTATGTACATACTGTAACAAAATATTGTTGGCAAACCTACCCACCGGCGTTGGCTTAAATTCATTAACGACCCGAAGCCTGGTTCGCGAACACGATTCGGCGAACATCTGGAGCGCCCGAAGGAAGGGAACGAGAGAGGGGGGAAACGGTTTAAATATCCGAACGCGGCGAGCGGCCGGTTCTTATACTTATATTCTTTGTCGCAAAACCTCGTTTTGTATTTATATAAATTTGGTGTTAGTTTAAAATAAAAATATTCTAGTGAACCTTAGGCTATTACTGCTTCACCTAGTTCTTTTTTTTCAACATCAGAAGTACGTAGTGAACTTCGCTCGTACCATGGGTAAAAGTGGTAAGCGGAATAAGCCCACTAACAAAAAGAAAAAGCGAACGCGCTCGAGTTCGAGTTCCACCAGCAGCAGCACAAGTTCCCACAGCTCGAGAACCCCGTCACCTCCGCCCAAAAAGAAAAAGCTATCGCGTAAAGCCGGTACTGAAACTGTGAGTACGAACAGCACATTTACTTTGAACAATATAATTCCCGAGTTTGATCCGTTGAAGGACTAAATAAATGCATGGCTTAATATTATCAAAAGTTATGCTCAAACCTTCTTATGGTCAGACGAAATGGTTCGTTATCAAGCTCTAAATAAATTAAAAGGTTCAGCGAAAGTCTGGTACGAATCTTTGTTACGTACAGAGGCTGGCTGGCCAGCATGGAAATGGCGCGATTGGAAGCGTAAGCTGAAGGCTAGTTTTCAAATCGGCGTAACATGTACGATTTATTGAAGGAAATTATTGAAAAAAAAACCCTCCGACAATCAATCACTCTACGAATTTTATTTTGATCAAAAATGTAAAATTGACCGATTGTCGTTGGATTTCACCGAACAGGATATTATATCGATTATAGTGGGGAATATAGGCGATAGTGGTATTGGTGCTTCTATTGAAGCTAGTAACTTTGTTTCTTGCGATAGCTTAGCTAGCTTTTTACATGGCCGTGTGTACAAACCTCGAAATGCGAAGCAGGCAGTTGTGAATCCTCGCGATATTCATCCAAAAGGGGCGTTACAAACATTAACTTCTCAACCAAGCACTAATTCCACTGCTTTAACTACATCCTCGAACTCGACCAGTCAACCCAGTTCTTCCAATCAACTATTGTGGAAAAAGGGGACATTCAGAGTCTGTGTGTTACCACAAGAAAAATGCGCCAAGACCGGAGGCAAAACAAGAAGCTAAATTTGTTTCAACGCTTTCGAATCCCAGAAACGGTTGATATAAAACTAGATTCTGTTTTCTTGAAGGACATTGACATGTACGTGATTGTAAAAAAAATATTATTAAATTATTATTATTTTAATTTTTTAATTAAAGCCAAGTCGAGGATGGGTCAGACACAGATATTATGAGCATTGATTGACCTAGGCGTAAAAATTGACTAAGCTCAGATTGGTCTATTGAAACGCCCAATCCCTGTCTAAAAAGAGGCGCCTGCTCCTGAACTTCCTCCAGGAGCAGGACATAGACATCGCGCTAATAAATGAGACCCACCTGAGCTTAAAAGAGAACTTCATTATCCCGAATTATCTGGCGTATCGCAAGGATGAGATTTCACCGCAGGGCAAGCCTTACAGAGGCCTACTTGTCCTTGTACATCGCCGGATAGTTCACCAGCCCGTTCCCTTTACGCAGCTTGCATCTATCTACGCATTGTACATACAGACGCCGGCTATTTCTGCCTCTACGCCGCGTATAAGCCGCCTGCTACCCTCATTGACGTTGGTGAGGTAAGAAATCTTCTTCTACCCTCGACCCCCACTTTTCTGGCCGGCGACCTCAACGCGAAGCACACGGCTGTCTTCCTCCGCATTAGTCTATACTGTTAGGTGAAATTATTTCAGTTAGTGATACTAGCACCAAATTTCAGGATGTTGTTAAACATGTTATTTTATGTAAAAAACCGTCGGGACCCCATCTGTAAAGTACCTGGATCCGGAGATATGACGTCATCTTTTTTTTGTATGAAAAAAAAAATAAAAGTTCTAAAACCCATCGCGTGTGGTATCAAATTAAAGGGCGTTTTGAGCTGATTCTAAAAATATATCACATCATCACTTTATAGTCACAAATTTAAAATAAAAATAAACATAATTTTTAAGACATACCAAGTTTAGGCTACTGCAGATGCGACACTGTTCAAATTTTTTTGTGATATATACCTCAAATGATACATAACATCCTCATATAGAACCCCAAGGAACCGATTTAGAAAATACTAACATTTTAATTTTTCATTTTTTGCAAAGTGAGGTACTAAAACGATCATAAATGATAAGTTATTTTCGAGCCACTGAGAGGGACAAGGAATGTGAGATGCAAGAAAAGCTCATTCTCGTCCCTATCTGAGGAGGAGAGGGAGGAGGGGGGGAATAATACATTTTTTGATTGACCTCTTCCTTTTACGTTTTCCATCTAGCTGGCTAGTGATTCTAGGAAGTAGTGAATACATAGTATCTCAAAGGGTGCAGTTTAAATATTTTTTCATACATCTAGCACTAGGACAGAATAATAAAAATAAGAATAAGCAGATGCAAGACTATTATTGCACGCTGCAGACGCTGCACAAAATCATTAAAACGGTCGATTCTGATGTGCTCATTATAGCCATCTTTGCTTTTTCAAGATGTACTTTTTTGGTCCACTTCAGGCGTATTACGACCGCGAGATGGCAACCTGGATGAAGAACCATCCGGGCAGAACTATAAGCCTGTACCAAGTTGCCCAAATTTTTGGAAGAGCTTACGAAAATGCAGCCTCAGTCAGGAATATAATGAGTGGCTTTGAAAAAAGCTGAATTTTTCCCTTTAATCCAAATATTTTTCCAGAGGACATGTATTTACCCAGCGAAGTGACGGAAAATGAAATAAATAACGAAGACGGGCCGATTGCCAGTAATTCACGTCAGCCCCAGCTAAATCACGAAGAGTCCGATTCCTCAGAATCTACTGACGCTGATGAACAGATGGACGTTGCAGCTGCCAACGCTTCTGGAGAAGTTGAATGTCATAACTCATCCCCTACAATTTTAACAGAAAATGTTATTGCGCATCTGCCACAAGATCATGATGCTAATATTTCATCAGTGTCCCAGCCAATGCTTCTAACATCCGGTTATGTGCAACCCACTACTACCAACGAACAGATGGATGTCATCATTGCTCCTAAAACAGGTGGTGCATCTCGAGAAGCTGAAAGTCCATTAGCCCTTAAAACTTTGTCAGAAAATGTTGTTGCGCATTTGTTACAAGATCATGATGTCAATATTTCATCTCTCCAGTCTGATTCTGAGAAATCCACTAATGCCAACGAACAGATAGATGTTACCACTGCTTCGGTAAATAACCATCAAGAGCAGATAGCAGATGCAACTGTTCCAGATGTAACTATCAGTGAGTACGATAACGAACTACCATCAGGTAGTAATCAAATTTTAACTGGGGAAATTTTACTTCCTACCACAAAGAGTATACTTAAAGAAATTTCACCACTACCGAAAGCTGCTTCTACGGGAAAACCAAGAGTAAACAGTAACGTTGGTGGATCGCAGGTTCTCACGGCTAGTCCATTTATGAATGAAATTAAAGCAACAGTGCAACAGACAAAAGAAGAGTAAAATCGCAAAGCCCTAAAAAACAAATGAGAGATGAAAAACGCGAGCAAAAAAAAAACAAAAGCAGACGAAGCGTGTTATTTTTGAGGATGATGGCGTGGACCCTGGGCCCGCACCTAAAAAATCCAGAACCACGCGAGTTCGAAAGCAGACGAAGCGTGTTATTTTGGATGATGACGAGGACCTCGGGGTAATCGAGGATCCTTACGCTAATGAGGATGAGGAGGAAAGTGATCCACCTTGCATTTACTGCAATGGATTATTTAGCCAATCTAGGCCAAAAGAACATTGGGTTAAGTGTCAAGTGTGTTCGAAATGGTGTCATACACTATGCGCAGGCGTATCTGCAAAAAAGAAACAGTTTACCTGCGAATTATGCAAGTAAAATTTATATTGTTAAGACGACATACCATAAAAGTCTACGATGACATACTATGTCATCTTAGGCCATAGATATGTCATCTTACACTCGTAGACCTCAGTGATATTTATGTTTGATTTTTAAGTAATGTTTATTGTACTTAAACTAAAGCAATTTCATTGTTCATGAAACGTTTATGAATATACGTTAGATTCTGATCTCACATGACTTCATTTATTTGAAATATTTATATGGAAAGAAAAAGTATGTCATCTTAAGCACAATTCCCCTATACCGATCTCATAGCGGAGACCAAGAGACGACCAAATTTTATGACCACTTATTAGAGACGGCAGATAAAGCCCAACAACGGTACCCAACGTCAGAACTTGTTTTTCTGGGAGACTTTAATGCCCACCACAACGAGTGGTTGTTCCCGTTCCAAAAGACAGACCACGCTGGGAGAGAAGCGCGCAAATTTGCACTCAGCTGGTGAACGAGGCGACGCGGGTACCGGATATTGATGAACACACTCCCAACTGCCTTGACCTTCTGCTGACATCCAGTGTCTGATCCAGACAGACACCCGATAGCGGTCTCAGCCCCGCTGGGAACGTCCGACCCCTGTCTGGTGAAATCCGTATCGATCTGCTCTCCTCCAGGCATTAGTTTCAAGGGCACTAGGAGAGTCTGGCGATACGAATCAGCGGATTGGGATGAGATGCGGCACTTCTTTGCATCTTATCCTTGGCGGGAAATTTGTTTCTCTTCGGACGACTCCTCTTGTTCGGCTTATGTGATTGCAGATGTGATACGGCAGGGAATGGAATTCTTTATTCCGTTCTCCGACATACCGCTCGGCCATAAAGCCCGGCCTTGGTTCGATGCGGATTGTGCACGTGCTGAGACACGAAAAGAGGCTGCATACCAGGCCTGGGTACAAGCACGCGATCGCGGAATCCGAGCTAGGAGGGTTAAAGGGCCGAAGAGGGTCGAAGAAGAGGGCATTCAACTCCGCTGCCAAGTCATGCAAACGGGTTATCCGAAAGGCGCGTTTCGACCATATTAGGCGAATAGGGACTAGATCAGCAACTTACCCTCCTTAAAGTAAGCATTTCTAGTCCCTGTCAAAGTCCGTTAAAACCTATTTCTGCCGACCAACGCTGCCTCCCATACTTTTGACGTTACAAAGTGATCATTCTACAAAATTAGCTCAAAAATATTGCTGGAATCAAATATTTCTAACTGTGGAGAAAATCTTTTTTACAACATTGTCCCTTTTTGAAAACTATTTTTTCTTTGAAGTGTTATTCTTGACTTCTTTGGCTGGGATTTGGCTGGGACAGTAGATCGAGGACCTAGAATTGCCTTTTGTGAGTGGGTGTTGGCAAACGAAGGTATGAACGTGTTAATTACGGACGAATGTCTGTTTACAAGGATCGGCATTTGCATCCGGCTGCATTTGCATCCGTAGAATAAGAAAATTTATGTGAATTAAAAGGAAGAGCGAATCAATCCTGCTGCATTTGCATCCGGCTGCTTTTGCATCCGGCTGCTTTCGCATCCGGCGGCATTTGCGTCCGGCGGCATTTGCATCCGGTGGCATTTGCATCCGGCGGCATTTGCATCCGGCTGCTTTTGCATCCGGCTGTTTGTGTCTGGCTGCGTTTGCATCCGGCTGCATTTGCATCCGGCTGCATTTGCATCCGGCTGCTTTTGTTTTAAGTATAGTCTTAAGTAATAGTTATAAGATAGAGTAAGAAAATTATGCGAAACATTTAAGGGTGGTGGCGACCGGTTAACGTATCAAATAGCGCGTACCTGGGAAGCCAACGCCCCACTTATTAGAATAAGAGAAATCTATGCAGAAAATGTAAGGGGTGGCGGTGACTAAGGCAAACGTATCCAATAGCGTGAGCCTGGAAGCCGCCGCCCCCTTATGAAAACTGGGAATATAATAAAATATAGTTAACTTACGAAACCATATAATGTAAGTGTAAGCGAAACATGTAAGAAAACATGAAAAATCATGATGTACCATAGAAAACTTTGTAAACTAGCGAATCAACCAAAAGAATTTAAAAAAAAACCTTACCTAACCTAACCTAACCCTCCGCCAAGATTTATGCAGTAAAATACTGCAGGCTTACCAGTATGGCAATATGGCACTGCTGCGAACTCTAACGGATGAGGCGGAGGCCGCTTTGTACGACAACGACGGTTGCCAGGTATTACACCGCAATATGTCGGGTGACTACATGGCGGCCTACTGCAACGGCGTTAGCTTCGTGGAGAAAGAACCCTCGCCAGAAGGAGAAAACAAACACCAGGAGTGTAGGGAGCTACGCTTCCAGGCCCCACCAGGAGAATCAGTCGTGGTTGTGGCAAGGTGCACGAAGGTGATGCTGGACGAGAGAACACTCGGGATGGCTAACACTATCTCAGGCGGCCTCTCTGAAGGCAAAGTGCCAGAGCACTGGATTGCACCTACATTCACCTGGGTCAATGGGGTACTTGGTTGTGGGAA
The DNA here is from genome assembly GCA_949987775.1 of Aproaerema taeniolella. NCBI lineage: Eukaryota > Metazoa > Arthropoda > Insecta > Lepidoptera > Gelechiidae > Aproaerema > Aproaerema taeniolella. Next base: position 11,166,036 of record OX465264.1, read on the forward strand.
AACAACTTGGGTGGTTTCAAAAGCCGATTTGAAGGAGGACATCATTGTCACCTCCACAATCGAGGCCACGAAAGACTTGAGGGAAAAGTTGGGGCCGCGGTTGGAGAGCGAGCAACAAGACGCCGTGTGAGAACCACGGCATCGCTGCTAGTAAATGGGATTCATAAGAGCGAATCATGTAAACGCCTGTTGGTGGATGAGGCCCTTATGAACCATTTCGGCGCTATAGTGCTTGCTACCCAAATCGTGAAACCCGAGGAGGCCCTCTTGATAGGGGATAATAACCAGCTCCCCTACATTGACAGAGGCAACGTCTTCAAGCTGTTTTACAATAGCCCACACTTGGTCACAAACATCACTGCTGTGTACATGGAGGTGTCCCCAGGACGTAGTTTATGCCCTCAGCGAGATCTACGGGGGCGTATACTCAGCCAAGAGGACAGTGAGGTCCCTGAGGATGAGGACGGGTGCGAGAATACCCAAGACCAACAACACCGTCTATCTTGTTCACACCCAGGCTGAGAAGGCATTGCTCATCAGCCAGGGCTTCAAATGAGGGTTCTCGTACCTTGACCATCCATGAGTCGCAGGGACTCACATACGAGATGGTATACATCATCCGTACTACAGCGGCTTGATCACACATCCTCACCAGCGTCCCACATGCAGTGGTGGCCATCTCCCGACACACAAAGACCTCTGTCTACTTCACGGACTGCGTGACCAACGACGCCACGGCTCGTCTGATCGCTCGTGCGGAGTTGGCCACCGATTCCAAAATCATAGATTACAACCTGAGGATGGCAATAAAAAGTGGGGACGAGCCGGTACGGGATGCAATCATTGCTACCCTAGAGCAAACACCCTCGTCTGCGTTACCATCTGACCGGACGATCGACTAAAAACGATGCCGATATTCAAATAAAAATTGTAACATAGATAGGTTGACAGTAAGCTAATCGTGTGTAATAGCAATAAACAATAATAATAATAATAAAAAAACAGTACAATGCATGACTGTATATTTATATAAAATAAAAAGAAACAACTAATAAAAAAAAACATTACTTTAAGTAGATAAGTTTAGTTTATAAGAAATCATGACGAGCTTCGACATAAATGGAGCAATTTGTAAAAAAGAAAAAAAAGAAAAGGACAATGGGCAAAAATGTATGGACCTTGGTACAACCCTCCAATAGCGATGAGCTATATGTCCCTGGACAGGTCTTTTCAATTGGAACAATAGTTACTAAGACAGCTATGTTGTAATAGTTGTCCGTTCAGAGTTATAGGTACCTAAAGATAAAAAAAAAAAAAAAAAATTTTGCAATTATTAACGTTTATTGGGGAAAATAACAATAATTTCGTTGTAGATTACAGTATTTCATAATTATTTATAGAAATATAAAGGAATTACATTGCTTAGGTCCAAAAAAAAACACTTATTTACCTTACATATATTTTATACAAATATTTTTTTTATACTTAGGGCAAGTTCGATAAGCGTGAATATAGCCATTGACAAGACACAGAGTGGGTAGGCCTCACACAAGATGCACCGATGAGCTGGTCAAGGTCCCGAGAAGCCGCTGCATGTGTTCCATCACACATTAGAATTAGTTTAATGTTTTCTCCATTTCCAAAAAGGGATTTTGAAATAAATATTTGGTTGGTGTGCCTCGTAATTCGTACATTGATTTGCTTTTTGTTGAACAATAGCCGCTATTTGTTACGATACAATGAGCGAGTTTTTATTGCAACATTGTTTTTATTATTGTAAGTATTATTTTCAGTATACACAATCACTTTTAGGTGTACCGCCTGGCCAGTTCAAAGAATAATAGCATGGTTTATGACTTTTAATAGCTGCATCTCTTTTGTTTGTGCGTTTTGGGTACCGTCGTGGTATGAGGCGAGCCGCGGGCGCACCTCGCCCCCGCTCCCCGGCGGGGGTGTGTCCGTATTCTAACTTGGGACCCTCAGGTAAGTCAAGTAACAGTCGTTCATTGGTACTGTGCGCGAGTGTTACGTTTCTTGTTTATGCAATACTTCTTAACGACTTTGACTTGGCAATCTTTTCGGACACTGATATCTGCTTATAACGTTGACCCGGCTATTTACATGGACATTGTGCTCTGATCTGTTTTCTGAACTTGGTTGTAGTTATTTCAGCAAGATTCTGCACCGACCCATAAGGCCAAATCCACGCATTTATCAACAAAGAACATTGGCGGGCCACCTCTAATCCTGATCTTAATCCTTTGGATTACAAGATATATGAAGTTTTAGAGTAAAAAGTATGCTCTAAGCCCCACTAAAACTTGGAGAGCCGCAACACTCTTATTGACAAAAGCAGTGGCTGATATAGGCATGAATATGATACGTGCTGCTATCGTCTGAAAAACTATTCAGACAAAAGCAAAAAAAAAAAGATTTCACTGACTGGCTTATAGAGACCTCGTGGCAAAGAAAAATTGAAGTTCGCCACGGGGATTCCTCCTTGTTTAATAAATAACATGTATTGTTCATTTTTATTTCAACTACCCCTAACATTAGGGTCGCGGGGTTATCCAGTAGGTTAGTTAGGTTAGTTATGAAAAAACACTTGTCACGGTCAAGTAGGTTAGGTAAATCATCTTTGACGATTATCTTGACCTCAAGGTCATGACCTTGAATCGCTAAGGTCAAATCCTTAAATCACCGTAAATGTCACATCCTTGATCACGAAGGTCATGACGTTTAACTTCAAGACCAGCAGAGGCTCCACGTTCACCATGAACTCTACGACCTAGGCTTTGAAGGTCATAAATACCTTGAAAATTTCAAAATAAATTGCCCACAGTGAATAAAACTACAACTGCAAAAAAAAAAAAACCGCGCAAAATATTCAAAATTACCCAAAATTAACGTTTCTAAAAACTGTAGTTGTGGTTGAAAAAATTAGTAATTTTGAGTTGTCTAAATTAAAACCAGTTGTCCGTCAACCACTTGAAATTGCGAATAAAACCGAGGTGTACAAAGGCGGCCAGCAAACAAAAACGCGGTAGTACAGACTAAAGAAAACGTCATCTGGACGCGGTAAATAAATATAACTAAAAAGCCCTGACGTTAATCGCGTCGCTGCCCAACTATCAAAAACTTTCTTTATAATTGCTATAAAAGCTATTTATCTTTGCTTTGTAAAAGTTTTACTAACATTTATAAAACGCGAAATGGGCACAAATTATAAGGGCTAAATCGTTGCAGACGTTTTATAGTTACCGTATAATAAGCTAATTGCCCTTCATCTCGCCATGTAAAAGCAAACTGAAAGCTGATAAGCTTTCTATGAGCAAGGAATTTACTTTTAAATAACAAATTACCCTGGTAACTGCTAACAAAATTCGTAGGGCCATTCGAGCTGCCAGCTGTCCTGGACGGACAAAGTTATTTGAATTTCCTGCAAAATGATTTACCTACTTTACTGAAAGGGCTGGAGACGTACTCTGAAGAACTGAGGGAGAGGATGTGGCTACAGAATGACGGCTGCCCCGCACACTACGCCCGACTTGTTGGCGAGCACCTCAATGAGGTATTTCCTAACCGCTGGATTGGGCGTGTGGGGCCAATCTAATGGCCGCCACGTTCCCCAGTTTTAAATCCCTTGGTTTTTTTTTACTGGGGATGTTTGAAAGATAAAGTTTATTCAAAACCAATAAGGTCCGAGGCTGAATTACGGCAAAGAGTATTCGAAGCTGCTCAAGAAATCTCGTCGATGAGCATGAGGAGTTTAGGCCGTAATTTTATCAGAAGATGCCACTTGTACATAAGGGGAAGACAATTTGAGGATTTGTTGAAAAAATAATAAAATGTGGAGGTGAGTATTTTATCATATTTCTAGAGATATAAATATATACATTTGACGGTGCGTCTTATGTACCTAAGTACCTACCTTGTGTACAGATAAATAAACTGAATGAATAGACATGAGAAAAACAGACTTTGGTTTTAATGCGCGTAGTGTATTTTGTTTCTGAGAAGTATGTATGTATGTAAACACTTTATTGCACTTAAACAGAGACAAGACCCTAAACTCGACACTTTTGTTTACTTTTACTATCTTAATAGACTTTGGCCATTATACTGTGCCAGATGTGGCCGTGTTACCTACCTATTATTGTTCAAAACACTTTTTGACGTTACACTATAGGGTTTTTACTGACTCGCTGCCGACGCGGTCATAAATCATAACAGATAAAGGGTTGGGAGCAGCGCAACGTCGGTATCGATATGTGTGAGTCATCGACTCAGGTAGCAAAATACCCTTACTTGCTACGTAATGAGGACCACTAAATAACCATCATAGTTGTCTAATTAACATAAGAAACGATGTTGTATTTGTGTAACGTTCGAAAATATACATTAATGTTTTGACTTTTTGTTTAAATATTGCATTATTTATTTATAAATATATTGTTATATCTTAGTATATTCATTTCATAAAGTAATAGATAAGTGTCTCAGTAATATAACTCTACATTTAATTTTAACTAACCTCAATATTCGCAAAAATGATTTTCTATCGATACTAACTATCGACATGAAAACAACGCGGAACTAGGCCAGCCCATAAGACCCCTAAGTAGAAGCGAGATAGAAACACTGATAATGATTTATGACCGCGTCTGCAGCGAGTCGGTAAAAACCCTATAATTCTCCAAAATGTTTTCGATCAATGCAACCAATATAGTATTCTAAACAATGTTGCTTTAAACGGTTTTGATTATAATCCGATTTTAATGAAATAATTATACTGTTTCCAGATTGTGTTTGATAACACACGAAGCGTATGTCATCGATGTTGGCAGAGAGCTGAAAATGCCGTTAGACTACCTGGTGTTGTTCCGGAAGTGGAAGAAGCCAATGATCCTGATGAACAAAATGTTCACCAAGTTTTCGCTCCTGAATACAAAAGAGCACCTAGTACTCCTGGGCACTGTATCTTTTCCAACTGCGGTAATGATACACGACACCGAATACCAGAAGCTATAAAAGTTCACATGTTGTGCGAATACAAGTTGTATATCCCCGACGGTGCAAGAGTATGTAGAGAACACCTCGAAGGAAACAACTGGGATGAGCTGCCAGATTTTTGCAATACCACTAATTATTTTACTGGAGCCCAGTTTAGTGATGCTTGCGACATACTGCGAGCAACCATTGCACGTGGAGCGAGGTTCAATTTTAATGTAAGAGGTGCCATGTCTAATGAAGACATGCGTTTCTGGGTTGGACTTGATGGTGATCAATTCGATTCTATTTTGGAGCAAACTCCTTCACTCAGCGAAAGATGCAAAGATCCAAGAACTGCATTAGGTATATACCTGACAAAACTTCGTACAGGAGATTCAGATGAAAGGCTTGCGTCATTATTTAATATGTCCAGGAGAAAACTGGAACGATATTTGAACATTGCACGTGAATGTCTTACAAATGAATATGTAATACTTCACTTGGGGTTAGATCACATTGACAGAAGAAATCTTTTAGACAGAAACCTAGTCATTCCAAAAAACCTTTTTGGAAATGAAGAGAATACCAAACTAATTCTAATATGTGATGGAACATATGTCTACATCAATAAAAGTAGTAACTTCTTATTCCAGCGGCTGTCATATAGCCTCCACAAGTTTAGAAATCTTTTAAAGCCATTTTTGATTGTATCGTCAGATGGTTATATTATTGATGTTTTGGGGCCGTACGCTGCCACAAAAACTGACGCGCAAATAATGCAGGATATCATGAATGACGAAGAACACCCTTTACATTATTTGCTTCAACCAAATGACGTGTTCATTTTGGACCGTGGGTTCAGAGACAGCTTGGATGCAATCGAAGCCTGGGGTTATGAATATTACGTGCCACCAACAAAAGACCGTCGAGAATCCCAGCTCACTACGGAACAGGCAAACGAATCACGAGCCATTACAATGTGCCGATGGGTAGTGGAAGTTGTGAACGGCAGGTTTAAACGTAATGATAAACTGTTACGGCAATCATATTTTAATCGGGCACTGCCGCATATGTTCGAAAACTTTAGAATTGCTGCAGCGATTATAAATCACTTCCATGTACCGATAACAGATAATGAACATGCAGAAGAGTTCCTGAGTCATATACGAGAAACATTGGATTCACCGAATCTTCTATACACATATGTCGAGAGAAAGCGCCTGAATAGCCGAAGGGTTGATTTTCAACGGATGGAAGCCCACAATATTGAAAACTTCCCAAGGCTCACCCTAAATCAGATAATGATACTGGCTTTGGGTACATACCAGCTAAAACTGGCAAGATCATACTGCGCGGAGCATCTTAATAACGGTTTATACCTTATTGAGACATACAGAGAAAATCAACTGGATGACCTGCCAGATTATGGAATTAATGAAGAAGTGTGGCTTCTGCGTGGGCGCATTCAATCTAGACACGTCCGGGCAAGAACTTATTATTGTTACATTTTGATAAAAAGTAACCAAATCGAAGGCAGCAACAACATTGTTCAACACTACTGTACATGCTTGTCAGGACGGCGTACCATGGGTACATGCGCGCATATTATATCAATTATTTGGTATTTAGGACATGCAATTCATGAAGGCTTTATTGCACCGGCAGTGTTCCTAAATGATGTTATCGTGGACAAACTGTGAACAATCAAAATGTAATTGACTCTATTTTGTAAATGTAAAAAAAAATATTTGTATAATATATTAGTATGTAAGGTAAATAAGGTGTTTTTTTTTTTGATCTAAGCAATGTAATCCCTTTATATTTCTGTAAATAATTATGGAATACTGTAATCTACAACGTCATTATTGTTATTTTCCCCAATAAACGATAATAATTGCAAAATATTTTTTTTTATTTGTTTAACTTTAGGTACCTATAACTCCGAACGGACAACTATTACAACTTAGCTGTCATAGTAACTATTGTTCCAATTGAAAAGACCTGTCCAGGGACATATAACTCATCGCTATTGGAGGGTTGTACCAATTTGCCCATTCTCCTTTAACAAACAATTTTAAACTAAAAAAAGTGCGGACCAAAGAGTCCGCAGACTGTAATATCATTTAAAAAAAACCCTCCGCTTCCCGACTTGCCGCCGCCACGCTCTCCTGTTGGACGGAGCCCACCTAGTGAGGGAGTGCAGGTGCAGGTGAACTCCTGAGGGGTGGACAGCGCGGAGGAGGAGGAGGTGGCACCTCGTAGGGGTCGAGGTGTAGGCCGGGTGCGCCAATGCGTAGCTTCGGATGCAGATGATGATGGGGAGGGACGCGAAGATCCCGCCAACGGAGTTGAAAATGCCCCCGGGCCGCCGACGCCGCCGACTCCGCAGCAACCGCTGGGCCAGCAATGTGTGCTTTGTGGCTACTTTTCATATCGTCGTAATATGAGGAGGCATTTTCAGCGCAAGCACGGTGGGTACCGGCAATTCAATACGAAGGACTCCTACTATCCGCAAGCGTTCTTTTTTGTAACAAAGACGAGGTGCGCAGTGTGCCCTGAAGAGAACATGCCCGCTCCGGGGACCCTCATCGGGGTGAGAGGCTTATGCCCAAGATTTTTAAATCTTTAAATTATTTTTAATATGTTCCTGCTGCTGTCGGTCACAACCGGCAGTGACCGGTTGCGGCCGGCAGCGGTCAATTTAAGTTGGCTCCTGCTGCTGCCGGTCGCGCGACCGGCGGCGGTCAATTAGTAAGTTAAGTACTAAGTTAGCTCCTGAAGTTATCATAAGTCGCGGCCGCCGGCAGCAGGCAGCAACTGGCAGCGACCGGTTGCGGCCGACAGCTGCCGATTTAAGTTGGGTCCTGCTGCTGTTGGTCGCGGCCGGCGGCGGTCAATTAGTAAGTCGCTGTCTCGGTCGTCTCTATCAACTAGTCGAAGCGTGACCTTGGCAAGCGGCGCATTTTGTTTTGCATAGCCGCAGTGAGTAGTTGTTTGAAGTCACCCGCGCCTCCCGATCGCGTTATCAAATAGGTATAGGTACTTATCTAATAAACTACAATAACTACAATAAATTAAAGAAATTTTAATAAACAAACCTACCTACGTCTGTTTTAGGTTTTCAAGAAAAATGCCATTCAAAATCATTGAAACCATTGAACGTGGAAGACGATTAATCACCACAGTTCCTTCATTATGGGAAAGTCATGGCAATTTATATTGGCCAAAGAAAAATGCGATTATGTTAAAAAAAATGAAAATTCGACACCTCAACTAGACTGGAAACTTATGTCTTGCCTAGTGGTTCGAGATAATTTATTAGATTTTCAAACCGCGGAGCAAGAGATCGCTATGACGTCTGATGCCACAGAAACAGATGATAAGGAAAACGAGCCACGAGCAAGAAAGTGTTTAGTTCCATTCAACATAACTAATCTTGCGAAGGAATGTATACGGGTAAGTTTGTTTTTTTTGTTTAACTTACTTAATAAATATTTATAGAGAGAGTCAATTTGTATATGCTATGTAGTGATTAGAAAAATAATGAAACATTGAAATCATAACAGTAATACCTACATGTAAACAGTATCCAAAAATATGCTACCTAAGTAGTAGCACCTGCACAAATAGGCTACTTTTTTAAATTTTTTTTTTATATTCATATCAGCCACCCCTTCATTTTGTTACCTATGTCTATACTATTATTCATATAAAATTTAAGCTTCCTAAGATAAGTACAAGAGGGTGCTCAATGAGGGTAATTTTCAAATATTTTCACTCAAAACAACCACTTATGTTTCCTAACACTATGGCTAAAATATAAGTGTTTGAGTTGGTCTCATAAGAAAAAAAATAAAAAATGGACAACCACATAAGCTGGGAGTACCTCCAAGCTGTGAAGGTGGTAACAGTTAACATGTTAACCGTATCTATGACAATTACGCTACGGATAGTACGTATATCTATGAAAGTGAAGCAGCAGCGTCATGTCATATACCTAGTTAAAATGTTCACTGGCTAAAACTGTCAAATTTTTGAGTTCTCTTTGCCTTCGGGCTAATGTTGTTGTTGTTATTCTATATCTTTGTTTGGAAGTAGCCTACCCGGTAACGCAGGGGAGCAGCCACCAAACGCGCAGACGACGAATAAAACTACTGGATTGTTTAATATTATTTCTTTCTAAAAAGCATCATTATTTGTTCGAAAATGGCTTCCGGTTCCAGGCATAAAAATGACATCTACTTGATTGGTTTTCGAGGTTTTCTTACGAAGGCTTTGTCCGGAGAGAAAAAGGTTCGAGATGATTATTTTAAGCTCATAGAATTAAAAATGATCGTTCTAAATAAATAACCAGATCTGATTCATTGGCGAGCCCCTAGAGCTATCCACCACGCGCGTTGGATGGCAAAGCTGCTTTATTCTATAAAAATATTATTATTTAAAAATCAGAATGTCCTAAAGCTGACTAAAAGAGAAGAGAAGGCCGTTTCTCGGTTTGTAAAGTTTGGTGCCCTGATTTACACCAAAGCGTGGGTCGAAGCACCTTTGGCAGCCGAAGCGCCAGGTAACGACCTTCAATTGTGGAAGGACTTGGTAACCTACGAATATACCATTGATTCAGAAATCGGAAAAGCTGCAAAAAGTGTCTTGGAACTGCACTTATGGTATTTGTCCGATGAACTTGTGGGTTTGGCGCTTTTCTCCGAAAAAGTGTCTTTAATTGATAAAGCAGCAATCGTTGAAGCTGGTCCTCGCTTAGTTCGAGGAAATGCTGCGATTTTATCGTCTCAGACTATCTTAGGAAATTTTGCTACAAAAAAACATTGGAAACACTGCGTGTTTTTAATATCAGAGACTCGTTCTTACAGCTGCTCCCAGAAACCTGGCAAGAAAACTCTGAATACCTTCAAAGTAAAGAAAAAATCAGAAATCTTTGCGTTGTTAATGATACCGCTGAGAGAGGTGTTAAATTATTTGAAGACTTATTGTATTCTGACCAAAAACGAAAAATAAAAGCAGACAATACTTCATGTGGTAGAAAATTATAGAAAGATGATATCCACGCAAACGACAAAAAAGACACCCATTGATACTATTAAAATTAAATAGTTTGACTTAAAATTGACATTGTTTAATAGTGACATTAAATGTTGTGATTGCAATAAATAAAAATATTTAGTGTAATTATGCATCGATTCTATTTTCTTAGTACTTAAGTTAACCAACATTTTTGAAAGAAACTTCAAAACATCTCATGCGATGAGCATCCCCTTCCAGTGGAGATATCTTCATGAAAATTTGCACACCAACTACTTTTAAAACGTGTAACAATACAAGAGGTTGGCCAAATCTCTAGCATGAGTTTGATTTTTTTCAGTACTAGCATGAACTACCCTAATGGTACAGGTACTGTGATGGCAAACAGAATACCTGACAAAGGCAGCAAGAAGTTCAAAGACGATCGACATATGACGAGGGGTGAAAGCCTGCTGGTTTGGTATTGTGGTGGTTAAATGGATGGACAACAAAGCTGTATTGGCAGCATCCAACTGCACTTCTGCCGATAATGAAGTCTACGTACACAGGTGGGATAAGAAAGTAAACGCTTTCATTGAAGTTAAGCAGCCAGCAGTAATTGCTAACTACAACCGAAACATGGGTGGTGTCGATGTACTCGATCCAAGTATCGAATATTATCGCACGTTCATGAAAACAAAAAAGTAGACATTGAAAGTCATGCTTCACTTTTTCGATTGGGCAGTTGCAAATGTCTGGCGGCTATATAAAATTCATTGTGAAACGGCACGTATCCATTCCGGCCAGGTAATGGACATACTAAAATTTAAATTGGACGTAGCAGACGGCCTGATCAATGCACCAAATCGTGCAAGAATTGATGATGATGAGCCAAAGGAGGATTCAGAGGATGATGAGGAGCTGGGTAATAACCCTAAAAAAAAATACAGACCTGCCAACCCACCCTCTGAATCTAAAAGGTATGACGGCTATGAACATTTCCCCCAGTTTGAAAAAATAGACAACTCCAGAAGTTGCAGGATGGAAGGCTGCAAGAGCAGGTCTAAAATACGTTGCAAAAAATGCAATGTATACCTGTGCCTGACCAGAAAAAGCAATTGTTACAACGATTACCACTTGTTATAGCTTGGTCTTTCTCGTCAGAATAATTTTACTTTACCTACTTATTAATTTACCAAAAGTGTTTTGTTTTTATTTCATTTCTAAGAAGATTTTAAGTTTTTGTTTTGTTTTTATAAGAAAATGATTTTATTTAATTTGAGAGTTCCTAATAATAAAGACTGATGATTAGTTTAGATAAATAAAGAATAATATCTAACAGAATCTCGTTTCTTTACGCATGACATCATGTTGTTTGACGTTACTTACGATATAATGATCATGAACTGATAGAAGAATTAAAGTCTATAGCGCACGATCGTGGCATGCCCATCCGTGTCTGAGGGGAGGGGGGAGGTTTTTTTAAATATTTTTTCGGGGTCATTTTAGATCTATACCTAGTCAGGTCATAAGTTCTGTCACATAAACAAAACTTTTTAAATTAGAATGCTGGCTACTTTTTTTCAATTGAATTTGAATTTCGAATCTTTTATGAATTTAAAAATGTACACTCTATCTAATTTCATTTATTTTTAAAAATGGAGTGGACGCGAAAGGAAGACCGAGTCGCGGTTGTCGCCTTGCACCGGTGCGGTTACGCGCCAAACCAGATTTTCAATCTGCTGAAAAATTTAAAAATAACTAAAAGATTCGTTTATCGATGCATCAAACGATATAATGAAGATTTAGGTGTAGAAGACAGAAAAAGAAGTGGTCGTCCTCGCACTGTTAGGACTCCAGCAGTGATAAAAGCTGTTAAGGCGCGGATCCAAAGAAATCCCATGCGTAAGCAGAAACTGTTGGCCCTTCAGATGGGATTAAGTAGAACCACGGTGAAAAGGGTGTTGAATGAAGACTTAGGCCTACGAGCTTATCGAAGAAAAACAGGACATCGTTTGGATGCGCGTTTAATGGACCTGAGACTGAAGAGATCCAGCGTTTTGGTTAAGAGATACGCGGGAAAAAAACACCGTGAAATTCTTTTTTCGGATGAAAAAATTTTTACCGTGGAAGAGAGCTACAACAAACAAAATGATAAAGTGTACGCCCACAACAGTGAAGAAGCGAGCAGCCGCATTCCGCGTGTCCAGCGAGGCCATTTCCCATCGTCACTCATGGTTTGGCTAGGAGTCTCATATGAATGTCTAAATACTAAAGGGGCACTTGTCCATTTTATTACCCATTTTTTTTTTTTTTTTTTTTTTCGATAGGCAACACCTATTTACATAGTTAGGCAAAAGAAAGACACTTGTCCGTATCGCATTCATACAAATATGAAATATAAAAAAAAAGGTTAAGAGCTAAAACGGCATTTGTCCATAACCATGTGCCCTTTTTACAATTATTTCTGAACGAACCTACTAATGTCAGTCTCTTGTCAATTGTCAACGGTTTATTTTATTGTGGTTTTACCTCGGTTTTTCGGATTGCAATATATTTGGTTGTTAATATTAAATAATGAGTGATATTGAAAGAAAAAGAAAAAAGGGAATTCGCCACGATGAAGATTATAAGCGTAACAAGATAAAGAAATGCAAAGTTGCTGGAGAACCACATTATAATTGGAGAGGAAGATTTGTTTCAACAAAGAATGATCCAGAACTAATAAATCTCAATTGGTAAGATTGATTAATGCTTACTATATTCAAATTTTAATATTATTTACCCAAATTTGTTTATAAAAAGTGTGATCTTTTTATTTCAGTTGTCATAGAGAATGTCTTAAGGTTATTACTCCAAGAGAAGAACTTGATAATGTTCTAATATCGTTTTACGAGATGGGATCGAAGGATCAACAGGATACACATCTTCAAAGGCTCATGTTGCTTAAACCTGTGCAAAGAAGGAGAGGGCGAACTTCTACAGCAGAAACGGAGAGGAAACCTAAAGCAAAATATATTGAATATTATTTATTAATTAACCGTGAGCGAATTAAAGTTTGCAAGAAGGCTTTTATAAATGCTCACAATATTACTTCCAAAAGAGTTCGTCGCATTGGAAACTTACTGGAATCTAACACCATCCCAAAAGATAAACGTGGGAAGCATCCGTGCGCGAAAGCAATCCCAGCCAATGTGTGTCAACAAATTCATGAACACATTTCATCCTTTCCTACTAAAGAAACGCATTATTCATCTGAAATAAGATATTATTTATCAGCCGATTTATCAGTCAGAAAAATGCATGAACTTTTTAAAGAGAAATATCCGGAGCTGAATGTCAAATATCAGTTCTATTGGCAGTATTTTAAAAATAATTTTTCCTTGTCTTTTGGTCGTCCTGTTGTAGATGCATGTAGCCAGTGTGAATCACTTCATGCTAAATTGAAAAATAAATCCTTAAACGATAATGCTAAAAGAACTTATACAGCTGAACTACTGGTACATAAAAACCGTAGTAAAAAATTTTACAAAAAAATACAGGAATGTACCAAATTAGCAAAAGAAAATGATAAAATTCTTTGCCTTAGTTTTGATTACATGGCTGTTACTGACCTTCCCCGAATACCAGTTCAAGATATTTATTATAGCAGACAGTTGTCTGTAAATACATTCGGCATATACAACTTTGCCAATGAAAAAGTACACACTTACGTCTATCATGAAGGCATTGCTCGAAAGACCCCGGATGATGTTTGCTCATTACTGTTGCATTATTTACAAAAATTTTTAAATAATAAGGAATATGATGAGCTAAACCTATTTTGCGATAACTGTGGAGGCCAAAATAAGAACCATGCGATGGTTAGATTTCTGATGGCACTTGTTGAGATGAAAATGTTTAAAACTATCAACTTGTATTTTCCATTCCGTGGACATTCTTTCTTGCCATGTGATTGCAGTTTCGGACTTATCAAGAGAAAACTGAGGCGAGTTGAAAGAGTTTATACAGTGGATGACTATGTTCAGGAAGTTATAATGAAGTGTTCCCAAATACAAGACAAATTTGTGGTGTATTTATTGGACACTGAAGATGTTTTAAATTTCCAAGCATGGTACTCAAAGTTTTACTATAAAACCAAACTATCAAAAACTTTACATCGAGGGGAACTGAGAGAAAAATTTTTAATTTTCAAATATCATGAATTTAAATTCGATTCACAAGAACCTCAAAGTGTGGTTGCTAAAACGTTTATTGATGGGATTTGTTCATATACCTTTGATTTGAGAAAAACGAATGTAACAAATATCTCTTTACCAGTACAGAAGAATTATAATGCACCAATACCCATAGCAAAAAGTAAAATGAATGATTTGAAGACGTTACAGGAATACATACCGGAAGCATCAAAATCATTCTGGAATATGATTTATAATTGGCCAGTAGAGTAATTAATTGTTAAGCGTAAAATAAAAACATTATCCTCATCAAATGCGTTTTATTATAATTAATTAGGTACTTACTCTTACTTTACTTACTTTACTAATTATACAAATTAATTGTTAAAGGGGCACATGTCCAATGTTAAATACTAAAAGGTAACATGTCCATAATTTTTGAAAATTTTTTTAATTAAATATAAAGAGAAAAAATATATTTTTTTTATTGTTAATAAGAGCTCCCATCATGCTTAAAACTATATATTTAAATTAAATTTGAAACATCATTAACAAAGAAGCTATAACGTTTTTTCCTTTTCCTGAAAAATTTTTGGTCTTGTTTAAGGGTGTGACAAATGCCCTTTTAGTATTTAGGCATTCATATTCGGGCCTAACTGAGGTATATTTTTGTGAGAAAGGCGTAAAAACCAATGCAGCTGTGTACCAAAATACAGTCCTAACAAACCTTGTGAAACCACTTTCTCATACCATGTTCAAAAACAGACACTGGGTATTCCAGCAAGATTCTGCGCCAGCTCATAGAGCGAAAAGCACGCAAAACTGGCTGGCGGCTCATGAAATTGACTTCATCCGGCACGAAGACTGGCCCTCCTCCAGCCCAGACTTAAATCCGCTGGATTATAAAATATGGCAATACTTAGAGGAAAAAGCCTGCTCGAAGCCTCACCCTAATTTGGATTCACTCAAGGCATCCTTGATCAAAGCAGCCGCCGATATTGATATGGACGTCGTTCGTGCTGCTATAGACGACTGGCCTCGCAGGTTGAAGGCTTGTATTCAAAATCGCGGGGGTCATTTCGAATAAGCTTAACTAATATAAGAATCCATGTTTTAGTAAGTTCCTTTTGGTATATAAATGGTTACAGTAAATACAATCGTGTCTTAATTATTTCACCAAAAACATGTGACAGAACTTATGAACCGACTAGGTATACTAAGAATTTAAACTAAGAAACATCAGATAAAAACAAAAAAATCTCAGGCCTGAAAGGGATACAACCAGACGCTTCAACAGCAGAAGGTAACATCATAGCCGAAATAAAAAAAATACAAAAGCTAGAGACAGATTACAAAAGCTAGAGACAGCTCGAGGACGCCAGAATAATAGAGATAGTCGAGGTCGCTTGTAGTCTCGTTCGCGTTCTAGATCAGCTAAATAATAGTCGGAGCTGTTAATTCGCTTATTCGATAATATTCGATAAAAGTAGTAAGTATTAAATTATTTGTGCTGTGATATGTTTTTTTAGATTTAGGGTCGCCCATAAGTCCTTTGAAATGTTTTTTTAATAAAACGCATAAAACGCGCGGGAGGGGCGCGAGCTGGCAACAAAGCTATGTTCGGTTTCTGGGAATTCAGTCGCTATGGAGCGTTTTACCGGTGCGGACCGCGATTTTGCGTGCGCGAGTTTCATCGGAACAATGATTCAGCAACCATTGCGCGGCGTAAATTTCGAGAACATCACAATCTACACAACCTGTTCAAACAATAAGAATGGGTTGCTAAGTTTGAAGACACTGGCCGGGTGCGCCGATGCGTAGCTTCGGATGCAGATGATGATGGGTAGGGACGCGAAGATCCCGCCAACGGAGTCGAAAATGCCCCCTGGCCGCCGACGCCGCCGACTCCGCAGCAACCGCTGGGCCAGCAATGTGTGCTTTGTGGCTACTTTTCATATCGTCGTAATATGAGGAGGCATTTTCAGCGCAAGCACGGTGGGTACCGGCAATTCAATACGGAGGACTCCCACTATCCGCAAGCGTTCTTTTTTGTAACAAAGACGAGGTTCGCGGTGTGCCCTGAAGAGCACATGCCCGCTCCGGGGACCCTCAGCGGGGTGAGAGGCTTATGCCCAAGATTTTTAAATCTTTGAATTATTTTTAATATGTTCCTGCTGCTGTCGGTCACAACCGGCAGCGACCGGTTGCGGCCGGCAGCGGTCAATTTAAGTTGGCTCCTGCTGCTAAGATCCTACGAAATCCCATACAATTTGTATAGGAAGCCGACTATAGGGCTGCCATACAAATTCATACAATTTTGTTCTAAATTGAGATGATAGCCAGAATGGGAACATTTTTGTATGGAAATGGCAGGCTAAAATTTTAGATATTAGTATAGAAATCGGACCAGTTCTCCTTACAAATAACACCAACTTTACAAGCGGTCGGGTCGACCAAGATCATCCCGGACACAAGAGAACATCGACACCATGGTACAGTCCGTTCGTGAAAATCCCTTATTTTTTTTAAGGACGCCAGAGGTCGCGCGATTACACTTACAGTTACTTCTGACCGATATGTAACGATGATCGAGGACTTTTTTACACCAGAATTTTTCAGGCTACAATACGCCGACCTAGTTTTAACAGGATGGAGCGACGGCCAAAACCTCCATCACCACTATGCCCGTCGTTCATCAACTTTTGCCCAACAAAGTGATATCTCGAAGAGGAGACATATCCTGGCCGCCAATATAAATTGCCATCACTTTCCCATAATGAAGAAACTGTGGTGATTAATCGTCTTCCACGTTCAATGGTTTCAATGATTTTAAATGGCATTTTTCTTGAAAACCTAAAACAGACGTAGGTAGGTTTGTTTATTAAAATGTCTTTAATTTATTGTAGTTTATTAGATAAGTACCTATACCTATTTGATAACGCGATCGGGAGGCGCGGGTGACTTCAAACAACTACTCACTGCGGCTATGTAAAACAAAATGCGCCGCTTGCCAAGGTCACGCTTCGACTAGTTGATAGATACGACCGAGACAGCGATTTACAAATTGACTGCCGCCGGCCGCGACTGCCAGTTGCTGCCTGCTGCCGCCGGCCGCGACTTATGATAACTTCAGGAGCTAACTTAGTACTTAACTGGACTTTTTCTTATGGAGTTTTCTCAAAAGTAATGTGTACGATACAAACCCTCGGTCAATTGATGCTCTAAAAGAAAACATTCAAAGAGAAATGGCGACATGACATAAATAACTTCATCGATAATTTTAGAATATTTCTTTATCCAAATCGTTCTTGCACTTGCACACGCAGTATTAATTTGCAGTATTGGGCAAAAAGTTATCTAGTCTTTAATGCGATTAACGATATGCCCAACACTTATAATCAGGCTTTGTAGTTAGAGCTTTATAGTTTGTAGTTTGCAGGTATCACCATGTGCGGACAAGGGCGACGCATTCTTTGTATTAACTGCAATATCTGCGTTAATGCAATGCAACGTCATCTCGTGCTGGAGCTCAACACGAGAGTTATTTCTTTATTGAGCGAGTGGATATCTCCAACCATTGTAAGTATTTAATATTAAGTTATGGTCTTATATATTTATTGAAGATACTAGTAATTAAAAATAATCTTGTATATGTAATAAAGTATCCGAATCTCAATTTAAAAACAAATAATTAAGTAAAAATCTTATTATTTTAGGTGACTGAGGAAGATTATATTTGTCAATCTTGCAACGAAGTCTTGATGAGGACGATTAACCAGCAGTTGGCTACTGTATGTGAGACAGCTCAAGCTTCTGGATCTCGATGTGAGACAGCTCAAGCTTCTGGATCTCGATGTGAGACAGCTCAAGTTTCTGGATCTCGACAAGGCCACAGGTTAGTGTGCTTTCTTTGTGGGCGGTCATTAATTTCAAGACAAAGCCATCTTGTCTTAAATGATAATCAATCAGAACTGCAGAGACAAATAAGCGTTGTCGTAGAAACAAGAATCAATCCACGTCAGGTATTTATATTTTGCATATCTTTTTTATTGTATTAGAGATTAATGATATTTTTATTTTAGTGGTAGAATTTATTGTTGTTCATACAATTTCTTTGTTTAGTGTTATGTCTTCAAACTAGTGGTATTTGTTAGATTTAACTAACAAATTGCAATCCCATCCCAGTATAAATGTTAATAGTTTTGCAAAATAAAAAATACTAATTGTTGAATTGCCTTTTGTAGGTAACAACATCTGATCGAATATGCCATCCTTGCTGGTTAAGTTGTAAGCGAGCTACTCTACGTATACAGCCAGTTGATATAGCTCAAGATGTTCATCATGAACACCATTAACATCACGACGAAGTCGAAGAACAAAGTGTGGAAGAACTGCCTGAAGTCCAAGCACCTGAAGCTGAACAAGAACCCAGTGTAGGAATACAGCCTGAGCCTGAACCCGGTTTTATAGCACTGGAAAATTATAGACGGGCACCAAATACTGCTGCTCGCTGCGTTTTTCCAATGTGTGCTAATACAAGTTTACACAAAATGACCGACTCGTTTCGTGCTACAGTACTCAGTACACATAACTACTACATTCCTATACACTGTCGTGTTTGTACTGATCATCTATTCGGCAATGAATGGAATAGCTTGTACACAGCCAATAATAGCATAAGTACATTTACTACACAACATGTTGAACATGTATTCTCATTTGTGAATGCTAACAAGCCTCGTCTTGATTTCACTAGTGTTCAAACCATAAATGACATTGATGACGACCTATTTTTCTTTTGGACTGGAAAGACAAAAGAACACTTTTTAACTTTTCTTAATGAAGTTCCTCGCATTCAAGAAGCTCACAGGGGTGTTCTTGGTTTGGCAACACTATTAATTAAATTGAGAACAGGTGAATCAGATGATAGGTTAGCAACATTGTTGGAAGTACCTCGGCGTACATTAGAAAGATTAATGAACAATGTGCGAGAAATTCTTATTCAAGATTTTGTTCCACGAAATCTCGGTATTAACCATATGGAAAGAGAGCAATTAATTCAACATAATTTAACAATACCAAATGGTCTGTTTAACACAAATCAGGCAAATGCCATAATTGTTTGTGATGGTACATATATCTATATAAACAAAAGTTCGAATTATTCATTCCAAAAAGACACATATTCTCTTCATAAATATAGAAATCTGTTAAAGCCATTTTTATTTGTGGCATGCGATGGCTACATTTTAGAATGTTTTGGCCCCTATAAGGCCACCAGATCCGATGCAGACATAATGGAATCACTTTTTGAGAATGAAAACTATCCTCTCAGATTGTACTTTCAGGAAAATGATATATTTATTCTAGATAGAGTGTTTCGAGATTCGATAAGTCTCCTAGAGAGTTGTAATTATAGACCATATATGCCCCATAGTCTGTCCGAAGGTGAACACCAATTGACCACACAACAGGCAAACGGGAGCCGGTGTGTTACATTATGCCGTTGGGTAGTAGAGGGTGTAAACGGTCAGTTTAGGCGTGATTATAAGCTCCTTCAGCGAGATTATTTTAATAAAACTGTGCCACATATGATGGAAAACTTCCAGATTGCTGCCAGTCTTTTAAATAGATTTGGTGTTCGCTATCAAAATAGGACTGAGGCTGATGAAATAGTGGAAATAGTTAGGCAAAGATTAAATTATGAAAAAATTTTATCTAATTTAGTAGAAGAATTGAATTTAAATCGAAGGTCTGCTCTTTTCCAAAGTATTACAGCGGACCGAAATAATTTAATCACATTTCCAAGATTAACTTACAGTGATTTAATACTCATTGCCCTAGGGACTTATCAAATCAGACAAGCCAGGTCATACTATGGAGAACATATACGTTTTCATGGAAATTATAGAATTGAAGTAAGCAGAGTTTCACAAGATTTTTCTGGATATAATCTGAGAGGTAGTAGTGATACTTCTCTAATAAGGGGTAAAATTAAGTCCAGACACATCTCAAGAAAAATATATTATGTATACATATTAATTGAAAATAATGTGTCTGGCAGAGAAGGAATTGTCGAATATTGCTGCAATTGTTTGGTTGGTCGCCGAACCATAGGCTGTTGTTCCCATGTAATGACATTGTTGTGGTACCTAGGATGGGCTAGGTATGAAGAGAATATCTGTGCTCCAGCAGCGTTTCTGGATGATGTAGCCATAAGAGATGATGAATAAAAAGTAATATATTTTATTATTGGATTTTTATTTACCTAATACCTGCTGCCAAAAAACTCGCTGGTTTAACAATTTTGAG
Source organism: Aproaerema taeniolella (assembly GCA_949987775.1). NCBI lineage: Eukaryota > Metazoa > Arthropoda > Insecta > Lepidoptera > Gelechiidae > Aproaerema > Aproaerema taeniolella. The sequence continues at coordinate 11,186,534 of OX465264.1, forward strand.
AGCTGTCATCACTATTGGCTATTAGTCTGACAACCTGAAAATGGGATGATGAGTTAGTTAAAATCCCGGCAGGACATGAGAGAGAGGAATGAAAAAGGTTAGGAGAGATCTTCGCTGTAGGGCAAACACTGTTTGCCAAACAGCTAAGATGAAGAAGAAACAATTTGAAGAAAATAAAATCATTTAATTTAGTATTTTTAAGACACTATTTTTTGTTTTTATTTTTTGTTAAAATCATTTAATGAATAAAAAAGATAATATCCACTCGCCCGCCGTGTTTGACAGCTGCTATAACCTAAATACTAATTTCTATTTTTTTACGATATTTCTAGGAGTTTATTAGGATAACTGTATTTCCTACGTAAATTGTTATCCATAGAGAAACTCATTTTTTTTTAAATTGATTTATAGACACAAAATTTAATTGTCTAGTTTTAGAATGTATTTAAGGTGGCCATTGTTCTTTGCGAAACGATACCTATCATCTCCTTGTAGCAGCGTCTATTGTGAAAGGCTCTTTTCTGAAGCTGGTTTCGTGTATGAGGAAAAGCGCAATAGACTGCCGCCAGATAACGTGGAAAAACTGGTCTTCATACACCACAACTTGCCCTTACTAAATTACCACTATTAATTATCTGTACTCTTTATGTCATTTCACCTTTTCAATAAAGTTTCTTATCATAATACCTGATTTTTTACTATTCGGTATTCGGCCGAATACTTACAACTATTTGGCCGAATACCGAATACTTAAAAAAGTGGCCGAATACCGAATAGTTCCCGAATATTCGGTGCATCACTAGTAATTATTGTAATCCTTAAGTATTGACATCTAAATATCTCTGTCTCATAAAAAAATTAAATCTTTTTCCAGAGCCCCAGGCCCAGCCAGCCGGAAGAATTTTAAGGGCGAGAAGAGGATTGCCAGGCAAGTCTCTGGGTTCTCGTAAACTTGCCTTGGAGGAGCAGCGGATTAATATTGAGCAGCGGCGTGTAGCCATCGAGGAGCGGCGAATAGCTATAAATGAATCAATAGTGACTGAGTCACGGCAGCTCAGATTAGCGACTAGGGAGATGAGAGAGGTGATACAATTACTATCAAGACAACAATGAACTGTCCAATTTGACAAAGAATTTATTATTGTTCAGTTACCATTGCGCGCGCGGGTCGAGAGCGAGCTCGCCCGCCTCGAAGCCGACGGTTCAATATATCGTGTTTACTATTCTGACTACGGAACCCCGATTGTCCCAGTAGTGAAACAGAATGGGGACATCCGCATATGTGTGGATTACAAGATCACAATCAATTCGAAGTTAAAACGAGATTATTATCCTCTGCCACGTATTGAGGAGTGGTTTGCAAACTTAAGTGGGGGGGAGAAATAAAAAAAAATAGACCTTAGACACTTTTAACGGACGCCTCACTACTGTATACAACGATCACTATGCATATTGGCACATTTACGTACCGACGCACACCCGGTTTGTCTTGTATTCCCGAAAAATTCAAAAAAATATTGAAGAGACTGCGCGGGGTACCGAGAACTGTCGTATTTTTGGACGATATCTGCTACAAGGGCTCTAATGATGGGAGCACTTAAGTAATTTGAGAGCTGTACTCGAAAGGGTAATATGGTTCTCACGGTCAAATTAAATAAACGTAGTTTCTTACAAGACAGTGTGAAGTACACGGTAAAAAAAGATTTCGGAGTTTTCTTACACCAAGAGATTTAGGTGTCGTGAATGTATTTTTTGTAGGGAAAATCATATTTTATACAATGTAGTTTGTGAATTTTATATTAAACAAATGGTATTCTTGTCAGCGGCATTTGATTTTGCCTTCAGGGAAAAGATCTATAATTAGATGAAAATTTTAAAACTTTTGATCTAAGAAAACATTAAGATTTTGATTTAAAATATATAATTTATTGTTTAGATAAAATAATAAATTGATTAAAAATAATTTATAATTTTCAATTGAGAAATAAATGTTCTTCTTCAAACATCTGTTAATTTCAAGATAATTAATAAATTTTAAAGTAATCTGATATAATATCAGTGTAATAGCTTCAAAAGCTTCAACCAATACTGCCAACTATTTTTACTTAAAACAACAATCTCTTGAAAGAATAAAACAGATCTTTTTCAAACAAATCATTTGTTATTTTTGGTTGAAAAAATACTTCTTTTTATTCAAGAAAATGTTGTTTTGAACGAAATTATCTCTGCTTCCCTTTAAGGAAACAAATAATTTTCTTCTAAAATATTTCAGGGATTTCACCTGAACCAACGTTATATTTCTTTAAGAAACAAGAATTTCGGGTAAAATTGATAGAGTTCTCTTTTCATAATATATTTTAAGTTTGATTGGAATAGGCGCACTACTTAAAATAAGAAATGCGGTCTTCAATGAAATAACTACTGCCTTAACCCAACAAATTATTTGATAATTGGTAACACAATAAAATAAAGATGAGTTCAAAATTCATTTTGCTGTTGAAGTCAGAGCTCTACAGTTGAAGATTTGTGTAGTGGAGTCAACATTTGATCCTAGATGGAAATGGAGCAGCTAGTCGAGTTACTTCGTCAAGGGGAAGTGCCAGAAGAAACAGTAGAGTCATTCATAAGTAAGTACTACTTTTAAACAAATGATAAACTTGTTGTTTTGTTCTATCTATTTTGTAGTAAGGAATGCCTATCCAAAAAATTCGTTCATCTGATTTACTTACTAATTTGGCTTTAATTAATTAATTTATAAAGCCATTCAGTGTGCTTAGTTTAAAAAAATATATAGAATACAAGTACATGACACTTACTTATCTGTCTTTTTTTATAGATAATGGTACAGAGCTTACCCAATTAAATGAAAATGAGGCACACCTGAAAGAGCTTTGTCCAGTTTTGGGAAACTACAAAAAAAAAGAATGAAACCTATCTAGAGGCTGAGGTAAAAGAAAATATTTTTTTTTCATAGATTTAATAAATAGTACCTGTTTTCTTTAATTCGTATTTAAAATTTTCAGGCTCCTACTGAATCTGTCGCAACAGGCAAGTCTCGAAATGAAATAGAAGCAGCAGGTAATGAGGAGAACATCGTCTTGCTACCTCATAGTGGAGCGAGTGCTATATTTCAATTACAAGAAGTGCCTTCAAACTGCGGAGTAGCTTGCAATACTATAAAACCAATCAAACATTGGACAGCAAGCGCTTACAACAATGGGTTGGGTTTAGAAACAAGGTACCCCTGATCAAGGATTGAGTTTGCATGAAATGGGTAGAGGGCATGAAGGGCTACCTCTCAGTGTCATTTCCATCCCGCGGAGACGCGTTATTACTGAGAAAATATTTTTTAAAATATATATGTGAATTACGTGAAACGAAACGCAATTAAGTCTTTTTCATTAAATAATCGAATGTAGTAAATGTGTATCTTGTGAAACAAAACGCAATTCCGCCATTTTGTTCGTGTCAAGCTGTCACTGTCAATGTCAAGCCAAGCCAGCCAGCCATAGACATGGAAAAAATAAGTTAAATTAAATACCACGCCAGCCCTCCAGCCATTCCGTTGCTTTCGGGTGTACGCGAATGTTCTTTGTGTTGTGTGCGGTGTTTTTTTGGATCCCTTTCTACGACCTTGGCGCTCTTCCTGGACTCTGTACTGAATGCAATCACGACGACTTTGGCTTTCTCACTGGACTCTGTACTGATTGCAATCACGACGACTTTGGCTTTTTCACTGGATTCCGACTTCTTGCTCTACCGACGACTTTGGCGCACCTACCGGACATGGCATCGCGACCTGACGATTTATCGAGTGACCCGCTGCCTGGGCCATCGAGGGATCCTCAACCCGGTCCATCGAGTGACCCGCTGCCTGGGCCATCGAGGGATCCTCAACCCGGTCCATCGAGTGACCCGCTGCCTGGGCCATCGAGGGATCCTCAACCTGGGCCATGGAGTGATCCGCAACCTGGGCCTTTGGATTTTGATACAGATGATGAGGCTTACGTATCCAGAGGCTTGTATGTTGATGAAATTTTGTCGCACTGGAGTATTACCCGGTTGAAGGAGGAGCTGGGCAATAGAGACCAATGTGTGGCTTCATCAACCAACAGGTTAGTAAAAAAATGTTTTGTTCTACAAAGAATTAATGTTTGGCTTGTAATGTAAATAGACTTAATTTACTTTTATTTGTTATCAGATCAATGGGATCATGGATGTGCTGCAAAAAAACCTGCAAGGGTAAAGTCAAGGTGGCCCGGACACTCGGCACTTTTTTTGAGAATACAAAAATTAAGTTGGTGCACATATTTTATTTGGTGTACGCATTTGCGCACCGACTGTCATACCAAACTGTGCTGAGAGAGGATCCATATAAAAAAGATTTTCAAAAATGTTGAAGCCGGGCCACCATCTGCGATTGGTACAGTTACTGCAGGGAAGTGGTAGTGATTTATCATTTGGACAGAAATGAGGCCAAAGGCAAAATCGGGGGCCCAGGAAAGATAGTCCAAATTGACGAGTCAAAGTTTGGAAAGCGCAAATACAACCGAGGTAATTATAAAACTATTAATCTTGTGTTAGTATAATTATTGTTTTTGTTGTTTTTCGTATGTAATTAATGAGATACCAATTTTTTTTAGGACGCCATATCGAGGGGCATTGGGTCCTCGGTCTTATTGAAGATGGCTCCGAGGACCTAAGGTTGGAGGAACATGTGCCCGGATAATGTCAGATCAGCGGAGGTTTTAATTCCGCTGATCCAAAAGCATGTGGAACCGGGCACCACTATCCACACCGACTATTGGCGGGCATATGATGACCTAACCATGGCTACATTCATAAACAAGTAAATCATTCGGACCCAGATAATCCAAAATCATCGTTTAAACTGGTTTAAAAGTCCATTATCATCATTTTAAAGCATCTAGCGTCACGACTAGCATTAAATTGGATTCTCATAATACTAAATGCAAAAAAGGATTCCCGTATAATAGGATAAAATGCAAAAAAATATGTAAAATATGTTTTAGGTGAAATCAATATGAAACAAGATCCTTACAAGTGTAGGGTAGCTACATAAAATCGCCGCGGCCAAAGTATAAATACGGCCGGCGTATCTAATAAACGAGCATTCATCCAACGGCACTCGGCGTTTCACTACACTACACAAGCCTGAGTCATCCAACAGTACTTAAAAAATACCATAGAATTAATGCAGTGTGAAGAGATGCGGCTCGTGATAAGTGTCACGGGCTGCATCTCTTCCTGTCCCCCTCTTCACCACTGTCTATGAACCACAGGGCTGTTTACTGCGCTAGGAGGGTAGCATGAGAGAAGCTTTGGATGTTGTCATATTTTTTAAGCTTCTGTACGCATGCTGTCACGTTCCTTTTAATAAAGAATTAATGAGACAGCATGCGTAGAAAAGCTTTGTCACCGCGCTTATGTTAGACGGGCAGGTGAAGTCCGTCAGTTTGTCACCGTGACTTGCACCGTGTACAAGCGTTCTCGTTGCTTTAGAAGAAGTTTAAGTTGTTATCTTTTATAAAGTTTTTGTTGTTGATATTTTTATTATTTCTTGACTGTTAACATTAGCTGTTTCATCTATTATTATTGACATTTACGCGATGTCACGAAACTTAGGCCCGCCAGGGTCGCAGTGTTTCTTCTGCGGAATTAGTACTGTTCGCCCTATCGTACGCCGTCCGCGATCACAAATACATATGATGTTATGAGCTTTCTCAGAGATATCTAAACCATCACCCTTATGTCCAAGAGTATGCCATTCATATATTCCGCGGCAAACCTCATAAACCCTGGTGTCGAAGTTATTAACCCGCTAAAGACCTTCGCAGTGGCTCATGTACCGACTACTATCGCAGATACTTGGGCACTTAAAGCCGGCGCCTTCCGTAGCATGGAATCATCTTTCTATCGGACAATCAGATGATTCCCTTGCGGCCTGGTATCCCCACCGGTTACCTCCACCAGTGGGGCCACAAGGATTATTTAGTCTTGATATCCTGTAGAGGACTTATCTGTACTTATTTCTCCACTCATTATGTTGAAGTACTAGCCACTTCTTAGTTTTTATGCTGTCATTGATACGAAGTCAAAAGCAAAAGTCAGTATCCTAACTAACCAAACTGGGGTAAGTCTGAAAATCATAAAGTGATACTTGTTCGGATCCCGGAACCTTCTTGATGGCCGCGCGCGGTGGCGTGGGAAATGGCGTACGAGCGGCGTACCAGCGGCGCGGGAAGCGGTCTGCGAGGGGCGGTTCCAATCGAGCGATGTCTCTGTATTTAAGTTAACGTAATGACTTTCAACCTTACTTTTAACACTAGACGTAGTGACTTTCAACTTATTTTTAAATCTAGACTGTAAGCTCGTCCGTCTAACCGTAGAAGGTCTAGGGCAAGAGCACTCCAATGAGTATGAGTTGCTTTTTTATTGATAAAGATCACGGTGACATTGAGTTGGTCCCTTCCTTTCACCCTGCACCCTTCGCGCCGCATTAACGTGGTATTTTTCTTGATGGATAACCCAGGCTTGTAATCAATTAGTAGATTTTGGATTTTGATTGATGTGGATTTCACCAAAAACGCATTTTACATTTTTTTTTTTGCATTTCCTATTATATTAGTATAACAGGAATCCAATTTAATGCTAGACATGGCGCGGGATGCTTCAAAATGATGACAATAGACTTTTAAATCAGTTTAAATTATGATTTTCTTATAATTATATTTTACATTTTCAAACTGTAATTACTCAGAAAGTATATCACTTACGACATTTTGTCAATCAGTATTTGATGTTTGTAATTATTTTCTCTTTCGATTGGCATATGTTTCATACGTGTACATTAAAAACGCGACTTTTTATGTACTTGCAACTTTAGGCATGCCACAGAGGTTCGATGCTCTTTAGAAGATACACTGGCAACTCGCTTGTATTAGATTTATTTACTGTTTATTGTACACAAAAGATTACATACAAAGACATACAAGAGAGTGACGACACAACAGGCACTGCTTATTTCTATACAGAAATTTCTTACAGACCTAGGAAGAGAGATTGGACGAAGTGAGGCGATGTTTGATTTAAATTAAAATACAGAAACAATCCTGTTTATGGGTTACCATTTATATATTATATGCTTGAAAAAAAAATTTGGTGGTCCAGTGAGAAATTTTTTAAACTTCCTATATAGACTTCTAGATTGAAAAGTTTATGATGAAGATATTTTCTAGAAAGAAATTTTAATTGTGTTTAATCCCTGTAATATTTCAGCCTTTGAAATGGCACATAATTTTGAAGCTAGCGATACTATCGCAGTATCCAAATGCTGCTTTTTGTTTGAAAAGCTCTCATTGGAAACTGGCTACCATAAAAGCTTGAGTTTATTAAAATCCCCTTTTTTTCAGCGTCGTCTACCCAGGAGGTTCCGGAACCGTCTCCATTGAGAGCTGTAGATGGTGGTTAGTTAAAACACATTTTCTTTCATTCTTCTTGGTAAAATAAAAATAATCTTACTGACTCTATCAACGCACAACGCAAACTGCTGGGTCTAGAGATTTATGGGGCTCGTTGGATTCTTGTGATTTCTAGGACAGCACTTACAAATGAATCTTCGAAACTCACCCTCCAAGAGGAGACCGAAGATTATATGGATAAGCAAGGTGTCCTTTACTTGACCTATTTTTTTTAATCACGCACAAACTTTCCAATACACATTGGCCCCAGCCAGGTGGACTGATAACCTTAAGATCGCGGGTAGTGGCTGGATGCAGAAAGCGGAGGATCGTGTTGTGTGGCGTGCCTTGGGGGAAGCCTTTGTCCAGCAGTGGACTGCAATAGGCTGATATGATGATGATGAATAAACATAGGCTACTTTAAATTACAAGCGGACGGACCTGCGAGTGAAAGGTTAAGTTGTCATAATCCGAATGAACTACTTTCTGAGGAATGAACACATTGTTTCAGAAGAACATGATCTAGAAGAGCTACTCGACATCCTGGAATCTTCTGGCGACGACGAGGAAGGCAACACTCTGCTGGGCGAGGACGGCCTCGTCAACATCGCCCTGCACGAGCGCTCGGTGGCAGAGTTCCCAAATTTCGATGAAGAAACTCTTGAGATTGACGCAGCTGCCGACGCAGAGCTTCGGCAAATGGCGTTGGACCCCAGTCTGATCGATTTCGAGTGGTCTGGGGATCCTAACACATTTGTCGGGACAAGGGAGGAGTTCTCGGAGCCAACTGGGCCCACGTTTGAGGTGCGGGGTTTAAGTCCTCTTGATGTCTTGGAACTAATTTGGGACCAGGAAATTATGGCGAAAATAGTCCAAGAAACCAACATATATGCCCGTCAACTTATATTAAAAAACGAAAAGCCTTTTTCAAGGCTGATAAGGTGGATGGACATATCTGTTGGCGAACTTTGGACTTATTTCGCTGTAACATTTATGCACAGTTTGGTTCCAAACGTCGTAGAGAGAGAGTATTGGTACCCCTTAATGCCGCACCTCAAAATTGGCAACTTCGCCGATATCATGACTTACGAGCGGTTTGTAATCATAAAACGCTGCCTGCATTTTGCCAATACTGCACACTCTCCACAAGGGAAAAGTCAAAAATTGGCAAAAATAATGCCAATTTTAAAACACCTAAACCAAAAGTTCGGCTCTTTATACCGACTTGAGCAGAATATTTCACTTGATGAGTCCCTTCTGTTGTGGAAGGGCAAACTAAGTTTTGCTCAGCTAATAGCCACAAAGGCAGCTCAAGTTGGTATAAAGAGCTATGAGACTCACAGTCTCGGATGGGATACTTGTGGAGAGTTGACATTTACGCAGGAAAGAACCAGGCGCATAGTATCGACACCGAAAGGCAAGATATCGGCGAAGACCAGGAGGCTGAGCTGGAGGGTGCAACAGCCCAGATTGTTTTAAACCTGGCGCTTCCCTTGCTAAACAAGGGACATACCTTAATCATGGACAACTTCTATAATGCGCCCCTTCTAACGCGGCTGCTCAAGGTTGTCCACCGCACGTACACCATTGGCACCCTCAGGCTTAACAAGGAATTTGTACCCGAGTCTCTTAAGGCGAGGACAAAAAAAACTCTCCGAGTTGGGGAGATGTGCGGAAGCTGCACCAAAGATATGACGGTGGTCTCGTGGCGAGATGCAAACGTAGTCACCATGATTTCTTCATACCATCCAATTACGGTTGGTGGTAAGGAGAAATATGGGAAATACAAATATAAGCCGCAGGTAGTCCTCGACTACAACAAGTCAATGGGCGGCGTTGACAAGAAGGACCAGATGCTTCACGCGCATCCTATTGCACGAGTGCGAAATTTGGTGTGGTACAAGAAGTTGTTTAGGCGGCTCTTGAACGTTTCAGTGCATAATTCTTTTGTGCTGTACAACTGTGGCAATCCTACCATAACCAATAGGATGTTTAGAGTGCGGCTGGTGGAGGACCTCTTAAAGAGGACACCCGATCGACGTCTGTTGCAAGGTCCGTCGACAGCGCCACTGCATGTTGCGGTCAAAGTACCCAACAATAAACGCCAGCGGTGCAAGCTGTGCGCGACCAACAAAAAGCGCACTAAAACGCCTTGGACATGCACTGCATGTCAGGTACACCTTTGTATGGCTTGTTTCGAAGAATATCACAAATAAATATTTCATTTGTTGTGATACTCTACCAATAGGACCCTAAACTCTTCCACCAGCTGTGTTCTCATTCTATTGGTTATGTACAGTTCATCCCAGTACACATAGAGCAATCTTTTGTATGTTAAGAAGAACGAACCCCTAATTACCAAAAAATAGTGATGGACACAATGTAAATACTAGAACCAAACATAAATTTAACGTACGGGACAGTCGTCTCCACAAAGTTACGAATTCTATCATGTTTCAGCGTGTACATTTCTACAATAAGATTACCACCTTTAAACAAAGTTTCCCCATGTAGAAATTTAAGACAGTAATTTAACATAAGCTTTAATTTGTAAGAAGAGCTACCACAGGATATCTGATTATCTATCAGATAGGCTACCTTGGGTATAAATTTATCAGCTCCAGGCTATCTTTAGTTTTTGACATTTTTAAGTGTAGTTTACTAGAACGTACAGGTTATATCCCTATTGTTAGAGTTTTTACATCTGATTAAGAGTGTTTTGCTTTTAACTTCTTGTACCAAACCAAATCGGAGTGACCGCACTGAAGCTTCTGGAATCTTATTCAAGTGATGGGGACTAAAAGGCATCTTCAGGCTCATTAGTTTTATATCATTAGGAAATGAGTAAAATTGTTTTCCACCATTTTAAAAAGAGCAACCCCTTAAAGTTTCTTGCCCTTTCTTCTCGGGGGGAAGACTGCACCTTGCGAATAGGCTTAGTCTTTCTTTTGTTTTACTTGTTTTGACGTTTTTAAGTGTAATTATTTACCAAAGAAAATTACTTTACTTTGAGGTTAGTGGGCCCATAGTCTATATGGGTATGCCACATGGCTCAATCCTAAGCCATTTTTGTTTATCGTGTATATTAATGACTTGCCTTTATTAATGACTCAACTTTTTCGCCACGAGACCACATGTCAGAAGTCCATGACATCGTATTATTTGCGGATGATTTATCACTTTTATTTAAAGTAAAAAGACATCTACGGTAGGATGTTCCATCCTTGACCATTCTTGTTTTCGTGTATATTAATTAGTTGCCTTTCTTAGCCACGAGACCACACGTCAGAAGTCCATGACATCGTATTATTTGCGGATGATTTATCACTTTTATTTAAAGTAAAAAAACATCTACGGTAGGATGTTCCATCCTTGGCCATTCTTGTTTATCGTGTATATTAATGAGTTTTTCTTAGCCACGAGACCACACGTCAGAAGTCCATGACATCGTATTATTTGCGGATGATTTATCACTTCTATTTAAAGTAAAAAGACATCCACGGTAGGATGTTCCATCCTTGGCCATTCTTGTTTATCGTGTATATTAATGAGTTGCCTTTCTTAGCCACGAGACCACACGTCAGAAGTCCATGACATCGTATTATTTGCGGATGATTTATCATTTTTATTTAAAATAAAAAGACATACCTTTTATTTGACAATGTAAATGCTGCAATTTTTAAGGTAGGACGTTCCATCCTTGGCCATACTTGTTTATCGTGTATATTAATGAGTTGCCTTTCTTACGAGAGCATATGTAAGAAGCAAAAAAAAAAATACCAAAAAAATTTTTACCAAAAAAAAATTTTACCCCTCCCCTCCGGAGGAATCTACGAAAAAATCTAATAGGTACAATTTATTAACGGCAGGGCCGAAACAAATGAATATTCATCGATATTAATAACTGGATTATAGGCCACATGTGGATACTGCTTTCCGAGTACGGATAATCCGGATATGCACCAAGTGTCCCCACAGCCTTATTCCCTCGCCATTTTACGTCGATTTTTTGTTAAGTCTTCATTTTATATTACTTGGGGTAACAAATGTATAAGTGTTATACCTTTTTAGAAAGGGAATCAAATATACTACATATTTGGTAAATATATAATTAAGTTTGTGAAGTGTTGTTTGTACATTAAAAAATGACAAAAAGAAAAGCATTTATTTTATTTTATTGGGAAGAAGTGTACTAAACTTCATATTTCTAAGTGATGGATTACTCAAATGTTACGAATTTTAAACTGTGTTAAGAGAAAACAATAAGGATTAACACCATATATTCTATTTTATCCAACTTTGGACAGAATCGTACTTATACAGCTTCAAAGTTTCCTTTACTTTTCCGGCTCGACGCTAAAATCTTGGAAATGTTGAAACGCTTAAATCTTTTTTTTTTCTTTGAACATGAGATCTGTTTTCAGTTTTTTTTTATATTAACCATGTAATAATAAAGTGATTTAATAAAAAAACACCTGGGTCGTCGATTTACTTTTCGAGATATCAGCCTTAGAAAAAAAAATTTGCTTGAAAAATGCTACCTTCAAGTTTGACGGTCTATAATAAAGCCCAGGATTCAAATTTAAAACATTACTTTCCATAAATAACAAGATACATTATTAACAAGCAACAAAAATAGCACTTGAGGGCTGTATTAAGAAAGAATGAGCAACAAGAGGCCGAAAACAGACGCCCGGCGCGCCGCATCATAATGACCGCGGACCGCTGCGCACGGTAGGTGTTTTTTTCTTTATATGTCCTGCGCACGTTAACGTCAGCTGGGGTAACTTCTGGCGAAACAGCTGGGGTATCTTCGCCAGAAGATACCCCAGCTGTTTCGCCAGAAGTTACCCCAGCTGATTCACCAGATAAGAATCCTCCCGATGTTGTCCCCGCTGGAAGGCCCACGCCTCGACGCGATTCGCAGGTTACTCCACAAGGGCACTTCGATTTGACACAACAAATTGTGGTAGTATCTTAAATCGAAAATATTTTTATTAAATTAGTAATTAAAGAACAGGCAAGAAACTCTGAGGTTGCTCGTTCCCCTTTGAGTATCTCGATAACTCATGCCCCAGCGGTTTCGCCAGCTGGTAACCTAGATGATTCGCCAGAAGGTACCCCAGCTGTTTCGTCAGAAGTTACCCTAGCTGTTTCACCAGAACAGAATCTTCCCGATGTTGTCCCCGCGGGTAGGCCCACGCCTCGACGCGATTCGCAGGTTACTCCACAAGGGCACTTGGATTTAACAAAACAAATGGTGGCAGTATCTTAAATCGAAAATATTTTTAATAAATTAGTAATTGAAGAACGGGCAAGAAACTCTGAGGTTGCTCGTTCCTCTTTGAGTATCTCGATAACTCATACCCCAGCGGTTTCGCCAGCTGGTAACCTAGAGGTTTCGCCAGCAGGTACCCCAGCTGTTTCGCCAGAAGTTACCCCAGCTGTTTCACCAGAACAGAATCCTCCCGATGTTGTCCCCGCGGGTAGGCCCACGCCTCGACGCGATTCGCAGGTTACTCCACAAGGGCACTTCGATTTAATACAACAAATTGTGGTAGTATCTTAAATCGAAAATATTTTTAATAAATCAGTAATTGAAGAACAGGCAAGAAACTCTGAGGTATAACTCATACCCCAGATGTTTCGCCAGAAGTTACCCCAGCTGTTTCACCAGAACAGAAACCTCCCGATGTTGTCCCCTCGGGTAGGCACACGCTTCGACGCGATTCGCAGGTTACTCAACAAGGGCACTTCGATTTAATACAACAAATTGTGGTAGTATCTTAAATCGAAAATATTTTTAATAAATTAGTAATTGAAGAACAGACAAGAAACTCTGAGGTTGCTCGTTCCCCTTTGAGTATCTCGATAACTCATACCCCAGTGGTTTCGCCAGAAGTTACCCCAGCTGTTTCACCAAAACAGAATCCTCTCGATGTTGTCCCAGCGGGCAAGCCCACGCCTCGACGCGATTCGCAGGTTACTCCACAAGGGCACTTCGATTTAATACAACAAATTGTGGTAGTATCCTAAATCGAAAATATTTTTGATAAATTAGTAAATGAAGAACAGACAAGAAACTCTGAGGTTGTTCGTTCCCCTTTGAGTATCTCGATAACTCATGCCCCAGCGGTATCGCCAGCTGGTAACCTAGAGGTTTCGCCAGAAGGTACCCCAGCTGTTTCGCCAGAAGTTACCTCGGCTGTTTCACCAGAACAGAATCCTCCCGATGTTGCCCCCGCGGGTAGGCTCACGCCTCGACGCGATTCGCAGGTTACTCCACAAGGGCACTTCGATTTAATACAACAAATTGTGGTAGTATCTTAAATCGAAAATATTTTTAATAAAATAGTAATTGAAGAACAGACAAGCAACCCTGAGGTTGCTCGTTCCCCTTTGAGTATCTCGATAACTCATGCCCCAGCGGTTTCGCCAGCTGGTAACCTAGAGGTTTCGCCAGAATGTACCCCAGCTGGTAACCTAGAGGTTTCGCCAGAAGGTACCCCAGCTGTTTCGCCAGAAGTTACCCCAGCTGTTTCACCAGAACAGAATCCTCCCAATGTTGCCCCCGCGGGTAGGCCTACGCCTCGACGCGATTCGCAGGTTACTCCACAAGGGCACTTCGATTTAACACAACAAATTGTGGTAGTATCTTAAATCGAAAATATTTTTAATAAATTAGTGATTCAAGAACAGGCAAGAAACTCTGAGGTTGCTCGTTCCGCTTTGAGTATCTCGATAACTCATACCCCAGCGGTTTCGCCAGCTGGTAACCTAGCTTATTGTTTTGTGTGTGTACAGACCGCCCAAGTCCTCATATGAATCTTTTGAAAAAATCATGGAGGAAGCATTATTCAAAATCAGTAGTAATAATAAAAACATTGTTGTTTGTGGAGACTTTAATGTTGACTTATTAGAAGAGACTTCTCAAACTAGTAGAATCAGAATTTGGTTTATCTTTTTCTGGAGCCTACACGAATTACCGCTACTTCCAAAACGTGTCTGGATAATATACAGGGTGTTACGAAATTAATTGATTAACGTTAAGGGGATGATAGCTGAGATAATTTTCAACAACTAATTTGCCTAGTTTTCCAAAATACCCCCGGGTCTAAAAAAATCATTTTTTAAATGTTTTTTTTATCTTTTTTCTGCTTTGATTCAGTCTTTTTGATGTTGTGTAATCGCCAATTCGTTATTTCTGTAATCACCACAATTCTAGTCACTAAGTAAAGTTCAAAGTCCATAAATCGAAGCACAGGTCACGAAGAAATTTGGTAGAAACAGTTGTTTTTCGCACGTACGATTCAAAACGTTGCAAACGAATGACTGTCGTTTCGTCACTGACGTCAATCATTCAACAAACAAAACATTATGTGGAGAGCGGAGGGCGAAGGGAGAGGGCAGGTAAAACCCGCCTTTTGAAAAAAAGAATCAGGCTCCCTATCGCTATCTCTTTCACACTCACATATCAAACTAGTTATCGTTTCTCCTACCTGCTCTGTGTTTTGTTCCTACCGATAGTGCGGCAAGGCGTCATGACCTTGATGCGTAAGTGACTAGCTTAAGGCATTATTGTGTACAAGAATAATCATCGGCAATAAATGAAGAAACGAATTGAACCACCTATCAATCGCTTATTTAATAATTGCTTTCATTGAAAAGAATAAAATGACATTCACTACGATTAATGAAAATCCTTGATATCTTCAAAAAGTAGGTAAATCAGAAATTTAGAAAGTAAATTAAGGCCAATTAATGCGATTATCACCTCAAACTAATTCATACTTATTTTTTGTAAGTAAAAGACCATCCTAGTGAGAATTTCATGTTTGAAGAATTAGCGCCGTTTTTTCGGAAAATAGCAACAACTTTGTGAAATCAATGCCCAAGCAAAAAATTTATACCTCGTTAGAAAGCAGATTAAGTGTACAACTTTTCAAAATAATGGTCTAGTGTAGTGTCATACATTTTTTTTACAGGAGAATTTTTCAAATTTTTGGTTTTTCCGAACAAAAAACAGAAACTTGGGAATCTTAATTTTTTATAAAAGTCCTGAAAGGTTCTAGGTACAAATAATGTATTAAATAACATTGGTAAACTATCCAGCTTTAATACACAGAAATCAGAACATGAAAATGTTATCATTTGTAGACAAAACATCAAAATGACTGAATCAAAGTAGAAAAAAGATAAAAAAAACAAAAAAAAAATGGTTTTTTTAGAAAAAAATGATTTTGGAAAACTAGGCAAATTACTTGTTGGAAATTATCTCAGCTATCATCCCCTTAACGTTGATCCATTAATTCCGTAACACCCTGTATATACTAATTTTAATCCTTTCGAAAAATCCGTTATCCACAAGCTACCCTCAGATCACTCTGGGCAATTAGTTTCTTTTAGTGCGCTTCGTGGAAAGGCTTCAGAGAGAGGTATCAAATATGTGCCGATTAATAATAAAAATAATAATAATAATACGTTTATTTCTTCAGAACAGCACACACATACATTTAAAAAAGTTCAAAATATTCTTATCCTAATAAACAAGTTTAAGCTTGCATATGTCTGCCGCAGTGAGGAAAAAGGCCTGGGCTCAGCGACTAATGCCAGACTGATTATCAGGCTGGCAACACTGATTTTCAGCCCTCGCCCAAGTGAGATGCGAGGGACAGAGTTAATACTGTATAATGTTAAGACTACAAATTTAGGGCCTTATTCAAGTGTTAAGTGTCTGTGTGAGTGTAATGAGGTGTGAAGGTGCAGTAGATGAAGGTACGTTAATATGCAGACACAAATTAGTGACACAAGGCTTGAGAACTTCAGAAATAATATGATCATCAAACTACCGGGTCTAAGATTTGATAATAGTGATCCTAATGTACTTTTCAACTCTGTACTTAGATTGTTTAAGCAAGAATTTGACACTGTGTTTAAGGCCAAGACGCTAAAGGTTAATGACTCCTTGAAGTTAAGTGATTTGGCGACAGTGGGAATTCAAAAGAGCAGAGAAAGGCTATATGATCTCTATGGTGAGAAAGCATATAACCATTCTGAAACTTTTGTTGAGTATGTTAGAGCTTATTCTAAAACTTTTAAGCGTGTATGTAAAGCAGCAAAAGCTATGTTTGTTTGAAATAAAATTAAAAATAGTAATAATATCATTAAGACTTTATGGAAAATTATTAATAAAAGTTATTAATATCATTATAAATGACAAAATTTTAACTACCGATGTTGTTGTTGCTGCAGAGTTTGAAAGATTTTTTACTGACATTCCTGTCTCTACTACTCAGTCACTAGACTCATCTCCCGCTCTCGCTGAATCATTGCTCAAACAGAATGTAGACGAAAGCAAGGTTCCTTTCAGTTTTTGATAAAAAATATAAAAGACTTCTATCCAAACTTGAAAGAAATAAAATCAATTGGCTTTTTTTTTGAAAAAAGTTATGTTTTTACAATTAGTAAAAAAATCATTAAATTTAAAAAAAACAACAGACACAAACATGATTAAAATGTTATAATAATTATTTATTTTTATTAAAAATAACTAAATTGGTGTATTGTAGACCTTTAGTTATTGTTTGACTACTCCTCATTATCTTTGATGTTTAATAATTTTATGTTTAATGCTTTTAATTTTTTTTTAATTTAACGAAATCTTTTTAACTTTTTTCATTTGCCTAAGCTTCATCGAAACAACAAATGGGACAGGTTAGAACATGTTTTTGCATTCCTGATAGCTTGCACGCTGTATGCTTGCATGCTGCTTGCACGTTGCATGCTTGCTTGTCTGTTGCTTGCTCGCTTGCACGGGGGTGGACCCCCGAGGGGGGGCTCGGGGGGCGGAGCCCGCAAGAAAAACAAAACAAACACCACTCAAACCGACGGTCTACGTTAGGTTAGGTTATGATTCTGCATGCCTGCTTGCTTGCATGCTATAGGTTTGCCTGTTTGCATCTAGGGCTTCCAATACCGGAATCCCGGTATTGGCTAATACCGGGATCCCCGTTTTTTTTAGACATTTTCAATACCGGTATTGAAATGTCTAATACCGGGATCCCGGTATTAGTGATATCATTTTATTTTTAGTACAAAACTCGTTGCAATAGACAATCACTGCCGCAGAAACACATTAATTATATTATTTCGAAAATTTCCAAATCGATATTTTAATTACTTAACGACTTAGTGGCAATTACAACAAAATTAAGTCATTTTAAGAGTCCTTGCCAGTTTGAGGTGACACTAGTGCCACGGCGCCCGGTAGCGGAGGGAAAATTCTTAACACTAACTGCTTCTAACACTAACTGACTAACTGCTTCGCCTCAGGTGCAAGGCGAAGCAGTTAGTCATCAAACAGTGAGCAGTGGAATTGCACGCTTTATCATAGCAATGTTTTGGCTGGCTCTGATCTGTGACTTTGTGTTGTACGTGCTTTATAACTGGATGGATACGATACGACATAAAAATTTAAGTTATGACTTATATGAGATCTAATATTTTTTATCTATTTTACGCTAAATTTAGATTTTGATACTTATGTACTCAAAAACGTACCACAGCACAAGAAGATCGATATTTGGTGAACACTATGCTTCATAATCGCTTTCTCACAAGAACTAAACTTACAAATCAGTTTCGACGCCTCGGAGGAAGTAACCCAAGCGCATGGACGGTAAGACGACGACTTGCTGAGGCTAACTTGAAACCACTAAGATCTGCAAACGGCCCTAAATTGGAGCGTGGGTATCGTATTTCAAGACTAAGGTATGCCTAAAAACCAGTTGAATTGGAATATTGAAGATTGGTCAAAAGTTATGTTCTCCGTCGAATCTAAATGTATGAGTGTATAGAAGACCAGGGGAAAGGTTCAAGGCTTGGGACGAGCTAGGAAGATTCGTAAAACAACGAAACCCTCCCCCAACCACACTTCGTGAGCTCACAATTGCTCTCACAGAGGAATGGGAGAATATTCCCCAAAATCGTATTGGGAACTTGATGTACAGTATGCCGAACCGCGTAAACGCAGTAATGGAAGCACGAGGAGGCAATACGAAATATATTAATTCAAAAAATTCGTAATGTTATTCAAAAATGTCATGTTTTCCGTTTTTGTTTTATGGCGAGATCAGCAGTTTTTTTCTTATGTAATTTTTTGTAAATAAAATTTAGTAAATCGTTAATTTTATTACTTTCATTTAAGGGGTATTATATGGTCTATTAAACACAATTTTATTAATATGATTAATTTAAATAGACACTGGTTATATGGCCGAAATTTTCGATCATAATTTTTTTAGTACGAATTATTGTATACAAAAAGACTGATCTGTCTGAGTGAGACGTAATAAATATTATTACATAAATAAATGGTTTTGCATAGCAAACTAGTTTGTTTTATTTAGTGAAGAAAATACCTTCTACAGAAACACCTTCCGAAAGAATGATAAATCTAAAAAAAAAAGTTTTTTTTTTCAATATTCGCTCGCGCAGCCGTCACTCGTGCGGACGTGTTTATAATATCGTTAACCTAACACTGTGCGCTAGCGCAATCGTCGTGTATAACATTTATTTTTTGTGAGTGCAATTATAAGAAACGTGTAAAGATGGCTTTTAGCCTTCGTAGAACACCTCCTGAACGCTCACCGACCCCGTCCCAAGATGACGAGGATCAACCCAGCTTCGTCAATGATCGAAGACGACGAGCGGCCCAAGGAAAGCAGGCTGGTGATGCTGCGTGTACCTCGACAATCAATGGAGCACAGCTGCAGGAGTATTTAAACATGTGGCAGGTCACCATGCAGGAAACGATGGTCGAAACCATCAAGACATCCGTTCAACAAGCAATATCGCGAGAGCTGGCGGACATGACATCGGCGGTCTCGCGTCTTCAGTGTGATCTCGATAAATTATCCAAAAGTATTGTATCCACGAATACATCGGTGCAGGATCTCAAAGCCAGAGTCAGTGACCTCGAAACTCATGCAAATACTTTACCGGACCTTGGTGCAGTTCCCCAGCAATTAAATTCGTTAAAATGTGAGTACATCGACAAATATAATAACCTTTGTTCTCAAAATGCCATGCTTAAAAAACGCATAGACGATATGGAGCAATTTTCCAGGCAATCGAATATCGAAATAAGAAACTTGCCCGAACGAAAAAATGAGAACTTAGAAAATATTGTCGTAAATATCGGTAAGTTACTCAAACTACCCATCAACATTTCTGATGTACTCTTCGCTCACCGAGTCCCGCACGCACACAAGCATGAATCTGGAGAGAAGCAGGCGCCTAAGAATGTGGTTGTAAAATTTCATTCGCGTACGATGCGCGACAACGTCATCGCAGCTAGCAAACAACATCGACAGGGTATCGACCCAGAGCTGTTACAACTGTCGGGAGTCAAGACTAAGATATTTATCAATGAACATTTAACCCTCCAGAAAAAAAATGTTATTTCGACAAGCTAAAGAAAGATGTGCCTCAAAGAAATATAAGTTTGTTTGGGTTAAAAATGCGGCGATTATGGCGCGTAAGGAGAATGATTCGCCGGTGGTATTTATTAAGACTGAACTTGATCTTGAAAAAATTGTCTAAAATTTTATTTGCTGTTCCTATGTTAACCTATATTAAAATGCGTTCTTTAGTGCTTGCTCTGTACCTTAACTGTATTAATATGTCTGTCACTACCTATTTGATATGTCATAACGTACTACCAAACTACTTAGTGCTACGATATTGGTTTTACCCACTCTATATATATACGGCAATAGTAACCGGTTATCAATGGCTAACAATATAAGCATATACTATCAAAATTGCAATGGCCTCAGGACAAAATTGGGTAAGTTATACCTCGATATTTTAGTAAATGATTACGACCTAATTATATTCACAGAAACTAATCTGACGAATGATTTTCATACGAACGAGCTGTTTGATAGTCGGTACTGTGTATTCAGGTGTGATAGGGACCTTACGAGTACTTCGAAACGGAGTGGAGGTGGCGTTTTGGTAGCGGTGCGCCAAGAACTGAGGGCGCAGGCGGTGCGGGCACCGGCGCTGCCACCGGGCGTCGAGTCAGTCGTCGTGTGGCTACCGCTGCGTGCTGCGTCCCGCGCCCCGCCCGGGTCTGCACCCCCTCAACTACTCATTGTAGCCACGTATATACCTCCAAACACCCCGATCAAGACTTATTCTACTTATTTTGACGGATTAAGTGATTTATACTTACAACAAAATCCCTCTCATGTATGTGTTATCGGAGATTTTAATATATTTGACATAACCTGGCACGCATCTACTATAAATAATATTAACGTTATGACACCTACCCAAGACAGTAAGTCAAAATTATTGTATCCACTCTTAAACACTATGTCACTTCTAGGCTTACAACAGTTCAATAGTTTTTACAACGACAATAATAGAATCCTCGATTTGTTATTATGCAATTTCAATGTGTCGATGAGCAATGATATCCGACCTTTAGTAGCAGTAGATAGACACTATCCCGTTATTGTATTTGACGTGTTGAATAGCCCGGATCGTGGCCTTTTAAAAGCACCTCGTACGAGGTTTTGTTTTCACAGGGCGGACTACGATGTAATTAATAAATGCATAGCTGCACTTGATTGGGTTTCAATTTTAAGTAGTGACCCCGTTGATAAATGTGTGGATTCTTTTTATCAACACATAAATGATATCATCGCAAATCATGTTCCTCGGAAACAAATAAATTTATCTTCGTACCCCATCTGGTTCACGCATGATCTAATTAAACTGCAAAAGCTTAAACATAAGGCTTGGGTTAATCACAAACGGGACCCCCACTCTAAAGATAAATATACATTGTTCTCTTTCTACAGGAGAAACTTTAAGACAACTTTGGCATCTTCTTATAAACAGTACCTTTATAATTTGGAGTGTCAAATCCAAAGAAACATTAAGTTCTTCTGGCAGTACGTTTCAAGTAAGAAGAATAACCATAGTGCTTACCCCGAAAGTATGTCTCTTGGAAACATCTCTGCAAATAATCCCACTGACGTATGTTCCTTGTTCTAGCGCTTTTTTCAGTCGGTTTACGAGCCATCGCAATTAAATTTAGTTGATTTTGAACCGACTAATGAAATAGGCGATGCATTTGACGCTATAGCCCAATTACCAATATCACTCACCCTTATTGAAAAAGAACTTAAAAAACTGGATTCAAACAAGGGAGCTGGACCGGACGGACTGCATCCATACTTTTTGAAGCGTACTGCCACAGCACTATCCTTGCCTTTATATATAATATTAAATAAAAGTTTAGAGTCAGGAGTATTCCCCTCGCTGTGGAAGATAGCAAATATTACACCAGTACATAAAAGTGACAGCAAAGATGTAGTTACGAACTACCGGCCAATTTCAATTTTGTCGACTTTGTCAAAGGTCTTCGAAAAGTTAGTACACGGATCATTATATCCACTATCCACTAGTACAAAAGTTAGTACACGGATCATTATATATTATATCCACTACTTGATAGGCATATAATTTTATCATTTACGCTGATGATTTAAAAGTATTCAAAGAAATTAAGACCTTGGATGACTGTGAATTACTGCAACGGGACCTTATAACTTTCAACGACTACTGTCTTAAGAATAAACTCCAATTGAGCCACTCAAAGTGTAGTATGATAACTTTTACAAAAAAGTTAACCCCACTTGTTTATCAATATACTATAAATGGTGTTAATCTGACTAGAGTATCATGTATCCGTGACCTCGGTGTGTTGCTGGATAGCAAACTTACTCTGGATGTACATATTGAGCATATTATTTCTAGGGCCTTTAAGTTATTTGGTTTTATTTCCAGAATTGCACAGCCATTCAGGAAACCAGGGACGTATCTTTATTTGTTCTCTTCACTTATTAGACCGTTATTAGAGTATGCTGCTGTGGTTTGGGACCCTTTTTATGAAAAATACATCAACGACATTGAGAGAGTACAGAAAAATTTTTTGAAAATGACCAACTTCCGATGTCTTCGGCGTCACACTTCAAATTATGAAGACCTTCTATCTAAATTTAATTGTATTAGTCTACAACAACGACGAACCAATTTAGGGTCCATATTTTTATATAAAATTATCAATGGTTTCATAAATTGTCCTGAACTGGTGGGTAAAATCAATTATAAAGTACCTTATCGTGGCACCGGTAGAAATAAAGGCCTCTTCTATATTCCTCTCTGTCGGACCAACGCTGGAATGCGTTCTCCGCTATATCGAATGTGTAAAACGTACAATGACCAATTTTTGGACATTGACATATTTGGATCTACGCTATATAAATACAAACGCGAGCTTGCACTAAAGAAACGTTAATTAGGTAATTGTTATTATATATTTATTTTATTACATACTATAAAAAATTATACTATAAAATATATATTTTATTACATACTATATTATATTTATATATTTTCAATTATTTTTTTTCCTTCTTAATTATCTACTTTTTCTTCTCAGCACTCTGTGACGGCTGAATCTTGTTAAATTGTTGTGGAACATGTTGTTGGTATACACGTAACACACTCAACTTATTGATGTTATCAAAAAATCTGTGATTTGTCTTGTGTAATACTGTTTGTGTTCTTCTTAATAAATAAATTAAAAATTAAATTAAAATTAAAATTAAATACCGGTATCCCGGGATCCCGGTATTGAGATATATTTTTTCGGTATTAATACCGGTATCAAAAAAATCCGGTATTCGAAAGCTCTATTTGCATCCCTGCTTGCTTGCATGCTGCATACTTGCTTGCATACTGCTCTTTGCTTGGTTGTATGCTGCTTGCTTGCTTGCATGCTGCTTGCTTGCTTGAATGCTGTTTGCTTGAATGCATGCTGCTTGCTTGCTTGCATGCTGATTGCTTGCTTGCATGCTGCTTGCTTGCATGCTGATTGCTTGCATACTGCGCGCTTGCTTGTTATAAGTAATAACTACTATCGAATGCTTAATTAAAATAATACAGTGGTGTAATGAATGTTTGGAAAAAAAAATAACGCAAATGAAACGGTGGTGTAATGAACATATGTGAAAAAAAACATGGCAAATAAAACGGTGGTGTAATGAAGTGGTGGCCGAGCATAAAAGCGCCAAATAGTTATTATAGATCAGAGTGAAATAAAACTAGATTGTGTATTGAACAAAACCTTTTTACTTTTAAATTAATTTTACCAATCACGTTACAACCGTCTTCAACACTTTCTAACTAACGAATGGCTAAAATAATCGACGTCACTGTCAGCGCTGCTTCCGTTCCCGCCAACTGCTAACTTCAGGCGGCGGGGCTAAGAAACGTCAGTCAAGAAATTGAAACAGCCAATCAGGAAGCAGCGTGTGAATTTGACGTAGATTATTTTAATCATTTTGATTACTTTTAAATCTTAAATTAGGTAAGAAAATAAATTAATTTAGCGTTAATTATAGCAATAAATTATTAAAATATCTTATAATGCTCGGGTAAATATCTAGTAAAATAATTAGTCTCTTACATAGTTTTTCGGCCAAATAAAACGACGGAGTAACGAAAAAAATCGAATTAATAATAGGTCAACTGATACAGTGGCAAACGTTGTGTCGGCGAATTAAAAAAAAGCGAAACAAAAAAAGTCGAAAAGTTTTCTGTCAAATGAAAATGGGTCAACATTTTTTCGAACTTATGATAGGTAACCTGATCAAATACATCCGTCCTGTAGTTTCGGAGCCTATTTAGTGCAAAGAAACAAACAATCACCTCTATAGTAGTATATATATATAGATAACAAGTCAATATAGTTCCAGATTCAATACAACGGCCTGGAGTAAGTTTTATAGACCATGCTGGCAGCGAGCTCAACGTGCTGTGCAGCCTAATGCAAACCCTACCCCCCACGAATGTGTACTGCAGGTTGAAGAATATTCGCGAGTGCCTAATACCGCAGTCAGATGTATGTTTGGCAGATGTTTAAGAAATACACGCCATCGCGTTCCAGAAAACATTCGGGTATCGCTTTTGGTAGATTTCAACTTGTACATACCAGCAGAAGCCAGAATATGTGAAAGACATCTATTATCCAATGACTGGGACGAGATCATTGACAGTCCAAATCTACTGCACGACTTCAATAGTACTCATTTCGTAGAGATGATGGGTCTCATGAAAGCAGCTGTGTCAAGAAGTGCTATTTTGGACTTTGAAAATATCAAAAACTGGATACAAATGAAATACATCTTCGCCTAGGTCTCAGTCGAGAAAACTTCACTGAGATTTTAGTACAAACGCCTACTTTGTCAGGATCGAACTCAAAAACTGCTTTAGCCATTTATTTGATGAAGTTGCGTAGTGGCGAAAGCAATGAAAGGCTAGCAACGTTATTTAAAATGAGCAGAAGAACTCTAGAGGCACTTAAAAGGAGCAAGAGATTGTTTATCGGTCGATTTCGTGCCTAGACACCAAGGTCTGGATCACATAGACAGAAGACCGGTGATTGAGCGTAACCTGTACGTGCCGAACGCGCTATTTGGAAACCCAAACTCACCTATCGAAGATAGAAAAGCAATTGTAATAATGGACGGAACATACGTCTACATCCAAAAAAGGTCCAATTACTCGTTCCAAAGAGAAACATATAGTCTACATAAGTTTTTAAACCTTTTAAAGCCATTTTTAATTGTGAGCTGTGACGGCTATATATTAGATGTCTGTGGGCCATTCGCGGCTACCAACTCCGATGCCTCAATCGTACAAAGAATGGTGTATGACGAGGAAGGTACATTCCACTGGTACTTTCGATCTGGTGATGTTTTTATTTTAGACCGTGGATTTAGAGACGTCTTGCCCGATTTACCAAGTTTCAATTACTCTGCCTATATGCCTGAAACTAAAGATCGCGGTGCCGATCAGCTCACAACCGAACAAGCAAATACGAGGTGCATTCAATAAGTACCTAGCCTCATCGCCAGAGGGCGCTGTAGTTTCAAAAGAGTTTTACCACAGTGTAGCACATTCTTTTTTAATTCTTTTTTCAAATTTTCATTCCAATCCCTTCATTTGTTTTAATTTGACAACTTATGGAAGCGAACGTGTCGATCGGTTTTACAAAAATGGAAAAAGAGCAATATCGTTCGGTGATTCGATTCCTATTTTTGGAAGGGAAAACGCGCATCGAAATCAAAAAGCGCTTGGATGCTGTGTACGGTGACTCTTCTCCATCGATGGCCACCGTCAAGAATTGGTTAAACGAGTTTGTACGTGGCCGTACGTCGGTTTTTGATGAACCACGTCCAGGTGCACCGAAAACAGCTGCTACGGAGGAAAACATTTAAAAAATCCATGATCTCGTATTGGCAGATCGCCGATTGAAGGTTCGGGAGCTAGCTGAGACTGTAGCCATTTCAGAAAGAACAGTGCATCATATTCTTCACGAGGAACTCGGCATGAGGAAGCTGTCGGCGCGATGGGTGCCGCGTTTACTCACACCGGAAAACAAGCGCAACCGTGAGACCACATCGGAGACGTGTTTGGCGCTGTTTAAGCGGAATCTAGCGGAGTTTTTGCGTCGTTTTGTGACCGTCGATGAAACCTGGATCCACTGGTACACACCAGAGACCAAGGAGCAATCAAAACAATGGATCCAGACCGGGGAACGTGCTCCAAAGAAGGCGAAAACTGTAAAATCGGCCGGAAAAGTTATGGCCACCGTTTTCTGGGATTCACAAGGTGTGATCTACATCGATTACCTCGAGAAGGGTAAAACAATTAAAGGGCTTTACTATGCCGATTTATTGGGCCGATTCGACGAAGAATTAAAGAAAAAATTACCCCATCTGGCGAAGAAAAAAAGAGCTGTTTCACCACAACAACGCACCGGTTCACACGTCTGCCGTTGCCATGGCCAAATTGGCCGAATTACGCTACGAATTGCTGCCCCATCCACCGTATTCTCCAGATTTGGCCCCTTGTGACTTTTTTCTGTTTCCTAATCTGAAAAAATCACTCGCCGGGAATAGATATGGATCAAATGAGGAGGTCATCGCCGCCACGGAGGCCTATTTTGCAGCGTTTGACAAAAACTATTTTTCGGACGGGTTAAAAAAGTTGGAGCATCGCTGGGCTAAGTGTATCGAACTAAAAGGAGACTATGTTGAAAAATAAATTGCCAGTATTCCAAAATTTTCGTTTACTTTTTGTAGGCTAAGTATTTATTGAATGACCCTCGTAGGTCTAGGTTAGTCACCATATGCCTCTGGGTGGTAGAAGTAAAAAACGGTAGATTTAAGCGTGATTTTAAGTTGTTCCGGCAGGATTATTTTAATCGGGCTTTAAGCCATATGTTTGAGGACTTCAAAATAGCAGCATTATTAATTAATGCTTTCCAGGAGCCCATCCGGGACAGTGTGCATGCAGCCACATTTGTGGATATCATAAATGACCGCTTAAATCGACCAAATCACCTGGCGGATTTTGTTACTCGCAATAACATAAATAGACAAAGAGCAATGTTCGTGAGTATGACTGGTGATCAGACTGTTTGGAGATTTTCCAAATCTCACAGAAGAAGACCTTATTTTGTTTGCTCTTGGTACATACCAAATCAAGCTAGCCCGTAGTTATTATGCTGAGCATCTTGTACAGGAGTTGTATAACATTGAGGTGTACCGAGAGCAACAAATAAGGGGACTTAGCGAGTATATTGAAGAGCAAGATGTTTCGTTCCTACGAGTCCGAATTCAATCTAGACACGTGAGGTCCAGGGTTTATTATTCTTATATCGTCATTGACCATCAAAGGAATGGACGAGCGATAGCTCATTATTATTGTTCATGTTTGAGTGGAAGGCGCACGGTCGGTTGCTGCGCACACGTTATGTGCGTAGTCTGGTACCTCAGTTGGGCAAGAAATCGAACCGAAGACATACGGTTACCAGCAGCGGAATTAAGTGCTATAAAGGAACACGAGTAAGCACTAATAAACGCTGGACCTCCTTATAAAACATAGTATAATATGTAATTATTATTATAATCATCAATAATGTAATAAGTATGTACTACGTTGTATTATTAAGTAATAAATACATGTTGGTACTATCCAAGATTTCTTATTTCATCTTACCTTCCCGTTTTTGCTCTAAAAATAAGCTAAGATACTTAATCAATCGTGCATATCGTCCTCAAAAATAAAAAATTATTTTATCCACTTTCAAGTATATTTCGGCGTTGATATTTCTCCACTGTAATTGTAGGACTGCTTAATATGAATATATGTTAGAATTGTTCTTGGCCGCGGATAGCCCACGCTCCGTACAATTTTGCCCATTCTCCTTTCCCAATGTTTTAATATTCTGAAATGGTGGTAGCAAATGCGTATGCGTATGTATGTATTTAAATCCTTTAATGTTTGTTTGTATGTATTTCATGTAATCTTGACTTGTTTTAAGTGGCATCCTGAATGTCCTATAAAATAAAGATTTTTTCTATTCTATTCTATTTTATTCTAGAGGTTTCGCCAGAAGGTACCCCAGCTGTTTCGCCAGAAGTTACCCCAGCTGTTTCACCAGAACAGAATCCTCCCGATGTTGCCTCCGCGGGTAGGCCCACGCCTCGACGCGATTCGCAGGTTACTCCACAAGGGCACTTCGATTTAACACAACAAATTGTGGTAGTATCTTAAATCGAAAATATTTTTTATAAATTAGTCATTGAAGAACAGGCAAGAAACTTTGAGGTTGCTCGTTCCCCTTTGAGTTTCTCGATAACTCATACCCCAGCGGTTTCGCCAGCTGGTAACTTAGAGGTTTCGCCAGAAGGTACCCCAGCTGTTTCGCCAGAAGGTACCCCAGCTGTTTCGCCAGAAGTTACCCCAGCTGTTTCACCAGAACAGAATCCTCCCGATGTTGCCTCCGCGGGTAGGCCCACGCCTCGACGCGATTCGCAGGTTACTCCACAAGGGCACTTCGATTTAACACAACAAATTGTGGTAGTATCTTAAATCGAAAATATTTTTAATAAATTAGTAATTGAAGAACAGGCAAGAAACTCTGAGGTTGCTCGTTCTCCTTTGAGTATCTCGATAACTGATACCCCAGCGGTTTCGCCAGCTGGTAACCTAGAGGTTTCGCCTAAAGGTACCCCAGCTGTTTCGCCAGAAGTTACCCCAGCTGTTTCACAAGAACAAAATCCGCCCGATGTTGTCCCCGCGGGTAGGCCCACGCCTCGACGCGATTCGCAGGTTACTCCACAAGGGCACTTCGATTTAACACAACAAATTGTGGTAGTAATTTAAATCAAAAACATTTAAAAAAAATTAGTAATTGAAGAACAGGCAAGAAACTCTGACGTTGCTCGTTCCCCTTTGAGTATCTCGATAACTCATACCCCAGCGGTTTCGCCAGCTGGTAACCTAGAGGTTTCGCCAAAAGGTACCCCAGCTGTTTCGCCAGAAGTTACCCCAGCTGTTTCACCAGAACAGAATCCTCCCGATGTTGCCCCTGCGGGTAGGCCCACGCCTCGACGCGATTCGCAGGTTACTCCACAAGGGCACTTCGATTTAACACAACAAATTGTGGTAGTATCTTAAATCGAAAATATTTTTAAGAAATTAGTAAGGCAAGAAACTCTGAGGTTGCTCTTTTCAATCGTATTACAAAGTCGGTCGATGCTGCAGCACTTGGAAAACCCTTCCAAAGATAAGGCAGTGAAAAACCAAAATGTGTTTTGTGTTTTGACAAAATGTCACTAAAACAAAGATTGGTCTATGACGTTGCAAGAGACAAAGTAGAAGTATACCAAGACTTTGTAAAGGAAACCATTTCGTCAGAAAAATTATCAGTGTTAATTAACTTTGGGAAGCTCTGCGCACATGTTAGACATGTTACTTTTCAGGTTGGGCTAGACATAATGAAAAAGAACTTAATCATCCGGCTGAAGGCTTAGATTATGCATTAATAGATTTGGAAAATAAATAATGTTAATCCATATGAATGTATTTTTAAACTGCAAAAACACAATACCACACATGCTGATACTACACAGCCAATTTTTCAATCAAAGAACTCACGCTATCTTACACTCCCCGAAACGACAGTGCATCATCACCGTCAGCAATAGATAAGTTTTTGTATCTAATACTTTTATTACTATGTTTGTGTTTATTTAAAAATCTTTTAACTTCATTAAGTTGCCGTGAGTAATTTAGGAAAATCTTCATTTATGTAAGTGGCTAGTTATTTTTGCCTGTTAATGTTTTTATAATTGTCATCAAAAAATATATTTACCGATATTTTGAAGAAATTTAAAGGGACTATCGAAAATAAAGAGACGGATGGGTGGTCCTCCTTAAAAACCAAGACCGAAGCATGGGACTCTATTACGAGGTTGTATAATGCCAGCCCTCATATTACAAGCGAGGTAATGAAAAAGGAATAATTTTGAACCTACTAATAATTTTTAACCTACTACCTATTACTTGAACAACAGTACTTTAACTTAATTCTGAACTTTTTACAGGGTACAAATAAGAAATTACGCTGAGTTGATGAACATAAAACAGCGGCAAAGGGAGGCTCTAACCAAAGAACGCCAGCGTCGCGTTGCTACTGGAGGAGGACCCCAACAAGCGATGCGGTGATCGATGCAAATGTTGCTGAGATCGCACCAACCTAATTGTTGGTGTTGAAGAGGCTATTGACTCTGACACATTACCAAGTTAAGGCCATTCTGTGGTTATAATAAAATAATATTCTCTTTTTTTCAGTTTCTACACAAGAGGGCAATATTCTTGTATTGATCCGTATATCCGGTCAGAACAAATACCTGGACCGTCCTTTGTAATAGATCCCCAACCCATCACTTCCTAAGCTATCCCACCCACAGATCGTCAACATACACCATATCCACCCTCCCAAGTTTTTGAATGTTCCCAAATATTTACCAAAAAAGAGAAAGAACAGTAATGAGAGTGACTCTCTCCAGAAGAAAGCCTTTTCAGTACCTGACGAGGTTCATTTTGGTAATGTTGGAGTTCATTTTCCAGAAGCCATTGCAACGTATAGGCGGTGTCGCCTTTGAAGCAGTAATACTAATAATAAGAGAAGCAATGTAGTCTGCGATACTTGCAGCGTGTCTTTACGTGCGACGCCTTGCTTCAAAGAGTTTCATGTGCGTCCAGCGCGACGCACTGGTAGTGACCAGTGAACAGTAAGTGATACGTACTGGTAGTGGCAAATAAATAAATAAAAAAGTTTTTTTTCTTTATTACAACATAATTAGTAACATATGTGAGTTTCATTAAAATCAACCTGCTTGTTTCCTCTACCAGTTAAAGGGTTAAGGTGAGTAAAATATATTGGGTTTATTAAATAAGCATTGTTTGTAACTAAAAGGGAAGGGGTTGTTATTTATTTGTGTGCGTGTGCACCGATGGACGCGTACGTCGCGAGCCAGCGTTGGTCATTAAACCAGTATGCATCTAACTACCGTGTTTGATTCACGTCTCTTTGCACCATCGTTACTCGCAATACCTAACAGTAATATTTTTGTATTCTTTTATATTTTTCCACAAATAAGTTGATTTCATAGCATTGATTGATTTCTAATTGCAGTAATTTATTTACAGGAAACGAAGAATCTCCACTTATTAATAAATTTTTAATAAATTTTCATAAATTTTAACTTTTCCATTTATTAAACTTGCTTGCGTGCCTAAAAGCCAGGCACGCAAGTGGACTGCACAGCCAGATAACTGGAAGGCAAACAAGGCAAAAAAAGCAAGGTAAGTTAGCATTTTACCAGGGCCGTATCGGGGGTAGAGCTTGGGTAGAGTTATGAATGACAGCATATTATGACTTGTTTAAGCTTTTAATGTTTTTAGTCCAGAACAACAACAATAAACTCGTGGATACTGTACGTCCGATATTACCTGATAAATAAATAGTATACGACGTATACTTAGAATATTATTTATTGTACTCGTAATGTATGTTAGTCTGTAAGGTGTTTGGGCGTCTGTTTTTTTGTAACTTCAAATTGCCTGAAATAATTTCACTATTATAAGGTGTCAGATGCTAAGTCTGCGTGTGTATTTCATGGAATCAGAGCTTTCAAGTATGAATCGACTTCGATCTATTATTTTTTGATATTAGTATGTTCTGCTAATTTGTTTTGAGAAAAAGTTGTCATTAAATTCGAGGGTTCAAATTAATTATGATTATGAAATTTCGTAAAGAAATATTTAAATTTAGGCCATTATCTAAAATATCAAGATATATTTTGGTCTTTTTCTCCGAATGGGCACAGCTTGACAACACTTCAGGATAATTGCATCTTGACTTGATTTGACAGGATGCTTATAAAAAGCAGCATGAAATTTGCGTAATATATTTCCATTTACTTTATTGCATTCAAGGACTTTGCTTTTGTGTACACATCTTGGTACGGGTTGGCTTTTGAATCGGGGCGCACGAATCTGGGGTTATAAAGGGTTGCACTGTGTAGGGGGTGGTCTCCTCTTTCAAACGACACCAATTTTAACGCGAGCAAATAAGTAGAAGTGGAGATATTAATTTTTGAAAATCCAGATAAATGACACCATTTTTAGGTTAGTTTTCACCCATTCAACTAAGCGTTTCGTTTCTGCACTACAAATAGTGACATAAATCATTAGCATACGTGACTTT
Source organism: Aproaerema taeniolella (assembly GCA_949987775.1). Taxonomy (NCBI): domain Eukaryota; kingdom Metazoa; phylum Arthropoda; class Insecta; order Lepidoptera; family Gelechiidae; genus Aproaerema; species Aproaerema taeniolella. The sequence continues at coordinate 11,218,724 of OX465264.1, forward strand.
TAACGCTGTTTAATGCTGTTCAATGCAATAATTAACGAATAATGTAATAATATTATGCTCATTATGCTTTTTGACCATTAAATACTTTTATTTATTCATTAAAAAAATTATACCTTAATTTATATTAACACCATTAACGAAACGCATAAATGAGCGTCATGTTAGTGTTGCCAGTAATTAAATTTTTAATGAATTTGGAAATTACAGAAGTAATTTTTTTGATCATATGTAAGGTTAAATCACGATTAAATGTATTTATTTATTACATATTATATGTTATTCACAATTTCGTATTAGTAATATCGGGAAAAATGATGTCATCATACATTTATTGAGTGATATTAAGGGCGTAAATTTAAATCGGTAATTTTGTGATGCAATTAAGTGGCAACATTAGTGTCTCAAAATGGCGTCAAACAACAATCAGCAGTAGCATCAGTTCGCTGCCTGTTCTCGCGTTGAGAGCACTTGTTCTAATCCGCTTGAGAACGTCAGTTGAACTGCCATGGAGTCTTCACCGAAAGCCCTGTCTTCGCCCGAAGCCCCATCTTCGCCCGAAGCATTGCCTTCAGAAAAAGCCCTGTTTGCGCCCCCGGAAGCAAAAGTGATGCGTGTTTTGGACTCTGATGAGCCGCGCGCTCCTTTTGTGCCCCGTAGTGCGTTAAGTGGTACCCGAGTGTTGGACTCAAATGAGCCACTCGGCTCCGCTGTGAGTGTGTCTGTGCCTCCCCGTCATTCAACGCCTGTGCGAGAGGTAAGAATTTATTTATGTTCTACTTTACCACGACTTTACCGCAGAACCCATAACAGAGCAGGTGCGAGCGAAGCAAGCACGGAAGGTGGGAGTACTCGGAAACAATTGGTCAAGTTCTTCAAGAATGTAATATCATGTATTTTACTTAGCATGTTTTAAACATAATATATTTGTTTATAGGTCAGGTCTGCATCGAGTGCCGTGGCTGATGCATTTGAGCCTCAGCCTGGGCCTAGTTCAGCGCCTGACCTTCCCGTACAACGCCGGACTCCGTTGCGTGAGGTAAGCATATAATTGAGTGTATACACACAATAAATTCACTCGTGCTCCAAATTTTATCATAGGTACATATTATTAACACACATTTCTTCTTTTCAGATTATTAATCTTGTGCAACCGGAGTTCCAGCCCGATGAGCCCTATGTGCATCGTCATCTGTACTCGTGTGAGGTGATAGAGATGTACAATTTGGCTAGAATTATTCGGCAGCTCGGTACGAGGGAGCAATGTGTGCGCTTTGCTGAAGAGCAAGGGCTCATTGTTGCTGAGAAAAAATGCCGGATCCACCGAACCCAGAACATGCGGGTTGATTACTCCACCAACAAAAATGTTGGGGCATTTGTATGCAGTAAAGCATCTTGCCGTCAGCGGGCCAAGATTTATCGCTCAGTGGGGACTTGGTTCGAGAACATAAAAATTGAACTACCACATGTATTTTACCTCATGTACTGCTTTGCCCATATGTGGTCACATGATCAAGTTATACTTGAAGACTTTTTAAAAGAAGAAAAACAAACATGTTTAAGCCATGTTACCATATCGGATTGGTACAATTACTGCCGAGAAACTGTTATAATTTACTAATTAGAAAAAGAGCAGTTCAGAGGCAAGATTGGCGGCCCCGGCAAGATCGTCCAAATTGACGAGTCGAAGTTTGGAAAGAGAAAATACAATAAAGGTATATAAAGAATACTTGATTTTGATTTATTTTGTATACATGTTTCAAAATGATATTTAAATTATTGCAAAATAATGGATAACTTTACCGATTCAAATCAACGTTCGTCTTCGACGTCCAACAAGAAGAAGCGACCCCGACAGACTCAAAGTCGCCAAAAGTACCAGCGCAACCGCGTTGATACTATGAGACAAGAAAAGGGTGCAGTAGGCGCTAGTAACCTCCACGAAGATATTCGTCAGAAGCTCTTTGTTGGGACAGGTGAAAATGATGCTTTAGCTCGTTTATCTGAGCAGCAAACACTCAAGGCCATTACCCTCTCGATCAAGGCCATTACCCTCTCGATTTCCCAAAGGGCGTGTCACAAAGTTGATTGAAAATTCTTTTGTAAGTGGTGAGTTTCCAATTGAAAAAAGAGGCGGCGATCGAAAAGCGAACATGTTCAAAGATAAAAAGGCATCGGTTCATGCATTCATTTGCAAACTTCAGTGTTCAGAGCCACACTACTGTCGCAGCCAAACTTCAATCCGCAAATATTTGCCTAGCGATCTGAATATAAGAAAGCTTTACAGATTATATAAATCGGAATGTCCAACTCCAGTAAAAGAGTCCTACTTTAGACACATCTTCAATACTGAGTTCAATTTGGGTTTCGGTAGTCCCTCTACCGATTTATGTTCTACTTGCATACAGCTGCTAGAGAAAATAAAAACAGAAAAAGATGAAAGTAAGAAGAATCAATACCGAGTAGAAAAACGGGTTCATGGATTGAGAGCTAAAGCTTTTTATTCACTGCTGAAGACTGAAGAAGAGGGTGTAAAAATACTGTCGTATGATTGCCAAAAAAACATGGCGTTGCCAAAACTCCCTGACCAATCCTTTTATTTCAGCAGACAGCTGAATCTTTACAACTTCACGATTGTAGAAGGAACTTCAAAGACGCCGCTCAATAAAAACAACGTATTTGCAAATATTTGGACAGAAAACACTTTTTCGAAAAATTCTAACACCATTGCTTCTGCCGTATATAACCATCTTAACAAGACTGATCTCACCAATATAACAACTATTAGACTAATCTCAGACGGTTGCGGTGGTCAAAATAAAAATTCTACCATGATCACAATGTGTTGCAAATGGTTATTGGAACATCCCTCTATCAAAAAATTTGAACTCGTGTTTCCAGTTACTGGCCACTCTTATCTACCTGCAGATAGGGTATTTGGAAACAGTGAAAAGGCATTTCGCAAAATAAACACAATTCTAACTCCAGACCAATACATGAAAGTTATATCTCAGCAGGCAACTATTGTGAAAGTAGGCGAAGAATTTTCTGTTTACGATTTCAAAAAAGAAACTGATAAAATTTTGAAACCGCCAGGACAATGGAAAGTGCGGTTTTTGCAGTGCAAAAGGTTCTTGCTGCCGCCGCGAAGAACACGACGGTGAGACTGCTCGTCCCCAAAAGTAAGCACCGTAGTGTATATTCTTTATAGCTTTTTCGCCTGTGGCTCCGCACGCGTGGACTACATTTATATCGTGTCCAGCAGTGGGATAAAAATTAGCCTATGTTCATTCTTAAGGTCTACTCTGTACCAAATTTCATCAAACTCGGTTCTGTGGTTTTGCAGCCTAGTAAATGCAAACAAACAAACAATTCAATCTTCCTCTTTATAATATTTTATTATTCTTTATTTATAGAAGACCAAACATAATGCTGACTCCATCAACTGGGGTCATACAAGCCTCCTAAACTCCCTCAAACACTGTAGAGGCCACATTTGAGTTCATTGGCTTTTCACCGAGTAAGTAGCATTTTTTTAACATAATTTTTGAATATAATTTTTTAAATCCCAGAAGGCAGAGTCACAATAAGTCTTCTTTTTTTTCAGCGCCTTCTACTTCTAAGGAGGTTTCTGTTCCTTCGACGTGCATGGAGGTTGCAGATCCTTCTCCATCCGGAATATTAATTACTGGTGAGCTAGAATCTGACACATTTACTTTATACATTCTTAGACCTGAATGGTGGTGAGCGTACCGTACAATAACGATTTTTTTGATCAATCTGTTTAGTCTATACTAGCCTTCCGCGAGGGAATTCTTTTCCGTGGGGATTCTGGAAATATATGTAGTCTATGTTACTCGTCAAGTTTAAATTTATCTCTGTACCAAATTTCACCAAAATCGTTCCAGTTTATAATATTAGTGTGGATTAGTTAGGATTATATTTTATGTATTAGGTGATGACGTCGAAAAAGATTTGGACGAGATTAGAGCGTCCGACGACAGTGATGTCAGTGACATCGAAATTGACATCAACTATGAGGGACTCGTCGACATTACCTCACGACCACGGAATGTCGAAGAGTACCCAGACAAGTCTCGAGTATTGTCCTTAGATACTGAAGATGACAACGCGCTCCGCCACATCGCTGTGGATCCCAATCTACTCCATTTTGAGTGATCGGGGGATTCGCAAATTTTTGAGGGGTCGAGGGAAATTTTCGCAGAACAAACCGGTCCCACTTTTGAGGTACGGGGCCTAAGTCCTCTAGACGTTTTAAAAAAAATATTTGACGATGATATTATGGCGAAAATCGTCCAAGAGACGAACAGATATGCGCAACAGTTATTGCGTGGCCCCGTCTCCCACCACAGATGATTTATGGACGTTTTTCGCCTTAATTTTATGCAAAGTCTAGTCCCAAGCCCGGTCGAAAAGGAATACTGGTATCCCAGGTTACCGTGCCTCAAAATTGGAAACTTCGCCAGTATCATGACATATGAGAGATTCCTCCTTATAAAGAAATGTCTGCATTTTGTAGACAACCAACTTCCACGGCGACACAAACTTGCAAAAATGTTGCCCATTATCAGTCATCTAAATCAGAAGTATAGCTCTTTATATCGACCTGAGCAGGCTTTGTCATTAGACGAGTCCCTTCTGTTGTGCAAGGGCAAACTTTCATTCGTCTAAAAGATTGCCAACAAACATGCTCGGGTTGGTATAAAGAGCTATGAGTTGTGTGAATCGCGTACAGGGTACCTGTGGAAGATGGATGTCTACGCAGGAAAGAGTGAGTCTCACAGCTTAGACGTGGAAATGCGTGATGCTGGCGACAGTTTGGAAGTGGATCTGGAGGGTGCCACATCTCAAATTGTTCTCAATTTGATGAGACCCTTGCTGAACAAGGGCCATACATTGGTTATGGACAATTTTTATAATTCGCCTTTGCTCACAAGGGTCCTCAAGACAAAGCACCAGACGGATACGATGGGCACCCTCCGGCTTCACCGGGAGTTTGTTCCCGACTCCCTCAAGGGAAAAAATAAATCAAACCTGCGGGAAGGGGAATTTTGCAGTACCTGCACAAAAGATATTTCCATCATAACTTGGCGAGATTCAAATGTGGTCTCAATGATCTCGTCATACCATGCCGTAGAAGTCGGAGGTAGAGAAAAGTATGGCATGTACAAGTATCGGCCACAAGTAGTTTTAAATTATAATCTTACTATGGGGGGCGTCGACAGGAAGGACCAGATGCTCCACGCGTACCCCATAGAAAGAACAAGAAACCTCGTGTGGTACAAAAAATTGTTCCGGCGTCTCGTAAATGTGTCGATTCATCTCGGGGGAGGACTGCACCTTTGCGAATAGGCGTAGTCCTTTTTTTGTTATGACGTTTTTTAGTGTCACTGTATGTGTCCTATGAAAATAAATTATTTTTATCTTTATCGTATCTTATCTATGTGTTATTCTGATGTCTAAGCTATATTTCTGCAAAGTTTCATTAAAATCTGTCCAGTAGTTTTTGCGTGAAAGAGTAACAAAAATCCAAACACACATACATCCAAACATCCATTTTTACAAACTTTCACGTTTATAATATTAGTGGGATGTATGTATATAAATAAACTAGTAAATACATAAATTATAAACATTTACTCGAAAAACATCTTTTTTTGGGCAAGTAAAAATATTCGGATACTGAATATATTGATACCCGGATTTGTACCAGCCCTCATCCACTTGCCACTTGACCTACATTTTTTGTTTCTTCTTCATTGGTATTTGTTGAAGGGACAATGTAGAAGTGTGATACCTTCTTGTAAAGGGTATTAAATATACTATTTTGTTAAGTAACAACTATTGTTACGTAGTGCAGTACGTAAAACAAAAAATCATGAAATCTAAAGTTGTTTTATTTTGCGAATGTGAGTAGGTGAACAAAATTGAATATTGCTCAGCCATGGCTAATGCTAATGATACGATGTTTTTTTATATTGTAAGAAGATAATATTGTTATTATTAATATCCCTATATTTCAATTCTAGACCCAATAATACTGTATATATTATATACGATGTCAAGTTTCACTGTTATTTTAGGCGCGGCGCCAAAAATCTTGTATAACTTCAAACGCTTGTAAATAAATAAAAAAGAATGGAAACTCTTTTGTTTTTCATTTTTTATGTTAAGTATGTCTTAAAGAAGTAATTTAATAAAAAAACCCTAGGTCATAGCTTTACTTTTTGAGGTACAAGTCTTTGAAAGAAATTGGTGCTGAAAAATGCACATCTTTGAAGTTTCTAGGCATACATTTCTATAAAAGTATAATAATTTCGAACGAAACATACATTATTTGAAAGATGTATTATTCCTTATTAAAAAAAACAGCACTTCAAGTATGTGACTTAATCACGAAAGTCACAATTAGTATTTTTGTAACACACGGCGCGGGTCAAGTATGGCGTCAAAATCGCACATTCGCTTAACGGGTTTTTTCGATCGCCGTTGATTCGCTTGAGCGGACCCGTCTCGCGATTTGTGTACTACGTTAGTACACTCTTTTTGAGCGCGCGACGCGCTTGGTGTACTGCGTTAGTACAAATTCGCTCTATGGGGAGTTTTTTTTTTTATTTGATTGAATGGCGTTCTCATATGTTCTATTGTATACAAAAGGAAGTTCGTTTCATCGGCTGTTTGTCGGTTTTTTGCTTTTTACTATATGTGAACGCAACTATTAAAAAAAATATATAAAAAAAACGTCGTCAAGGAAAAAATCAAGTGTCGGCCATTTTTCCGTATGCGTTCAACTAGTGGAGTGTTGTTTTATTTTAAAAAATGTATTCAAGGAGGAAGCGGTGAGTGTTTCTTATAGATAAATATATCAAATTACTGAGAATCAATCAAAGAATGTGTTGTAAGTGTTAGTTTTAAGAAAATAAACAAAAATACTGGTGAAAAAAGTCAAAAACTTTTGCAGAGTGATGTTGATGGCGGTTCAAATTGAAGTTTGTTATCTGTTTTGGTTGTGTTAGCAATTATTATTTGCCACTAAGACGACCCACTGACCTTATAATTTGTTCTTTGGTTATCTAACTACAAGTTATTATAAACAGAATCGTATTTTGATACGTTTTCAAGTGTCTAGGGACTTCAAACAAAAATAGGTGAAGGAAAATGACACCCGCCATTGTGATGGTACAGTGGGCAAGAAAAGTGTTACATTTTTCGAAGTATTAAACCTAGGAATCTTACTAGTTTGTAGTTGCTGAGTGTTTTATAGGGTTTTCTTATATTTTCTTATTAATTCTTATTAAAATATAATTAATTTAATAATATATTTCTTTTAATTTTCAAAATAAATCATAATAAAAATAAGAAGTAGCCATTTACGCAAAAAATAAAGATTTAGGGATTTTATATTTTTATATTATTTTAGCCTTGCAAGGAGCGGTTCGCGGTCGCGGTCGCGGTCTCGGTCCGCGACGCCGCGGAACCATGACTTTTCGCAGCGGCCATCAGCTGCCCGCCGGGCTCTTATGATGAGCCTGGCGTTGGAGGCAAGAGAGGAGCCAACGGTGGAGTTGTCTCCAAAAAGGAGCAAGTAAGTGAATTCTAGTTTTACAAAATGCCGCCGTCATTTTACAAATAGCCGTACGGCAAATTGTAAAATAATTGTATAGTAGCTACCTACTTTGGTTCTATGCAATGTATTGCGATACCCGCGCTAATTAATAAAATAATTATAAATAATTATATAATAAAATTTAATTTATTGCTAAGTAATAATTATGAATTGACACTTTGGTTTATTTCAAGGGCCTTGTCCGTCACCTGCACGCCTGGAGGCAGCGTCTGGGTAGGTGGCGAGGTTCCAGTCGTGAAAACACCAGGGGGTAGGATTCATGTGGATCAGCCCCTCGTCGTGTAAGTTTTTTTTTTCTCATTTACGTTTCAAATGTTGTTTCTTACGACAATCATGGAAAGAGTTGGGGCGGTGTTATTCTGGACCATTCACCGTGAAAATAATACTTAGAGATACCTACTTTACAGCGATTTTATATATATATATATATCATTCACAGCAATAGCCAAATGGCCGAAAATTTGGAAACGTTGGATATTGACGACGAGGAGGCTGAGGAACTTTTACAAAATACTCCCGAGCAGGTGCGACGGTGGCTGGGGGCCCTGCCCAATGAAATAGAAGAGGCTGAGGTATGTGCCCTGAGCAAGCCCCTTTCTCCTAGCACTCCTGCTGCAGGCATGGGCGTTGGTAATGTTCCAAGCGTTGCTAGTATTCAACCGAATCCTAGCGACGCTGTGGATAGACCCAACGACCCACCTGCAGATGATGTTCGTCCGTCAACGTCGGGGATGACGACAACGGCTGTAAGGAATGTTAGGCAGACTGTTTGTGAAGGCAGTGAATTAGATAGCGACTTCGACAATGATGACGAGGTCGTTATAGGATCCATTGCCCTTGCAAATCAGGGCAAACTGTTCAGGGAAGTACCAGATGACGAAGAGTTAGAAGGGCCGGATTATGATATAATAGCCGAAGTTGAGAGGGCAATGGATGATGAAGCCGACCGTTTACTTGGCGTGTCTACTAGTTACGATTGCCATAACCTCCAAGAGAATATAATCACTGTCGTTTTGTGAAGTGAAGATGGATAAACGACAAAATATAGAATATAATCACTGTCGTTTTGTGAAGTGAAGATGGAAAACGTGTTTTCCCTAACGGAAAAGAAACTCCTTCTAGGAATATTTAAAAATATAGCAGCGTTGTGGAAAACAAACAAACGGACGGGGCCACGCTTCGCCAAAAAAAAATGAAGCGTGGGACGCCATAACCCGGTAATTTAATGCCAGCCCCCTGACTTCGCAGCACGTAAGTTCACACATTTTTTTAATGCCATGTACAGGAATAGAAGGAGAAGTCTTACCTTAGCTATATAATCTAGTGCAGGGTTTCTTAAATATAACAATTTTAAAGACAAATGATTATTATTGAATGTGCAAAAAAACGTACGGCGTCAAGTGTTAGGCGTCATTTTCTTTTGGGGTCCTCGGTGTGTGTGTGATTTTTGGAAGTTGTATTGTACTAAAACATATTGAGTAAATAATTTCAGGTACCTATTCAAGCTTTCAATTTTAACTTTTAAACCTATATCTCACTTTTTGCAATCACGGACCACTTACAGAGTTCATAAAAACCCATGGACCCCTGTCACAAAATGTCACAGTATAGGAAAAAAGCAAACTTTAAACTTTTATTGCACAATACGGACAAACAGGCAATGCATGACTTCACTGCACAATCTCTAATAATTTTTTTATTTTTTTTATTAATGAAGAGTTCGCTCTTGACCACAATCTAGCCCAAGGGCAAAGATGCGGTCGAGGATGTAGCAAGCTCACCCAGAAGGAGCCTATTCACTCGAACTTTAAAGAGATTCGGGTTATATGAACTCGGAAATACAGACGCAGGCAGGGAATTCCATTCCCTAGCAGTACGCAATACGAAAGATGATGAAAAGCGCTCAGTGCGAATCCGTGGGATATCAACAGGATAGGGATGGTACCCCGCGGTGCGTCTGGACGTCTGATAGAAGAATGGGGCAGGCGGAATGAGCTCATGCAGCTCCTGAGCACACTCTCCGAAGTACATCTTATAAAAAATACATAGGCAAGCTACTTTGCGTCTATGAGCTAGGATTTGGAGCTTATCTTTTATATTTATTAATCAAATCATATAAAATCAAATCAGTTAGTAAATATTGAAAGTTTACTGAGCTGCTGCGGACCCCTTGCACACCAGGGACCTTGGATGCCACTTTGAGAAACCCTGACTTAGTAAATGAATGAAATCAATATTTATAAAAATATAAATTTATTATTTATACTTTCAAGATGAAGTATCAACAACTCCACAAGCTGTGGCAGAACCTCAAGCAGCGGCAAAGGGATACCTTAACCAAAGAAGGGTACGTATCCCTTTTTTCTGTCTTTTAATTTTATGTTTTGATTATAATTTTTGTTTCCATATTTGTGATTGACAGAAAAATTAATGTATTTTTTTCTTTTAAAGGCAGCATCGGTTCACCACAGGAGGTCCCGCCATGGAGGATGCTGACATTGAACCTGATGTTAGTCAAATAACGTCGGCCCTAATTGTTGGTGTTGAAAAGGCGATGGCGGCGACACTACAGAATTATGTATAGTTAGCAGTATAAATACACTTTTCATGTTAATTTCATTGTTTGTAAATAGTAATGGTTATATTAGTTTTGTACAGGTTGTCCGAGCCCTATATCCCAGCAGGGGAAAATATGATTAACAATTAACAAATGATATTAGTTTTGTACAGGCAAATTGATAAAACTTAAGCAGTTGTTGTAACCGATAACTGAGCCAATTGGGTGCTGTGTGTGTTTTTATATTCCATTGCGTTGGATAAATAGTTTTTACATCTAGTCACACTTGTCATATATTTTATCTTGTTTTATATTACACTTTAAACTGTTAAATTAATATATTTTATAATGTTTTTTAATATTATGTTTAATTTTATATCTCATTGCATGTATTTTAATTATTATTATTAACTAATAGTAACTTTTATACTCCTGCCTTTTTAGTATACGTGTTACTGTACTGTTGACTGTTCCGTTCCTGCGCTGGCTTTAGGCAGTAGCTGAAAATCAGCGATTTGCTTTTTAGCAATACAAACAGTGAGCTATGGCCTGTTTGCGCTGCTACAGCACACACTTTTAACTTTTATTTTATTTTTCCTCTCTAATGTATAATAACTTGCATTAAGTTTATATATAGTTCGTTCATTTCACGAATGCGCATGAGGTATTCTTTAAGTGAAAGCCTTAAGAGTTGAAATTTGCTGGATTCGCGCGCACTCGTGACTTGCATCAACTATACACTTCTGTTAATTTGCACTTGGAATAATTGTGCATGTGTGTGACTGTGCAGACAAATAAACTTTTTATCTATCTATCTATCCTGTGAAGTGTTTTCCTATCCCACTTAATTTTATAAACGCGAGAGTTTGTGAGTATGTATGGATGTTTGTTGCTCTTACACGCAAAAACAGATTTTGATGAAACTTCATAGTAATATAGCTTATACATTAGAATAATACATAGGCTATAATTTATAAGATACATAATAGACAAAGTCGCTGACAAAGTCTACAGAATATGATAAGCGAGGAAAAATTTATATTTAAATATATATTAACTTTATTCTTTATTCTTAAATAAAGCAATAAAGCAACTAATTATTAGTTGCTTAATTTAAATAGCCTAATTTGTAGATAGATATATAAAATTTCATTTGTGTTATTTCATTTATTTTTATTTTATCTAGAAAATAATTACAGAAGATGTAAAGTTATGTTTTAGTTTTTAATCCACTTATTGTTTAGTTTATTAGTTGCGTCACAAAGAATGCTGTGTACATCTGTAACTGGCAGACATGCCAGTAGTCATACCTTTGCCTATGTATTTTATTCATGTATCGGTATGTTTTGCTGTTGATGTACCTTATTAAATAAATAACATTCTTTGCAGAGTATTCAACGGTGCTGGAGTCTCCAAATGATGTAAATCCTCCAGTTCCTGATCCTGACCCAATACCATCCTCATCAACTGCTCCGTTTGTGGTTTTATTACCATCATCCCAAACATCCCAGACTACCCCAATTTAACCACCACGTCCACTTCAGATGCCGACACCACCACGCCTACTCTAGACGCTCACACCACTACCACCGCCACCACACAGATGACATGACACTGCTGCCATTTGAGAAACTGTCGATGTTCTTCGAAAATAATGTGAAGACAGGTAGCAGCGTCTTGATGAATTACATAAGCTTCAGAAAAAATTGTTCGTAGAACAAATAAAGGAGACTCGAGCCAAAACTGAGGAGGCTCGAGCCAAAGCCGAGGAGGCTCGAGCCAAGGCAGAGGAGGCTCAAGCCAAAGCCGAGGAGGCTCGAGCCAAAGCCGAGGAGGCTCGAGCCAAGGCCGAGTTGGCTCAATTTATACTTAACCAACACAAATCAGGTAATTCTCAATTTCCATTTTTATAATGACCCTACATATAAATCGTGGTCGTTGTTTAAATCGTCTTCAGTAGACGGATAAGGCCTATAATGATGACATATTCCTATGAAAATTATGTAATCAATCATACTACTTTATTCTACATACAATAAAACAGCAGTCTGTCAGTCAGTACATGCCGATAGTTATATTAAAAAAGTATTCTCATGTAATAGAAAATAAGAATACGGATGGCTCTACATTACGTGCAAAAAATAATGCGTGGGAGTGCATTACACGGGAACATAATGCAAGTCCCCATGTTACTGCGGAGGTAAATATAAAATTTTTCTCATTATGTACATAATTTTGCCTGCATAAGCTTTCACTTTTATAAATTTTTTACCAATTATCTTACATATCGTCTTGCCTGGGCTGGATTTTTTACAGGTTTTATTTCACCAAATGTTAAACCATTATAATTTTTATATGTTATCTTATCAGAAGCATGTTCATTAAAATAATACTATTTAAGGTCACAAACAAACAACTCAGACGGCTGTGGATGAATTTGAAGCAGCGTCAATGAGATGCCCTCAGGAGAGAACGCCAATATCGCGTGGCTACTGGAGTAGGACCTTCCACAAGCAATGTGGACATTGACCCCGACATTGCTGAAGTGGCACCAGCACTGATTGTTGGTGTTGAAGAGGCAATCGACTCGGATACCTTACCTGGTAATTCAGTTTGTTGTACCTAACCGTTATGGAAATCAGAATTACATTTTAAAACAAATTGAATGTTAAATATGTAAAATTTAATATTTTGGAGGCTTCAGAAGTTTCTATAGAGTTATTGAATGTCGCTAGCTTGCCTCAAGAGGTGCCAGAAAATCAAGAGCTGTCACAAGCAGCCGTATTTGCTGTACTTTCAACACCACCTCTCCATCCTGTTCCAACACCGTCCCCACCTATCCGTCCTTCTGCCACACCATTCCCGCCTTATTGTGACACTATCCCCACCTTCTCAGTCAACACCATCTCAACCCACACCAGCTACATTTCTACGGCATAAAAATGTAATTTTAGAGAGAGAATTTATTGCTAAGCAGAGACGAGCTGATGAACTCCATGAGATGAAGAAGGAGTTGTTACAATACCGGATTCGGGAGGCCAGAGCTAAGGCTCTATAAGCTGAATGAGAACTTCAAAGAGGTATAGTGTGACTGAAAATAATTTCGTATGCAGGGGGAACATACAGAGGCCAAAAAACACATTTCTTGGATGGCTTATTTTTAACTTTATTTATATTTTTATTATTCTGTGAAAATTTCAACCATCTTCCTATAATGGTTCAAAAGATACAACCCTGTGACAGATAGCGGAACCTTAGTATTCCCGTTGGCACCCTTTGTGTATGCGGAACCCTAAAAAGTAAGGTAATAAATGTGTAACAATTTTTTTTTCAGCTATCGAAAGACGGCCAGATGTTTAATAACTGTTTTTAATGTAAACAAAAATGCATGTAATAAAAAAATGTTTTATTATTATATGTTAATTATAATAATTAAATTATAAATAACATAACACAACGGATGGTGGAATCATATTATAACAAAACTATCTGCATTGGCAATTTATAAAAGATCACCGAAAACTTACAGATACCTGCAGCATTTAATCCCCTTACCAGGCATTAGGTCGCTGCATCATGTCCTTAGAAAAATACCGCTGGAGCCTGGAATTTGCCAGTCGGTGATGCAGCACTTGAAAAACCTTGCCAAAGATATGGCATTGAAAAACAAAATGTGTGTTTTGTGTTTTGTCGAAACGTCTCGAAAACATAGATTAGTCTATGACGTTGCAACAGATAAAGTGGAAGGATATCAAAACCTTGGGGATGATAACGGAAGAAGCGACGCCCTAGCAAACCATGTCTTGGTGTTCTTGTTACAAGGCATTTATAAAAAAATCAAACAACCGACTGCCTTTTACTTTGTAAAGGGAACCATTTCCTCAGAAAAATTATCAGTGTTAATTAACTTTGGGAAGCTGCGCACATGTTAGACATGTTACTTTTTAGGTTTGGCTAGACATAATTAAAGAGAACTTAATCATCCGGCTGAAGGCTTAGATTATGCATTAATAGATTTGGAAAATAATTAATGTTAATCCATATGAATGTATTTTGATCCAGATGTATTTTGAACGAATGAATACTTTTATAACTATGTTGTGTTTATTTATATATCTTTTGACTTCATTAAGTTGCCATGAGTAGTTTAGGAACATCTTCATTTATGTAAGTGGCTAGTTATATTTGCCCGTCAGTGTACCGATCTACAGAACGTTAAGATATGTAAGTTGTATCGTATTGAGACGCAAATATATATATTTTATTAGTACCACTTGATGCATTTGTTACTTTTGTAAGAATATAAAACGTTTTAAGGTTGAAACTCGCATTAAAATTCCGCTGCATTTATATGTATACGCATATCAACATGATGTTTATTCAAAGGACAGGATGAATTCGTTTATCGTTAAAATAAAACATTTTTTTAAACTCAATAAAGCAATCTTTGTTTTTATTTCAATATTCTTCCAACTGTCGATACAATAAGACGTTAACACTTAATTAAAAATTATGTAAGAAATAATCTCCGATAATGATTTTTTGTGGTGAAATTCGTGGGTTCATTACGAGTCTTTGGCTACTTTCCTTACAAGTGCATTCATAAATCGTGGATTGTAACACGTAGCGAGAACAATGTGATGGTTGCAAATCCTCTACACAATGTAGTGCCGCTGCGCACTCATTTCATGAAAGTTACCGAGGTGTACTCAGCAACTTTGGAGTACGGAACAGGTTAGTTTAATGTTTTTGGTATGGCTGAAATTATTTGTTCGTCAACGTCTTTATCCTCATGCGTTTTGGGTTAACTGCAGATGATATTGTCGATGGAATGCGAGTAGCTAATGAAAAAATAGCAGAATACGCAAAGAAGTGGTAACTGTCGAAGCTACATCTGCATTGCAGCACCCTCTGAAATCTCTGCCTCCAGTATATCCATAAGTTTTTATGACATTGTGACATATTACTATTTTGTATTGTCATTAAATTTTATTTGCGATGCAAAACTTGTGGTATTTGAATTATTTATAGACTAAGTAGCCTGTTTATGCATAGACGAGGTTATAGTTTTCAATTGTGCTCAGTTTCTGCCAACCAAATGCCTAGATCAGACTTGATGGATTGATCGTTGAAGGTTTTCGAATAAATGTATTTTAAAAGAACATAAATCAGTTGGTAATGAAGTTTTTTTCCAAATATCAGCTTATAAAACATAGAATGTTATATTTTCAAGCATTTTCTTCTGATCCTAGCACAGGACCATACGTACTTTGTTACGAATCTGAATTTTAAAAGTTAGATAATGCCAGCACTGCAGAATATGGTGAGTGTTGTGACATAAAGTGATAAGTTTATCAAATAAGGGTCTGTTTTTAAAACAAAAAGCTGTGTTTTTCACCTCAGATTATGTCTAGGGTGAAAATGAAAAAGTACTTTGTTGTTAAGTTCATTGGCCGCCCTGAAGACAGGGCGGGCATGAGAACCGTTCCAAGTCGGTGGCTTGTTTCGCTCCCAGATACAAATGTGTTTGTACGGTACCCACTTCTACGTGAAGAGCAAAAGGCGGTACAGCTTATTATCAATAACGAGCCGGCATTGTCTCATTGGAATTCATATTTGGCGAAAATATATTACAAAACAGGTGAGTTACTATGATTTCCATACCTTATTGATGATAAGTAACTAACCTGTTTTGTAATATACACAATTTCTCTTGTGCAGATGATTTTGGAGATGTTGTGCAAATGCAGGGTATATCTTTGTGTAAGGAAATCCGAATAGACGTTTTTATGTGTCACAATTTTTTTTTTAAATAAATACACGTTTTGTCGACACAGTTCGTCTATCCCATTTCAAAACACCGTAACTAGCAATTCTTACTTATTTCTAATTTGTGTTATAAAAAATTTATAATTGTGTTATAAAAAAGAAGATAATCATGAAATTATGTACTAAAAGTGGCAAAAAATGCTAAAATACCGAAACAAAGCAGATCTATAGGTTGTAAGTTCTCTGATTCTATAGCCCAAGTACTGCGACTATTGGTAGAGGTTTAGATTAACTTTTGATTTATGTTTTAGAGGTATCAAAATGGAAAGTTATAAGCTTATAGCAAACGACTGATCGTGCGCATAATTTTATTTTTGATGTAATTAAGATAAGTGTGGGTTGATCATACGTTTTAATTAAAGTGCTTCTGTAGATTCTAGGATTGCAATGTTTTAATTATATTGCTATAGGTTAGGTAGTGTGAGAGCCTGTAAATCTAGTTGTAAGTTGTAACGAGATGTAGCGCCACCAATTTAAATTATGTTGAAACGCCAATTGTAGTATTATTCAATAAATGATAAAATTGTATCCTAAAGCAATATCCAGCTTATTTTTTTTAATAACGGAAGAAGATCTACTACAGGGTGTCCCGTGGCAGATTTAGGATTTGAAATTTGAATATTTTTCCAAAGGTTGCGCGGGGGTCCGGGGAGGGGTTACAGTTTGGCGCGGCATTCGTGCGGATTGGCCAGTCACGATGTCGCAGCGAAATGGCGTGTACCGTGCTTTCGCAGTTGAAGCGTATTTTAAAGCTAACCATTCATGCACTGTTGCTCGCCTGAGGTTTTGTTCTCACTACAATATTAAGTAAAACACCGATTGAAATATTTGATGAGGATGGGTCCAGAAATTTCGTGCAACAGGTTTAACAGCTAATAAGCCACGCCCAGGTCCCAGCCGAACGTTGAGGACTGCCCAAAACATTGAACGTGTTGCAAGAAGCGTGCGAGAAAATCCCCGCCAGTCCGTACGCAAGAGAGCGTCAAGTTTGCGGCTGCCAGAAACCACGGTTCACTGACGGTAGGAACCAAATCTTTTTATTGGTAGCAAAATTAATAAGCTAGTTTTTAGATTTAATTTTAATGTAGAAGAAGAATACTAATTATAAGATCATGAGGAAGGCACTAGTGTCTAAGATACAGGCAAGGCCTAGTTTAGACACTAGTATTCAACCATTGTGACAGTGTTTATATTTTTTTTAATAAATTAATAAAAAATAAATAAAAATTCTACCCCTTCAAGATCCAATTGGTACAGGCACTTCAACCTAATGACTACAGAGAGCGCAAAGAATTCTGTGATAACATGTTGAGCCGATTCCGAACTGTTAACACAATTTGGTTTAGTGATTAAGCTAATTTTCATTTCAATGGATTTGTCAATAAACAAAACTGCCGTTATTGGGTGCCAAGAGGACAAAACCAGCGATTAAAACACCAGCAAGCATTGCATAGCCCGAAAGTAACCGTTTGGGCAGCCCTTTCTGTCAATGGAATAATGGACCGTTTTTCTTTGAGAATTCCCGTGGAGTAACCGTAACTGTTGCTGGTGATGTCTACCGCCGCATGATAGCGAATATATTATTCCGAAACTTCAAGAACACGTGGTTTCAACAAGATACCGCCACGCCTCACACAGCAAGAGCCACCATGAGCCTTTTTCGCGAAGAATTCCCTGGAGAATTGATTAGCCGATTTGGGGACATCGCATGGCTATTCAGATCGCCATCTCACCCCATTACATTTTTTTTTTGGGGGTACTTAAAAGGAAAAGCGTACAACAGCAACCCGACGGATCTATCGGATTTAAAAGAAAATATCGTGCGAGAAGTGAACGCTATTCCTCGATCATTGCTGCAACGCGTCGCTCAGAAAGGACTGTACGAAACATGTAAGCCATTGTTCAAGGCTCTCAGAATTCTCACGGTTCCTGGTATGTACATACTTGAAGTTTATAAACATGTAAAACAAAACCCCGCTTGTTCAAAACTGCCGGCGCAGTAAACACGAGAAAGAAAAGGTTCCCTGAAAGATAAGTGCTAGAATTTTGCCCGAAAACAACACTATGTCAACAAAATTGATACTGCATGTCTATTAAAGTGTAGGATAAGATCCCCGAGATATTTAAGTCTGGTCCTAGTAGTACAATGACAAGAAAGTTAAAAGAGTGGCTAATTTACTGTAGCTTTTATAGTATAAGAGAATTTTTATATAATAATTATGATAATTTTGCATGCTAGTATATGTAGCGGAATAGAAGAACTGTATATTATGTACTTAACAACTTGTAAACCTATTCTATGCTAATAAATAAAACTTGAACTTAAACAGAATACTATCGAAAGATTCCACGAGTGTGAGCATTGCGATGAAAAACATTTGGACGGAGTGATCTTCAAAAAATGAAATGCATGTCTTGCCTTTCTTTTTATGTCAAATATATTTATATACTAAAATAATAACATCTTTAATTTAATTAAGAAAATCTAAATCTGCCACCCTGAATATAGTTTCTGCTTGGCATCTATATTTACAGTATTGTTAGATTGTGTGACGCTTGACTTGTTTGTGTTTTTGAATAAATTAACTAAGATAAAAAAAGGCGTTTATAACTTATCTGTGATTCATCGCCAAAGTTCTATAGTGTGCTAGGCGATGATTGATGAGGACACACACCAATCACATTCTTCTGTACCTATAACTTTTAAAAACTTGTTAGAATATTGGCCAATATTAAAACAACAGAAAGCTGCAAACCACATTTCCAAAAACTGAAACTGCTCACACTACCTTGCATATACATCCTTGAAACATGTAAATTTGTAAGAAAAAATCCTCAATTTTATACCAGTCGACGTGAGTTACAGACATCACGTTCATTCCATGACATGGATTGACTTATGTTGCCGTGTTCACGCATGAAGCTCCATTCCACTAGTCCATTAGTAATGTCCATTAAAATATACAATAAACTACCACAAGACTTAAGAACAGAACCTAAACACAACATTTTTATAGCAAAGCTAAAACAGTTGCTTTATAAAAAGTGCTTTTACACAGTTAGCGAATTTTTAGCGGACAATTTGAATTTATAATTATTATTATTACGATCACTTAACCTAACATAATAATTTTTAACATTCCTTTTTTATATTATTATTTTATTTGCATAATTTAAAATGGACAAGTTACATTGACAACCTAACCAAATTCGATTATTATAATATTTATTATTAACATATCTTTTGACATCCATTTATTTATTAATGATATTATTTAAATTGCATGACTAACTGAATATGACATTAATTTATTATTACTTATTATTATTATTATCGCATGACGTACACCGGTTTAAATTTTTTACTATAGATAATGTAATAAGATTTAGTTTAATTGACATGTGCTTGTTTAGCCAGATAATTTCATTTTATTTTCTTTTTACTTTCTATTTACTTTTGTTGGAATTCTTTAAGGATTGAAATGATTAGATTATCCTCCTCCCTCCTACATTGCTGCGCCCAAACTGGGTCCATGATTGTACCACAAACCTGTATCTAGACCTAAAAGACCATGGAAAGCAATAAATTTTATGATTATGATTAAACTCAGCCTTACTTCATTTGTAAGATGAGAAATGTTTTCTATGTTCGTAAGTTTCGCATTGACAATGTTCCCTTGCATTGTGTCGCAGGGTGATGCTCGTAGAAATGATTAATGGTCGATTCAAGCGCGATTATAGGTTATTCCGACAAGATTATTTTAACCGTGCTTTAAGCCACTTTACATAATTTTATCTACTTAGTAGATACTACCTAAATTATGTTTTAAAAAATTGTTAACTGTGCGTCAAGTAGTTTGAAAACCAAGATACGATGGTCTGCCTACCTTGATAAGGATTATAGGCTTGAGTGTACTGATGAAGCTAAGTAAAAAAGTTACATACTAGGGCAAAAATTACTTGAAAAGATGCAGTTGCGAAAAATCTCATGGTAAGCAACACAGCTATTTCTGGGGCAATTGGCAAACCCCTTTTATCATTTTTTTCAAGATTGCTTCTAATTAAAGAAGTAATATAAAAAACATTTTCTTGGTAGAATCTGTACCGTTATTGGAATATGTCAGGGTGAATCTCAAAAGGATTTGTTGCATCTCGTATACAGGGTGTTTGGAAGGTGGGTGCAAAGCCTTAAAGGGGAGTTAATACAGACCACTAGAACATTTTGAGCCATATTTGTCTTAATCAAAGTCTGATATTTATTTTTTTAGAGAACTTTTACGATTTTGGTACCAAAATCCCAAAATTTTCCAATTAAGGCCTAATAACGCAAAGATTGAGAGAAAATTTCTATTTTTTTTAATTTACTTTATTGGCCTAATGTGTGTTTAATGGTATGAAATCATTTCGAAGCACCGTATTTACTAAAAAAATAACTTTCAGACTATTTAAAATAAAAATAAAAAAAAAATTAAAGAAAAAAAATGGATTTTAATTGACATTTAAAAAATAAATAAAATAGCTACAGGTGTTCAAATAATTTTAAAAACATGCTGAGTTATTGCTCTTTTTTTTAAGGTATCATTTACTTAGATAGCTTTACAATTTTTGAAGTTAGGGTGCCTGGACCAATTAAGGGTAAGAAATTTCAAATTTCAATAAAATTAAAATCAACCTGATTTTTCCTCAAATAACTTTAAACTAAAGTCTAAAGTGGTTATTTTTTAGACGCACTTAAAAAAAGTCGGCCTTACAAAACGAAACAAAGGCTGCCGTGGTGGCCGGCGGACCGGGCGGCGTACGATAACAAAGGGCTCTTGATTCTTTTGTTATGATAAAGACAACTTTAGGTCTTATTGCCGAGGATATAAAGATGCTTTTTGAGTTTATAAATTCGTTAGTACCTGAGATGGACCCGACCCGTCGCTTCGGTGATGTCATCTTTTCTCTCTCTTCCTTCACTGCTATGCCCTTGTGCGTTGCGAGTAGACGTTTGATTCACCGTACTCAGTCGTAGCTTAATGCTCCTGCGCGTGTTGATTATTAATTTTGGAATTACTTGTATTGCGTTTGTGATTTACCGTGTTCAGTTGTAGCTTTACGCTCCTGCACGTGTTATTTCGGACTATTGAACTAATTGACATTTTAATTGAGTGTATGTACCATTGCCATGGCTGCATTTACATCTCAGGAACAAGCGGATATCGTTTTTATGTATGGCAGAGCTGATGGTAACGGAGCTTTGGCACGACGCTTGTACCAAGAACGTTACCCGAACCGCAGATAAAGTAACTTCTAATACTAACATTATTACTTCAATTGCCATGTTAATTTGTAACTGACGTTACTAATAAACAATTTCATTTCAGGCTACCTAATGTTCGAGTTTTTTACAACACGTATCGCAGACTTTCGGAATCTGGCATCCATCATGCAGTACCCGGAGTGAATCCAGGAAGACATGACCCCGACGTTAAAGAACAAATACTTGCAGCCTTTGAAGCGGATCCTACAACCAGCGTCAGAACTGTGGCGAGAAACTTAAACCTTTCAATATGGAAAGTGTGGAGTACCATGCATCGGGAATATAAATATCCGTTTCACGGTAGAGGCGTGCAAGGCTTGGTAGAAACCGATCCTGGGAGAAGGATGCAGTTCTGCCGATTTATGCTCAATAGCGACATTGACGACGGATGGTTTCTAAAATCTATCCTCTGGACTGATGAGTCCAAATTTTCTAGAGAAGGAATCACGAATTTCCATAATTTGCATGAATGGGCTGACAAGGACAACAATCTGCATTG
The DNA here is from genome assembly GCA_949987775.1 of Aproaerema taeniolella. NCBI lineage: Eukaryota > Metazoa > Arthropoda > Insecta > Lepidoptera > Gelechiidae > Aproaerema > Aproaerema taeniolella. The sequence continues at coordinate 11,240,556 of OX465264.1, forward strand.
GAAAAAACAGGTGTACAAATTAATGTTTATTAATTTAAGTCCAGATGTTCAACACATCTTCAAAGAACACTTTAATTAGAATTAATTTTTGTTTCAGGTGTCTTTCCAAGCAAAATTCTCCGTTAATGTATGGGCTGGAGTAATTGGACGGACGTTGATTGGGCCCCACATTTTACCAGATAATTTAAACGGTGAAAATTATCTGAATTTTCTACAAAACGATCTCCCAACACTCCTGGATGATGCGGAAGTACCCATTTTAAATACGGACAGGCCAATAATTTTCCAACAAGATGGATGTCCAGCTCATAGGACATTGATTGTCAGAGAACATCTTGATAACTGTTTTCCAGGCAGCTGGATAGGTAGAGATGGGCCCATTCCTTGGCCCGCGCGATCGCCCGACCTGACGCCGTTAGATTTTTTGTCTGGGGACGGGCAAAGGAGCTCGTATACACAACTGAGATTTCAACAAGAGAAGAACTAATTCAAAGAATAGAAGCAGCTTTCAGAACAATGAAAGAAGAAATGCAGCTTAAAATCACCACGACAGAAGTTAGAAATCGCTGTCGTAAATGTATACGCTGTGGCGGAAGCCATTTTGAACATCAAAATTAAAAAATCAAATCAAAAACTGTCTTTTTTTTTTTACTCCTTAAAATCGACTTTAACTGGTTCAGGCACCCTAACTTCAAAAATTGTAAAGCTATCTAAGTAAATGATACCTTAAAAAAAGAGCAATAACTCAGCATGTTTTTAAAATTATTTGAACACCTATAGCTATTTTATTTATTTTTTAAATGTCAATTAAAATCCATTTTTTTTTCTTTTTTTTTTAAATAGTCTGAAAGTTATTTTTTTAGTAAATACGGTGCTTCGAAATGATTTCATACCATTAAACACACATTAGGCCAATAAAGTAAATTAAAAAAAATAGAAATTTTCACTCAATCTTTGCGTTATTAGGCCTTAATTGGAAAATTTTGGGATTTTGGTACCAAAATCGTAAAAGTTCTCTAAAAAAATAAATATCAGACTTTGGTTACGACAAATATGGCTCAAAATGTTCTAGATGGTCTGTATTAACTCCCCTTTAAGGCTTTGCACCCACCTTCCAAACACCCTGTATAATAAGGTCTTCGGTAACCGGTAGGTATCTTGTTAGATCTTTCATCGTATTCACCGACTACTAGTGGAGTAAGTCCTCTCGGCAAGTCCATCAGCAGAGCAGCAGATTGACATATTAACTAGTACCAATATGTTGAATGTGTAATGAAATATTTTAAAATGTCTTACCATGTGCAAATAAGCAATTATCTTCTGATACAGGAACGTGGTTTGAAAATAAAAAGTTACCAATCACCGTGGTTTTCCAGTCGATGTTCGCGTTTAGTGAACAATGTTCCTACCACCAACCAAGTAAGAAAGGAAGTTGCCGAGGATGACGGGCCTGCCCTTTCCCCAAACACCGTAGCTGATTGGTAAAACTGCTGCCGCAAGACATATGAATTAGAACATACGGATACTGTGTGGAAAATCGTTGGACCCGGAAAAATAGTGCAGATTGATGAGTCGAAATTTGGAAATAGAAAATATAACAGAGGGAGACAATTGAAGGCCGCTAGCCGATTGGCATGAGCGTACTGCAGAGGTGAGATTTTTGGAAATATTTTGCGACAATAAATGAAATATGATACGTGTTATTGAATAGTTAACGTATTTTTATTTTACAGATACTGATGCCACTAATAACAAAACATCTCTACCATACACACGGATTACCTGAGAGCCTACCTCAGTCCGCCGGAGCACGGTTACATCCACAAAAGAGTGAACCACAGCGATCCAAAGCATTGGTTCATAGCCGAAGATGGAACCCACACGCAGAGATTTGAAAAACTATTCAGACAAAAGCAAAATAAAAAAGATTTCACAGACTGGCTTACAGAGACCTCGTGGTGAAGAAAAACTGAAGTGCGCTACAGGGATTCCTTCGAGGAATTGATAAATGTTATTAAATATGTATACCCTGTTTAATAAATAACATTAATTATTCATTTTTAGTTTTATTCCAATTACCCTTAACATTAGGGTAGAACACAAACAAAGTTACCTTAGATCAGTCTTTCCCAACGTGGGCGATAACGCCCCCTTGTGGGCGCTGCAGGCCTAAAGGGGGGCGGTAAGAGACCCAGAAAAAAAAGGGGGCGTTGTGTAGGGCTTTGGGGTCGATTTATAATTTCATCTACCTAGCTAGGAAGACTCTTAGACACCGACTGAGCTCTCGACTCTCGACTACATCTTGTGAACATCAACTAATATTAATTAAGATATAGCTCAAACTCGGTTCGATATAATAGACCGCGGGCAATCATGTTTTAACAAGTTTTTGTTAAATAATCCGATTTGTACATTCCTGTATCAATCGGCTGGTTCTATAATACTTGTTCTTGCTTGTCGAGTACGATTGGGCGTCGAATGAGATAAACGAGTTTATGCACGTTTGTCTTAGGGCGGATTTCACCATTTCCATTCTGAACCGAGTTCCGCAGAACTTGGTTTAACTAAAACCGAGTTCAAATTTTGATTTTATCTCGATTAACGTCAAACTGATTTCACCGACTTTTTGAAGCTTACTTTTAATCGCGTTTACGAAAACAACGTTTACGTTAATAGTTTTCATTTCACGCAGAAAAACTAAAGACCGGAAAAGCGAAACGCGTTCATTTTAAAAACCGGTAATGCATTTCTGAGGAACGGAACGCAAATTGACAGAAAAAATAATAAAGTCACAACTTTTGAATTGAATGTCGTCCGTAATACAGCCGTCGTTAGTTGAAGTGAATACCTAATATTTACTTTATCTATATTTGTTTGTGAACGATGAAGAGAAACAGCGAAGAGGCAATTGGCTCCAACCAACCCGTAAAAAAAAAAGGCAACCCAGCTACCGGTAGAAAAAGAGACCCCACTTTTACTGCCAGCGAAAAGTTGGCCCTCATTGAGCTGGTGGAAAACCACTTCGATGTGGTCGAATGTAAGCGCACTGACGCAATCAACATGCGTCAGAAAAACGACGAGTGGCGCAAAATCGAGACGGAATTTAACGCCACTTCCAGTGTTTACCAGCGGGATTGGTCGGTCCTCAAGAATTGCTGGGAAAATTTAAAAAAACGGGCAAAGCAGGAGCTAACCCAAAGGAATCAAGACGTTATTGGTACCGGTTAGTACATAATATTTGATGTGCATATACTTGTTGATTATAGTACCTACTTTACTCGTCACCAACTATTATTATGATATTTACGTTAATAGGAGGGGGACCACCAAAAAAGAGAAATGAGGACCCCTTCATTGAGCGCGTGCTGGATTTACTACAGCCAAGAATATCGGGATACGTAAATCCGTATGACTGTGATAGTGGCAGTATTGGTGAGTAATTTTTATCATAGTTACAGTGGTAGATTAGAACACTAGCTCAATTAAAGGCTGCAGTTTGACGACAACCTCAGTAATCTGTCCATAACAACGGTTATGTGAAGAGTTGCTCTGAGCTATTTCCTTTACCTGGCTTTAATTTTAATTGAAAAATGTCACATTACTCTATTGCTCAGTTGATACATTAATAAAGGTTTAGCCAACAAACACAATTTTAAATTTTTTTGTAAAAAAACAACACAAAATGTGAACTAAATGTGACTTTTCAGCCTCCAGTAGCCAGAGGTCCATTGCCGCAAGTAGCGAAATGGTTGGACCGTCTCAACCAATAGCTGGACCATCCCACCAGAAAGAATCAACAGTATTTATAAGAGGTATGTATTTTATATTTCAACATTAGCTTTATAGTGGTAGTTTGAGTACATAAATTTTATTATAGAACACTATTTTACCAAAGTCTGAGGCATTTACCTATGACCTAATTACCTACACATTCTGCTTTTTATTTGGCAAGGATTCTAACAAAATATAATTTTTCAGATGCCGGTGAAATAAATACACTGATTGCACAAGATACAGAAACAGCAACCACTGAGACCTTTGTAAGTATATCACACAAAGATGGTTTTTAAAAATGCTTTTTGCTTTTTGTACACCATAGCTGTACACAACTTTTTAGCGTCAGGCGTACATAAGTCCAGCTTTGTACCAAATTTCTGTGTAATTTTAGATGTAAAATCAAGAATTATAAAATATGTTTCATTTTAATATTAGACATTTTTTGAGGCACACAACATCAAAGCGAAATGATATTGGTGCCATTTCAACTATAGTATTGCATTCTCCAGCTGATTATCATTGTCAAATACATTGTAGACTTTAGAAATACGAAGCCACTATATTATAACTAGATTAAATTGTTTTAATCAAAAATATAATATACCCACACATAAGATTTTTGATTTATCAATTACCCAAAACCTTCAGAAATACGGGTACTTTTTTCTTTGTTTTCTCGATATCATTATCCTATAGATAATCCTTACTAATATAAAATGCGAAAGTAACTCTGTCTGTTACGTTTTCACGCCTAAACCTAATTTTGTGCAGGACTGGTCTCAATATACTCCCAGTATGCTCAGAGATCCAATAAACCCAAATCTTATGCAACCGAGCCCATGTCATGTGGATGAGCACGAGCAGCAGCTACAGTTCCCAACTGAGATGCAAGCCTCAACACCTAGGTAAGACTCAAAACATTTCCTGTCAATGTGTTGTAGGAATAATGGGAAGCAACAGCAGTATAGTTGCACAGTGAGTAGGTATAGAGTTAGTTTTTAACCCCCGACGCAAAAAGAGGGGTGTTATAAGTTTGACCGCTATGTGTGTCTGTCTGTGTGTCTATGTGTCTGTCTGTGGCACCGTAGCTCTCAAACGGGTGAACCGATTTGGATGCGGTTTTTTTATTTACAAGCAGGGTTTTTGGCGATGGTTCTTAGATATGTTTTATCAAAATCGGTTCAGCCGTTTCAAGGTCATCAGCTCTTTTGTTAGCTGCGGTAGGGTTCTTAGACTCTTAATGTGTATTTACTTTACTTTCAAACATACATGTGACCTAAAACTTGAAATACTCATGTATGCTTAATAACTATGCAGGGTTATGGAACTCTTGGTCTGATGCTGCAGCCAGGATATCCAGAACACTAGCACACTCTTAAAAAAATAATAGCAGATATGTCGTGTTTGGACTCGTTTTGTTCAGTATTTGATTCTGCATACAATGCAATGGTGGCAACACGGTGAGCTGATGCTGCGGCCAGGATATCCAGAACACTAGCACATCCTTGAAAAAATAATAGCAGATATGTCGTGTTTGGACTCGTTTTGATCAGTATTTGATTCTGCATACAATGCAATGGTGGCAACACCGTGAGCTGATGCTGCGGCCAGGATATCCAGCACACTAGTACACTCTTAATTATTTTGAAAATAAGTTAAAAATTTTGAAATAAAAATTAAATTAAAAATTTAAAAAACCCCCCCCGCAAAAAAGTAAAGCGGACATTTAAAAAGTAAAAAATAATACCTTTCGTTGAGCCATCAAATTCATTTCAGAAATACCTATATATATATTTTAATTATCGAAATCGATGGATGGCACGATAGGGTTTGCTCATTAAAATGGCGCTCTAATGTCGCGTTGGGGTACCGCTTTAGTGAATCAGACCCTTCATTTGATTGACTATTCACTGATTCACTAAAGCGGTACCCCGACGCCACATTATAGCGCCATTTTAATGAGCAAACCCTATCGTGCCATCCATCGATTTCGATAATTAAAATATATATATAGGTATTTCTGAAATGAATTTGATGGCTCAACGAAAGGTATTATTTTTTACTTTTTAAATGTCCGCTTTACTTTTTTGCGGGGGGGGTTTTTTAAATTTTTAATTTAATTTTTTAACCGATAAATTCATCATTGAATGAGAACTATCTACTTATCATTCTTTTTCAGACCCAATTTATATATGTTTTTTGCGTTTACTCACGCCTGCGTTACTAGCACAGAAAAATAATTATAAAGAACGGAGAGAATAGTAAAATAATAATAATACTTTTTATTTATAATCATTTGCAGAGTCCAACATCGTGCTCCACCATCTATGAGTCGTCGTAGACCAACCCTATCAACGAGTCGTAGGAGGCCAAATCTGAGGCGCGATAGAGGGTCTGAGGCTCTCTCTACATTGAGGATCTCTACCTTAGAGCTAGCTAATTCTCAGGCAGAGGAGGAGCACAATATAAGAATTAATATATTGAGGCTCCAGGAGGAGCAAGAAAAAGAAAAATTGAAACAAGAGGCCTTGAAAACAAAACAGGAGGAAATAAAACTAGAGATGTTAGATATAGGACTTCAAAAATTAAAAGAATAGTTTGTACTGAAAAACATTAGTTTTTTTATTAGTTTTCTAATATTATTATTCAATCATATGAGTATGTTCCATCCGTCCCTTGATTATCTTCCTAATGCAGCAAAATAGTTGGTTACTAACTCATAGCGTCTTATATGATTGGGATTCATTCTCTGTACTCTTTGTGTATGTTCATTATTAATATTACCCATGGCTAATATAGCATCCCATTCGCGTGAATGAATTACGTCATTATCATTAGGAGGCATTGTTTCTCCACTTCTTCTTGCAATATTGTGTAAGATTGCTGTAGCAATGATTATAGGAAATGAATTCTGTACTGAAACCCCTAAACCAATAGCCATAGCTGGAAACCTCTTCTTCCACACACCAAATAATCTTTCTATACTATTCCTTGTCCGTATTTGAGATTCATTATACAAGTTTTCAGCAGCATTATTGCATTGCTCCAACGGAGTCATCATATAACTGTTACATCCATAGCCTGCATCTCCCACAAGCACTGCATTTCCATATCGACCCTGTTCAAACATTACTCTTCTATGGCAATTGTTGAAAATATAAGAATCATGCGTACTCCCTGGCCATCGAACAACTATATCAGTGAATTCCAATTTGGCATTGCAGATGGCCTGAATGTTAAGTGAAAAATAGTTTTTTCTGTTTCGAAAAATCTCTGGGTATTCCCCACCTGGCGATTTATTGAACTTCACATGAGTGCAGTCTATTGCTCCTATAACATATGGAAATCTAGCTTTCTCATAAAATTCAATTTGATTCTGGGAGATCTCATTTGGTAACTCTGGAAAATATATGTGACGTGGACGTAGTGAAGCAATAGCAGCGCTGACTCTGTGCACAATTCTATGTGCAGTAGAAGTGCTAAATCCACTTAAATCGGCAGCAGTCATTTGATAACAGCCAGTTGCGTAAAAACGTAGAGCACAAAGCAACTGATTAATAGGCGAGACACTATTGTTTCTGAAAAAAATACGAAAAACGTATAGATAATGGCACAAATAAAATATCTGTAACTAGCATTAAACTACAAATATGTGTTGATGCTTACATGTTTGAAGGAAACTCAATTTTTTCTTCAATGGTCTCCAATACCGAAAGAGCAGTTGGTTTTGTGAGACGAAATCTTGTAACAAAATCTTTATCATCAAGGGTGTCGAATGGTTCTTCCCTGATGCGTATCCACCTTGAACGCCGAACAAATACATTTTCATCATCGCTATCTTCAAAAGCTAGTGCCAATGCTCTCCTCATTGCTGTAACTAGTGTATGGCCTGAATTCAAGCCTCCGGAAGGTTAAAGGGAATCTCCAATCAGAGTTATCTCTGACATTGACATTTAATTGAACGCGTTTAAATGCGTTAAACGGCCAATATCGGGCGTTCAGAATGTAAAACGCGTTTAGCTATAACTGAGATTAGATTACGTCGGTGAAATCCAAAATGTCAAAACTGATCTCGGTTAAGCGCGTAAACGAGTTCAGCTTCAATTGATCGCGTTTAACTTCAACGGTGAAATCCGCCCTTATTCCTGTTGGTGCGTGCTGCTTATGCAATCCTATATAAACGACGTAAATTTATTTTATTTTCATTTGCGGTTTCGCGCATAATAGATAAGCAGTACTTCATTATAACACTTACGTATTTCTCAAAACAAAACAATGTCGGAAGTAAAAAAGAAGAGACGGCAATACTCTGCGGAATATATTAAATTCGGATTTATTGAAAATCCCACAAACCCGTCGTCGCCTTTGTGTCTTCTATGTCTAAAAACATTTTCGAACGAAGCAATGAAGCCTTCAAGACTGCAAGATCATTTGAATAAAATGCATCCAGATAAGAAAGACAAGAATGTAGCATATTTTCAAGACCTAGAGAAGAAGCATAATACTCAGCCAAGTGTATCAAAACTATTTTCGGCGGCTGCTAAGCAAGATGACGACGGACTTCGAGCTTCGTACAATATCCCTTTGTTAATTGCTCAAAAAGGCAAACCACACAACATCGGAGAAGAGTTAATTTTGCCAGCAATAAAGGAAGTAATAACTACTGTGCTTCATAAACCGGCCGCAGATATTATCCGAAAAATTCCTTTGAGTAATAATTCTGTGCAAAGACGAATTGATGAAATGGCTGAAAACATTGAAGAATCATTGTGCAATCATCTGAGGACTAGTCAATTCTCAATTCAGCTCGATGAGTCCACTTTACCAACTAATGAAGCGTTGTTGCTATCTTACGTGAGGTTTATTAAAGATGAGAAAATACGTGAAGAACTATTGTTTGCCAGAAATTTGGAGACAGATACAAAAGGCGAAACCATATTCAATACATTGGAAAAGTTTTGTGAAGAGAAAGAGATTCCTTTGAAAAATATTATATCAGTTGCTACGGATGGCGCTCCGGCTATGACAGGGCGCCATAAAGGCTTCATAGCGTACTTAAAAAATAAAATTCCAGATGTCCTTGCTATACATTGCGTTATTCATAGACAACATTTGGTTGCTAGAAACTTAAGTGAACGACTATTTCAATCACTGCAATATGTCATCAAAGCAGTCAATAAAATCCGTAGCAGCTCTTTGAATGATAGATTATTTCATCAGCTTTGTGTTACTAATGACGAAGATTTCAACCGTTTATTGCTTCATACTGAAGTTCGTTGGCTGTCAAGAGGCAATTGTCTGATTCGATTTTACAACCTGTTTGACTCTGTGATAGAGTTCTTGGAAACTAAAGATACAGAACTGCGCAACAAGCTCATAACATCAAAGAATGATATAGCTTACATGACAGACCTGTATAAATTGTTCAACGACATGAACCTCCAACTGCAAGGCGATGAACTAAATTTAATTAAAACAAAAAATGTCGTTGCTGCTTTCGCAGCCAAACTGCTTCTGCACAAAAAGAATATGGGCAGACGTGAGTTTCACAATTTTCCGAATTTATCAGTATCCTGCAGTAACGACGACTTGTTTGCCTACTGCCAACATTTGGAAAACCTCCACATTGACTTCACCGAACGATACCAGGACATTTTAAACTTGGAAATACCAGACTGGGTGTTAGATCCGTTTTCAAATGTCAACATAGCAATGTCACCTCAGCTGGAAGAAGAACTTATAGAATTGACAACAAACGAAGAAATAAAAATCAAGTTCAAAAATGGATATCAAGAATTTTGGCTTCAAAAACCGATCCTGCAATTGTACCCTGGATTGTGGTCAATTGTTCAACGATTCTTGATAGCATTCCCATCGTCATATTTGTGTGAACGTGGTTTTAGTGCTGTGGCAACGCTGCTTACTAAAAAGAGAAATCGTTTGCGTGTTACCGAACGTGGCGACTTGCGGCTGTTTTTGAGTAAATTGGAACCTGATATCAACAAACTTATTGAACAGCATCAGATTCAACCTTCACATTAGTTTTTATATAAGAATTGATTATGTTTGTTTTATTTTCAATAAAAGATACTCTGTCCGAATACTATAAAGTTGCGTTTCAATAATCAGTTATAAGTACTTAGCGGTTTTTAAGTATGTTTAAAAAGGGGGGCGTTAAAAAATAATTTATTCTTAAAGTGGGCAGTAGACAAAAAAAGGTTGGGAACCCCTGCCTTAGATCAATTCCAAATAACGCTTAAACGATGTTATTTAGCACATATAGAATAGTTTTTAATATATTTATTTTATTTGGTTGGGTTATTTAAATGTACTTTTTGCTTTAGAGATTTTTTTATTTACAAATTTAACATATAAACATGAATTTTGTAACTAATTTGTTACATGTTTAGAACTACCCAAAAAGTCCCCTTTTGAGTTGATTCCCATTGTCCCTTTCTTAAACTAGTGGTTTAGCAAATAATACATTTTTGCGAAAAAAGAGTCAAAACCAGTGCCAAAGTAAACACAGATACAGTTTTAGACGGCATCGTAAAAGACCTGTCGCAGCCACTCTTCCGAAGACGGTTGTAGTTATTTCAGCAAGATTCTGCACCGACCCATAAGGCCAAATCCACGCATTTATCAACAAAGAACATTGGCGGGCCACCTCTAATCCTGATCTTAATCCTTTGGATTACAAGATATATGAAGTTTTAGAGTAAAAAGTATGCTCTAAGCCCCACTAAAACTTGGAGAGCCGCAACACTCTTATTGACAAAAGCAGTGGCTGATATAGGCATGAATATGATACGTGCTGCTATCGTCTGAAAAACTATTCAGACAAAAGCAAAAAAAAAAAGATTTCACTGACTGGCTTATAGAGACCTCGTGGCAAAGAAAAATTGAAGTTCGCCACGGGGATTCCTCCTTGTTTAATAAATAACATGTATTGTTCATTTTTATTTCAACTACCCCTAACATTAGGGTCGCGGGGTTATCCAGTAGGTTAGTTAGGTTAGTTATGAAAAAACACTTGTCACGGTCAAGTAGGTTAGGTAAATCATCTTTGACGATTATCTTGACCTCAAGGTCATGACCTTGAATCGCTAAGGTCAAATCCTTAAATCACCGTAAATGTCACATCCTTGATCACGAAGGTCATGACGTTTAACTTCAAGACCAGCAGAGGCTCCACGTTCACCATGAACTCTACGACCTAGGCTTTGAAGGTCATAAATACCTTGAAAATTTCAAAATAAATTGCCCACAGTGAATAAAACTACAACTGCAAAAAAAAAAAACCGCGCAAAATATTCAAAATTACCCAAAATTAACGTTTCTAAAAACTGTAGTTGTGGTTGAAAAAATTAGTAATTTTGAGTTGTCTAAATTAAAACCAGTTGTCCGTCAACCACTTGAAATTGCGAATAAAACCGAGGTGTACAAAGGCGGCCAGCAAACAAAAACGCGGTAGTACAGACTAAAGAAAACGTCATCTGGACGCGGTAAATAAATATAACTAAAAAGCCCTGACGTTAATCGCGTCGCTGCCCAACTATCAAAAACTTTCTTTATAATTGCTATAAAAGCTATTTATCTTTGCTTTGTAAAAGTTTTACTAACATTTATAAAACGCGAAATGGGCACAAATTATAAGGGCTAAATCGTTGCAGACGTTTTATAGTTACCGTATAATAAGCTAATTGCCCTTCATCTCGCCATGTAAAAGCAAACTGAAAGCTGATAAGCTTTCTATGAGCAAGGAATTTACTTTTAAATAACAAATTACCCTGGTAACTGCTAACAAAATTCGTAGGGCCATTCGAGCTGCCAGCTGTCCTGGACGGACAAAGTTATTTGAATTTCCTGCAAAATGATTTACCTACTTTACTGAAAGGGCTGGAGACGTACTCTGAAGAACTGAGGGAGAGGATGTGGCTACAGAATGACGGCTGCCCCGCACACTACGCCCGACTTGTTGGCGAGCACCTCAATGAGGTATTTCCTAACCGCTGGATTGGGCGTGTGGGGCCAATCTAATGGCCGCCACGTTCCCCAGTTTTAAATCCCTTGGTTTTTTTTTACTGGGGATGTTTGAAAGATAAAGTTTATTCAAAACCAATAAGGTCCGAGGCTGAATTACGGCAAAGAGTATTCGAAGCTGCTCAAGAAATCTCGTCGATGAGCATGAGGAGTTTAGGCCGTAATTTTATCAGAAGATGCCACTTGTACATAAGGGGAAGACAATTTGAGGATTTGTTGAAAAAATAATAAAATGTGGAGGTGAGTATTTTATCATATTTCTAGAGATATAAATATATACATTTGACGGTGCGTCTTATGTACCTAAGTACCTACCTTGTGTACAGATAAATAAACTGAATGAATAGACATGAGAAAAACAGACTTTGGTTTTAATGCGCGTAGTGTATTTTGTTTCTGAGAAGTATGTATGTATGTAAACACTTTATTGCACTTAAACAGAGACAAGACCCTAAACTCGACACTTTTGTTTACTTTTACTATCTTAATAGACTTTGGCCATTATACTGTGCCAGATGTGGCCGTGTTACCTACCTATTATTGTTCAAAACACTTTTTGACGTTACACTATAGGGTTTTTACTGACTCGCTGCCGACGCGGTCATAAATCATAACAGATAAAGGGTTGGGAGCAGCGCAACGTCGGTATCGATATGTGTGAGTCATCGACTCAGGTAGCAAAATACCCTTACTTGCTACGTAATGAGGACCACTAAATAACCATCATAGTTGTCTAATTAACATAAGAAACGATGTTGTATTTGTGTAACGTTCGAAAATATACATTAATGTTTTGACTTTTTGTTTAAATATTGCATTATTTATTTATAAATATATTGTTATATCTTAGTATATTCATTTCATAAAGTAATAGATAAGTGTCTCAGTAATATAACTCTACATTTAATTTTAACTAACCTCAATATTCGCAAAAATGATTTTCTATCGATACTAACTATCGACATGAAAACAACGCGGAACTAGGCCAGCCCATAAGACCCCTAAGTAGAAGCGAGATAGAAACACTGATAATGATTTATGACCGCGTCTGCAGCGAGTCGGTAAAAACCCTATAATTCTCCAAAATGTTTTCGATCAATGCAACCAATATAGTATTCTAAACAATGTTGCTTTAAACGGTTTTGATTATAATCCGATTTTAATGAAATAATTATACTGTTTCCAGATTGTGTTTGATAACACACGAAGCGTATGTCATCGATGTTGGCAGAGAGCTGAAAATGCCGTTAGACTACCTGGTGTTGTTCCGGAAGTGGAAGAAGCCAATGATCCTGATGAACAAAATGTTCACCAAGTTTTCGCTCCTGAATACAAAAGAGCACCTAGTACTCCTGGGCACTGTATCTTTTCCAACTGCGGTAATGATACACGACACCGAATACCAGAAGCTATAAAAGTTCACATGTTGTGCGAATACAAGTTGTATATCCCCGACGGTGCAAGAGTATGTAGAGAACACCTCGAAGGAAACAACTGGGATGAGCTGCCAGATTTTTGCAATACCACTAATTATTTTACTGGAGCCCAGTTTAGTGATGCTTGCGACATACTGCGAGCAACCATTGCACGTGGAGCGAGGTTCAATTTTAATGTAAGAGGTGCCATGTCTAATGAAGACATGCGTTTCTGGGTTGGACTTGATGGTGATCAATTCGATTCTATTTTGGAGCAAACTCCTTCACTCAGCGAAAGATGCAAAGATCCAAGAACTGCATTAGGTATATACCTGACAAAACTTCGTACAGGAGATTCAGATGAAAGGCTTGCGTCATTATTTAATATGTCCAGGAGAAAACTGGAACGATATTTGAACATTGCACGTGAATGTCTTACAAATGAATATGTAATACTTCACTTGGGGTTAGATCACATTGACAGAAGAAATCTTTTAGACAGAAACCTAGTCATTCCAAAAAACCTTTTTGGAAATGAAGAGAATACCAAACTAATTCTAATATGTGATGGAACATATGTCTACATCAATAAAAGTAGTAACTTCTTATTCCAGCGGCTGTCATATAGCCTCCACAAGTTTAGAAATCTTTTAAAGCCATTTTTGATTGTATCGTCAGATGGTTATATTATTGATGTTTTGGGGCCGTACGCTGCCACAAAAACTGACGCGCAAATAATGCAGGATATCATGAATGACGAAGAACACCCTTTACATTATTTGCTTCAACCAAATGACGTGTTCATTTTGGACCGTGGGTTCAGAGACAGCTTGGATGCAATCGAAGCCTGGGGTTATGAATATTACGTGCCACCAACAAAAGACCGTCGAGAATCCCAGCTCACTACGGAACAGGCAAACGAATCACGAGCCATTACAATGTGCCGATGGGTAGTGGAAGTTGTGAACGGCAGGTTTAAACGTAATGATAAACTGTTACGGCAATCATATTTTAATCGGGCACTGCCGCATATGTTCGAAAACTTTAGAATTGCTGCAGCGATTATAAATCACTTCCATGTACCGATAACAGATAATGAACATGCAGAAGAGTTCCTGAGTCATATACGAGAAACATTGGATTCACCGAATCTTCTATACACATATGTCGAGAGAAAGCGCCTGAATAGCCGAAGGGTTGATTTTCAACGGATGGAAGCCCACAATATTGAAAACTTCCCAAGGCTCACCCTAAATCAGATAATGATACTGGCTTTGGGTACATACCAGCTAAAACTGGCAAGATCATACTGCGCGGAGCATCTTAATAACGGTTTATACCTTATTGAGACATACAGAGAAAATCAACTGGATGACCTGCCAGATTATGGAATTAATGAAGAAGTGTGGCTTCTGCGTGGGCGCATTCAATCTAGACACGTCCGGGCAAGAACTTATTATTGTTACATTTTGATAAAAAGTAACCAAATCGAAGGCAGCAACAACATTGTTCAACACTACTGTACATGCTTGTCAGGACGGCGTACCATGGGTACATGCGCGCATATTATATCAATTATTTGGTATTTAGGACATGCAATTCATGAAGGCTTTATTGCACCGGCAGTGTTCCTAAATGATGTTATCGTGGACGAACTGTGAACAATCAAAATGTAATTGACTCTATTTTGTAAATGTAAAAAAAAATATTTGTATAATATATTAGTATGTAAGGTAAATAACGTGTTTTTTTTTTTGATCTAAGCAATGTAATCCCTTTATATTTCTGTAAATAATTATGGAATACTGTAATCTACAACGTCATTATTGTTATTTTCCCCAATAAACGATAATAATTGCAAAATTTTTTTTTTTATTTGTTTAACTTTAGGTACCTATAACTCCGAACGGACAACTATTACAACTTAGCTGTCATAGTAACTATTGTTCCAATTGAAAAGACCTGTCCAGGGACATATAACTCATCGCTATTGGAGGGTTGTACCAATTTGCCCATTCTCCTTTGGTCATCCATCTACGTACTTTCTACATTTACTAATTTATTAACTAGTTGCCAGACTACACAAAAGTATAAATATTTTGACAATAATAAATTATTGTCATTATTTTTTTGACTTCGAAAGTGAACACATCGTACGCCACGTTATTACGAGGGGAGGTCCAAAAGTTCGCGGAATGGAAGGGTTCTAAATGGAATGAAACAATAAATCTATTTTTCCTTTTCAATATTTACCCTTAAGCTGAATACATTTATTGGATCTGTGAATTAATTTTTCTAAACCGTCGAAAAAATATTTTTTGTCTTTTGCCTCAAAATGGGCCAAAATTGCCTCCTTCACCTCATTGTCATCGGAAAATTTCCTTCCCCTTAAATCTTTTTTTAAATTGGGGAACAAATGAAAATCACTAGGGGCCAGGTCTGGACTGTAAGGTGGGTGGACTAGTGATTCGAAGCCATGCGTGTGCAGAGCAGCCATTGCAACTCTGCTCTTGTGAACCGGTGCGTTGTCTTGCAAGAGCAACACACCCTTAGCCAATTTTCATTCACATCTTCTCGGATGGCTGCGCAGCACAATTCAAGAGTCGGTATAATTTGTACAATATTTGTACAGCTCCTGAAGATTTCGGAGTAGACATAACTTGGTCATTCTTCCCGACTAGTCACGGAAAAGGTGCCGTTGACGGCATTGGTGCGGTCGTTAAGAGGACGTTATGGATTTCTGTAAAAGCTCGAGAAATCATCCTCAACACTCCACGAGATTGCTATGAACATTTGAAGAAAAAGGGATCAGGAACCGTCAACATTTTTTACCAGTCCAATGAGGACATTAAAGAACATGAACCATTGTTGGAAATACGATGGGAAGGCCTTAAACAGATCAGAAATCTACATGGAAAGCACTATTTTCAAAAGTCACATGAATCGACAAATTGCATCAAAAGTGGTCTTACTGTTTCTTCCAAAATGGAAGAAACCTGCCTGAAGATCCCACGTCAAGACACTCGTTTGCGTTATTCTGACATCTACACGGATTCAGAAAGTGATTTAGAGTAATTACATATAATTTATAAGCGAATTTTTCAAATCAGGTGGGAAACTGCACAATCGTCAAAAGAAATTATTAATTTTAGACCAAATCTCATGTTATTTTCCTGTGTTTTCTTATCTGGAATGATTTTTAATAAACTAATGTTGATTAGAACATTTTTTATTTTACGATAAAACTTGAAAAACTATACAGTGTCGCACCCGTTACAAAGGCCTGTCGCACCCGTTACATTTTCAAATTTTTTTATAAAGTACATTATACATGTTTGTACATTTCGAATAACGTAGTTATTTGAGATAACTATTCAAGTTTCCATAAAATAATAATGCTGTATACTTTCATCGAAACTTACAGATGTTTAACTGAAAGTCATCTTGGTCGCATTTGGCGATTTTCTAAGGTCACACCCGTTACGCGATTCATGACTGTGTATAAGTTTTTCATTACAAGTTTCTATACAGATCTTGTTTGAGTTAAATATCTAATTTTTCATACTATTTTTCTTTATAAACATAATTTGATACCTCTGAACAAACACTTTATTATCTTAAAAAAACGCAGTGTCAGTGTCGCACCCGTTACAATGGAAATACCCTAATGTAGGTACAAATCTGGCCAATGACATTCTTATGCGTCTTTCTACAACAGAAACCACGCTAGCGAATGATTTTAACCCCACTTGCTCAAACACAAATTCGATGTTTATGACCCCGACTGACAACAGTGAGATTGGTGCCTTGATAAGTGGACTAAAAAGTGGGAGTGCGGCTGGTTTAGACGGCTGTACGTCTTCAATCATCAAAAAATGTAAGGACTTCATTCTCGCTCCTTTAACGCACATTTTTAACCTAAGCCTAAGTAGTGGAACTGTTCCCATGAGATGGAAGACGGCAGTAGTAACACTCATACATAAAAGTGGTGAAAAGGATGACCCGTGTAATTATCGACCAATATCTCTTTTAAGCGTCTTTGGTAAACTTCTAGAGAAAGTAGTGAACAAACGATTACTTAGCTTCCTTAACAGTAATAAAATAATTTCAGAAAAGCAATATGGCTTTAGGCAAGGAAAGTCCACCGAAGATGCAGTCCTACTTTTAACCAACACGGTTTCTTCTGCTTTGGATGGAAATGAGTGTTGTCTAGGGGTATTCCTTGACCTAGCCAAGGCGTTTGACACGGTGTCGATTCCAATATTGTTGCAAAAGCTCAACGCTGTTGGAATTCGGGGAATGGTACTCAACTGGTTTCGAAGTTATCTCACGGATAGACAGCAGCGTGTTAGGGTTGGCCAAACTATAAGCGATTCGTTGTCGGTGTTCTTTGGTGTTCCTCAGGGCAGTGTGTTGGGGCCAACGCTCTTTACAATTTATATTAATGACCTTTTAGAAACCTCCCTGAGAGGCGCAGAAGTTATTTGCTATGCGGACGACACAGCCTTGATTTTCCACGGGCCTTCCTGGGTTGAAGTACTTGAAACTGCCGAAGCTGGCTTGAAAACAATTGCTAGGTGGCTAGACCAAAACCTTTTGACCTTAAATGTTGGCAAAACCCAGTATATCGCGTTCCATAAAACTAGTGCTTCAAAGCCCCCTTTGAATATAATGCTGAAATTACACTCTAGTACTTGTCAGTTAGTGCAGTTGTCATCTCAAAGTGTCTATACCTGTGGTTGTGACACTATCCAAAAGACGACTAAAGTTAGGTATTTGGGTGTAGTGATTGATGAGAACTTGTCATTTGGATATCACCTCACTGCGTTGGCTGCGCGTTTAAGGAAGCTCATGTTCATCATGAAATCTCTTCGGCCTGCAGCCTCAAAAGAAACCCTGCTGCTGGTGTACAAGGCCCTTTGCCAATCCCTCATCCTATACTGTATTCGAGTATGGGGAGGTGCAGCCAAGACCAAGTTTATAGCGCTTGAACGTGCCCAAAGGGCTGTTCTCAAGGTTATGTTTAGGAAGCCGTTCAGGTTTTCTACTGACAGACTATACAATGAGTCGAAGGTTCTGCGCGTCCGACAGTTATATATATTGAGAGTTGTTGTCTCGGTCTATGGGACTGTACGCAGCTCTGAAGAATTCGAGACACTCCGTAAGCGTAGGATCTTTAACCGTGGGTACTACGGTTCGCAATACAATTGCTAAACGACTTCCAAAATTCCTGTTCCCTTATATATTTAACAAAATTTGTAAAAAAATGCCTCATATTTTAACTTGTACGACGCGGAAATCTAAACTTATAGTGGAAAATTGGCTTTGTGAACTAAACTACTCACAAACAGAGGACATACTCCCACTTCCTGGATCTTGACTCCTTAAGCATCGTTAAATAAACACAACAACGCTATTATTACACAATGACACACACAAAAACACACACATATACACACACACATACACAAACATGCATGCCAACATACTCACATTTATCTTTGTTCCTGTTTTTTATTCTTTTCTCTTAATTTATTTAATTTTATATAATCTGTTTAACTTTAATTTTATATAATTTGTTCAACTTTAATTTAATTTTATATGATATGTTTACTTTTTAAATTGTGCTATGTTTATCAATTTTGTCTAAAACTCTGTACACGGGTAGGCAATCGCTTACAGGGCGCCTGCGATACAAGCTTGCTTAGTGCAGGGCCCGCTGTTGTAACTCTTTTTATAACCCAATTTGTGAAATAAATTATTCTATTCTATTCTATTCTATTATAACTCAAAGCAAAAGTTGAAATGTAACACTCGTCACCGCGGACTGACCCCTTCACAACCCCTACTTAATCATCCTGAACTTTGTAGCAGTATTTGAGACTTTTATGATGTCATTTGGTTGACGTTTTTATTCAGTTTCTTAGACAAATGGATTCTTAAAATCACAAAGGACATACTTTGCCGTTTTAAAGAAAAATTTCGAACAATGGTGTAGCGGGAATACACCGGAGGATTTATACAAAACTACCCACAAAACCTTTACGCTTTCTGTTTATTAAGCTTTAAAAAAAGAAGAATACCTTCAAGATCACAAGTTAACCAACAATAGCAAAAGACAAAAACATGTGATCTTACTGTGCTTAAGAAAAAAAAATTGATCAAGTTATCATGAGTTTATTCAATAAAAAAAATTCTGCAATAGAATGTTTGACATGTTTGAGCAAAATTACAGAGTCGACAAAGTATGAAAATGAAAAAATGAAAAAAAAAACAAAGTCGAAAAAGTATTAATACTTTTAAATAGTTTTACAAATTGTAACTATTCAATTTTATTTTTGTTTTCTGTGTGGGTCCATCCATACTTGTGCAAACTGAGGGATATAAAGAGCTAAACAAGATCATACACAAAATCTCAAGAAAAAGAATAGAATCAATGCAGTATTTTTTTTAAATTGAATATTCATTTTTAAATCAGGAGAGGGATGTGTGGAGGATAACGAGGAAGGCCTTTGGCCAGCAGGGTTACACATGAGGCTACATAAGATATAACACAAATGGGCCCATAAAAATTACAAGCCTTTAAATGTTTGTGGATTAAATTCAGATTCACTCTGTAAAAACAGTCTCGGCAAAACTGACAACCTAAACAATCAACAATCGACTTTGGCACGCACGTTACAATGCAGAAGACTCACTCATAATCAAATTTTTTTTTGTATTTCTTACTTATGTGTTTTTTTCCACTATACAGTCCTTAAATGTCTGTGTTGTGGTGTCTTTTGTAATAAAGAATTTTCTATTCTATTCTGCACTAAATTGCATCGATGTCCCTTTTAAATTCTGCCGGTGACCGTACAAATAACATTTTACTAATTTTACCACATTTCAGTTTAATTTAAACTGAAAGTAGGTTTTGAATTGAAGTTCTCTATATGGAAGTTGGCATAGTCAACCACTAAGGCCAGGATTTTTTGGAATCAAAAACACACTTCAAAACAATGACCAATAATCACTTACATTTTTTGTAAAGTTTACATTATGTAAAACAGACAGTAAACATCTAAATTCAAACAGCATTTAACTTTGAAAAAATGACAACATACAGGCCAAGAAAACCACCAAACAACAATCTCAACGAGACCAAACAACAATATTTTAACAGAGAACTTTTGTTAGTATTATGTCCATAAAGTCATTTGTGCACAAAAATCAAACTGTTTAGCACCCACTGGTACACTTGGGTGGTTGTCTTGTACATAATTTTTTTTTACAATTACTGCATAAATGCACTTTAACTGATCCCTCTTAGAGGGTCAGTGGGTCAGGTTTAGGGCCCTCCAGGCACACAAAGTTTAAAATCAGATAATTATTTTGTCAACAGTTCATTTTTTTTTTAAACTTAAAACACATTTTCATAGCACTAGTTCCACTATTAATTGAATCGTGTGACTTTAAAACAACACAAACGCCAATTTTTTCGATTTTGACTTTTTGAACGCATATCCTTTAAACCTAATTCTACACCTTTTGTTTAAAAAACACACATGTCCTTTAACATTTCATACTAAAAACGGGTATCGAAAATTGTGGTTATTGCTTTAAAACCACACAGTTCATCCATAGAGAAAAAATGTGTGGTTTCTAAACGAAACGCCATACAAATGTCAAAATTGACAATTGACAGCAGAGACATCAAAAACTACAACGATGGCGCCAGAAAGTGCTGAATGTGACGAAAATAATAAAACGTAGGCTTGAAACAAGTTGCCTCATCATCAGCCTGTATCAGTCCACTGCTGGACATAGGCCTCTCCTATGGCACGCCACTGAGCTCGGTCTTCAGCTCTCCTCCTCCAACCACTGCCCGCTACTTTACGAATATCGTCACCCCACCTAGTAACAGGGCGCCCTACGCTACGTTTGCCGATTCGTGGTCTCCATTCTAGAACTTTTCTGCCCCAACGGCCATCGGTTCTACGACAGATATGACCAGCCCACTGGTCTTATACCATACAATTATTTTATTTGCAGTTGCAATCAGAGTTGTGGAGACTCAGTAGACGGGGATACCCGCGATGATTTGTATGACCAGTTCAGGACTTTGTCAACCAAAAACGAGCAAGACATTTACTTGCAGAACTTAATTGAAACGAAGCCTGTTCCATGACGCCGGAAACGTGAAAAGAGCAATTTACTCAAACCGAAACAATATTCATGCGTATATTCAGTCAACACAAGTACTGGTTGTGTAAAAGTTTGTAAGCAGATGTTTATGAAAATTTTTGGTGTAACTGCAGAAAGATTAAGAAGAATTGCCAAATTGTTAAATGTTGGTAAAATTCCAGTAGATGGCAGAGGACAAGGCCCACCTCGACACATGAAGAGTGCTGTGACTTGCAATAAAGTCATTGAACACATAAAAACCTTTCCTACCAAGACAGCCCACTACACCGGGAAATAATACAAGTATCTACATGAAAAACTTACTATTAAAATAATGCACAGCTTATACAAAATGAGAAATCCAGACTTTCCTGTATCTTACTGGTATTACCGAAAGATATTCAAACAAGAGTTTTCATTGTCATTTGGAAGACCTCAGGTTGATGCCTGTCAAACTTGTGAGGAACTCAAAGATTAAATCAAAATCTCTTTCTGAAAATGCTAAAAAAGCAAAAGAAGCAGAGTTTATGGTACACAAAAGAAGAACATCTAAATTTTATAAAAAGATGGCTATGTTGAAAGAAGTTCCAAACGAAAAAATACTTGTGATATCAATAGACTATATGCAAAATATTCATTTGCCTAGAATACCAGTGCAAGAGGTTTTTTATTTGAGGCAACTGAATTTCAATATCTTCTGTGTTCATGATATAAGAAAAGAAAAGGCCACATTCTACATCTATCATGAAGGTATTGCTGCTAAGGGTCCAAATGAAGTATGCTCATTCATTAACGATTATGTACAGGAACATGGAAATGGTTATGAAGAACTGTACATTTTTGCAGATTCTTGTACTGGACGAAATCGAAATAATACATTGATCAGAATGCTACTATTCTATGTTGATACCCAAAGATTTTAAAAAGTGGTTTTACATTTTCCTGTAAGAGGGCATTCTTTTATGCCTTGTGATAGAGACTTTGGAATTGTAAAAAGGCAATTGAAACTTTGTGACCGCATGTATGTGCCAAAATAGTATGCAGAAGAAATAATGCTGTCAACTAATACTAACAAGTTCACGATTGTTATGGTGCCAAGCGAAATGGTTCTTAATTTCAAAGATTGGTGGGCAGAATTTTATTAAAAAAAATTCCATATCCTTGGAAGCTGCTGGCAGGCAGCATAAAAAGAATGAAAAAGTCCACTTCCAGGTGCTAAAATTTTACCAGTTTGAATTCAGTGCAAGTACTCCGGGCTGTGTGGTTGCACGCAACTATATTGATGGCCTTCAGATGCACACATTTAGGCTTAAAAATAATTCTATGGACACTGAAAATGCTAAGCCTGAAAGCTTTTCCTGATGGAAAAAAATCTATTAATGTTAAAAAATTAAACAATGTCAAAAAACTTTCGCAGTACCTTCCTGAAGAGCCTGAAATCCAAATTTTTTATCAAGAAATTTTTAATTGGCCAACGACTACAGTTGAGGATGCACCAGAAAAACTTAAACTGAAATTAATGTTTCTGAAATAAAAATGATTTCTTCTAATATTGTGGGTTTTATTTCACATATTATTACTATAGAATTTATTTTTGTAACAACACTTGTACACTCAACAGCACATCAGGCTACCCATGGTACATAAAGGCGCTTAATACATAATACATAGTGTTAGAAAGAAAGTCACCTTGTTATTATTGGTCCATTTTTTATCTAAACCTTATATAAACTTAAATTTGCCAATGTCTGATCAGATTCTAATAGTAAGGACCAATCATAGGCTAGCCAACATTCGGAGACCGATGTTAGCCGAAAGCTTCCGATTGATTATGACGAAATTCAAATCGGGGACCAATCGTAGGCCACCCCACGGCCATAGACATAGAAAAAATAAGTCCACCGTTCACCGGCGCTTCCGCATTCGTCGACCGATGATAGCCGATAGCTTGCGATCGATTAATCGCGAAATGTTACGTCACACTTGTCATTTGAGTGAAAGCTGTGTACGCTGTCGGTTGTCTACAAGGAATTTTCTAACTCAATTGATTCAAGATGGCACCCACTTTAAGCCGACTGGAGCGGGAGAGAATTATTGCTTTACGGCAAAGTGGGTGCCGCGTCATTGACATATGTCAACAAACTGGAATAACGGTAAGTGATTAATCGTTTTTTATTGTGTTTATATATTAAATTTATGCATTTCCAGCTTCTTAGTTGATAGAAACAAGATTTCAAAAATGGCGGATCGTCTCTAGAAATTTTACTTTTTACCCTAACTAATCTATATGATGCACACTCCAAAGTTAAAGAAAATATAGTATACATATATAGTTTAGTAGCAACACATGTCACATAAAGTTTTAAAAGGACACATGTCCACAGTTTTTTTAAGGATTTTTACATTAAATGATTCTGTTTTATTTTACCAAACACATACAGCATGATTAGTATCACATAGTTACTTGAAGATATTTTCTTTTAGAGATATCGAAAGTAATGTATATTTAAATAAAAAACCTTTTAAGTGTTTACTGAAAAAAAATTGTTTATAGACATGTGTTATTTTAAAATCACACGATTAAATTACACCATTCTCAAAACCATTCCATGCTTACAACGACCCTGCGAAATGAGAAGCAATATTGAACAATAAACTGTACAGAAAATATAGAAGCCAATACAGAATCCTATCGTACTAAGCACCACAAGGAGCCAGAACTCCATCACAAGTAGTTACCAAATAGTTTTAGCATATATAAGTCGCTGACTGACAATTTTAGAATTAACCGAATGATTTTTAGGTTAGAACGGTTAAACGGTTACTTACGAATTTTCATTGCTCAGGTTTCTTCAAAACAAAATGCTAATATGGATATATAATGGTATTTGTCTGCTCGTTTATATAATTTTTGCCAGTGGCTTGCAATAAACATGAAACAAATAGCAAAGGCAAAATTACCAGTGTCAATGGGGACCGAAACATCAAAAACGAATCGAACATACCTATATTTTTTTCGATATGTGAGTCAAAAATTTACATTGAAATATAAATAAACAAGATCGAGAAGACGAGACCAAACAAAAGCAACGACGTTAAAATATGACTATTTGTTTAAAGAGAGACTAAAAGAAGTTATAATAACACAGACACCTGCCTGGCGTGACGAGCGGGACGGGGCAAAATCAATTTTTTTTTTTGAGTTTATGGCTTGGTTGCAAGACCTTTGAGCCAAGGGCTAAAGCTAAAAACGATAGAAGTGTTGCCAACTAGACTCTTTCGAATCTTTCTCGAAAATTTGCATATTCGAATCAGTCTAGTTTAAATTTCGAAATTTTCCAATACTTGAAAAAGTGCTAAAATAAAATGCCAAACTAATTTCAAATTTTAATCAACAGTAAAAGTGTAGGATTTAGAGTTACTTATTCCAAGTTTTCAAATAAACAGTCAATATCTTGATCTTCATCAACATTAGCTGTAGACGTCAAGTTATTCTGTGACGTAGAAGCAGAAGACTGAGAGTCTGAATCTTAAGTCTCTTTGTTGCCTATACTACGTACTACGTCGCGTCGCTCGTCAGGAAGTACATAATGAATACTCTCTTCAAGCAAAATCTGACATATTTGGAATTTAGTGTTTTTACTGCCGAACGATATCGGAGTTTGTCTTGACTAGATTCATTTGACTGAAAACGCGTTCAATCTCCTCGTTCGAATGAGGCTATGACAACAGAGATATTGCGAACTGAGACAAATCGGCAAAGGAGTTATTGCCAGCTGCAATAACTCCGTTTACGCCGCTGGTAGATGTGCATTTCCATTCAATGTGTATTATGTTTATCCATTGAGATATAAGTCTTTCTATTCTTCGTCTATTTCTACAATGGAAGGCTTGACTACTTAAAATTAAACTTATAATTACATACTAATTAGTAAAGTTTTTCTTTCTCTTTTCATTCTCACTAGGAAGATGGAGGGAATAATTTTCATGTTATATTTATTTAAAATAACATTTTAGCAGGGATGTGGGTAACGGATACAAGAGATTGTTTGATTTCTGGTTTATTATTGTTCTTTTTCCACAAATTACATTTTTAACACCAAAAATAAGTTTGCACTCAAAAAATATCAAACGGCGGTGTCCGAGCGAGCGTCACGCTAACTAGCGGCTAAAACCGTGCAAGTTGCACGGTGCAACTCTGTAGTGTTGAAACCTAATTGTAAATTTATCTAATCTATTAAGTGAAATCGGTAAATATAAAAAGTGTTAAATGGTAAAACGGGCCGGGCGCTTGCCTCGGTTATAACGAGGAGGGAGCTTACTCACCTCATCTGTGTTATTAACCTTTGCTACAACATGTTTATTTTTCATTTAATAATATGCTAAAAAAATTTGCTATATGCTATACTTAGAAAATATTCTGCTAAACGGAAAGAAAATCTGCCAAATTTAGCATAAAATATACTAAATTGGCAACACTGAACGCTAGTTTTTTTTATACTCTGGATTTTTTTATTAATTATTATCTGGCCTGGAAGCCAGTCCTTTTGCCAAGCGACGCCAGTGTTGCCAACCCATACCCAATTTTCCCCCATTTTTTAAAATCAAATACCCCTAATAATCCCTTATTTTTATTCTACTTGATGTAGTTTAGTGCTAAAATCCTTTTTATAACAATTACTAAAAAAATATAGTTTAGACTCCTATCTCATAGTAACTATATGATATAACAAAGTATGTTTTTTGATTTAATTTAAATTGTAGGTTTAATTTTCTGTTTTGTTTTCTTTTTCACGTTATTGTGCACGTCGTACTCGCCTCACTTCCTCCAATCTCTCTTGTTAAGTCTGCTGTAAGAAATTTCTACCTAGAAATAAGCAGTGCCTGTTGTGTCGTCTCTCTCTTGTAAGTATGTTTATTTTTGTATGTCTATTGTGTACAATAAACAGTAAATAAATAAATATTGTAAAAAGTTTTTTCTAAAAACGTGCGGTAATTTCCGTGACTGAACGCAAATGTAATGTGTACAAACATACCCTTCTTAAGGTGGCACTTCACTTGGCGTTGCGTGTTTGCGTATTTGCTGTATTTGGCCAAATACTACCATGTGTGGAGGATTTATTTGTCTATATTTGCCATATTTGCACAAATATGACAAACACACAAATAGGCAAATTTAGACCTTATTTGCTGTTATGGGCGTGGGGTCGTGTTTGTGCTGTTTGGACTACGTACAAATGTTCGGACAAATACGGCGAATACGCTACGCAAATACGCAACGCCAAGTGAAGTGCCACCTTTACTTTTATTCTATTTAACTTACCCAACTTTTCGTAGTTTTCCACTCCTCACCGAATATTTTTAATTATATTGCGTAGTACGAAATGAGTACGAAGTGTAATTTCACGATTTGACGGAAGGATAAGGATAAAATTAAGAATATTTTTGTCGTAAATTTTTTTTTAATTTATTTGTAATACATTACTAACAATTAAATAATCTTTTTTAATCCTCAACAAAAAAAAGGTGCTTATAAATTTGACGAGTGTATTTGTATGTCTGTGTATTTGTGTTCGTCTGTGGCATCTAAGCTCTTAAAACGAGTGGTCTAATTTCGATCTTGTTTGAAAGCTGTAATAATCGAGATGGTTCTTAGTTAAATTTTATCAACATTGGTTCAGCCGTTTAAATTTAATGACGAACGGAATGTCGGGGGTGACACAATTTTTTTTTGACGAAAAATACATCTTGCTGGGATGTATCCTGAGAAAAAATAAAGTACAGTTTTTTATACTAGTATTTCGATTGATATTTCATCAAGAGATGACGCTACAAGCAGAGTTTTGTTGGCTAGGTACTGGGGGGCTACCACCTAAGCAGTGTGACCATCTCAAAAATGGCGAATCTGCCCGACTCGAGCAAAAAAACTGCCAAAACCTGCCAAGCCCGATTTCAAAAACTTACAAAAACCTGCCACTAAATTGGTATTAATAATAACCTTATTTTAGCATATTATTCAAGAAAATTGTAAGAGAATACACAAGTGCATATAAGTAAGTAATCGTCATCTCACTCACACTCATAGAAAAAATACATAACAACTCCTATTCTGTCAAAAAGACAGGAAATAGTTAAAAATTACATTAAAAACTACTCTTCCACTGGTCGATAAAAATTCTGGTATTTTAGAGTAGTATACTGGCTTTACAATAATACATACTACTTACACTGAATGAAATTCTGATACAAATAGTATAATTATACTACGATTTCCAACCCTGAATTGAAAGGTAATAGAAAACAACCTTTATCAGTTACATTCATAAGAAAATAAACCATATAACTAATGTAATGAACGTTCTTGATCAAATGGCTTACCTGCATAAAATTTTAATCATTGGGAAATACCCGCACTATCTGGTATGGGAATGGGACAAATAAAAGTTGCCACCTCAGTTAATAATTTCCTACTAAATAATTGAATAATAAAAAATATATGAAAAAGGAAATTAAATAGAAATACAAAGTAATTCAAAAATTTCAATATTGATGAAGATTTCCTTAAAATCTGACAAATTTTGCCACTTTTTGTGAAGATTTCCTTAAAATCTGCCAAATCCTGTCACTTTTTTGAATCGTCCGCATAAAGTGCCACCCTTAAAATTTGGGGTCAAAATCTGCCAAAATGGCAGGAACCTGCCACAAATGGTCACACTGCACCTAAGCGGAGTTGATGCTGATTGAACGAATGGAATGATGTCCATTGCTGTGTTTGGTTCATACTTATAATTAATCAAGGTCTCCTTATAAAGAAGCGTTTTTTTGTCAAACTGTGGGTCGCGACCCCCAGGGGGGTCGTGAAGCCTTACTCGGGGAGTCGCAGGTAAAAGAAAAAGACAAAAATTTGTAAATCTAACACTAAACTAAGACAATATTAGTGAAAAGGCTGTGCCTGTATAATGATGCCTCCGCCTTTCGCGTCTACCCCGCGGCAAACTCTTTTATTATGTCTTTTAAAATTTCCGAAGTAGTACATAGATTTAGCTAAAAAGGGTCTTAGGGACCTTAGGGGGTCGCCAGAACTTTATATAATCCAAAGGGGTCGCGAATTCAAAAAGGTTGAAAAACACTGTTGTACGGTAATTAGAGACTTCGTTTCCACTCGCTTACGGCCAATTGAATTTTCGTTTTCTCGTGAAAAAATTGTTTTAATGTGTAATAGTGATTGTATAGTAAATTGACTAAAATTCGTGTAGCTATCCGGTTTTACGCAGAGCATGAGGAGCTTAGGGCTTGGAAAACAAGAAAGACGAGGCTGTACAGTCTGAAGACCTTTGCCTTTCCCAAAGGGATAAAACAAGGGAAAAAATAATGTCGCACGGTGGTACACACGTTAATTTTTAATTTTATTGTAGTTTCCAACCTCGATATTGGCAAAATTGTCTTACCTTAAAAGGACAGAGCCATATATGCACAAGAATAGAATTTTATAGAATTGTGTGTTGTGATAAACCTTCAAGTTCACTTGAAAAGAGTAGCATCGATAAAGTTGCAGTCAATGGATATACTGCAGCAGCAAGTTGTGAATAAATACGGTGGTCTATTATTGAATAATTTGCTATAATAAAAGCTTGGTAGTCCAATCTATCCCAAAAAACAAAACTCGGACGGTTGTTTTTAGTTAAATAATTTAGCATGAAAATACATACTGATTAAAATAATTATTAGTCACAAAAAAAAAACTGCTTTTCTAACTTTTTCGATTATCATAAATAATGAAAATAATAAGAGGCTTAATGTTAAGTGAAGAAACTTCTACATCATTGCAAGATATTGAGAATTCCTCAGACAAACAAAGTGGTCATTCAAGTTGTCCAGGTAAGGTTAGTCGTAAAACAAGTAGAAAACGTGGACGTTCTGTTACAGACAAAGATGGTATAGTATCAAAGAGGCTGCGCATGGATGTGAATGTTACTAGTAATGAAGATTCAGAGTTTCCTAGTGATTTACAGGATAAATCTGGACAGGATGAATTGGATAATACTTGTCAAACTAAGCAATACATTCCTCATCACTTGATTGGAATTATGTATCAATTAGACTTGTCAGTGCATTGCTTACTTAGAGAGTCGATGTATAAAAATAAATATCCTTTATTATCATTAGGGTTTGGAGATTCAGAAATTGATAAATTTAATGATATTGTCCTTTATTATGAAAAGAAGTCTATTCATATAAAAATTGAATATGTAGACAAGTATTACGTAAATGATGGCATTAGTTATGCTAGATTATTTACTAAAGAAAAACGAAGTTTTTCTATCAATCATTACTTTGATAGTTTTGTTAAACATCTAATATCTAAATCAGATAGTTTATCAAATAATATACAATATCTTATTGTATATACTAATTCAGGCTTTGATCTTACAAAAGAAAAGAATTTAAGAGAAGGAAAATTCAAAAATTTTTATCCTTTTAAATTTGATAGAATAAAAATAGAAGAATTTGACCTTTTAAAGGGTTTTTTGTTTATAAATGACGATACGCAAGAGAGTGGTTTTTATCGATTTTCGCGAGATAAAACAACAAAAGAAGAACTTTTAAGGCGGTTAGAATTTTCATCTGCGATGCAGAAAGTAATTAAAGAAAGAAAAATCTCTCAGGAATTTGAAAAAGAAATAAAAGAAGCATTTTTAGATAAATTAGTCTTTGCAGTTAATCAGCCTAATAGAGAAGAACTGAATAGTATTATTAAAAATGAAATAGAAAAAACTAGCACAGTTGAAAATGATTATATAGCATTACAGGAAAGAGTGTTACGTGACTTAACGGCTCCAGAAAAGGATAAAAAACTCGAGAATAATGTGTCTAGAATTATATATGAGTTCAATCTATTAATGCTCTTCTTGCATGACATGTTTTTGTATAAACATATATTTTCCATAAATTATGAAGGAAAAACCCATGATATATCTAATAACATTGCCCTTGATTATAAAGATAAAATTACTTATGTAAAGGCTTACAATACAAATGGTAATATTGGTTATAGTCAGTTATTTCCCTATAGACAACAGAGTATGTTTTCTATTAATAAGTACTTTACTCTTTTTGTTGAAGAACTAAGAGAGAGTACAGAATACTTTATTATCTATACTAATGCAAATCTAGATCTTACAGAAGAAAATAAGTTAAAAGAAGGGCGATCTAAAGATTTTTATCCTTTAAAATTTGATAATGATAAAGCTTTAAGAGATTGTTTGTGTATAAATGGAAATGGTCTTTATCGATTTGTTCAAGAAGAAGCAACAAGAAAAACGCTTTTAAGTCTACTAAAGCTTCCACGTTCTTTGCAAAAAGAAAAAGAAGAAAGAAGACTTTCTAGTGAGAATGAACGAGAAATAAAAGAGAAATTTTTAGATAAACTAATATTTGCAATTAATCAACCTAATAGGGAAGAATTGAATAATATTGTTAAAGATAAGATAGATACATTCGATGTTCCATATAATTATGAAGAATTACATGAAATAACATTACGTTGGTCAGAATCTCATGAATTTGGCCCTCTTACAAAAGGAATAATGGAAAAGCTTTTGGGAGATATAAAAAATAATAGATCTAGTTACAAGAAAATTCAAAATAAAAACATTAATGAAGAAATAAAATTTGCTAGAAGTGTGGTTGGTAGAGAGGGAACACCTGCATTTAATCAGTTCTTAAAATTTTTAATTACAGGAGAAGGGATAAAGTGTCTAGAAATTCTAAAGAGGGAAGGAATAGATCTAGCTTGTATGTCCAGTATTTTGCATGTAGCAGGAGCCAAAGCTGCAAAAGCTTTTAAAAACTTATATGATATTTGGTTCAATGAGCAAGGAAATAAAACACAATATTTAAAAACTCTAGAAAAAGAAGGAATAAGTCTATCTAATATGTCCAGTATTTTAGGTGGAGCAGGATCTAATGCTTCTAGAGCTTTTAAAGACTTATATGACCTTTGGTTTTATGTGGAAGGAAGTAAAACACAATATTTAAAAACCCTAGAAAAAGAAGGAATAGATCTAGCTCGTATGTCCAGTATTTTGAGTGGAGCAGGAGCTAATGCTGCAAAAGCGTTTAAAGACTTATATGATATTTGGTTCAATGAGCAAGGAAATAAAACAAAATATTTAAAAACTCTAGAAAAAGAAGGTGTAAATCTATCTAATGTTTCCAGTATTTTAAATGTAGCTGGAGTTAACGCTGCAAAAGTTTTTAAAGACTTATATGACCTTTGGTTTGATGTGGAAGGAAATAAAACACAATATTTAAAAACTCTAGAAAAAGAAGGAATAGATCTAGCTCGTATGTCCAGTATTTTAAGTGGAGCAGGGGCTAACGCAGCAAAAGTCTTGAAAGACTTATATGATATTTGGTTTGATGGAGAAGGAAGTAAAACACAATACTTAAAAACTCTAGAAAAAGAAGGAATAGATCTAGCTCGTATGTCCAGTATTTTAAGTGGAGCAGGAGTCAATGCTGCAAAAGCTTTTAAAGACTTATATGATATTTGGTTTGATGAAAAAGGAAATAAAAAACATTATTTAAAACATTTCATTGAGGACAAAGATAGCGAAAAAAGTTTTACACTGCATAACTTATCCGGTATATTAAGTAGAGCAGGAGCTAATGCTAAAGATGCCTTTGAAAAGTTTCATAATGTTTGTTTTAGTGACAAAGGAAAAAAAACAGAACTTTTAGATGATTTCTATAAGGCAGGTTTTGCACCAAGTAACTTATCCTCTACGTTATGTGGAGCAGGAACTCGTGCTTCTTTTATTTTAAAAAGATTTCATAGTACTTGTTTTAATGAGAAAAGAGAAAAAACAAAATTTTTAGATGATTTCTGTAAGGCAGGTTTTAAACCGCGTGATTTATGTGGTGTGTTGAGTTCAGCAGCAAATAGTTTAAAAAAGTTTCATGATTTTTGTTTTACGGAAGAAACAAAAAAGTATTTGAATCATTTCTTAATTGAGAAAGAAGGTTTTATACCAAAAAATTTATCTAAGATATTGCATGGAGCAGGAGCTAATATTTGTTTTGCTTTAAAAGATTTTCATGATGTTTGTTTTGATAAAACAGGAAACAAAACACAGCTTTTAGATGATTTTTATGAGGCAGGTTTTAGGCCACGTGATTTATCTAATATATTATCCATGGCAGGAAATAATGCCGCTTCTATTTTAATAAATTTTCATAAATCTTGTTTTAATAAAGAAAATTATTTAGATCGCTTCTTAGCCGGAAAAAAACTTTTTACGCCGAAAGATTTATCTAAAGTATTATATGGAGTAGGAATTAATATTTGTCCTATTTTTAAAAAATTGCATGATCTTTGTTTTGATAAATTAGGAAACATAACAAAATATTTAAACAATCTTATCAAAAATAACCCGCCAAATAAGATGCTTAATATATTATATGAAGAGATTAGAAAATCTCCTTGAACAGATGAACAGAATGTAAGTGAAGGAGACAGAACCCGTTTACCCGGTAAAACAAAGCAAAAACAAGATTTAGATTGTTTACAACGAGGTCATTCTAAAACTAAGAAAAAACCCAGAAAGGGTATCACTAACTGAAGTAAGAACGGACAAGATGATAAAGTTTTAGACACAGTAGCAGGTAGCTGAAGAGATTTACAATACAATATACTTTATTTGCACACAAAGACATACAATACAATTAACAGAACATAAAACAAAGTGTACAACAAGGAGGCCTTATTGCTATGTAACAATTTCTTCCAGGCAACCTTAGGGTAGGACAGCAGTAAGGTAAGATGTAGTTGGTGGTGCATAAATATATATAAATAATACAAATAAATTTATAAGTATACATATTTATAATTATATATAATAATAAATATATAAAACTATCTGATGCCCGCAACTTCGTTTGCGTGTTAATTTTTTCTTTTGAACAGATTACACTTTATTGACGGTCCATTAATGGACCTTCATTTAGTTTATTAAATATTGATTTAGTTTAAGATTTAGATTTTTACATACAAAAGTTTGTTCCCGTTAACTCCCGTTCCCGTGGGAATT
The DNA here is from genome assembly GCA_949987775.1 of Aproaerema taeniolella. NCBI lineage: Eukaryota > Metazoa > Arthropoda > Insecta > Lepidoptera > Gelechiidae > Aproaerema > Aproaerema taeniolella. The sequence goes on from OX465264.1 coordinate 11,274,049, forward strand.
TTGCAATATCCTGTTGTTATCCTGTTACTTAAAATTAGTCAAAATAGTGAATTGCATTATTATCATTTTCAACTTTGCTACTATGCGCAAAGTATGGTATTGTATTTTCCTTTGTTAAGCAGTTTATGGTAGGTTTTTCATATCGCATAAAAAGAGCGCGTCTCGCCATCAAACTGTTTAGTTTGGCGAGTAATATAACTTAGACAAACTGTAACTTACCGTTGTACAAATAAATTAAATTAAAAAAAAAAACTAAGCTTTAAGTTGACTAAGGTACCTGCATGCCAAATTTCAAGCGTCTAACTTAAGCGGTTTAGATTTTTCATACAAAAGGATTTTCCCGCTAATTCCCAAATTTCGGGAATTCCTTTCTTAGTGCACCTCTACGGTACCTAAGCTACGTCCCTTCCAAATTTGAAGTGCCTACGTTTAGCCGTTTAGGCTGTGCGTTGATATGTCAGTCAGTCAGTCAGTTTCTCCTTTTATATATTTAGATAAATATAATATACATCTATACATACATACGAGCAGCAAATACATAAGATTTATCCTCGAGACGAGGAACAAGGGAAAAACAAATACAGTCAGTGTACCATAATAAGAAGGGACAGTTGAGTGAATATCAAAAAAAATGTACATCACACAAAAGAAACACATTGGAATATTGAAATGTCTGTAACACCATGTAACATGTGTCACATAAAATAATATAAAGGTCCGTTCATAGAAGGTAACATTTAAATTAAATCAAAATTAAGTTTAAATTAGGTGTACCTTTTTAATGAGGTACACCTAATTAGGAGATAGGTTATTGAGAAAATAATTAAAAGAAAAAAAAGTTACTTGTAACTTGTTTATAATTATTAAAACAAAAACATTTTTACTGAAAAATTAAACATCAAAAGAAAAAACAAAACAACGGAAACCAAATTAATAACCGGCCCTATTTTTTGGCGATACCAAGACAATTTTAACAGTATTATCGTGGTTTTAAATTAGTTAGCGAAAACTTGAGTCAAGAGTTTGCCTACTAAACTGAACAATTTACCTTAAGGAACAAACAGTAGGCCTAAATATGAATATGGAAAAAATAGGGTTTTATTTCATACAGTTTGTCCGATTCAGTTGATTGCCTTAGTATTGAAAGTCATTCAGAAGAGTTCTATGAGAAAAGTTGTTCAGTTTCACCGGGAAAATGACATGCTAAAGTTTCGCTGACTAATTTAAAGTTCCTTCTTAATAAAAAAATCTGTAGGGGATGACCCGATATTTGAAACATGTTATAGTAAAAATATAAGAAAACATATATCAAAGAATTGAATAAAAATAGTTATGGCACTGTATTTTCAAACAAAATCTGTTACTAAAACAAAGTACTTATTCGAAAAAATTATTCAAACAATAAAAAGTAAACAAAATTCATATTCTATAAAAAGAAAAAAAAACTCGATTAATTAGCGAATTAAATAAAATAATAATCAAGTGAAGAATGTGATTCCGTTTATTTTTAACCGACTTCAAAAAAAGGAGGAGGTTCTCAATTCGGGTGTTTTTTTTAATATATATTTTTTTTATGTTTGTTACCTCAAAACTCCGTCATTGGTAGACCGATTTTATTAGTTCGGTAGCATCTACTTCCAGATTGGTCCCATAAAATTTTTATCGAAATCGCTTCAGTATTTAGGTCAAAAAAAAATGAAATTTACGGTCATATATATATGTGGACGATAATAGGTCATCACTCATCAATGTAAACGAAGCAAAAGCGAAGTTGTTCCCTGAGACTTTTAAGTTATTTTTTAGGGCTCCTTTGTGTCCTGGGGCTACCTACTCTACCGGTCATCGTTTAGTGACCGGTAGAGTATATTAACACCACACATCTTTCCTGCCGTCTGGTGATCGGTTGATAATATCACCCCATATTTTTCATGCCATCGGGCGATCGGTTTGAGAATTGTACTACCCCGTATCTATCTTGCCATGTTGCGACTGATTATGAATATTACCACCTCATATCTTTCCGTGGGGTGAAAGTAATTGATCACTATATCGCTCTTTAATCTCGAGTGATTTATAATAAATCTACGAGGGAGTTATATGAATGACTAGCATCCCGCTCGGGACTTCGTTCTCGTGGGAATTCGTAAAAATTATGTAGTCTATGTTACTCAGGGATAATATAGCATCCTAATGGTGAAATAATTTTTCAAATCGGTCCAGTAGTTTCGGAGCCTATTCGTTACATACAAAAATACAAATCGTTCCTCTTTATAACATTAATATAGATAAATGATAACCTTTAAAAAGAATAAAATAAAATATTTTTAACAAAAAATTGACCCGCCTTCAAAAAGGGTGAAATAATTTTTTAAAGCTACGTTCACGAGTAAGTAGTGGTTACGGGTAAAACAGCAAATAGGTGAATTCATAGCGGAATATGGTAAATAGAGAGGAATGTTTTTTTTGACGTCGGCGCCGGTTTGAACAGGACCAAGTTTAATGAAATAAGTATTCACACAAAAGCTTATTTTGGCAGTATAAATACTAAGATAATTATGGCATGCGAGTAATTGTTCGGCGCCAACGTCAAAAAAAACATTCCTCTCTATTTACCATATTCCGCTATGAATTCACCTATTTGCTGTTTTACCCGTAACCACTACTCACTCGTGAACATAGCTTTAAAAAATTATTTCACCCTTTTTGAAGGCGGGTCAATTTTTTGTTAAAAATATTTTATATTAATTCAGAATTAAATTAAATAAACGGAATCATATTCTTCGCTCAGCACATATTTATTTGACTTTCAATTCAAATCAATTTTTTTCACCACATTAATAGTAGGAACTGTGTCTGTATCTTTCTTTTTTGGAGAAATAAATTTAAGTTGTGGTTTTTTAACCATTTAAAAAATTTTGTATTAAAGTAACTTTCTATGTTTTTATTATGTACGCTCTCAACGAAGCCAACATAGTAAACCCACTTGTTTTTTTTCATAATATTAGGTCTTTACCTATGAAATTGCCGATTTTTTCTCAAGCTTTATTTTATTCATAATTTATTTGATTGAACAGCTATTACTAAAATTGTTTTTTTATTTAAAACCATGGCCATATAACGAAGACATTGAGTCAAATTAATACATATTTACTTTAGATTTATTTGCTGAAAAAGAAGCTCAAATTTAGCTTGTTTCATCAGTTGCCCGTTTCATTGCTTATTTTTGCTGTACCGTTGTTACAGTTACAACTTTCAATAAAGTAAGTATGATGAAAATTAACTTAATGTCGTCCAAACCTTCCCACAAAATTTTGCTAAATTTGGATTTCGCATTTCCGAGAAAAATCCAAAAACGTTAGTATGGAAAATTAAGTTTTCCAAAAATATTGTATGAAAAACGGCAATTTCATAGGTAAAGACCTATTATCTTCTATCTATCTATCTATGGAGGGGACGCCCGTCAGGCACAGGCGGGTGATCAGTCCACTTATTTGGGACCATTTCACCCAATTTAGCTCTGCACTGACAGTTCCACCTCTTTAAACCTCCCAGAAACTTTTGCAAACCCAATTATCTCCTTTATACTAATCTCTTGTATTTGTTCTTTTTTACCTCATCCATGCCTATTGTCTCCCATTTTACCAGCGCGTACATTGGACATTCAGTCAGGAACCCGTTTCCTCCTTGTCGCATTCTGGGCAGGTGGGATCACTTTTTAGGCCCATTATTTTTAGGTGTCGGTTTAAAGGACAGTGACCCGTGAGCAGACCCACCACAATCCTAATGTCCTTTCTATTTAGCTTGAGAAGTTGTTTTGACTTTCTTTTCTCGTATGTCTTTAGGAAGATTTTTGCCTGGCGGCACTGTTTGTTATGCTTCCATCTTGAGTTAGCTTCTTCTGTTATAATTCTGCTTATTATGCCTTTACTGATTTTACTTGAGATAGGTAGCCTAGGTTTCGGACCGATGAATGTCTCATCGGCCCCTATTCCTTGCAAGCTCATCTGCTATCTCATTGCCTATGTGTCCTTCGTGCCCCGGCACCCAGGCAATGGTAACTTTGGTCATGTTGGCTGGGGCGTTAATCGCCTCTTTGCATTCTGTGACTAGGGCCGAGTCGGTTACGACTCTGTTTAGAGCCTTCAAAGCAGCCTGGCTGTCACTATAGAGTATGACATTCTCTGTGTTACTAGTGATCATACTGTCTATGATTCTGACTCCCTCTGTAATAGCAAGCACTTCAGCTTAGAAAACGCTAGCGCATCTTCCTAGGTGCATAGTGACTTGACCGTCTACCTGGTTCATGATATATATACCCAGTCCTGATAGTTTCGTTGATTCTTTCCTGGAGCCGTCAGTGTAACATACTTTCTTTGGATCTTGTATGTCCAAGCTCCAGCTTTCTCTATCACCTATATGGATCCTGTATTTCTTGTCAAAGATTACTTTTTTCCTAATAAGGTCATTATTAGAAAGTGTCACTGACAGTTTCTCTCCGTACTTGTCATCTAATGTGGTATGTCCTTTTTCCATGAAGTTCCTTTTCCATTCAAGGCCTGACTTCATCCTATACCATTGCTCCATAGCTGTTTTTGACTTCAAGATCTAGAGGATGCAGTCCCAATAATACGTCTAAAGCAGCTGACGGAGTAGTTCTCATCGCTCCTGTGATCATTAGGGTTGCCAGTCTTTGTACTTTTGCTAGTTCATTCCTGTTCGCTTGTAGGGTGGTTTTGTGCCACCAGACAATTGCTCCATATATTACTCTTGGAAATATTATTGCTTTGTATAGCCTTTTTAGAAAGAGCATCGTAAGCGCCATTTGATGTTTTTTACAGGAGAAGGTTTTTTTAAAATAAGATGGTGTATGATTATGATATCGATGTGATATTTTCAGAAAAATAATAAAAGCTTGTCACTTATTTATTTAAATGTTAACTTTTATCTCATTGATCTAAAATCATACACATCAGGCACTTACGATAAAAATAATGACCTCTTCTAGTTCAAGGGGCTACGCTACGAGTAACGTCGATTAAGATAATTTTGAAATATTATGCAGCTAATAAAAAATATTTTAGAAATCTATAGAAATGAAAACAACTATTTTAAAAGAAGTAGGTTTAATTAATAAAAATTAAGGAACATTAAATCAACTTGAAATTACTCGTCTTCATCTGTTTCAGGTAAAGCATCCCTTATGTTTCTGTCGTACGGCAAGTCTAAGTATTGTCTGGCATATTGCTCTGGTATGACACCTTTTTTGCACATTTTCCTTTAATCTTCATATTTCGCTTTGAAAATAGGAAATTTTCCAGTATAGGCAGTTTTTACTTCACAAATAGATTGTTGATTTTGGCGAAATCTCAATATAAGAGATACATCTGACTTGTTCAGGTTCATCGTAGTCGTTTTTAAGGTAAATTTTCTCACCTTTTTCAAATCGGGCTGAACGTAGCTTGCTCGTTTGTATTTTAATTTTGTTTGGTAAGTAGGCTGTAGCATACGTCTTCCAGTCTTTGATTTCCTCATTTCTCAAAAGTATTGTCTCGTAATTTCTAGGATTCGTTCTAGCATTTGCAATCAGAGTTGTCCATTCTGATGGTGCGTAAATCGTCCTTTTCTGAATAAATCCTTCTATTGTCGAGTGTACTGAGTCAACAGGCATCATCGTATGTCCAGGAATAAGGAAATTTATCGTGAGCTTTTGAATAAAACAGGCATGGTGTTGCATAAAATAATGCAACATGACTAACATTGCCTTGTTTTTATTTTGACCTGCGCAGCTATCAGAATACAATGCAATTTCATCTCGATCTCTTCTCTCGTCAACCATTTTCAGGTAATTATGTATAAATAATAAATAAATAATAATAAAATCTTTATTTTCACCAAAAAACATTTTACATTATTGATACGGGGGCTGGAGTCTCCTTTTAAGTTTTTTTAAAACTTGTGTTAGGAGGCACCGCTCTTCCTTTAGGTGTCACATACATCAGGTGAGTAAACTAAATTTTTTTTATAAACAGCTTTTACTTAATTTAAAAATGTTCATGAGTTCAGGCAGTAAAGTACTTCATGATAATTTAAATAAAAAGAAAAAAAAAAACAATTAGGGTGTGACTGAGAATACCTATTAGTGACGTGTGTGTGTGTGTGTGTGTGTGTGTGTGTGTGTGTGTGTGTGTCTGTGTAGGTGTGTGGGTGTGAATGTGTGTGGGTGTATATGTTTATGTGTGTGTGTAAGTGTGTATCGTGGGTTTGTGTGTATCCCCTTTTAATCCTATGTTATGTTAGGTTAGGTTAGGTAGCCCTACGACTGTGTCTTGGGATCGGAAGCTGTTCATAACAGCTTCCACTACCACTCCAACATATCTTCAAGTTCATCGTATGTCAGAGGTTCTAGCCAAGTGTGAAGTAATTTTTTACATTCCATATATGTTTTAGGATATATGTTAAGTTTCTTGTTAATAGCATTATACAGTTTACAGGACCGCTTGCTGTACTGTCTACTAGCAAAAGTCGTATTAGTTTGCGGCACCATCATCGCTATATCTTTTCGACGTCTAGAAGCTAAGTTAGGGTCGTACTGGGATTCCCTGTGCTTCTTCAGGACAGTTTGGAAAACATATAATTTTCTCACAGAGAATAATTGCGTTATTTCGTAAATTTTGTTGGTTGGAAACCTTCGTTTCTTAAATTTCATTAATTTAAGTAGACCGCGCTGAGCTCTTTCGATTTCAATAAATCTGGTTTTCGCAGCACCACCCCATATCGGGAGACAGTATGCAAGAATCGATTGAACGAGAGCGAGATATATCTCTCTCAGCAGATCTCTTGGGGCATGCCCCGGTCGAGCAACCATTCCCGGAACCACATGACGCAAGGTTTTAAAAATCCAGGAGAGTTTTCTTATTTTAGCAGAAATGTATTCAAGGTGTGGGTACCATGACAATCGTTGGTCTAAGATAACTCCAAGATATTTTGTCTGTGATACTTTTTGTATAAGTGAACAGTCACAGCTCGGAGAAGGCAGCGTATTATTACAGTGGTGTATTACGATCTTAAAATCCTTTCTTGGCTGTGAGTCATTATATATTGTATAACATATGTAGTTGGTTTTTGTGGTGTTTAATGTCAGAATATTGTTATGTAACCAAGTATTCACTCGTCTTAAACCTATCTCAGTAGCAATTTTAACGTGTTGCCAAGAGTCACCTGAGAAAGCAATCGCCGTATCATCAGCATATGAGTACACCTTGGCATTATCAATGCGCATATCACACAAATCGTTGATATATATGAGAAATAAAGTAGGGCCAATGACGCTACCTTGAGGCACTCCATAATTTACATCCTCATAATCCCCTGTACAAGTGTCTAGTTTAACACACTGTTTTCTTTTGTTTAGGTAATCTTTAAACAAGAGAAGAGGTTTTCCCCTGACTCCCATTTTTTCTAGTTTGGTTAGTAGGATGGGATGAGAGACGGTGTCGAACGCTTTTTTTAAATCTAGAAACACTGTGATGCATTTCTTGTGTTCATCTAGACGTTCAGCACATTGTGTACTCAACGCTGTTACAGCATCCTCAGTGGACCTGCCCCCTCTAAATCCAAATTGTTGATTTGATAGTAATTTGTATTTTTCTAAATATTGAAGTAGTCTTTTATTCAACAACTTTTCAAATATTTTAGAAAGAGCAGGGAGCACTGAGATCGGTCTGTAGTTTCCAACATCGCCTCCATCCCCACCCTTAAAAATCGGAGTTACAATAGATTTTTTGAGAGGGCCAGGAAAAATACCCCTCTCAAAAGACAAATTGATTGCGTGTGTTATGACAGGTATCACTTCAGTCTTTGCTAACTTCAGAAAGAAGGTTGATATGTTATCCCATCCTGGTGCTGATTGTGATTTCAGGTTCATCAGCGTCATGTCAACTTCATGATGATCTACGGGGAGGAGAACGAGGGAGTTTGGATGCGTAGCTAAACCATTTAGATAACAATTTAATTCAGCTTTTGAGGGTTGTGCATGCTGAGCTAGGTCTTTGCCAATATTTATGAAATATTGATTAACAAAATTAGCTGAATTTATATGTGTCGGTTTTATATTTATTAGGTCTGAATTGGTTGCATTGTTTTTTGTACTTGTATATGTTATCGTTTTAATACTTTTCCATAATAATTTATTATTTTTAACATTTTTGGCTAACATGTCTCTTTCAAATTTTCTCTTAACCTTTTTTATAATTTTGCTACAAAAATTTCTATATCTAATATAAATCAATTTGTTTGTTTGATCAAAAGGGTCATGGCGAAATTTAGCCTGGAGTTTGTTACGAGTCCGAATACAGCGTAGGATCCCCGGTGTAATCCATGGCTTGATTAACCTTTGTCGTGTTGGAATATTTTTAATTATAGTGTGATCCTTTACCGTTGTCCTTAATATGTAAATTAGTCGTGTAATAACTTCGTCAGGATCATCGCAGAATAGCAAATCTGCAAGATTTTTGGTTTTTAAATCAGCTAAAGCGTCTTCATAGTTAATAACCGTCTTCACTTTTTTTACTAAAGAATCATTTTTAAGTTTAGAAATAGCTAAGAAAGAAGTAAAGTGGTCGGTAGTTGATGTATGTAATACAGCTACAAATGCTTTTACTTTATGAGTTTTAATTTTTAACATTGTGTGATCCAGACAATTTTTACCCCTCGTTGGTATATAATGCCCAGCTAGAATACCGTAATTGGCTAAGGAGTTCAAATAGTTAATTCTATTTTTATGTTCATAATAAGACTCGTCAGGTTTATGATTTATAGGTATATTAATGTCGCCTGTTATGATTATATTTCTGTCAAAGCTGTATGTGTGTAGTGTGTCCATATGGTTACATAGTGAATCAACAAAACTATCTGAATTTTGAAATGAGGGCGATCTATAAATACACAATACAACATGGTCAAGGATATCAAGCTGTAAGCAAGACGCCTGTGACAGCTTTATTTCTGTAGTTTTATGTTTAAGATTTCTTTTGACGTAGACGACTACTCCGTCATTTTGATTTTGTTGGTTTTTCGTAAAATATACTTCATAGTTTTGTAAGGTAGGAACTGCTTTGTCTGTGTTGAGTCTACATTCAGTCAAAACTATCACATCTGTCTCAAACGTAAGACTCGATAGTGACAAGATGAAGTCATCAAAATTAAGGTAAACACTCCGGATATTTTGAGAAATAAGAGTAAAGTCATTTTTCTTTACTTGCAGGTGTTTTTTTAAGTCAAAGATATCGCATTCCACTGCGTGAGCAATTTCTAAACGATCTATCTCATTCATAGAATCTAAGATTTTATCCATTAATGCACAAACCATAATAAGCACTAGTCAATATTACGAATGGGACATTTGAGTATCTTTGCATCTCGTTTAGGTGTAATTGGTTTCTGTAGGAGGATGTGTTTTTTCGTATGATGTGGAATGTTGCATGTATGTTAGAGTTAGTGTGTGTAAATGTATGAGGGTAGTGTATTATGTATTGATATGGATTTATGTGTGTATGTTTGTGTATTATTGTGTGTTTGTGAAGTGTAGTAGGTATGGTGAGGACATAGTTATAGGTACAGGTAGTAAAAAAGTATATTAAGCCTACATCTAGTCATTCTTTCAACATGAGGTGTTGGATTTGGTTCTCGCTATTTATCACAATGATTGGTGATTGCTCCGTTTCTCGCACATAAACTCTGCCATAGTTAGTCCAGCAAAATCTGTAACCTTTGGACTTTTGCAAGTCACGGGCCAGGAAATAGAGTCGGGATGCCCTGGCAGTTAGATGTTCCGAAAGATATACTGGAGTATCTTCCTGTGTCTTGAAACCAAGGTGCTTCGCTGCGATCTTGGTTTTATTTTTGATGTTAAACTGCTTGGCCATGTATAGAATTTCTCCTTTTTTAAGCGCGGAAGTAGTTTCAACTATTATTGGGGAGTTTTTGTGTTCTGGTTTTTTCGAGCGTACTCTGTATATATCTTTAATATCATTTCTTGTTATTTCACAGTTTAAATTCTTTGAAAGGCAAGTTATCATTTCAATCAAGTCCTCTTTCCTTTCCTTGTCCTTCCTCGGCACATTTTTGATCTCGAAATTAGTTTTACGGCCACCCAATTCTATGTTTTCCAGTTTATTTTCTAAAAACATTATGTATTCTCTTTCCTCCTTGGAGCGGTTCTCCAGTTCGGTTATCCGATTTTTCATTTGCGTATTTTGTTCTGTAAGGAATTTTATTGAGCTCTCAATATTGTCGTTAGATTTTTTTATTTCTGTGAGAGTGATGTTCAAGTTATTGAGTTCATTTTTCTGAGAAGCCGTAAAATACGTCATTAACCTTCTCATCTCTTCCTTAAAGTCGCTCAATGGATCATCCGGGGGATTGTTCCTATGGACCCCTCCACGACGATGTGAGTTTACATAATCTTGATTTAGAGACGTGTTTGATTTATCCTCATCAGAGCCACAAATTGACATGTCTGGGTCAGTATCGTTTTGTTTGTTTGCCATCGCGTGTACCAAGAGATAAGAGAATCCAGGAGTTGTAAACTATATGAGGTCAAGTATGTAATGGCGCACAGAGCGGCTAACAATATTAAGTAAATCGTTCACAACTACCAGGCTACCAGAAAAGCTCAGGAAGTGGAATGAGTGCCTTTGTGCACGGAGGTCCTATTAAGGTGGTGGCAATCGAGGAATTCAAACAAAAACTCTATCCGTCCAGTATAAGCAGGCCTCTCGACGTATGTGTGTTTTAAGGGGCGTCTTCGCTATACAGCACACAGTGATAGATTGCGCAGGAACAGGTCCGTCTTGATTTTAGTAGTAAATGAAGAAATATAGCTATCTCACCCCACTCCAAGCCAGGTACTCGGTCCTTGTCGCACTTAGGGTATTTGGCACTAGCCTGCAGCGTATATGTTGAATCTTCTCGCGGCTTATGCGGTCCTATTTTTTTAACTTTATTTAATTTTGCCAAATTCGATTTAATTATTCAAAATAAAGTTGATAAAGTCCACTGATACGTCTACTCTTAGCAGAGGTCCGGGGGGAAGAGGAATAACAGTACAGATTTCGTTGCATCCTCTTTTGGCTTCTGTTTCATCCCATAGGTAACAGAACGCAGACCTTGTTCCACTTTCATAAATACTTTCATTGTAGTAGGCAAGTTTTCGAGTGTAGTAGAAATTCACACTTTGACCATGAGGTGTCGTTAAAACCTTTTCAAGATCAAAGCTAGCACATAAAAAGTTTCTATTACCTTTGCTCTTTTCCTGATCCTCCAAAAATAGTTTTAATGCCTTGTCTTTGTCTTTTATGTGATTCTTGTAAACATCTGATGCCATCGTTCTGGCCTTTTCTTCTTCATTCAAGTTCTTGAGTCTTTTACATTGGTCGCATTTATCTTTTTTTGGTAAGTGAAATCCCAAGTTAAAATCAGTCTTTAATATCTTTCCAAACTTTTGATAGCTAACTACACTTATTTTTTTTGTGTCATCGTCTTTTAAATAAATATTTCTGTACAAATAAGCCACGTCCCTAAATTCAGTTGGCAAGTAAAGTTTGTTACTTTTATTTCGACAATAGTGGGACTCAACAGCAGGTAGCTTTTTAATAAAATTTATTACATTTTGCGTTTGCGCTTGACTGTATTTATTCGGAGGTGTTCCTTTACCACGCTGGTCAGTTTTTGATATGAAATGTGCAACCTTATGCATTTTAGTGTAACGCAAAGTCATCTGCGAGATATCAAGTGTTTTTAGAAGAAACTGCTGGCAAACTTTAACAGACTGCACCTTTTGGCAAATAGTACTGGTAAGTTATTTTTCGACGATTACTCTCTGCTCTTTTTCGCCCAATTTCACAATCCTTTATACAAGATAAAAGAAAATCTCTTTGTCTTTGTGAAGAACCAATCCCCCAATAAAACTCATGAGCGCAAATACATTCGTCCTCAGTAAACTTATTAGCGCAATCATTACCGCATTTTTTACCCAAGCAGGGATTTGGTTTAACGCATCTTCCTTTACCAGACCACCTCTCATACTTTTCTTTAAGTTTTTTCGGTAAAGGCCGTTTCTTTCGCATACCTTTTTTACCCACAATACCTGAATCTTCCTCTTCTGTGCTATCAGAATCTTCATTTCTTGTTTCAGAACTTTCACCTGTAATCGCAGGCATTTGCATTGTAGACGTAGATGGTTGAATGCAATCGTCTATACTTGTAAATACTCTCCTTTTCTTCCTTTTTTGGACAGGGAGATGCCAAGATTCATCAGAATCCAACGCACTAAAATCATCTTCTTTCTCAGAATTCTCATCAGTAGATGAGCAATGTGTAGAATCAGAATAATTCACCAATGCATTTGATGATGCAGCTTCACTCATGTTAGCTCTCTGGATTCTGGAAGCGAAAAAGAGCACGCTGTACTATGTAAGATTTTTGCAAAATAATACAATATTAGCTGAAGTGCAAAAAATGACAAAATTATATCGTACTCTATTAGATCTAAAACCATTAAATAAAATTTTCTGTACATCCAAATACCCAAACGCAGTACAGGAGTGGTAAAAAACCTATTTAAGCTGACCAGAAACTGCCCTACGATTACGAGGAACCAGAAACCCAAGGGTTAAAGTGTCACCACTCATGTGCAGCCAACTTTACTAGATCCACCAAAATAATGAGTAGATCCGTGTTTGCCCCTTAAGTCCTTCATTGGCCTCGATTCGGTCTGTGCCACTACTTAAGTTAACTAAATTTATTCCTGTCACTTTCTAACATAACATTAAGAAAAGAGACAGAAACCAACAGCTGACTTTAGTGCTGTCAAAGTGACGTTAATCGCCAAAAATAAGATGCAATCATTATGCACGCCATCTTATTTAAGGCGTTTTTGGGCGTGTAACGTCACTTTGATGGCACTAAAGTCAGCTGTTGATTTTCTGTCTATTTTCTTAATTTTATGTTAGAAAGTGACAGGAATAAATTTAGTTAAGTTAAGTCGTGGCACAGATCGAATCGAGGCCATTATAAATTGTATTTACGTTTTACTTTCGATGTTAGCAAAGCATTTTGTTTAATTATTTCACTTTCATAGCCATTTCATAAACAAATTCTTCTCTCGAGTTTCATGTACCTTTATTTAATGTCAAAAGTAGTTTGCTGTTTAATCACTTCAAAACCCAAACAAAACAAACGTTAATTTTACATACCTTTTCGTTTATTACAAGTAGACACACTTAATCACGCAAATTTATAAAATATTTGCAAATTTTCAGCACAACGTACACTAAATCAACTTTAGTTCAGTTAAAAACACGTTGATACAGGTCTGTGTTGCTACCACTATTTGAATACATGCGTTTAGATTCACAAGTAGCAAATGAGTAAGTTATTAATGTTAAATATTTGCCCATTATTTGCCACACATCATTTTATCAATACAACTATAGATTTCAATCTTCCAGGTAAAGATCTAACATGAGAGTGATTTTTGTTAAACATTAAGTACGTTTTTAAAGCATTAATGCTCTCCCTTTTACGAAGAACTAAACGCAAAAAACAAAAATTCGACTATCGCAAGCGACAATTACTTAAATTACGCTACGTAAGATAATAACGTAAGCAGCAAGGGCGACGCTTACAATAAACTGTATAGATGAATCTTTTATCGCAAGCGTCAGGTACTGTACTTACGATTTATTACTAAGAGGAGGTTACGTTAAAAAAACCGAATGGAATGTAACTTACGATAGAAATTTCTTACTTTTATAAAAGTGGCTTAATTTTAAATATAAACTTAGGAGTCAGTGCATAAGGTGCATATTTGCATGAACTGGCGGTTAATTTAAAAACCAAATTTTGACATTTTTGGCGCTTACGATGTTCTTCCTAAAAATCATGACATGCGGTCTGGTGCCCTAGGTTTTGCCTACGGCTCTTTTGCATTGCATGAGTGTAATTTTTGCTTTATCACACTGTTCTTTTATGTGAGTGCTGAATTTTAGAGAGTTATCGATGGTTACTCCGAGGTATCTTATTTCGTTGGATATCTCTAATTCAACACCGTCTATTGTAAGGGGTTTGAACTTCCTGTTTTTCCTAATTTTTGTGAAAAAGAGTATTTTTTTCTTAGCTGGATTTAGATTCAGTCCCCTGTCTCTGCACGAGTCCAGAACAGTTTTGATACCCTTGTTCATAATATCTCTCATCACATTGATTACTTTGCCAGATACTAGTAATACTCCATCATCAGAGTATGCTTGCATGTATATGCGCATATTATTGATCTTCTTGACTAGGGGGTCCAACAGGAGACACCACATCAGCGGCGATAAGCATCCGCCTTGTGGAAAGCCTCTTTTGGCTTTGACTTTGTGGGAGTCTCCCCCTTAGTTCTGCTGTGATTGATCTTTTTTTTTAGCATGTTCATTATCCAACATGCTACTTGTCTGTCTATGCCTTCCCTATTGAGAGATTCTTCTATCGCCATAGTTGAGGACTTGTCAAAAGCCCCCTCCACGACAAATAAGCATCCTAGGGCGTGTTCTTTGCTGGTTATTGTTCTTTCAATCCTAACTATCATATTGTGCAGCGCAGTCTCTGTAGATTTGCCTACTCTGTATGCGTGCTGATTCTTGTGTAGGGGAGTAGAGCTCAGCTCTATCCTTTGTCTTAGGTGTTTGTCTATTACTTTCTCCATAGTCTTCAGCAGAAAGGAGGAAAGGCTTATGCACCTAAAGGATTTAGCCTCTTGGTACGACTTTTTCCCCAGTTTCGGTATGAAAACTGCTTTGACCATTCCCCAGCTTTCTGATATGTAGTCAGTGGCTATGCTGCTTCTAAATAGTGCGGAGTAGGTAATCCAATCCCGCAAACGCGGGATCCCGCACCTTTTTTGCGGGATTGAAAATGCGGGATTCGTCGTGCGGGGTCCCGCGTTGGATGATTTTTTTTATTAAGAACTAAAAGTTTGTAAAATGGGCTGAGACGATGCTCTGATTATTTATTTTATTAGACAGTAAATCCCTATTAATAAGTATTTTAAGACTTTTCCTATGGAATACGTGACTTTTCTATGGAGTTTTTTAAGAAAATAATGTTGTTTTCAGTCTTTATTTTATAGCTAAACTAGCTGATGCCCGTAACTTCGTTTGCGTGTAATTTTTTTTTTGTACAGAGCACACAGATGGAAAACATCTATCTTACGTGATTTAGATTTTTACATACAAAAGTTTTTTCCCGCTAACTCCCATTCCCGTAGGAATTTTGCAATATCATGTTGCAACTAAGCTTTAAGTTTACTAAGGTACCTGCATGCCGAATTTCAAGCGTCTAACTTAAGCGGTTTAGATTTTTCATACAAAAGGATTTTCCCACTAATTCCCGTTCCCTTGGGAATTTCGGGAATTCCTTTCTTAGTGCGCCTCTACGGTACCTAAGCTAAGGTAGGCAGTGAACTTTTAGTGATGAAAATTATTAAGATTTTAGAATGTTAGTTAAAACAACTTAAGGTTATTCAAATCAAAATAACCTGTGCTTCGAAACTTTTAAAAATGCACGGAACACAAAATAAGCTGTTAGTACCTATGCACACAGCCCGTGAGCCAATTATTATGAATGTCGTATATTTTAGTATTAAAATGTCTTACTCGGCCTTTTGCGATAATGTTTACTTTTTCTTGAAATGGTAAACTTGAAAAATTACGCAGTTTCGGCAAACAAACATCATCACCACACTTTTCACAACTTATTGTACTCATTTTGTTCTAAACAAATGTCTAATAATAACTATAAACTGATAAAACAATAATTTGCAAAAGTTTTCGTTCGTAGTTGCAAAAGAAAAACAATCCAATATGAAAAAAATGCCGCAAAATTAAAAATCTATAACAGCCCTTCCAAACTTACCAAATATTGACACTTCTCAATTTGGTAGCATCGCTTTATAGGCAGAGCTTTTTTCGCCATACAATCATTTCGTTAATTTTTCGCGGGGGAGGCGAAACAGCCAATCAGAAGCCAGCATTTTTCAACAAAAAAGGCATTTCAAACGAGTGCTTATAAGCTTCGCCATCTAGTGGCGGCGAGCGGCACGGCTCTCTCTTCTTACTAGGAACTAGATGGCGCTGTTTTGAAAAAGTTTAAATTCGGTAAAAATATAATGTAGATAACGTGATTTAGTAAAATGTTTATATATTTGTTTGATTCTGTGATCGTTAGTGTATATTATATATTTAATTTTTGTTTTATGTTCCTTGAATACCCTAGGGTAGGCACTGCTTTTCTGCTTGTATGGAATGCACGCCACTGCTGCCGATCTAACAACTTCTATCCATTCTTGTTCATACCACCTATATGCTGACGACTTGCAACTTCATCTGCGTGTCAATGAAACGAACTTTGCTGGTGCGGTTGCGGACATTAATGATGATCTCCATCGTGTGGCACAGTGGTCTACGCGGAATTGCTTGGTACTTAACCCTCTCAAAACTAAATACATGATTCTTGAGACGGCAAAGCAGATTCAGAAAATTGAGGCGCTTAATCTACAATCAACCCTTTTAGGTACCGGAATTCAGCATGTGCACGAGGCTAGAAATCTGGGAATCTTAATGGATGATAAATTGCGCTTCGAGGCTCACGTCCTTGAGACCCTACGCAATTGTTTTTACCGGCTGAAAGTTCTTTATAGAATCCGTGACTATATAAGCCTTGATCTGCGTATCTCGCTGTGTGAGGCCTTAGTCTTGTCCAGGTTCAACAATGGCATTACTGCGTATGGCCCTTGTTTACTAGCTAAGACACAAAAACTTATACAGCGTGTCCAAAACGCTTGTGCTAGATATTGTTTTAAAATACCCCCCGCCAGCACGTTACACCTTATTTTCGGTCCTCAAATATTAAAAAAATGAAAGAACGACAACAGCTTTACATGGCGTCACTTATTTTCGGAGTTATTAAAAACAAAGCGCCTATCTACTTTTTTAAGCGACTTAATTGGCGACTACCCCAGAGTTCCGCTTATGATAATTTGAGACATGTGTACCCCCCTTCACATTCTCTGACACAGAACCGCAACATTTCGTTCTAGTTTCGGATACTATGCAGCCAAAATATGGAATAACATACCTCCACCCATTAGGAACATTAAGTCGTTAAAAATATTTAAATGTACCCTTAAACAACACCTTGTCGGTGAATCCCTTACTTATGGCTGCTGGTGTCTGAACTAACGTAATAAACCATATCTATTATTATGTTTGTTAATGTGCTCGTCTACATTGTGTTTGTTAATCTGCTCGTCTACATATATAATAAAATAAGTACGTACTACACCTACAGACTATGGCCCATATTTTTGGAACGATAGAATTCCAATTCGCATACGAATTGACAAGATTCGCATGAGAATCTCATACAAATCTTGTCAATTCGTATGCGAATTGGAATTCTATCGTTTCAAAAATCAGGCCCTATGTTACATTCCAATAACTCTATCTTCATACCAAATCTACTAACCTCACTGTTTTTTACTTCATATATGTATATACTAACTACTTTTATTACATGTCCTAACTACTTACACTATATCTGCTAACTTTTATTATTACTATTATAATCACCATATCCTTGACTTAAACTGAACGCCACTTCGGTCTCAACCGTTCTGTCTCCACGAGGACCAGG
This sequence comes from Aproaerema taeniolella, assembly GCA_949987775.1. Classification (NCBI taxonomy): domain Eukaryota; kingdom Metazoa; phylum Arthropoda; class Insecta; order Lepidoptera; family Gelechiidae; genus Aproaerema; species Aproaerema taeniolella. The sequence continues at coordinate 11,291,779 of OX465264.1, forward strand.
CAGAATTATCAGCGCCATAGCTTGCTATGGCACAGAGCTGAGCCTGATCCGTTTTACGGTCACATGCAATCCACTTGCGGCATGGTTCATTGTCTCAATAGATCATAATTTTTGTTTAGAATAAGCTATTGTGAACTGCATGTAACAGTGAATAAATGATTTGTCTGTCTGTCTGTCTGTCTGTCTGTCTGTGATGAAACCCGCCTGTCCAAGAAAATTCATTTTCGATAGACGAGCGGTTCACCAACCCGCATTGGGCAAGCGTGGTGGACTATGGCCTGAAACCCTTTCGAAGGGAGTCCCGTGCTCCTCGGTGGGGACGTATAAGGGCTGATGACGATTCCAGCTTTCGTCGTTACGTTTGAGAGCTGTTTTGAGTGCTTTCCGTGTTTTCTTACGTTCTTTTTTAGTGCTTTGTTCCACCACGGTTGTCCTTTGCCAGGTTTGATTACCTTTAGAGGACAAGCAGCTTGAAAAGCTTCTTGTAGCGCCTTTTGTAGTTCTAAGGCCCCTGTTTCTTTTTCTTCCTTTGTGCTGTATTGTGTAAGACTGGGTGTCCATATACTGAGTGTCTCAGTATACTTTGCCCAGTCTGTTTTCCTTTTGTTTCTAATTAGTTCTTTCCCTACTGTGCTACCGATTTGAAAGGTAATACGTCTATGGTCTGACATTGAGACCTCAACATCTACCCTCCACCCTTTGATGTATTTGCTAAACTCTGATGTGGTGAATGTTATGTCCAACACCTCTTGCCTTGATCTTGTGACAAAGTTCGGTGTATTCCCTTTGTTCACAACATCAAGGCCGTTACTTATTAGGAATTCTAGTAGTAGTTCACCTTTCTTGCCTGTGCTGCCCCATACCTCGTGATGCGAGTTGGCATTACAGCCTACAACAATCGGGATGGTCTTACGTCTGCAATCTTCTGTTATACTATATTCTAAAATCCAGTTGTACTAAAACGAAAAAAATAATTATATGCAAGTGTCATGCTGATAAATGTTATTTGAGGGTATTGTACGTATACATCAATGTTTATTCATAAATATGAATAAATGTTTATTCAGCAATCTTGCATAAAACTATATTATATTCTTTATACATAAAATAATTTTGAAAAAGCTTGTAGCGCGCATGAAATGTATTCGTCTTTTTTTTCTGTTTGTGCTACAAGCTTTTGTTCTTACAACTGGATTTTAGAATAAAAGCTTGTTTTTTTTTTTAAAAATGTATTAATTATAATTTTATTTTACACTTTTTAGTTGTTTCTCAATCTCTGCATTTCTTGTAATGCATCATTATTGCACGGTATTTTTCCGGTTGATTTAGAACTATCTAATTCCTCTATAAGGAGTCCTTCTAAAGATTCTACTCACAGCAACTAAAGTGCTCGAAAAGACAAATTCAACGAACCCAAACTCGATGAGTTTCCGCCGTTTCGTTGAGGAGTTCCTATGGCCACCTCCCGATTCCATCATCAGAACCCTGAACATCATCTAGCACTAAAGTGCTCAAAAAGACAAATCCAACAAACCCAAACTCGATGCGATTCCGCCGTTTAGTTTAGAAGTTCCTATGGCCACCTCCAGACTCCATCATCAGACCAGCTCGATGGTAGGTACCATAACATTGCATTGTCATCGTACTTACATAAGTATACCAAATTTCAGCTCAATCGGTTGAGGAGAACTGGTCTTAAATTCAGTTGCAAGATTTGTCCCACACATACTAACTAACTAACAGGGGAAGTAAAATAAAAGCTTGTAAAAAGAAGTTTCTCCGGGTCCTGCGTGCGTTCATTGTGCGCGCGCGCCCTTACTGTCGTCACCTTGCGGTGTAAAACGACGTCAGTCCCTGGGAAACGTACTGCTGTACGGTTCGGAAGCGGAGCGATTCCGACACCTTCACGGGTGAAGCAGAAGCTCTCTTACGCCGGTACGGCCGTAAGTTAAGTTTGGCCGGACTGTAGGCACACCCTAAACGTTGGTCGTTCCTACCAACACTATAGCAACCCACTGACCTTGCGGTTCTCTGCCGGGTAAGTCCACCCTTCCTATCCCCACCATTCCTATTCTCCGGGTGATTCCCCACGGTAGGCCCTCACCCGGGGCAGTTAGGCTAGGGACCTGTCAGGGCACTTGCTAGTGCATTAGGGCGCTTGCTAGCGCAACCCGTAGGGTAAGGAGAAAAAGAAGAAAGAAGAAGATGCCTATCACGAGAAGTTAGTCTGGGAAAGAAGAGGCCGGCGCGACGTGTTGTTCCGTAGAGTCTACGACGAGTCGCCTGCGACCCCAAGCGTCAACATCACTGACTCCTGGTTGAACGCACCCCAACAGGATGGAAGCACAGTACCCTCGCTGCTTCCCCCTCAGGTACCACCTCAACGGCCTGACGGGGGGAGAGAATGCAATAGGGAGAGAGAGAGAGCAAGAAACAGAGAGAAGATACATTAAGACCGCCTTCAGTAATAGAGCAACCCCCACAAAGGACGGACGACGACGACGATGATAGTGACAACAATGAAGAGGCCAATCTTATGAAAACTAAAGAAAAGCATCTAGAACAGATAGCCATAGTAACGAAAAGGAAACTAAAAGCACAGCAACGACTTCTTCAAGAGAAATTCGAAGCCGAGACGGCAGAAATGAAAAGAAAGTTTTTCCGAGACGACACCTCTGAAGACCCACATCACAGGGTTGACAGATGGTTGAGAACGTTTAGAATAGAAAACGCAGAACGAGCTCCATCGCGACACAGCGAAAGAATCGAAAGAGTAGCCTCACCCATCGTTCACGATACGACCATCGACCATCCCACCGTGAAAGGGATACTGAAAGGTTCCGACGGCACGATCTGGACGACCCGTTCCACCCTGAAAGGAACAGAGATGCGATGAAGAAAGAGCAAAGAATCACCGACACTATCGCGCCTCTAGTCCTGAGAGCGATAGAGAAAGATACCACCCCAGGCATCAGGGCCGAAGCCCACAAAAAGAATTTGTAATCGATATATATCACCAACGATATCAGGGCCGAAGCCCACCGAGAGATACCTATCAACCCAGATATCGCAACGAAAGTCCCAAACCAGAAAGAAAGAAACTATCGGTACAGAAACCACAGTGCTGATAGAGAAGAAAGAGATAGAATCTGTCGAAACTTCACTCCAGAAAGAAATCATCATATGAAAGAAAGAGAGAGAATCAAACATCGTGACACCAGTCCAGTTAAAGAAAAGGATAGAGATATCGACAAGTTAGCTGAAGCACTCAACATATTGACAAGGCAATGACCGTTACCGAAGCAAGCCATCGATCTTCCCATATTCGGTGGAGCACCTCAAGACTGTTTACCATTCAAAACGGCAATGATCACAAGTCAAGAGATCTACAACTTCAGAGAAGCTGAAAATCTTGCAAGACTAATAAACGCATTGAAAGGAGTGGCTAAAGAGTGTGTTAGGGGTCTACTAGCTACTGCCAGGCCTGTAAGAGAAATATTGAGAGCACTCGAGACCAGTTTCGGAAACCCTGATCACCTATCCAGGAAAGCCGCTGATGATCTGCATAAACTGCCAAGACTAGGTAACTCAGCACATGAAATAAACAAGTTCGCCGTGAAGCTACGAAACATTGTAGTGGTACTAGAATGTGTGGATAGAAGAGGACAATACAGCAATCTGAAGCTAGCTGATGAGGTCCTTGACAAACTGAGCCCTCACATGAAGTCATGATGGGGAGAATATGCATACAGAAACCGATACTCCAGAGAAACAAGACTGCAGATGATATCCGAATTCATGACAGAGGAGGCAGCAATGGTAAAATCATTCTATAATTCTTTGCCAACGAAACCACCAGCTGCGGCACCTGCCAAACCCAACCCAGGTCCGCCGAAGAAGAAGCCAGTATACAATACTACCACAACAAATAAATGCCCCCTCTGTGAGAACAAACATCACTTAAATAAATGTGAAGAGTTCAAGAAGAAAACAGTCAACGAGAGATGGGATAGCGTCAAAGGCACTGGGATATACTTTAAGTGCCTACAAACAAAGCACAGATCGGATACATGCAAATGGAAAGACTGCAACAGATGGATGCGGGAAACCACATAATAGTCTACTTCACTTAAAAAAAAAGAAAAAAGATAATGAAAAACCAGAAACAATCCTAAACACGGAGGAAATCGAAGAACGACGGGTCCTACTAAAAGTTTGCCCGTTGACAGTCATAGGACCAGCCGGCGAACTAGACGTATATGCCTGAATGAAGGGTCAAAGGTCACCCTAATCGAAGAGAGCATATCGAAGAAACTACGGCTCAAAGAAGAATAACTACAAATAAGGGGGATTAATTCTGACCGCAAAGAAAGTAGCCTGTGGACTACATTGAAGATAAAAGGAAATAATGGAAAAGAAAATGACATCAAGGTGCGCACCGTCAGGACCCTCAGCCTAACGGAGCAATCATTGAGTGAAAAACAACTTCAAAGGTACGAACACTTAAAGGATCTCCCATTGAAAGAGATAAGCTACTATAAAGCAAAACCGAAGATGATAATAGGCGCAGACAACTGGCCAATTAGAACCGGAAAGGACGACGAACCCGTGGCATCATTGACAAACCTCGGGTGGCTCGGACCCCAATGCCAGCCAACCAGAAAGAGTATTTCACATAAGTACAGAAAAGCTAGAAAAGCTAGTTGAAAAACACTGATGTCGATTCACTAGGTGTTACAACCCACGAAAAGATGAAACCTGAAGACAAAAGAGCGGTCGACATCATAAAGGAAACTATGAAGATTGAAGATGAGAAATACACAGTCGGCCTACCTTGGAGAAAGGACGACCCTGAAACTCCTTCCAGTTTCAATAACGCACTGCAAAGACTGAAAGGAATAGAAAGAAAACTGGAGAAAAATCCTGAGATGAAGGAAAGATATAAGAAGGAAATCGATCATCTATTCGAGAAAGGCTACGCAGAAAAAGCCACAGAAGAAGATAAAAGAAACAAAAAGCATAGTACCTTCCCCACTTTCCGGTACTTAACCCCAACAAGCCCGGGAAGTGCAGGCTGGTATTCGACGCAGCAGCGAAATCCTACGGCGAGAGCCTAAACGACTTGCTATTAGAGGGTCCAGATCCAGATCTACTAGCCAGCCTGCAAGGAATCCTGTTCAGATTCAGAGAGAACAAGATAGCCGTCACGGCAGACATACAAGAAATGTTCCTGCAAGTTAAGATCAGAAAAGAAGATCAGCCATCACAGATGTTCCTATGGCGCGACAACCCCAAAGATCCCCCTCAAGAATACACGATGACGTTTATGATATTCGGAGCCGTCAGCTCACCTTTCATCGCTCACTCCGTCAGGAACAACTTGGGCGAACGATGTCTACCCGACAGCCCTGAAGCAGCCGAGACCATCATGAAGAACCATTACATAGACGACCTGGTAGATAGCTTCAATAAAAATGAAACAGCTGCAAAGACATTGAAGAAAGTAGACACGGTCTACAGAACAGCAGGATTGGGACTGGAACTCCAACATAACAGAAATATTAGACTAGTTCCCTGAAGACCTCCGCTCTAAATCCACTAAAAAAAAACATAGCGGATGATAAGAAGACAGAGAAAACACTAGGTCTGCTGTGGGATTCTGCCTCCGACACACTCGGTTTCAATACCTCAATGAACCGAGTAGCGAAAGACATCGTCATGGGGAACAGAGTTCTAACGAGCGCAGTCATGTCGATCTATGACCCGCTTGGACTCATCAGTCACTACACCATACTACCGAAGATCATTCTGCAAGAAGTATGGAGGAAAGAAACTGGATGTGATGAACCAATATCACCAGAAGAAAACGAAGAATTTGCAAAATGGCTGAAAGGTTTAAAAAGCCTCGAGAAAATAAAGATAAGAAGACATTACGGTGTAGAAAATCCAGAACTACACATCTTCTGCGACGCAAGCCAGAAAGTGTACGCCGTAGTCGCATATCGACGTACTGAAAATGAAGAAGGAAACGTAAAAATCACTTTAGTGGCCGGAAAAGCAAAAGTGGCACCGCTAAAGACCATATCCATCCTAAGACTAGAGCTACAAGCGGCTGTAATAGGGGCACGGTTGGCGGAGACCATCAAAACTCACCAAAAAGGCAAAATCCAATCAACCACGTATTGGACTGATTCCAAGACCGTGCTATCGTGGATTAAAACAAATGCCAAGAAATACACTAGATTTGTGGCGCACCGCTTGGGCGAGATAGCAGAGACAACTTCAGGCAATGAATGGCGATGGATAGACAAAGGAGAACGTGGCAGACGACGCCAACAGACCAACTGCAGAAATCACAAATATAGATCGGTGGTTCCAGGGCCCCTCCTTCCTTCAAAACCCGAAATCCACTTGGATAACGGGGGGAGCCCTGGAGGAAGAAAATGAAGAGGAAATAAGAAAAGAAACTGTACATCACGCACACACGAAAACGGTCCATCCACTACCGAACATAAAAAGGTTTCCAAACCTCGAAAAGCTAATAAGAGCCACTTCGCGCGTCTACCAGTTTATAGACGCACTAAAAAGAAAATCCAAAGAACTCAAAATGGAACACCGAAAGAAAGCTGAAGAATCGTGGCTAAGAAAAGCCCAGGAAAATAGCTTCACAGAAGAAATAAACCTGCTAAAAACCGAGAAGCCCATCCCTAAGTCCAGCAAATTGTACAAACTGGACCCACGATTGGAAGAGGGAAAACTGATCATGAAGGGAAGAATAAAAGACATCCCTATACTAGACGGACGCCACCCTTATACCCGTCTAGTAATTCTAAAATAACATCAGAAGAATTATCATCAGCACCATGAAAAGGTGATAAATGATCTACGTCAGAAGTACTGGGTCATCCATTTGAGACCAACGGTGAGGATGGAAATAAGAAACTGCATTCAATGCAGAATACAAAGGGGAAGGCCACAAATACCACCCTTCGAAAATCTACCCAAGGAGAGAACTACACGATCCGTCAGACCCTTCAGCAGCTGCGGATTGTTGTCACCGTCGGCCGTCGTCATGAAAAAAGGTGGGGAGCTCTATTCACAAGTCTGTCTACCAGAGCCGTTCACATTGAGATAGCCTATCAACAGAGTCTGCACTGATGGCTATTAGAAGAATGGCCACCAGAAGAGGCTTGCCAGCTACCATTTATTCTGATAATGGTACAAACTTTCGTGGGGTAGATACAGAATTGAAACAGGCGAAACAAGAATGGCAACCACAACTGAAGGAACTAGCTTCACAGAATAGAATGGAAATTCATAGCGCCTGGCGCACCACATCAACGTGGAGCATGGGAGCGACTGGTGCGCACAGTGAAAACCGCACTAGACGCCACATTGAAAGATAATACCCAAAGGATGAAACCCTTTACACGCTCCTCCTAGAAGCGGAACACATGATCAACGGAAGGCCGCAAACTCATGTATCAGTTGATCCTAACGACTAAGAAACATCAATTCCAAATCACTTCCTGTTGGGGTCCTCGACGGGACTACCTTCGCCTGGGGAGACTAATGACAGTGGCGGACCGTCCAAGCCCTAGCCAACAGATTTTGGCAACGCTGGACACATGAATATGTCCCCACGAACCCCAGAGGTTCAAGCGAAACTGAAATGAAAAAACGGAAAGAAGGAGATGTCGTCCTCGTCACAGACAACTTCCCACGAAATACATGGCAGAAAGGAATCATCGTAGCTGGGCCTGACGGGCACATAAGAAGCGCGGACGTGCGCACTACAACAGGGACCTTTAGACGACCTACGTCCAGAATCGTCGTCCTTACGGGCACAGAAACGCCACAGGGTGTCGTCGCATAGCCTCTGACTAGGGGCAGAATATTACGGACGACGAAAATTTAGTATATTATTACTGACTCTCTCATCTAGCGAGTGTCTACCAAATTAGATAAATAGGATTAATTGTAAACATTTTTTATTGATTTAATTTGTTTTATCCTGTTTATTCTAACGTGAAATAATGTAAATACTTTGAATTATGTAAATATTTTGAGTATCTTGAATGTTTTTGCGGTAGTTTTTGTGGAATAATAAGAAAGTTGAAAAATCGAATTTAAACTCGTAAAAACACTTGAAAATTGTTAGAAACTTATGAAAAATGTGTCTAATTATGTAAATTAGATTTTAAAAAAGTTGTAAAGTGACTCGCATCGAATATGCATAACGCACGTATAACGAAAGTGGGCGTTGCCCGGGTCTACAAACAGGCGCGATCCGTCCGCCAATCAGGGGCTACATTAATCGCCCCGCTCGCACCTCTCACTCCCGGTGACTGATTCCTATTGGCGGATTGGGCGATTTGAGAAATTCTAATTGGAAATAAAAAGAGACCCCTGCAGCCAGGTTTGGAAATTGTAGTATAATTATTTATTATACTATTTGTACCAGAATTTCAATAAGTGTAATATGTAGTATTGTAATGCCAGTATACTACGCGAAAATAACAGAATTTTTATCGACCAGAGGGTAGTTTTTAATGTATTTTTTTACTGTTTCCTGCCTTTTTGACAGAATAGGAGTTGTTAAGTATTTTATCTATGAGTGTGAGTGAGATGACGATTACTTACTTATATGCTTTTTCTTGTGTATGCTCTTACAATTTTCTTGAATAATATGCTAAAATAAAGTAAAACAAACAGTTTTTTTTATATCGCCGTTTCTATCTTACTTTCACTCAATGAAATAGGCTAGAAATTGAAACAAAGGATATTTTTGTGATTATTTTTCATTATTTTAATTGTTTTTAATGCAATAAAACACAATTTACTTTAAAGTTGAAAATCGAATGTAGTATTATTTCTTGTAAAGTAGTATAATTTTGATCTCTAAGTAGTATGATTTTCCATTTGTTATTACTTGGTCGGATTCGCAAAAGGCCGGATTCTCACTTCGCCGGAATACAGTTAAGAAAAAACAGGTTTAGTTTCCTTAAATTTACACCTAGTGGGTCATAATGTAATTAATGATACACTTTTTGATAATTATTTAGAAACTAGCATTCCGCTCGGGACTTCGTCCCCGTGGGAATTTGGGAAAATCATGTACCGTATGTTCATCACAGATAATGTAGGATTCTAATGGTGAAAGAATTTTTCAAACAATCACATTTTTCTTCTTTCTTCTTTATAATATTAGTATAGATGGGTAGATTAACGCATAATCCTAGATATACTTACAGACTCTACATATTCGATCTTCGTTGAGGAAATCGTTCAATTGATAGTCTTTTGTTTTGTCATTTGTTCTTGTAATTTCTTTGAGACATATAATATGTGTGCTAGAAAATTGTAATGGCTGTTTAATTTTATTCTACAACATGAATTTACCCGGAACAAGTAGTGGTCCGACTGAATTTTGTTTTATTGAAAGTAATAAAGGCAAGAAAGTGCTTCTCCATGCCGGACACAGGTACCACTTCGCCGTCGCTAACAAATAGGGCTCAACATATTGGCGTTGTGCGAACAGAAAAGACTGTTACTCTTCGACTACATTGGATGCCAAAAACAATATAATATAAAACGGGCAAGTGCGAGTCAGACTCACGCACGAAGGGTTCCGTTCCGTACCATTACCTATAAAACCGGCCAAGTGCGAGTCGGACTCTATAAAAACCATTACCTCTATAAAAGCGGCAAAAATCACGTTTGTTGTATGGGAGCCCCCTTAAATATTTAAATTATTCTACTTTTTAGTATTTTTTGTTATAGCAGGAACCGAAATACATCATCTGTGAAAGTTTAAACTGTCTAACTATCACGGTTCATGAGATACAGCTTGGTAACAGATGGACGGACAACGGAGCCTTAGTAATAGTAGTCCGGGAGCCGACTGCAAAAATTCTACCTCATAAAAAAATAGAAAATGGTTACTATATGGGGAAAGCTGACCTTTAATGGGTTCATTTGGTCTTGGTCGGCCGCGGCGCAACTTGGCAAATTTTGAGCAAATGGCAAAAAAATCGTGATAAAAATCGTCATAAAATACCTCATCGAAAAAAAGAATGAAACTTATATGGTAGGATAGCTGACTTTGCAAACAGTTAAAAAACACTGGTCGGCCTAATCCTGTCTTGGCAGGTTCCGCTGTCCGAACGATTTTGTAGTACCACGTGACAGCTTAATTTTACCTCATCGAAAAATAGGATGAAAAAAACGGATTATAATAGCTAAATTTATGCTGATCACATATGTCTTAGTCGGTCTCACCTTAGCTTGGCAGTTTTTGCAGTCCGAACACTTTTAAATATTAAAAAAATTAGTATAGAAAATAATTAATGTTTCTTAAAGTGACTTTTTAATAAGTTAAGAATACTGATTAATAGTTACAAAATATATCCCAAAGCAACCCTCGCTACTTCTTTTGATCTTATTTTTAACTTGCGATAGACTTGCGTATAACCTGTAATTCAAGTTAAATTGATACTTTTATCATCGGAGCCCGATGACATTTCCTGATACGCAAATTGATTAATTAGCTATGATATCCTTCACTCGCAGAAGAAGTGCCACATACATCGTTCTTCATATCATTTTATTAGATAATTGTCCTTTAATATTAACTAACTAACCTTCTTTAACGAGTGGCTTAAAATGAATTTGGGTTACCATAATGTGCTTCGAGTTTACGAATAAATTATTTTATTATAAAGAAAATCTTTTCTCTTAATTTTTTCTTTGTTTGCGAGGGTGATAGGGTTGCTGCGGAGGGGCAGGGAGCGGGGGCAGGAGGGGAGCGAGTAGGTAAAATGGCGCACAAAGAAGTTTGGATAACTCCTACCTCAAAAGCAGAGGCCATCAATTGTACGAAACTCTTGGGCCGGAATTGAGTAAGTCATTGCTCGGATTTCATGCTTTCACCGGATCTGACTTCACAGCAAGTTTTAAAGGGAAGGGTAAAGTAAGACCCTTCGAAATATTGCGAAAAAACTCGGCCTGCCAAAAGGCATTTTACGATTTGAGTGACCCAACTCAAATACATGAACAGGATATTGAATGTATTCAAAAATACACTTGCGAAATGTATGGGTTGAAATGGATTAAAAGCGTGAACGATGCAAGAGTCAAGTTATTTAAAAAGAAATATTCGACACAATCCCTACGCGGAAATTTTTTGAAAAAACTACACAATTTTGATTCGGGCAACATACCTCCATGCTGGCCGACACTGAGACAAAAAATTTTACGAACAGCTTTCGTAAACTCTATGTGGCAGTGTGCCACGGAACCCCACTGTATCAAATTTAATGCAACAAGTAGTGGTTGGTCATTGGTGGACGATAATTATAAAATAAATTGGTTCGAAGGTGATATTACTCCTATGCGAGTCGAGGATATCATTGTTGATAAGTCCGAGTCTGAAGAAAGCTCGTCAGATTCCGAATCCGATGACGACGACAGCGAATAATTTATAACCAATTATGTGATTTGAGAATATATTAATGTAACTAATTCAATTTTGTTTTGTTTCTCTACAACCCTCTAAAATACCTATAGCAATAATAGTAATTTATTTTAGATTTTACCTCTACAATTTTAAATACCTAAACACCACAAACCTATAAACACGCTATATCTATGAGAAACATGACATCTAAGGTCACCTTAAAAGAAATATTAATTATTTTCAATGCTGATTTTTTTAAATAAAAGTGTTCGGACTGCTAAAACTGCCAAGCTAAGGTGAGGCCGACCAAGACATATGTGATCAGCATAAATGTAGCTATTATAATCCGTTTTTTTCATCCTATTTTTCGATGAGGTAAAATTAAGCTGTCACGTGGTACTACAAAATCGTTCGGACAGCGGAACCTGCCAAGACAGGATTAGGCCGACCAGTGTTTTTAACTGTTTGCGAAGTCAGCTATCCTACCATATAAGTTTCATTCTTTTTTTCGATGAGGTATTTTATGACGATTTTTATCACGATTTTTTTGCCATTTGCTCAAAATTTGCCAAGTTGCGCCGCGGCCGACCAAGACCAAATGAACCCATTAAAGGTCAGCTTTCCCCATATAGTAACCATTTTCTATTTTTTTATGAGGTAGAATTTTTGCAGTCGGCTCCCGGACTATAGGGTCCCGTTTTTTCCCTCTGGGAACGGAACCCTAAAAAAAGCTTTTCATTCTTGTTTGCCCGATAACGACAGTACCCTATTACATGATTTTCCCGAATTCCCACGGGAACGAAGTCCCGGGCGGAAGGCTAGATAGACTATAAAATTATGGTATATTCCATCCAGATGGTGTGTATAGTATGTACAGACAGCAGCACGTCAGGTTACCCATTTGCACTACGAAAGCCGGCGCTTTACGAGCGAGATAAGGGCGACGTTAAGATCAACATGTATAGCCTAATGTGCTGCCATATATATTTACAAGTACATACCTAGGTACCTACCTAATGAATATATCATATTAAATTTTGTTTTTCTTATTACATACATACAAAGCTCACGCCTTTGTCCCATTGGGGTGGGTAGTATTTTTTCTTATTGACTACAAAATCCGGCGAAATGAGAATCCGACCAAGTGAGAACAAATGTAATTTTCTGACGGTCTGATTCCAACCCTGCCTGCAGCGTAGAAATTCATTCTCGCTCCATAAGTATTCGACACGAGTCACTACTCTCAAGAAGAAATACTGCTTGGAAGATATTTTGTAAAATTACCTACTGAAGAAGATATTTTGTAAAATTACTGAAGAAACTTGGAAAACACAGGAATATTTTATTGAAGAAATTGCGGGTTTTATTTTTCTTATTTCAACGTAATATTGTGTTTACGTTATAAGTATTGAGAAGTAGGTATATAAAAATAAAGATTTATAAATGTGAGTGGTTGACCATAAAGGGACCTCAAGGGATGGGGAAAGTGTTTTTTTGTTTTTCATTAATTTTATTTCTGTGGTCTTTCAGCTTTTAGCATTAGACCAAATCTAATCAGAATATTTTTAACTGCCATAGTTTTTTTGTGGATTTTTTTAGTGAGCGCTAAATAATCCCACTCGAAATCAATTATTTTCCCTTGAGGTCCCTTTTTGGTCAACCACTCACAAAATGTGTTCTTTGAGTGATACTGGTTCAGGATTTTGAATATAGCTAGGAGGTTTTAAACTAGCTGACCCTTCAGACGTTGTCTTTTTTTTTCAACTTTCTTATTTTTTTCTTTCTCCTTCTCCTGACATTAACAAACACAAAAAAATAGTAGATTATGCTACAAGTGTGCTAAGTTGGATAACTACTACATTAGGGCGAGGGCTCAATGGAGCCGAGAATGTAATATCCAATGCGCACGCGTGTCATACGACGTTTTTCAACACATTTGCGGGGAAAGAAAGAAATAAAAACTTTCCTTGATATTGACGGCAACAAGCTATCACTTGCATGTTGCGCCTTGGAAAGTATTTCTGGCGGTGTACCCACGTAGGTTTCCTGTTCTGCACTTGAAGAAGACATTTTTTGTGTTGTATTTCTGACAATAATAACAATCTCATGAATACAAACGCCGTTTGTGAAAACCAAGTGAAAACATCTGAAAAGAGGCGCGATTATTTTTTTCTTTTTTCGCTCGCAAAATGAGATTCACATTGCCATACAGCCAAATAATAAAAAAATACTTAACTATATATTTTCACGTTTTAACATAAATAAATGATAATTTTATGTTAAATTTAAATGATTTAGTGGAATTATATTTTTATTTACAAATAGTTTAATATTTACACTTAATTTTAAATATAAAATAAGTTCTGATCTCTTTGCTAAAAAGAAAAAAAAACTATTACGTACTAGTGCTTTATTTATATTACTCACGGGCTGGGTAATACATATTATCATTACTAGCGTAAGTCAACATTGTTACTAACACTATGGGCTAATGGCCTGAAATAAAGAATTTGAATTTGAATTGAATTATGAACCTTAAAACAATGACATAAGACCCACTTTATGAGAAAATGTGTTGAAATAGTTATTAACGATACTAGTGTCGTAGGTAATGTGTAACGTGAGCCCATTTGAAACACGAGCGAAGCGAGTGTTTTATAGGGCTCCAGTTACACATTACCTAAGGCACGTATATTGTTCAACGTTTTACAATGCAGTAGCCGAGGAAACGAAACTAAAAAACTGTTGTCAAAAACTTACATCGTATAAGGTATATCCAAAGTTCTTAAAATATAGTATTTCCAATCAATATTCACTGAAAACTTGTTAGAATTGAACAATGTGCACTAATATTTTACGATTAAACACAAAACATTAAGGAATCAACATTTTTATAACACAAAAATAATTTTGTTGAACAAATAATTTCAAATGGCAGGCAAAACAATGGCGAGCAAAATATTTTTCCACAATTATGAGGCAAAGGCTAAGTAAATAAAATGCTAATTGCGCCTACAGAAATTATTAAATAGTTCAATTATTTGTTAAAAGTCAGATTTGTTTTATTGAAAAAGTAAAATAAATAATTAACTTTTATATTTTATTTCACTATAAATCAAGATATTTGTCAGAAATAATTATTTTGTCAGGCATAAAACTCTTTGCTGTCATTCTATAAAGCCAGTATGAAGCTTTATGAAAAAGGTAATACTCTCACTTGTCAAAAGGGTCACTGAATTATCAAATCAGCTACTCTTTATTGCGTCATACATTTTTGACAGTATTTCATTCACTTTTTGATTACTTTTTTTGCATCATTTGATAAAAAAAATAACTTTACTGGATCACAGAATAGCCACTGAATTTGAATTTTGGTATATGAAAAATGGTTTATTTGCTCATTAGTTCAAATATTTTTTTTATTTTCAAAATCTGCTTCTCATTTCAAATTACATAACATGACATGTGTTTTATGAGGTACGTAAACGTACACTCCGTGGCCATGTTACGGGGCCATTTCCGAGCAACTGCATTGTAAAATAATTAGCGAAATCGGTCCAGCCGTTCATGCGTGCAGCGTGATGCCGTGACCAAGGAAAATAGGGATTTTATACAGGATGTTTGGGAGATAGTGCAAAAAATTTGCAGGGGAGCTAGGGAAGGTTATTTAGAATAGATTTGACGTAGTGAACTAGTGGCCAAGTGGACGCGTTTTTTTATCGTTAAATTTATTTATTTTTATTTTTTATTGGGTTTTTGTACTAAACAATTCAATGAGGGCTATCGCGTATGAATTCACCGCTAGGGGCGCTGGTGTAGCGTAAGGTCTCTGGGCTACAATGTTCTTTCTTAATATATAAAACAAAGTCGGGTTTGTTCTAACACTTATAACTCGAGAACGGCTGAACTTATTTTGATAAAATTTGGTGTGAAAGTAGCTGACACCCTATATTAACACATAGGCTAGGTACCTAATTTTCCCAAATTTTTACGGGAACGAAGTCCCGGACGGAAAGCTTGTCTTAATATATACTTAAAACAAAGTCGGGTTGGTTTCAACACTTATATTACTCGAGAATGGCTGGACCGATTTTGATAAAATTTGGTAAAGAGGTCTAGGTACCTCTTTGGTAAAATTTGGTAAAGAGGTACCTAGCTGATACCTTGAATTAACACAGGCTACATAATTTTCCCAAATTCCCACGGGAACGAAGTCCCGGGTGGAAAGCTAGTATGATGATAAATGCATATTTAGTGGCTCTAGTGACATGTATACAAAATAATTGGCTTATCTATAGAGGCCAAGTCCACTCTGAAAACGCGAAAGCATTATTTATCATAATAGCTTTCCGCCCGCGGCTCCACCCGCGTGGACTACAGGTTATATCGTGCCTAACTATGGGATAAAATGTAGCCTGTCTTTTCCCAGGCTCTAATCTATCTCTGCACCAAATTTCATCAAAATCGGTTCAGTAGTTTAGGCGTGAAAGACGGACAGACAGACAAAGTTACTTTCGCATTTATAATATTAAAGTAAGGATATACATCCTGTCTCCGACGTCGAACCATTCCAGTCTCTTGGATCTGTCGGTATGTTCGACTGAATACATTTTCATTTGGAAATCGGCGATTCGGATTTTTCGGATATTTTTGTCGGTACAATCTCCGAGCCTCTAGCGCGTTTCCATTGGCTCTACCGTACATGAAGATAATGTCTGCGTATTCTTCATTACTAAAAGATGAACGGGGGACATTTCGGCTGGCCATTATGTCGAAAATGAATACACAAACAGTTAACAGTTTTTGATAATCACAGTACAAAGGAACGCACAAAAATGAGACGAATATAATAACCACGTGCTCTAAGAGGGTCGGGCGCGGGCTATCGGTAGCAAGGTCAAAGCCGAACTGAAAACTTGACAAGTACCTGCTCTGGCAACAACAAATACGCTGACAGTCAGTTCTCGGAAAGAGGGTCCGCCTAGCGTTAGCGGCTCGTATCTTCCGTTGTTTGTAATTTCAAGGCTTTGAATATCATCAGCTGGTAACACTGGCACATCAACTTGAGCAATTATGGCTCCAGCATCAATTTCAATCTACAGATATGATATAAATATCCGCCTACCTACGCACATTCCTGAGCGTGCCGCGCGTTGAGACCTTATGTGAGTATATTAACTCTAATAACAGTTATAAGTTGTATGATGACCTATCCTACTTGTATCCTACTAACTTTGATGCGTATTTCCCTTTCCGTGTTCAGTATTACTATGGAATTCGACAAACCCGTGTTCAATTCGCATCAACTGGACACGCCTTTGTGAGCTAGTGGCAGTGGGAGAGCTTTTAGACAGTCGGAACGAGTTGAAATAACAATCCCACACGTTGTATTGAACAACTATTTTTAATACAGTTGCGAAAAAATAAGCAAATAAAAAAAACAACTAAACACACAACTTTTTTTTTCCTTGGTTTTCCCTTAGGGAAAGGTAAAGGTCTTCAGACCGTACAGCCTCGTCTTTCTTGTTTTCTTTCGTGTTTATTAATGGGTCAGGCAAATTGCCAAGTCTTCTTTTTCTCAGCCCTAAGCTCCTCATGTTCTGCGTAAAACCGGATAGCGTCTGTTTTACGAAAACTGGCGGCGAGAAGCACAACCGCGAGGATCTTTGTCGGTACCAAACGGAGCAGAAACACTGTTATCACTTGAAATTTTCATCACTACACGAATTTAAGTCAATTAACTGCATAATACACTATCACTATTACACATTAAACAACTACTTATTTCACGGAAATTCAATGGACAAAGCAACCGCTCACGCCGAGTTCCCGCCAAAGACCTCCTAAACACACAACTCGCAAAGAAAACTTTTGGAAAATGGCGCCAACCGTAAAAGAATATAAGCAGAGACTGTGACAGTGCACGTCATACAGCCAACTTATTATATAAAAATGTGGCCAATACTAATATTAATTTCAATATCAGATTTAAAAATAATTTTTTAATTAAAATTACTTTTAAATCTGATATTGAAACAAATTAGTACCTTTTTTTAGAGAAATTTGCATGAGTCATAAAAACTTCTATGAATATTGTTTAGTCGTGGTTGTTTCATTTTCTTTCTAGACATTATTTTGACAGTTGGAAAAGAAAACGCACGAGTTCGGGAAAGGTAAAGAAAAAGCTCGAGTACCTATGTAATAGGTAATAACCCACATCCCGAACGCTATACGTCCCTGCAATGCAATACACCACTTTTTGAGCAACTGTATTAAAAAACTCTTTTTGTGATCAATTTACGACTACAACGCTACGATTTCATAAAAATTGACCAAGTCCTTTATTAAATTCTTGCACCAAATGTGAAATAGCTATTTTTTTATGAAAACCCATGACACGACCTCTTTCTTCGCTTTTTTTTGATAGCTAGTTAACCAATTTCCAGACGTTTTAGCCCAGCTCTCCAAATTTTAGGCTAAAAATACTAGAAAAATTTTAAAACCATTGTTTTTTCGAAAGAAATATAATAAAACAGAGTCTTGTTATTCATATTCAATCAAAAAAACGAACGTTGAACTAATTTTTTCAGTGAAATAACAAAAATACAAGAATCTCCAGCTTTGAATGCCCCATCCCCGGCCACTTCTTGCCCCATCTCCAGCTTTGACATTTATACTTAGACGTTTTTGTTTAACAGAAAGAAATGCACCTTTTAAAAAAATCGACATGAATGTCGGTTTATAGGTTTTCGGGGGTGCTGATTTCAAAAAAGACATCAGTTTGAAAATCCAGAATCACGCATATGCATTTATTTTTTATTTCTACATGGTTGCCGGGGGTGCTGGTTTCGGAAATCACATCTACTTTGAAATCCAAGATTGTGGATCAGACTTTTTCGAAAATTCTGACATGGGTTTTGTTTCATAGGTTTCGGAAGGTGCTGGTTTCGAAATCATCATCCATTTTAATATTCAGGACGGCGGATGCAGCACCCTCAAAAACCTTTTAAAGGACACCTATGTCAACATTTTCTAAAAAAGTACATGTCCATCATCTTGGATTTCAAAATGAATATGATTTTCGAAATCAGCACCTCAAATAACCCATTAAATGACTCCCATGTCATCATTTTCAAAAAAATGCACATGCGCCATCTTGCATTTTAATATTCATATCTTTTTCGAAATCTACTCCCCCAAATACCATTCATGTCGATATTTTCAAAAGGTGCATTACTGTTTAACATGGAGATGGGGCAACGTGCAATATTTCGTACCAAATACTGAGTCTATCAACTTTACCGTACTTATTAAATAAAATTTTAGTAAATGTTGCTAAATATAAGGGCTTTAGATATCTCTCTTTCAACCTCTCGGGTGGTTAATCAGTCCATGAAACTGAACAACTTCCCCAAGGAACATAGGTCAAAATACGAAAAAAAAAATTGAGTCATATAAACTTCATCAGCATTATAGGTAGTACATTTTGTATGGGAGATCAAAAATTTTTTTTTCGTATTTTTTGACCTATTTTCCTTGGGGAGTTGTTCAGTTTCATGTGCTGATTAAGCACCCGAGAGGTTGAAAGAGAGATACCTAAAGCCCTGTATATAAATCTTAGTAGTTTCAATTAACATTAGGCAAAAAACATTAATTTAAGTAGTTGCTTACCTAAAAAAAATCGTTCAAAATTGGTGGAAAATTTTACGAACTGCACAGATACTTATTTCCCGCCAAAGGAGAATGGGCAAATTGGTACAACCCTCCAATAGCGATGAGTTATATGTCCCTGGACAGGTCTTTTCAATTGGAACAATAGTTACTATGACAGCTAAGTTGTAATAGTTGTCCGTTCGGAGTTATAGGTACCTAAAGTTAAACAAATAAAAAAAAATATTTTGCAATTATTATCGTTTATTGGGGAAAATAACAATAATGACGTTGTAGATTACAGTATTCCATAATTATTTACAGAAATATAAAGGGATTACATTGCTTAGATCAAAAAAAAAAACACCTTATTTACCTTACATACTAATATATTATACAAATATTTTTTTTTACATTTACAAAATAGAGTCAATTACATTTTGATTGTTCACAGTTCGTCCACGATAACATCATTTAGGAACACTGCCGGTGCAATAAAGCCTTCATGAATTGCATGTCCTAAATACCAAATAATTGATATAATATGCGCGCATGTACCCATGGTACGCCGTCCTGACAAGCATGTACAGTAGTGTTGAACAATGTTGTTGCTGCCTTCGATTTGGTTACTTTTTATCAAAATGTAACAATAATAAGTTCTTGCCCGGACGTGTCTAGATTGAATGCGCCCACGCAGAAGCCACACTTCTTCATTAATTCCATAATCTGGCAGGTCATCCAGTTGATTTTCTCTGTATGTCTCAATAAGGTATAAACCGTTATTAAGATGCTCCGCGCAGTATGATCTTGCCAGTTTTAGCTGGTATGTACCCAAAGCCAGTATCATTATCTGATTTAGGGTGAGCCTTGGGAAGTTTTCAATATTGTGGGCTTCCATCCGTTGAAAATCAACCCTTCGGCTATTCAGGCGCTTTCTCTCGACATATGTTTATAGAAGATTCGGTGAATCCAATGTTTCTCGTATATGACTCAGGAACTCTTCTGCATGTTCATTATCTGTTATCGGTACATGGAAGTGATTTATAATCGCTGCAGCAATTCTAAAGTTTTCGAACATATGCGGCAGTGCCCGATTAAAATATGATTGCCGTAACAGTTTATCATTACGTTTAAACCTGCCGTTCACAACTTCCACTACCCATCGGCACATTGTAATGGCTCGTGATTCGTTTGCCTGTTCCGTAGTGAGCTGGGATTCTCGACGGTCTTTTGTTGGTGGCACGTAATATTCATAACCCCAGGCTTCGATTGCATCCAAGCTGTCTCTGAACCCACGGTCCAAAATGAACACGTCATTTGGTTGAAGCAAATAATGTAAAGGGTGTTCTTCGTCATTCATGATATCCTGCATTATTTGCGCGTCAGTTTTTGTGGCAGCGTACGGCCCCAAAACATCAATAATATAACCATCTGACGATACAATCAAAAATGGCTTTAAAAGATTTCTAAACTTGTGGAGGCTATATGACAGCCGCTGGAATAAGAAGTTACTACTTTTATTGATGTAGACATATGTTCCATCACATATTAGAATTAGTTTGGTATTCTCTTCATTTCCAAAAAGGTTTTTTGGAATGACTAGGTTTCTGTCTAAAAGATTTCTTCTGTCAATGTGATCTAACCCCAAGTGAAGTATTACATATTCATTTGTAAGACATTCATGTGCAATGTTCAAATATCGTTCCAGTTTTCTCCTGGACATATTAAATAATGACGCAAGCCTTTCATCTGAATCTCCTGTACGAAGTTTTGTCAGGTATATACCTAATGCAGTTCTTGGATCTTTGCATCTTTCGCTGAGTGAAGGAGTTTGCTCCAAAATAGAATCGAATTGATCACCATCAAGTCCAACCCAGAAACGCATGTCTTCATTAGACATGGCACCTCTTACATTAAAATTGAACCTCGCTCCACGTGCAATGGTTGCTCGCAGTATGTCGCAAGCATCACTAAACTGGGCTCCAGTAAAATAATTAGTGGTATTGCAAAAATCTGGCAGCTCATCCCAGTTGTTTCCTTCGAGGTGTTCTCTACATACTCTTGCACCGTCGGGGATATACAACTTGTATTCGCACAACATGTGAACTTTTATAGCTTCTGGTATTCGGTGTCGTGTATCATTACCGCAGTTGGAAAAGATACAGTGCCCAGGAGTACTAGGTGCTCTTTTGTATTCAGGAGCGAAAACTTGGTGAACATTTTGTTCATCAGGATCATTGGCTTCTTCCACTTCCGGAACAACACCAGGTAGTCTAACGGCATTTTCAGCTCTCTGCCAACATCGATGACATACGCTTCGTGTGTTATCAAACACAATCTGGAAACAGTATAATTATTTCATTAAAATCGGATTATAATCAAAACCGTTTAAAGCAACATTGTTTAGAATACTATATTGGTTGCATTGATCGAAAACATTTTGGAGAATTATAGGGTTTTTACCGACTCGCTGCAGACGCGGTCATAAATCATTATCGGTGTTTCTATCTCGCTTCTACTTAGGGGTCTTATGGGCTGGCCTAGTTCCGCGTTGTTTTCATGTCGATAGTTAGTATCGATAGAAAATCATTTTTGCGAATATTGAGGTTAGTTAAAATTAAATGTAGAGTTATATTACTGAGACACTTATCTATTACTTTATGAAATGAATATACTAAGATATAACAATATATTTATAAATAAATAATGCAATATTTAAACAAAAAGTCAAAACATTAATGTATATTTTCGAACGTTACACATTACAAATACAACATCGTTTCTTATGTTAATTAGACAACTATGATGGTTATTTAGTGGTCCTCATTACGTAGCAAGTAAGGGTATTTTGCTACCTGAGTCGATGACTCACACATATCGATACCGACGTTGCGCTGCTCCCAACCCTTTATCTGTTATGATTTATGACCGCGTCGGCAGCGAGTCAGTAAAAACCCTATAGTGTAACGTCAAAAAGTGTTTTGAACAATAATAGGTAGGTAACACGGCCACATCTGGCACAGTATAATGGCCAAAGTCTATTAAGATAGTAAAAGTAAACAAAAGTGTCGAGTTTAGGGTCTTGTCTCTGTTTAAGTGCAATAAAGTGTTTACATACATACATACTTCTCAGAAACAAAATACACTACGCGCATTAAAACCAAAGTCTGTTTTTCTCATGTCTATTCATTCAGTTTATTTATCTGTACACAAGGTAGGTACTTAGGTACATAAGACGCACCGTCAAATGTATATATTTATATCTCTAGAAATATGATAAAATACTCACCTCCAATACTGCATGTTGTTGGATGTATGCAGCAAACTCTGGTTGCGCTCTCGGAAGATTATCCGTTAAGACGTGTTGTTGATACCTTCCGCGGTAGAGCCCTCGCCGACACATAACACAATTGCGAAAACCTTCCATTGGAGCACAATAGTCCGAGGTCCGATCAATAAGCAGTTCAATAATCCAGTGTGATAGCCAAGTTCAGAAAACAGATCAGAGCACAATGTCCATGTAAATAGCCGGGTCAACGTTATAAGCAGATATCAGTGTCCGAAAAGATTGCCAAGTCAAAGTCGTTAAGAAGTATTGCATAAACAAGAAACGTAACACTCGCGCACAGTACCAATGAACGACTGTTACTTGACTTACCTGAGGGTCCCAAGTTAGAATACGGACACACCCCCGCCGGGGAGCGGGGGCGAGGTGCGCCCGCGGCTCGCCTCATACCACGACGGTACCCAAAACGCACAAACAAAAGAGATGCAGCTATTAAAAGTCATAAACCATGCTATTATTCTTTGAACTGGCCAGGCGGTACACCTAAAAGTGATTGTGTATACTGAAAATAATACTTACAATAATAAAAACAATGTTGCAATAAAAACTCGCTCATTGTATCGTAACAAATAGCGGCTATTGTTCAACAAAAAGCAAATCAATGTACGAATTACGAGGCACACCAACCAAATATTTATTTCAAAATCCCTTTTTGGAAATGGAGAAAACATTAAACTAATTCTAATGTGTGATGGAACACATGCAGCGGCTTCTCGGGACCTTGACCAGCTCATCGGTGCATCTTGTGTGAGGCCTACCCACTCTGTGTCTTGTCAATGGCTATATTCACGCTTATCGAACTTGCCCTAAGTATAAAAAAAATATTTGTATAAAATATATGTAAGGTAAATAAGTGTTTTTTTTTGGACCTAAGCAATGTAATTCCTTTATATTTCTATAAATAATTATGAAATACTGTAATCTACAACGAAATTATTGTTATTTTCCCCAATAAACGTTAATAATTGCAAAATTTTTTTTTTTTTTTTTTATCTTTAGGTACCTATAACTCTGAACGGACAACTATTACAACATAGCTGTCTTAGTAACTATTGTTCCAATTGAAAAGACCTGTCCAGGGACATATAGCTCATCGCTATTGGAGGGTTGTACCAAGGTCCATACATTTTTGCCCATTGTCCTTTCTGGAAACCACTTTATTTTAAAAGTATAGCGAAGCCTTTTTGCAAAAAATTGACAGGAGATTTGTTTACATTATACTGTTTATGTTTATATATATATATATATATACTGTTTATGTCCCGGCCGGAGATCGAATAATCTCCCCTATTATTTTTCTACAAAATGATGGACTGACAACTCCATTTGATGTCATTTTCGTAATTAACACCCCCAAAAACCTATAAAGACACATGAAATGTCAATATGTTACAGCTTGGCTTTCCACCTCGCCTCACTTTTAGCGTGGAACCTTATATGGCAGTTATTTTGGATTAGGCTAAACTTCGTCGTAAATGCTAAATGCTCGTGAATTTTTTCACATTTTTTTCATAATAAAAATTAAATTTTCGCAAACGGACTGCTGAATCGAAAAACGTTCGTAGTAAACCCCTTCTATCTTTTAAAAAACTATCCTATGACATCCCACTCGATGATATCGGCGAGAAAAAAAAAACATCGCCCTTTCACGTGTATGGAAAACACCTGAAAATTTTTTTTTTACAAAATTTTATTTTTTCGATCTGTCGGCGCAATTAATATGTATGACCCAAATTTCAGCTCTGTAGTACCAAGGCTCTAATATTAGTAAATATATTATTATTAATCCCAACAATGTTTGGCACTTGGTCTACCATTACTCGCAAACTTGAAGGGCCAACTCATGTCTTATAGTTTTCCTTTTAAATTTGGTGTATATTCTACCACTATGAATTTTTCCACATTTTTAGAAACAACCTTTTAGCTGGTAGAGGGGGGGACACTTGTGTTTGACAAAAAAATTCACTTTAAAAATTTATGATTCGCAAACGGAGTGCTAAATCGAAAAACGTTCTTAGTAAACCCCTTCTATCTTTTAAAAAGCTATTCTATGACACCCCATTCGATGCTATTGGCGAGGAAAAAAAATTCATCGCCCTTTCACGTCTATGGGAGACACCCAAAAAAAATTTTTTTCTAAGGCTTTACTCTACAGTTCTGTCGGCGTGATTAATATGTATAACCATGCCAAATTTCAGCTCTGTCGTACCAAGGGTTTCTTAGAAAACCCGCGGACAGACGGACATGGCGAAACTATAAGGGTTCGTAGATTACTACGGAACGCTAAAAACAGCATTTTGGGATGATTTCTGTCAAGTATGTTAAAAATGTAACCGTGACTATAACCAGAATTCCGGAATTTGATTTTCTCAGGACAAGCTTAGTTTTAGTAATTGAGACTATTTTTGATGGAATGTCAATAGGAATAGTGTTGAAAATTTGTTTTCTTTAAGTACTTATAAAACCCTACAAAACTATGGTGCAAAATTTTTTTCAGCTGCAATTTTAGGTTTGAAATTTGTAAATGTAGGCCAAAGCGAACGAGCAATTAACCCCCCATTTTCACTTATTTTATGTTTTGCCAAGTAATACTATAAATCATTAAGTAAAAAGTAAAGTTGCCACGAATAGTGATTTGGCCGAATACCGAATATTCGGCAACGCTGTCGGCCGAAGTGCCGAATATTCGGCGGCCGAATATTCGGCACAAAATACATGCTTGTCGAGCGCGTAGGTAATCAGGAATAAGACAAGTCGTAACCTGTCTCCCTCGTTGCAGTGCATACGGCAGCGCGGGCGGATACTATTTGTTTCAATTGCGAGAAAATCACGTTACGGCACGCTTTGTCAGATCATTATAAATATAAATAATACATACTTAAAATAAATTACTATTTTGCAGAGAAGTTCGTCCGTTAGTTTTTTTACAATTGTTTGATCGTCAAGAGATTTATTATAAAATGACACCAGTTAGTACCTAAAAAATCGCCCATATGGGAATATTATGAGATTTGTAGTGAAAATAATAAACTGGCTCAGTGTTTGTTGTGTAGCAGCAAGATCTCAAGAGGTGGAGAATGATGACGATTCTATAGCAGAGTAAGCAGCTTGGAAAGGAAGAATAATAAAGATGACGAGATTTATAAATATATTATGCACAACAAAAACAAGACATTGACGAACGAATAGAAACAATAGACAGACATGACGTAAACAAAGATTTTATCAAAAAGTTCCACCTCCAATACTTTCCCTCACTGGGTCTACTAGGGCTTCTTCGTGGAGACCAAGCCCAGTGTCTCACGTAGAGGAACAAATCTTGGCCGTGGCAGACCTTTCGTCAAAATGTCTGCGACTTGATCATTGGTCGTAACTCGTTGGACTTGAATTTCGTCTTCTGCTACGAGTTCTCGCACATAAAAATGACGAATTCTAATGTGCTTCGTTCTTTTATGAAATTCGGGGTGGTGCGCTAGACGAATGGCGGCTTCGTTGTCCACGCTCAACATCGGAACACATTTCAATGTCGTGAGTTCTTGAAACACTCGTTTTAGCCAAACTAATTCTCTGGCCGCTTCGCTTGCAGCCACTAATTCGGCCTCTGTCGTCGAAATCGCTACTGAGGACTGTCTCTGACTGAGCCAGGCTATTGCTCCTCCTGCATAACGACAGACAACACCTGTGGTGGAGCGTCCGGTCGTTAAATCACCACCGTGATCTGCATCGCTGAAGCCTTCCAAAATTCCAGTTAGATGTCCGAGTCTATATCTAAGGCCGTAAGTTAAAGTGCCTTTGAGATAACGAATTATTCTTTTAACATTTAACCAATCACTTTTGGTCGGTGCTTCCAGTTTTCGAGATGCGACACCTACTGCGTATGCTATATCAGGTCGGGTTGCTACCATCAGGTATGCTAATGCGCCAACGGCTTCTCGATATACAAAATAAGGCTTATCTTCCTCATCAGTATGGTCGATAACTTTCCCTGCTTCAGAAGCTTCTCTATCAATAGGCGTTGAAATTGGGTTGCAGTCACTCATTCCAAACCTCTCGAGTAGCTTCTTGGTGTAAGCTTCTTGCTTAAGTACTATTGACCCTTTGTACTGCGATATTTCCATGCCAAGATAGAACGTAGCAGGCTTAGTAGTAATCTTTAGCTTTTCTCGCAAGTTGCTAAGAAACTCGTTTGCCAGCTGTTCGTTAGTAGCTGCAACTAGACCGTCGTCAACGAAAAGAGTTAGGAGTATCTTATTATCTCCATACTTTCTAGTATACAAGCACGGATCTGCAATACTTTGTCCAAATTCTAGTTCCAGTAGAATCTCATGAAAACGTTGATTCCAACATCTTGGAGCTTGTTTAAGTCCATAGAGACTGCGGTTGAGTCGACAAACTCTGTCGGTGCCATCACTGAAACCTTCTGGCTGTTTCATAAAGATTTCTTCCTTAAGATGACCGTGAATAAATGCAGTCGTGACGTCGAACTGAACAAGGTGCATTCGTTCACTTGCAGCAACACTTATCAAGGCTCGTATTGTAGCCATTCGAGCTACCGGGCTAAAGGTTTCCTCGTAGTCAGTTCCTCTCTTTTGTCTGAAACATTTTACTACAAGACGGGCTTTGTAGCGTTCGATTGAACCGTCTGGGTTTTTCTTAATTTTAAATACCCACTTACAGGGAATTGCTTTTCGGTCCCTCGGTAGTTCTTGTAAGTTCCAGGTTTGGTTTTCATGGAGTGACGCTATTTCACTTTCCATAGCTTTCAACCATTTATCCTTGTCGGCGCTGAGAATGGCCTCTTTATAAGTTAAGGGCTCTAATAACTCGTTGTTAAGAACTGCCATAACATAATCATCGAATTTCGCTGGTAGATGAAGTTTCGATCTGTCACGTAAGTTGTACCTCGGTTCACTTTCCTCCACCGCATCTAAAAAGATTTCTGAGGAACCATTCAGTGCTTCTTGTGGTGGATTCAAGTAATCTTCAACTGCTTCATGTAAGCAATCTTCATCTGCATCATCTCCCTCTAATTCGACAGATTCTATGTTAGGTGGTTCTACGTCTGTGTTATCTCGAGAATCTCCCTCTGTCTCGATAGGTTGAGTTTCGTTTATTTGTCGCGGTTCATTGGTTTCTGTAGGAACGACAGGTATGCGATCAAGTTGCACTATGTACTCGTTTATACTTGTGTCTTGCGCTTCCACTTTCGTTTCACTCTCGACTGAAGAAACAGATTTTTCGTCAAATAAAACGTCTCGAGATAGTATCACGCTATTCTTGTTGCCTTCTTTGATCCAGATGCGGTATCCGTCATCAGAATAACCAATTAAAATTCCTTTCACGGCTTTTTTGTGCAGTTTTCTACGTTTTTGCTAAGGGACGTGGGCATAGCACGTGCTGCCGATAATTCTTAAATGCTTAATGCTTGACTTCTTCCCAAGCCAAAGTTCATAGGGCGTTTTCCCTAAAATTGTAAACAATTTGAGAATGTAAACAGCTGTAGTTACGAGTTCACCCCACAGATTTTCAGGTAACTGCTTATGTGCGTGCATCATCGCTCGTGCTGTCTCGACAACTGTTCTGTTTTCTCGTTCCGCGCAACCATTTTGTTCGGGTGTGTATGGGCATACGAGTCTTTGTTTTACTCCTTCTTTTTCAAGAATTTCTCTTACTTGACGATTATCGAATTCACCTCCATTATCGCTTAATAGTTCTTTAACTGTATGGCCAGTGTTCTTTACAAGTGCCAGCAGTATCTTAAGCTTTTCATGTACTTCGGATTTTTCTTTAAGTAAATAAATAAAGCGGTATTTTGTATAATCATCCTTAAATAATAAGAAATAGCGATATTTCGAGAAGGAATACGGGAATGGCCCGCACACGTCCGCATGTATCAGTTCTCCTGGTGTAGAGGCTCTAGCTCTTGTTCTAAACTCTAGACGATGAGCTTTGCCGTTGATACAGCCTTCGCATAAATCATGGTCATTGGGCAAGTCGATTCCCAATTCACGCTTTACCAATGCTTTAACGTGTCTCTTATTTTGATGTCCAAGGCGCTCGTGATACAACTGTGTTTCAGTAGTCATGAAGACTTCGAGTCGTTGTTTCGGTTCTTTAATCTTTACGTCGAGTTTGTAAAGTCCACCTTGTAGGCAACGATTACCTATAATTTTTGTTTCTCCGTTCACAGACAATCTACACTGTTTCGGATTCGAAGTAAAAATACTGTTTGGATTTTTGTCATGAGCAGCTAAGACAGAAAATAGGTTACGTTGGATTGACGGGACGTACCACACATCTTGAAGGGTAATCGGTACCTTATTTCCCTTAACGATGGCATTCAGGACGATGTTTCCTTTGCCCATGGCACGAATTGTACTACCGTTGGCTGTAGTTACTGTAGACAACTCGTCGAAACGTTTAAAGTTTTGAAATAGGTCGCTCCGATTCGTGATGTGGCTAGTGGCTCCATTGTCAACCCACCAGTTTTCTCGATCATGATCAGACATTACATTATCCATAGCAGTCGATGCTTGCTCATTAGTAGCAAAAAGAAGCGTCATATTCGCTCGTTCACGCTTTTCAGATTTTTCGGACGAATTAGAAGGAGTAGGATTCATACTCTTGGGCGGCTTGCCATCTTTTATCCATTTTGGACAGTTTCTGACACGGTGTCCATTCTCCAAGCAGTAATTACATCTTATCTTCTTGTCCTTCTTGTGCTTTTGTGTACTCGTTGTAGCACTTAAGATGTCTTGATCAGGTACGTTTTTACTTGACAAGGCTCTTTCGTAAGCACATAGGTGGCTTGTGAGATTTTCAACATTTCTTTCCGTCTTTGGTATTAAGAGCCAGGTGCTTCTAAAGGAAAAATATTCGTCGCCAAGAGTGTTCAAAATTTTACATATGAGTAATAAGTCTGGTAAACCTTTATTCATAGATTGAACCATTTCTTGATTAAGTTCCGTCCAAATATTTTTTAATTTACTCATGTGCGTGGCGATGTCATCAGTTTCGTTGCGTTTGAAACTAAAGAATTCCATGCACAGGTTATAAGCGCGGTCTTCACTAATACCATCGTAAAGTCTATGAAGTTCAAGCCATACGTCGCGTGACGTTGTGTAGCGCATGACTTTTTTCAATGTCTCCTCGTTCATGTTGGTCGTAAGAATTAGGAGTGCACTTGTGTCCGCCTTTACATACGCTGCGAGTTCAGCCTTGTACTTGGCAAGAGCTTCGGCGTCTCCTTCACCATTACCGGACGGGGTTTCCTGGTAAACAGGTCGGTCGAATTTTCCATCTACGACATCTAACGCACGATCAACACTTTTCAGTAATATGGACACTTTATACTTCCAGGTTGACCAATTTCCTTTACCGTCTAACATACCAATTGACACTTTTGTCGAAGTAAGATTTTCCATTTTTATTTGATTAGGAAAAATATTGCGCGCTGCACATAACCTATAGCAGAGTTAGCAGCTTGGAAAGGAAGAATAATAAAGATGACGAGATTTATAAATATATTATGCACAACAAAAACAAGACATTGACGAACGAATAGAAACAATAGACAGACATGACGTAAACAAAGATTTTATCAAAAAGTTCCACCTCCAATAGATTCTTCTCCAATTCGTAAGAAAAGAAACTGTAATGAAAATGATAAGACTATTGATGAAATACACGACAGTTTTTGGAACTGCTTTGAGGAGGTCGCTACTGATAATATGCAAAATTGTAATCATGAGGAGGACGTGGAGAAGAATGCTGTGGCAAAAGAGTTGGATTTTTATTTGAAAACAATTCACCCGTGTGGTGATCGGCTTAGAATAACACCACCCCATTTCTTTCCGTGGGTGTCGTAAGAGGCGACTTAGGAAACACAAATGAGACCTGCCTCCTATTAATCCATCTCAGGCAACAACACCTCATTCTTTTATGAATCTGAGGTGTTGTCCTATGGTCTCATGCGGTGTGGTAGGCTCTGTAAAGGGCCGTCTGGTTCGCGACCACCCTCCTACCGAAGTCCGACGCCAAACAGCTTGCTGTGTTCCGTCGATGCGTGGGAGTACCAGTGCCTTATAGGCGTTTTCTGGGTTAACTCGCTCCATCGTCGACCTCATCTATGACCTTGGTCAAGATTGAGGTCAAGAGTTAACCCATCTTATAATAAAAAAAAACCTAGATCGGAAGGCTGATCCTTACAAGGGGTGGTCAGCAAAAGAAAAACAATATCCAAACCTTTCGAAATTTGCTAAAGTTTATCTTTCTTCTCCTGGGAGTAGCGTGTACCTACAGTAAGAAGTTGTTATCGGAAGCCGGTATCATTTATGAAGAAAAGCGTAATCGCTTGCTACCAACAAATGCTGAAAAGTTTGTTTTTATCCATCACAACTTACCACTGATCAATTTTATTGAGATCTTGCTAAGTGTTGTAATTTGGTAATGAATACATTATAATCTTGAATATTATGACGTGTCTTTTTTTCATGATTTGGTATTCGGTGTTCGGCCGAATAGTAAGTATTGTTCGGCCGAATACCGAATAACAAAAAAAGTGGCCGAATAGGCCGAATACCGAATAGTTGCCGAATATTCGTGGCATCTCTAGTAAAAAGCATCTCATATGGTTCTTACTTTATTGTTAAATTAACCTTAAATAAACCAATATTACCAGTAAATATTGGAAGTCTGTATAAAATCGTTATGTAGAATAGAATCTTGTATTATGGCAATCTGCGTGATCGCAATTCCGCCAACTTCACGTTGTAGAGAGAAAATGCACGATGGGGAAAGTAACAGATACGTTCCAAAAAAAAAAAAAATTAAACAGCTAAGAGGAGAGAACTTAAGGGCGGATTTCACCATTGAAGGTAAACGCGATCAATTGAAGCTAAACTCGTTTACGCGCTTAACCGAGATCAGTTTTGACATTTTGGATTTCACCGACGTAATCTAATCTCAGTTATAGCTAAACGCGTTTTACATTCTGAACGCCCGATATTGGCCGTTTAACGCATTTAAACGCGTTCAAACAAACTTCAATCAATGTCAGAGATGACTCAACTAGTCATCTCTGACGGCCGGTTTGGTCGAGTGGTAGTGACGCTGCCTCTTGATCGGCGGGTCCTGGGTTCGATCCCCAGTCGGGGCAAACATTTGTGTAAAAAGCAGATGTTTGTTCTCGGGTCATGAGTGTTTGTGTTTGTCTTTGTGTGTTCCAAGGGACCCACGACACAAGGGAACACCTTAGTGTGGGCCTTTGAGTGTGTAGCGTTTATTTTATTGGAGAATCCCTTTAACGTTCCGGAGGATTGCATTCAGGCCATGCACTAGTTACAGCAATGAGGAGAGCATTAGCACTAGCTTTTGAAGATAGCGATGATCTTCTTATCGTGTAGGTATAGTCAAGTGTGTAAAGCGATGATGAAAATGTATTTGTTCGGCGTCCGAGGTGGATACGCATCAGGGAAGAACCATTCGACACCCTTGATGAAAGATTGTTTGGTGTGTGGAAGAAAAGATTTCCAGCTATGGCTATTGGTTTAGGGGTTTCAGTACAGAATTCATTTCCAATAATCATTGCCACAGCAACCTTCCACAATATTGCAAGTGGTGAAACAATGCCTCCTAATGATTATTATGTAATTAATTCTCGCGAATGGGATACTATATCAGCCATGGGTAATATACAGTGCGACAAGGCTCTTTTGGCCGATGGATGGCAAATAACCTTTGTTTCAGGGAATTTAGGAACGATGGTAGTTAAGCCAGTCTGGGATTTTGGAAATCATTACCAAATTTTTTAATAGCGTAGTGCGAGAGCGATGACGTTATGATTGCGGAGTTATTTCTTATAACTTTAGCGTTATTAGAATAGGATAGGTTAAATAATTGTAAATAAAAAAACATCGCAAGTTCTTTTCAATTATTTTTATTAAAATTATGCTCTGTCAAAACTTTGTCTAGCAATCTAATTTACAATTCAAAACAATAATACTTTCTTTGCACACAAGAACATAATTTACAAAGACAAGGACAATTTTTTTTTCCTCTTTACTATTTCTTTTATATTTCTTTTTTCATATCTAAATTACTTCAAAATTTTTTTGTTCGTCGTCTTCCTGTTTTCCCTGGCGACACTATTTTAGTAGATGACGCTGTCGCCAATTTTATTTCTTTTCCAATCCTTGTTATCGTTCGTCAAGATACTCCTGAAATGTTATTTCCTTTTAATATTTTGAAAACATTTGATTTCATACACCTTTATAGGCCGCGCCAATTTTATTGCTTGACCGCCAGCGTTCTTTTTAAAACCACTTAAAAAGAACGCTGGTGGTTAAGCTGCGCATTACTGGTCTATTTGGTGATAGTATGGGTGTTTGTTCTCCAGCGTTCTTTTTACGTGGCGCGACCTATATAAATTTATAAGTTCGGGTAAGGGAAACTGAGGTGGTAGCTCCTCTGGTATTACTTACCTATCGCTGCTGCAATTCGCTTATTTTACGATTTCAAATGGTTTTAGGTATAGGGGAGCCACATTATTTTTCTTCCATTTGTACTCTTTCACTTTTCAGCTACGCCTCTCACATCACTTATTATCCCTTTTGGCATGTTTTTATTGAAATCAAAGCACTAAAAATAGCCACAAAAAACTACACAATCAACGATCTGTCAACAAATGGCGTGAGCCTTTGTCGCACTGACTTGGCACTGACATATTTAACTTATTTTTTCTATGTCTATGGTAGTGGGGAATAAAGTCGTGACTTTTTTTTTCTGTCGATTTGCGTTCCGTTCCTCAGAAATGCATTACCGGTTTTTAAAATGAACGCGTTTCGCTTTTCCGGTCTTTAGTTTTTCTGCGTGAAATGAAAACTCTTAACGTAAACGTTGTTTTCGTAAACGCGATTAAAAGTAAGCTTCAAAAAGTCGGTGAAATCAGTTTGACGTTAATCGAGATCAAATCAAAATTTGAACTCGGTTTTAGTTAAACCAAGTTCTGCGGAACTCGGTTCAGAATGCAAATGGTGAAATCCGCCCTAAGTGAACTAAACATAAAAATCGTTATGTAGTACATTTTTTTGAAACAAAGCTCAATATTCGACTTGTTTGTTGTTTTTTGACGGTCACCCATAGACATTTTTTTTTTGTTAAATTTATCCCTTTCGGGAAAGGCAAAGGAAACTATGTCCATACAGCCATGTCTTCAGTGAAAAATCTTCTTTCTTCAACTTAACCTAAGCCCTAAGCTTCTCATGTGCTGCGTAAAACCGGATAGCGTCTGTTTTACGAAAACTGGCGGCGAGAAGCACAACCTCGAGGATCTTTGTCGGTACCAAACGGAGCAGAAACACTGTTATCACTTGAATTTTTCATCACTACATGAATTTTAGTCAATTTACTGCATAATACATTATCACTATTACACATTAAACAACTTTTTCTCGCCGAAAACGAAAATTCAATGGACAAAGCTGTAGCAAATAAACGAGAAGTCAGGTAATAGCCTGGTATTTAATTGGAATTTTTTGCAATACTATTCACATTACAATAGTCGCCATATTACACAGTAATCAAAGACAACATACATAGACATAGACTAACACCCCCCCTCAATTTCTAGTTTGCTAAACAAAAAATAACCAAACAACACTTAACTAGAAATTGAATAACTAAAGCAAACATAAAATTTAAATTTCTACTAATTAAATAAACAATCACGTAAACAATTAAACTTTACATTATTTAAACATATATCCGCAAAATTAACTCAGTCTGTACATACTCAACTATCACAAGTTTCTTAATAACAATGTCTCTTACAAAATTATACTTGATGTCAATATGTTTACTTCTTTTAGTATTCTTACTATTATTTAACATTTTTATTGCACTCTGGTTGTCGACTAATTCTCCATACTCACTTGTGTACTATCTGACAAACAAAACTTCGCACATACATAGAAAAATGCAGAAATGTATTAAGCTACCGCTAACGACAACGAAACTGTCTGCTATTTCTGATGACCATGATAAAGATTACCTTACTACAATAACGAATAATCTGAAAGTGATCTAAATATGATAAGACTTTACCCATAGACCCTTTCAAATAGGTAACTCGAGACACCTTTTACAATCTCCAAAATTGTCTCCGTAGATTTACTTATAAGGCTCGTTTCGTAACTTTTTAAGAACTTTGGAGGTCTCAAATTTTCTCCTGAACGTACCGAGTTTCGACATACTTGACTTTCTTCGTCAACAGTTCCTTCTAAACTATCTTCAAAACTCTCTACAGCTTCTTCGAAATCACCTTCTTCACTCTCTTCTTTCTCATTTTCTTCAAATACCTGTTCGACACAGTTCACATATTTTTTATTCCCTTTGACTACATGCACACACTTTTTATCATATAAACCTTTTACTTCTGTGTCATTTCTCTTCGCACTGGATACTGAATCACGGATACTGAAAACTTGCAGTTTATTAACTATTAACGGCTCCTTCTTATGGAAAACTTTGACCGGCGTCTTTTCCTTTACACGACTAGTTCCTGAACAATTCAACATGTAATTATTTTTTCCTTTATTCTTTCTCAAGAACTGTAAATTCACAAACACACTTCTTTGATGGCAAAGTTTTTCAGTATTGACTGAATTATCAAAATATTGTGACATATTGTCACTCATGTCAGTGTGCATGTCACACTTATTTGAACTTTTTTGTTTCATTAACAGACTCTTTGATTTCGTATCATACAACGTAAACATCATTTGAGATAGCTTTTCAGTTCTTCTTGCTATTGCACGAACTTCCCCACTTTCGTTAACAAACTTAAAATATTCTTTGTCCGAAATTAACGAAATGCCTTTGTCTAAGACAGATCCCACTGAAAACAAATTGAACTTTAATTCAGGTACATACAGCACATCTGACAAAATGGTTTTTATAAACTTTTCGCCGTTCCAGGCAAACATTTCAACTTTGCCTCTGCCCATAATACTTAGTAACTTTCCATCACCAACCGTTACTTTGCCGAAATCGTTCTCTTCACACAATGATTTGAATAGTAACTTGTCACCACACATATGTTCAGTAGCTCCTGAATCCATGTACCAAGGTTTTTCAAGGCTTGGAGTGCTTCTGTTACTAAAACACATAAATGCATTCACATCACGACGTGAGCTAGGCTTTGTTTCGCGCATTTCCTTTGCTTTAAGCGCCTTGCAGTCCGCAACAACATGGCCTTTTTTCTTACAGTAGAAGCAAGGTCCGAATGTCTTCTTCTTTTGATTTCTAAAACATTCATTAGACATATGGCCTTGTTTCCCACAAGTATAACACTTCATATTCGTCTTGTGTACACTGGCCAACGCAACTGTATCTTCGCTCACATCAAAACGTTCTTCTTCAACTAATAGTCTTGAATTCAGTTCATCCAAGTTTTGCTTTTCAATAGGAACTGATTCCCAAGCTGAGCGAAAATGCTTATATCTCTCTGGCAATGCCATTAAAACTTTGGTTATGACCATTTTTTCAGAAATTGGTTCTCCAGCTTGCTTTAATTTCATTCGTATTTCTTCTAACTTAGACATAAATGTTGACACATTATCCTTAAACTCCATAGTGAAGAACTTCTGTTGTAAAAGATGGATGCTCACAACGGACTCTTTTTCATACACCGACTTCAACTTAGTCCACATACATGCAGACGTCGTACATGATAACAAATGTGTGAGCGGACCAGAATCCATACGTGTCACTATAAGCTCTTGAGCTTTGGCATCTTTCTTCGCCCATTCTTTCTGTGCTTTTTCTTCTGATGGACAGCTGTCAACTCCACTGACTATCTCAAATAATCCTCTTCCCCTGAGAATAATTTCGAACTGGAACTTCCACACCGCCCAGTTTTCTCCACCAGTCAGCTTTAAGCCCGCGAAATTCGAATTCGAAGGCTGCTGCTCCATCTCCATAGCACGACGAACTCGTATTACTCAATCCAATCTCGACGAAAAATACTTTACTATACCCTGCAACAGACTTTGTACTGGGCCCATAACCTGTAGCAAATAAACGAGAAGTCAGGTAATAGCCTGGTATTTAATTGGAATTTTTTGCAATACTATTCACATTACAATAGTCGCCATATTACACAGTAATCAAAGACAACATACATAGACATAGACTAACAAAAGCAACCGCTCACGCCGAGTTCCCGCCAAAGACCCTCTTTTTTTTGTTAAATTTATCCCTTTCGGGAAAGGCAAAGGAAACTATGTCCATGCAGCCATGTCTTCAGTGAAAATTCTTCTTTCTTCAACCTAATCTAAGTCCTAAGCTCCCCATTTTCTGCGTATGATCGGATAGCGTCTGTTTTACGAAAACTGGCGGCGAGAAGCACCACCGCAAGGATCTTTGTCGGTACCAAACGGAGCAGAAACACTGTTATCACTTGAATTTATTTTCATCACTACACGAATTTTAGTCAATTTATGGTACCGATACCATAGACACGACACCAATCAGCTGTCTGTCAATGTCAATACTGCCAAAATCAAAACAAAAATAAATTCACTTCACGTCATTCGTTGTACTATCTAACGAAATTTTTACAATAATTGTCCGGTTTCACTCGCTTTTCATCTCGCACGGCATACACACAATAGTTAATTTTAAGAATTAACTGTCGGTCGCTTTACGAAGTGGCGAAATTTATTATATCTTTTCGGTCAATCAAAATTTTTAGTGAAGGGATAAAAATGTCTCAAGCCAGGCTAAATCCTTGTGTCCCTTTACCCATCGAGCATAAAAAACTTGTGAATGTAATAGAAAAAGCTAAGGACTGGGCGTTAATGCATGGAGTCGGCATGCGAGATAGAAAACAGTTTAGCAAAGATGCTATACAAGTAAGTACTTTTTTCTTTACTTCTAGTAATTAAATTGCTGTGCCATACTGATCTATAAATTTGCCAGAATAATATCGGTATTGGGTTACATTTTTATACATCACGTTTAGGTATAGATGCATTTAGGGGCTGCTATAGAACTCTAGTAAAGAATGCAATCTACTGTTTCCAATTTATTACTTAAAAGCGGCAACAAATGTCTTAGTATGTACTATAGCAAAGTCAATTGCTATGGTTTCGGATTATATGTTCAAGGATTTTGCTGCGAGTATGTAAAATGGATATTGGATGGTAATTTTCCATTCAAGTATCTTGTGTAAAGTAAAGTTTTGAAAAGATTTTGCAAAGTTATGCAGAAGCACTGGCGGTACATGAAACTGGCATCTTAACATAAACTTTTAAACATTTTTGATAAATTGTAATAGTCTTCTCCCTTTTAAGAAATTATTTGTTATTATATGTCCAATAGGGATTTTTGGTTAAAATTTAAAAAGAATCTATGAAAACTCTCTTACTGTGACTGCTAATAATTTTTCGTATTAAATTTAAAAAATGAGTTACAGCAGGACCTCTTTAATCCGAACTCCGAAAATTTACCCCCTGTTCGGATTCGTGGAGCGTTCGGATTATAGTACAGAAAATTTCTTTGGTATTTTTTATGAAATAAAACGAATAGTATTGTGAAATTTTAAATGTGTATTCATCTGTAAATGTTACATTAAATAATTTTTTTTAAAGAAATCCAATATTTTAGTTTGTCGGGAGGTATTTAATGACAAATAAAAAGCTTTGTCTCGCAATTTAAGTAAAAGCATTTTTTCTGGCAAAGGAATGTCAATAAAAGATGCGCATGACACCTACTCGATAGTCGGTAAGCAACTGCCGAGACCGCGAGACGGCGAGTGAAACAGCAGCGCAGGCGGGGGTGTGGCGTTCGGATTACAGAGGGGTTCGGATTAGAGTGGGTTCGGATTATAGAGGTCGTGCTGTATTACCATTACAGATGAGGAACAGAAAAAAATACTTACTAGAAAACTAATAATTAATGTATTTAATAAAGAAGTTTACAAAAATACAACTTCAACATGACACTGAAATCCCATTAGGTTTATTGTGGCGTGTCGGACATTGTACCAACACATGCTATTTTTGTATCTTCAATAATCTAATATCTATGTATCATGATAATTAAGTGGTCAAGTGTGCAGAATTTTCATCCTAAATCCTGTTGTGGTGTACTGACAAACTTGTCATTTCGGATTTATGTTTGGATGTTTAATTAATTATCACTTGCTCAGGGTGAAGGAAAACGTCGTGATGAAGCCCACATGTCTAAGGCGCCGCCGTTGAGAAACACAAGCGACGTGGCACGGTGGGGCTGCGTTCAAGTTTAAAGTTAAATATACTTACCGTTACGTTCAATTTACTTAAGATATAATATACTTGACTATATAAAAATACGGTTGAATTTCAACAAACTAACAGAGACCACTAGTTTTATAATAATGTTTGTCACCAGATTGCCCCTTTCGTATTGCTGCCGTCGCCGTTCCCCCGCACCGAATTCAACAAGGCTGTGGAGCTACAACCAGTCCTTAATGAACTGATGCACAAGGTAAGCGAGACCCTCTTGGTTTTGAGTTTACATACTATAAGCGGTGTAGCCCAGTGTAGTGTGGGGGAGCAACCAGGACCCCGATTTTGTAACTTTAGTTGTGTATCGATGGAATGGAGGTCATTTTATCTGTCCAGGTGGCGAAATTGAGAACTATTTAATTTTCATATACTTGCTCACAACCACCCCGACCAGCAGCGCCACGGCCAACCGAACGTAAGTAAAGTGGCAAACTACCTAGCAACTGAAAATTCAGTTGGCGGTGGCGCCACCAGTCAAAGCAGCCGTCATTAGTTCTCAATTTCGCCACCTGAATGGATAAAATGGCGACCATTCCATCGACACACAACTGAGTTACAGAATCGGGGCCCAGGGATCTAGCTGATGGAGACCAGGAAAAGCCAAAGAATCACTAATAAAATAAAAAATAAAAATAAAATATATTTATTTCACTTTAAACAATTTAAAAGTAAGCGAGTCGCTAGTGTCTCCATTTAGGCTTTTCGCCTGTGTTTGGAGCCACCGCTCTTCGTGAGACCACGTATTCTATTCTATTCTTAATTTTAAATCTAAAGGTACTTATCACAAATTAACACAAAATAAAAATATATATCATAATGTTAGTAAAAGTTGATAGAGAGTGTAAGTGTGTGTGAATGTGTGTGTTACGAGTGTTTATTAATGTAAGTATCTGATATATTCATATATTATCTGAGGTGGAAGAGCTGCTGAAAGGCCAGCCCTACGATTATGTGTTGGGATCAGAGTAACAGTAAAATGAAATCTACTAGCCTTTCAACAGCTCCTCCAGATCATCAAATGATTTAGGTTTAAGCCATGTTGAAATACATTTCTTACATTCATATGCATTTTTAGTGTAAATACATATATCTCTGTTTAAAACATTGTACAGTTTCGCCGAATGTTGTCGGCTAGCAAATACAGTATTGGTATAAGGCACTACAGCAGCAATATCTTTTCTTCTTTTTTTCCAAGATAGCTGGGTCGAATGTGAGAGTTTTATGCTTTCTGAGTACTGTACTATAAATATAAAGCTTTCTGACGGAGAAAAGGTCTGCTATTTGGTATAGACTCTGCGTAGAAAACGCTCGTTTTTTAAAGTTCATTACTTTTAGCAGATTACGCTGGGCCCTTTCTACATTGATAAAATTAGTTTTAATTGCGCCACCCCATACTGTAATACAGTAGGTAATAACAGACTGTACCAGAGCCAGGTATATTCGAGTGAGAAGTTCCTTAGATTTCGAGTCATGGCCAGAAACTCTCCTGGGCACCACATGTCTCAAAGTTTTAAAGATCCAGATAAGTTTTCGAATTCGCTTAGTGACATAGTCCAGCTGTGGGGCCCAGGAGAGCCTCTGATCCAAATAGATACCTAAATATGTAATTTGAGATACTCTCTGTGATGCAAGGGCAAGAACAGAGGCAATTTGCAGAAGTTAATACGTCATTGCAGGAATGAATTTTAATTTGATAATCTTATCAAATCATCAAATGATCATCTTGCACTTTTATCATTTGGCTGGGAATCATTACTTATGCCAAAACTAATGAAATTAGTTTTATCTGTATTTAATGTTAGTTTATTATATTATATTCTAACCATCTATAGATAATCACTGTTCGACTGTTAAAGCATTTATTGAGGAACCTGATTCGCGTGGCCAAACCCACGGGAGATAATGCGTCAGTTGTTGCATAGAAAAACGCGCCAAAAGTTGCGAATCAGTTTGATTATAGACATTTTTGCTAACGGCGTTCAAAGTAGATTATTATCATGGAGGTAAGAACCTCCACAGTAGCTCCAGTTTAAATTATAATAAAAAAAAATAGTCATCTACCCTATTCTAATCTAGTTGTTTTTCCACAGGTCGCTCACGACGACGAATTCCTTCAGCATACGTTACAAAATGCACTGCAAGTCGATGAATTTACCGCTAATTTATACAACATTTGGGTGAGAGTGCGAGAAGAAGGTATTGCGCAGGTAAACCTCTATCTCTTCATTTCCTTAGCCAACTTTTGTGGCGTCTTTGAATGAAATTTTGCAGATTTCTGTGTAGCAGACAACACTTTATCACGCAGGTGTTAAAGCAGACATGTATTTAACTTATTTGAATTGTTATCCCTGGTGCTTCATGCAGTTATTTTTAATTAATTTATCATAAAGAAAAAAATATTTTTATCATTTCTTTTTATTACCTACAAAAAAATTTACTTCTCAGACGCTGTAAAGATTGGTTTGCACTTTTATCATTCTTAGTTTATCTGTAAAAGCTTTATCATTGACACATCTTAGGCTGGAGGTAGGACAGTAATATTTTTTTTTTTTTTTTACGTTCAGATTAGATGAGATTTGTAATCTTATTATTAAACATCAAAAAACATCAGACTTTATCTGAATTTCACGTTAAGGCTAAAGGGGTGCTTAATAGTTTATAATTATAATAGCGTCAACTGAGTGAAACATATTCCGGAAACCTTTATATGATCGCAGCACTTACGAGTAATTACCTACTTATCTGGCTCAGTGCGCCACTCATAATACACTCATAAAATACAGAAGAAATTATCATTGTATTCATTGAAATCAGATAATGAGCAATATAGCAAAAATCGACTAAGGTCTTGTATTTAGATGTTTTTTCTGCAGCACCACGATCGCAATTGCATCAGCGATGGGCCGCCATTTTGCCCAAAGAGATAGAATATTAAACAAAATGGCGGATACCAGTGAACTGTCTAATGTGCTATTGTGCTGCCAGCATTAGCCTAGGGTTGCTAGGAAAAAAATATTGTTAGTAAGATAAAGTTCTTCTGAAAATAACCATAAAATTTTTACGAGCTTGTCGAAATTACGAACTACATAATTAATTGATTTTCCGTGAAACTAGGAAACTAGTCAATTACTTCAGAATAAAGAATTTAGTTTCACAGAAGTACCTGCCTCCAGTCTAGCTTAAGAGTCACGCGGTCGAATATCGGCATCATTTACGCCTCTCTGTCTAGCCCATAACACTAGGAATGCTGCGATCAGATGTGATGTTGGAGTCCAGATGTCCGCACACGGAGAACCAGTGTGCTAAGCACTCGCCCTACTGCTCGTGGAAACAAGTGGAAATCAACAGCATCGCCTCAGGGTTTGGACATCTAGGACCAGTGTCCAGGGAGATTCAGAGGTACAATGCTTCTATTGGCCGCTTTTATAATTTGCCGACACACAGCACGTCACGATTTTTCTTTCACTTCGAAACAGGGAAACAAGATGTGAAAGCTATTGTTTATTGTGGATGATCTATAGTTTGTGTTACTGTTTAGCGGGGATGAAAAAACTGTGACGTGCCGTGACGTGCGATGACAGATTATAATAGCAGCCATTTTCTTTCAGTATCTCGGCAATCATCGATTTTCTGAACGCACACGAATTAAATTTTAATTGATTCATTATTACCTTTATATGTATATTGTTCAATGATCTGAATTTAGCAACGCAAGCAAAATCGCGCTACTCGAGTAACTAACTCGCGGTGAAACTTCACTTGTGACAGCTGAGCGAGAAAAAAGAGTGAAGTTAAAGAAGTTCCTATCAACAATGAGGTTCTGAGAATGAATTTCACTCTGTTTTTATTACGACTTTCACTCCTCGTCGATGTCACTTTGACATTTGCCTGCGACTTAAAGTTGCGCAATTTTATTCGAGCTGCCAAACATACTGTATTATATTTTAATTTCTGAAACACGAAGTTTGCCGAGAGACATTGAGAAAATAGAAGCACTGTAGATTGAGTTGATGTATAGTCAACTGGGGCCCACGTAAGACGATTTCGATCGATCGCAATGTTGTCATACGTTGCTTTTGTACAATATGATTTTACCTGGTGATATTAAATAAAAACAGCAATGTACGACCAACATACATCGTTCAATCGAAATCGACAGCATTGGTGATCGCCCCCTGGGATGAAACAGTGTAGGTGTAACTAGTGTATTCGTATTAACTTCGCCCACTCACTTTATCCACCAGAAACTGATTCCCTAAAATATGTGGTGTACTTTAAAAAAATGTGTACCTACTTACTATATATTTTATCTTTGTACTATAGTCATCTAGGTTCAGGGTTAACACAAACATTGTAAAAAGACTTGATTTAAAAAAATAGTATGGAAACTGGACAAAGGTAAGGAAGAATGGAGCCAGTTCCATCTATGTTTCTTAACCAATCTCGTCAGCCTGACACGTTCACGCGATTTAAAGTTAACTGAGGCTAACTTTAAATCGCCTATTAAAAATATTTCCTTTAAACTAATAGACATATCACATGGTCCCGCGAGGCTTTTTACTGTCACTTAACTTTAAATAAAGTTTATAAATAAGGGGGCTAATCTAAACACACCGCCTTTTCGGCGATGTACGCTCAGCTGCAGAAAGGGCATTAAAGTTAAAGCATCATTAAATGACATGCCGTCCTTGTTTTTATCAACAAGATGCAAAGTGACAGTATGACATTTAAAATAACATTAACTTTAATGGACGCTACTGCAACCGAG
This sequence comes from Aproaerema taeniolella, assembly GCA_949987775.1. Classification (NCBI taxonomy): domain Eukaryota; kingdom Metazoa; phylum Arthropoda; class Insecta; order Lepidoptera; family Gelechiidae; genus Aproaerema; species Aproaerema taeniolella. The sequence goes on from OX465264.1 coordinate 11,335,329, forward strand.
TGTATGACAGCGATACTTTAATTAGGATAGGTAAGGTTAACTTATAGTACGTGGATTTTCATGAAACGGTACAGCTTAACCACTTAAAAATAAACAAAAATACAATATTATTTATTTTTAGTGACATAGTGTACAATAAAAGATATACATATGTACAAGAATATGTAGGTACGACTGTATGAAGAGATCTTGTAACACAATTTAAATACAAAATTCTAGTTACGCTTACACTAAATACATTCAGGATTATTTTCACAAAATACTTGTATTTTGACTTTAAATAATTTAGCGAAAAATTAGGGGCGATTCTCCCCATTAAACTGAAAATCTTTCCCAAGGAACGCATATGAAATTAACAAAAAAAACCGACTTCTCATACAAAGCATGTAAAAAGGCAATTAGCTGATCGCTCAAATTAGACTTAGACAAAGGTAACATTTATACTCTTCACAGACACAATAAAATAACTAGAAGAAAAACTATAATATAGCTACAAATAGACCAAGATCCCAGGGCCGCCAGACCTTACTTATTTTCTCAGTAACCAAAAGTGTGGGAAAGTGTAGTGCTAATATGTACTATTAACATATGAATACTTGTTAGCCTGGGCCGACTGCCAATTTTCAGCTACCAGGTTCTGGGGCCTGATTTTTGAAACAATAGAATTCCAATTCGCATACGAATAGACAAGATTTGTATGAGATTCTCATGCGAATCTTGTCAATTCGTATGCGAATTTGAATTCTATCGTTTCAAAAATATGGGCCCTGAAGGTACTTCCAAAAATTACTCACTTGTCTTGAAGTCTGGGTACTATAAAAAGTATTGTTATCATAAAAAAAGCACGGCTCAGATTGTAGGTACAATCGCATAATTTACTTGCGAGCTGTAAAGCGTTTGGCAGAAATTACAGCCGACGGAGAGTGTCTGGCGGTGTTGATCATTAATTTTTATATGTAATTCATTATATTCTATAAGACATCAGCACCCAGACTTCAAGACAAGTGAGTAATTTTTGGAAGTACCTTCAGAACCTGATAGCTGAAAATTGGGCGTCGGCCCAGGGTGGCAGGTATTCATATGTTAATAGAACATATTAGCACTACTCTTTCCACACTTTTGGTTACTGAGAAAATAAGTAAGGTCTGACGGCCCTGGGATCTCAGGCTAAATCTGGGGGCACGGCAGTGCCCCCACCAAGTCGAGCAAAAAAGCGTCACGGCCGTACCATCCTTTTCTCGAAGCAATTCAGACCATTTTCGACCCCCTGTAACTTCGTTGTGGATAAAACTAGAAGACTTGAAATTTTCAGTAACCATGCAGGCATTGTAAAGACACGGTATATTTCAAATTTCATTCAATTTGAACCAGTATTTTAAGAATTATAACGGGTTAAATTTCTTAATTTTGTCACTCACTGACTCACCGATCATCAAAACTCTAAGGCACTTCTAGCAGACCTAGAAGCTTCAAATTTGGAATATAAGTAGTGTTTGGTGTATGAATCAAGGAAAAACTAAAAAATCTAGAAAAGATCGCAAAGAAAATTAAGTCCATACAGCCAAGTCTTCAGTAAAATTTTTCAATATTGGCTTTATTCGTAACGATGTTTTACGGCAGTTATTATTATTGCGTGCAAAGCCGCGGGTTTAAGCTAGCCCCATATAAATATGTCTACAAAATACAAAAAGAAATGAGATCCTCAAAAACAATACTTGTCAAAAAAAACAAGTCTCGCAATTCAGTTGTTCTGCGGTAAAAAGTTGTGAGATCCATGTAATACCAAGTCGGTTATTAATTTATTCAGTCTCTACTTATGCGACTTTCTGTCTTAATACGTCCAGTCTCTAAGACCACGATCGTGGTACATAACAATTGAAAATCAATTGTGTCTGGAATCTCCGTACTCGAAGCATTAAGTTGTTACGTAATAATTAACAGCATCTTATAGTGACGCATATCAATATTAAAATTCTTTAATGTTTTATATAAATATATTGAGACTTGGCCATCGCCTGAAAACACGTGTAAATTCAATCGCCTGAAAACACATGTAAATTCAATTATTTAGTGCGATGGCCAAGTCTCGATATATTTATATAAAACATTAAAGAATTTTAATATTAATATGCGTCACTATAAGATGCTGTTAATTATTACGTAACAACTTAATGCTTCGAGTACGGAAATTCCAGACACAATTGATTTTCAATTGTTATGTACCACGATCGTGGTCTTAGAGACTGGACGTATTAAGACAGAAAGTCGCATAAGTAGAGACTGAATAAATTAATAACCGACTTGGTATTACATGGATCTCACAACTTTTTACCGCAGAACAACTGAATTGCGAGACTTGTTTTTTTTTGACAAGTATTGTTTTTGATGGGATTTTACTTACATAAAGCATAGTCCATAAAGTCAACATTCTGTCTGTCAGCACCTTTTATAATGAATTGAGAAGCAAACTTTTTTTTCATATATTGACCTATGTTCCTTGAAGAAAGTTGTTCAGTTTACTGAGCCGATTCACGTCCTTAATTTTCGCTAAATAATTTGAAGACACCCAATATAATTTAGAAAAAATAAGTCCTTTAAATTTTTTTGTCATATACCTAACTCTTTACTTATCTTTTTTATTTTAAATCGAAAGTAATTTTGAAACTTTCAAATCTTTGGAAACAGTGAAATTTATAATTGTTCGTAAAACAACGAATGGTTTTTATTATTAAATTTAAAAAATTACCACAGCAAATATTTAAAAAGTTTAGGCTTGCTTTATTTAATTAATAATTATAATATAAATAGTTTGAGTTAAGCTTTGCACTTGCATTACGCATGTTCGTATTTTTATTAACCATTTTAGTTTGATCAATGTTTGTGATTTTATAATATTAATTAATTACTTAATCTAAATATATAAAAGGAGAAACTGACTGACTAACTGACTGACACTGACATATCAACGCACAGCCTAAACGGCTAAACGTAGGCACTTGAAATTTGGAAGGGACGTAGCTTAGGTACCGTAGAGGTGCACTAAGAATGGAATTCCCGAAACTCCCACGGGAACGGGAATTAGCGGGAAAATCCTTTTGTATGAAAAATCTAAACCGCTTAAGTTAGACGCTTGAAATTTGGCATGCAGGTACCTTAGTAAACTTAAAGCTTAGTTGCAACAGGATATTGCAAAATTCCCACGGGAACGGGAGTTAGCGGGAAAAACTTTTGTATGTAAAAATCTAAATCACGTAAGATAGATGTTTTCAATCTGTGTTCTCTGTACAAAAAAAAAAATTAACACGCAAACGAAGTTGCGGGCATCAGCTAGTAATTTATAATTCAATTATTCACAATTTTCGATTTACTGTTGTTTCAGACTTTCACACGAATTAGCTCAGCCAATTTCAACTCATCCTAGATAAATTATTAGGATAGTTCTGTATCACACCCTTAATAATGAAAGTACTTAAAACTGCATGTACCTTTTGAAGATGACTAGAAAACTGTCGTGAAAATTTACGTCGGAAAATTCGTGATCGTGGCTGAAAAGTATAATCAAAATGCTTAATTTCGCATTTTCGGTGGTTATAAGTAATCTCATACCCATAGACATTTTTTAATTAAAACATTTACGAATTTTAATTTTTTTTATCAGCCCAATAAAGAAAAATATTTTTTTCTAGTTTTCTCGACCACATGTGTGTGTACTATTGACGTAAAATGAGGTGGTTATAGTTTGTTGTTTGAATGCACTATGTAATACACAAACGTATACTCCAAAACACGTCAAATTAAATATTTGTATTTGAAAAGGAACCAGAATACGAGGAAATACTGTTTAAATGTTTAGTTTGCTGTGTTATCTGTCGTAGCTACGCTATTAACAAGAACCTATTGTTGACTTTGCTAACAATGACTAGATATTAGACAACATCCTAAGTCGCTTTCAAACACAAATCTTAATAATCATATCGTTTTATGACTTGAAATGACCATGCATCTAGAACGGTATAAAACAGAATTATCTTTTGTTGGATTTATTTAATTATCTTTTGAACATCTGTTCCAATGAGAGATTTTCTAGCTGCCAATGAAAAAAAGTTCTTAAATGGTTCTTTGTGTGGAGCTGAAATGTGAATATGAGTGAACATGTTATTTTGTAGGATGCGTTCGTTAATAAATCAACTAATATCTGCTCCTATTTATATAAATAAATACATAGAACAAAATTGAGCAATATTGGTAAAATCATTAAAAGAAAGTCGTGATCTATTTGATAAATATAATTTCTATTTATGTCATACATTCCAGAATTCGATTTTCTAATTGGATTTAAATACAAGTAGTATTCAGGCCATAATTATTGTTCCAAAAAAAAATGTAGATTTGAAAAAAATGGTTTACACTTACAGGCCAGCGCCATCCATTCGCACTTTTATGAACTAAAATCCTGAGCTGCCAGAAAACCCCTCATTGAAAGAATCTTAGCGTATAAGTATAGTCAAGCAAGTGACCAATTGACTAGACTAGAGGTTAAAGTAACAAGCCTTCCTCTGTGGTATGACTAAATATTTCCCATGAAGTTAAAAAAAAATCTATGGAACCCAAATTAAATTGCCGAGCTCTTTAACTTTATCGTTCTTTCATGGTTTCTAATTAGTACACAGTCAAGAGCACGTCAAGCTTGACACTTTGGACTTTGGCCTGGCCCTGCATTGACACTACCGGAAGTACTATAATACTATAACCAATATCTCTGTAGCTGCACTTTGCCTTTGATTCATAGTCTGTAATCCAAAAGTTCCTAAACATTTCTTGGCAAGCCAAGCATTTGATTAAACAGTGTGAAAAAGTTCACTTTCACTAAGAAAAACATATTAAAATGGACCGAGGTACTTCAGCGGCAAAAAAACGATTTTGTTATAAGATAAGATTGAAATAGTCACAATCAGTTTTGAAACGATTAGCGGACTATTCGTAAAATATTTGTCAATGTTAGATACTTACATAGGTACTTAATAAATTCTTAATAAATTTAGATACTTAATGTTAGATACTTAATAAATTCCCACTTTCAAAGTAAGGACTATAGGTCCTTACTTTGAAAGTGGGAATTTATTATTTTTTTAACATACAAACGTACTTTAATAATTAAAAAAAGTTAATTAACTAAAATCAATATTTGTGCAATATCTAAGTTTTAATAGACTTACATTTTCATAGGCAGTGTTATCTTGATGGAAATTCAAAGTTTTGAAGAAAACACATTACATCTGAAACAGTTTTGATTGAAAACCAATTTATTTTCACATTGCTTCTTCGAAATGTGGTTGTGAAAGCTATTACATACTTATTAGATTCCATTAAATTGTTGAAGTAAAATACTTTGCATGGTACAACATTGCATGGTAGCACAAATTATATATACTAGATATAGGTACCTACTAGTTACTTTTTATTTTATTTTTTATTCAGAAAATGAATTGTATGTAAAGTTGATAAAAATTTAACAGACCGTATTTTTTGGTTTTATATTGTTTCATACAAAAATTTCAAACTAGATTGTATCAAGCATGAAAATCAATCTATTTTTTTGTACGGAAAAAAATTAACATCGTCCAATTGACTTGAAACTTGGTATTAGTACTGTTCAACACTATTTGTGAGACTTTTTTTTTTAATTCATCCTCTAAAACGCTAAAAGGGGTGTCAATTCTTGAAAATTAAAAAAGTAGTTCTTAAAAAGTCACCTGTATTTCAACAGTTTCTTACCACGAATAATTTGAAGATGCCAGTCAATTTTCTTATATCCTACGTCCTACGTACATATATTTTTTTAAATTGTGTTTAAGCGCAACTATTTAGTTGGAAAAACTGTATTTTGAAACCTTGTATAACAGAACATTCTCACTCTTAATTACTACTCCTGAAATATTTTGACATCTTGTATTACAACACAAACTCACTCTTTACCCCCAAAATGGTTTCTTACTACCTCCAAAGTGGTTTCTTACCATACACACGCTCAGTTACGGATTACGGAAACGTCCATTAAAGTTAAAGCTGCTTTAAAAGTAATGCCGTCCTTATTTAACGTCAACAAGACGAGAAGTGACAGCATGATATTAAGAGTAGCATTAATTTTAATGAATGTTTCTGAAATTGAGTAACAGCCGCTTTTTTTAAACTACTTATATCTACTCATGATAGTTCTAATTGTCTTAGGTCCATATTACAGAACGCAACTCAGACTGCTCTATACTTAAGTAGCAGTTGTCTTTGTCATTTTGATAGCGGGAGAAAGAGACAATCCCTACTTAAGTATTAGATCAAGACTTGAGTCTCCTTCTGTGATACGGGCCTTAATCTTTGAAGTTCCATCAAGTAATGACATAAATTGTAACATATTAATTTACCCATAAAGTTTTTTCTATAGGGAATATGCATAATTTTTTTTATCGCATTGATTAACAAAATATTAAAATACCATAGAGAAAGTGATATTAAAATCGGCCGATATACGAATTTAAAACTATTAATTACGCACCGATTAGACAGAGAAATCCGACGTGGACTGTGACATCACATGTCACTACGTCCATACAAACTCCGTGTTAAATTTCGTTTTGCCAGAAAGAGATAGAAATAAATCTTCGATGGCTTATATCTTTTTTAATTTCATAGTTATTCGAAAACTAGTTTTACTAAACTGTTTATTACATGAATGAGGATTATTTTTTTAAAATAAATAAAAAAACATGCATATTCCCTATTGGTGGTGGAAGGAGTGTTAGTGTAATTGAATTAGAAGGTGCGGGGTATTTAAATAAATAGTAGGTAGTCCTGAGTTCTGTAAATACTAATGTAGATGAAATATTTAATACAAAAGTGACATAGTCCTGCTAGTTGGCTAACTTAGGTCCATTTTCACCAAATATTCAACCCACGGTTGGTAGCTAAATATACAATATGTCAAAAAAACTGTATGAAAATTACATTTACTCTGGTTAGCTGTCAACCGATTGCGAGAAGTTTGGTGAGCAACTGGAATTAGACAAAAAAACTGAACAACTTTACAGTGAGTTTCGGAATTTGTTTAATATTTTATTTCTAATATTATAATTTGAAGTAATTAAGTGGTGGTGACTTAATTTTTTTTTGTTAGAGTGACCAACTAGTAAAAATAGTTTTAGGTAATGTTATGTTGTTTTATGTTCCCGTGCTGTGTTAAGGGGCCTTACTAAAAAATCTAATTTCTTTGGCGCACATTTTAGTCACTAATCAAACTTCATCGTTTTGGAGAGCAACATAAAACGAAAAATTTACATCAAATACTAAAACTAGAGAGACCAAATTATGAAGTGCTAGCTTTCCGCCCGGGACTTCGTTCTCGTGGGAATTTGGGAAAATTATGTAGCCTATGTGTTAAACTAGGGTGTCAGATACCTCCATACCATATCTTATCAAAATTGCTCCAGCCGCTTGAGTGTGAAAGAGTAACAAACATTCATACATACATACATCCTCACAAACTTTCGCATTTATAATATTATTAGAATTTAAAAAAAAAGTTTTTGTGATGACACGATAACGAAAAAAAAAATGCCAAAGAAATTAGAGAAAAAATAATGGATGACTAAAGCGCGTCCATGCATAGGACTTAGCGAGAACGAAATGGGTTGACTGGAAGAAATCCCCTTGTGGGATAAGTCCGCCTTTGTACTGTGTTTCTTATGTGTCTTGTGTAACTTTTGCTCATGCACAATAAAGAATAAATATATATATACATACATACGAAAGAGAAGATAGACAAACGACTGTGATTAGATAACGAGATAGAAGTCACGCTCTTGCAAAGCCTGTATGTGGGCGCTGCTTTAAGTGTGTCTATAGGGAGACTAAAGGATGTGTGAATCAGTCTACGAAACTGAACAACTTGCCCCAAGGAACAAAGGTCGAAATATGAAAAAAAAACACCACTTTATACAACTTGTGCGCTGATTTGAGTTTGTATGGGAAATTGATTTTTTTTTTGAGAATTTTATTTAGGTTCCTTGATGAATGTAGTTCAGTTTCATAGGGAGAATGGCTCCCTAAAGTTTCGCTAACTAATTTATAGTCACCCCATAGATTTTTTAATATTCGTAACCCCTTAATTCATTGTATTGTTTTTTTATAACACATAGTTTAAGGTGATGTCATAGATATGCGTATGCGTAAGTAGTTAATTATCATTCTATTTTATTTGTAAAATGTGAGCTGTCACGCGAAAGACTGGAATAACATCTAAATTGTTTTTTCTCAAAACCTTTTTCAATCTCTTCAAGTCCTTTGCTCGTAACTGCTCACAAATAAATTAACGTTAAAACCATATTTATAATATAACCCGTCATTTGTTAATTGCGCATAAAAATGGGTCGTTACTGTATTGTCTGTCTGATTGTATTTACCTATTAACGTTTTACTTTGTGATTGTTGTAGGACAATCGTAAATTTAGTGATAAAACTGAAGGATTTGTCCATAGTTCTAAGCTTGGCACCTTTTAATTTTATCATGTCGCTATATAAAAATTTGTAAATATAATAGACATACAAAAGTCATAGATATACAGGGCTTTAGGTAAATCTCTTTCAACCTCTCGGGTGGTAAATTAGTCCATGGAACTGAACAACTTCCCAAGGAACATAAGTCGAAATACGAAAAAAAAATTTTGACTTCCCATACAAAATGCGCTATCAGCTGATGCAGTTAGTATGGGAAGTCAAAATTTTTTTTTCATACTTCGACCTTTGTTCCTTTGGAAAATTGTTCAGTTTCATGGACTGATTTACCACCCGAGAGGTTGAAAGTGATTTACCTAAAGCCCTGTAGAATAAATTCTTGGTTACGTACATACATTGTAGAAAGTTGTCCCGATTTTTCATCACCGTTATTGATTAAGTGTAACTAATTACATAACCAGTTTTATTGCTGAATTTACCATTACTTAGGGCAAGAAATAACTTTTGTACAGATATTTTTTTTGTGATGTCTTAGTATACGTAGGTATATATATATATAGAAACTAATTATAAACGCGAAGAATACATGTTATTTGCATAACTTATCTGAAAATCTTACTTTTCTTATTTTCGTTACTTTCAACACTGCTTATGTAATGTATTTTTTGTGTTTATTAAAATAACATGTATTTAGGTATTATAATACAGATAACCATGTGATGGAATTTCATAACATTGTACAAATATGGTGTTGGTGTCGAAAAAAATCAGAAAAATAAAAAACTACGACTTATAGCTTTGTATGTAACAATATTTCCTTTGGTAAACATTAAAAGTACAGAGGCCAGCGCGTTAGATTACCCTATTTTCATTGCACAACCGTCTTTTTTTAACAGCACAGAGTGCACTCATGTGGCAACCTAGCGTGCAACCTTTCAAGTACGCCTTTAAGTTTTGAAAATTGAGTTAAATTTTAAGTTTTGAATATTAAGTTCAATTTTTTTTTTAAGTTTTGAAAATTGAGTTCTATACTTACTCAAGAGGTTTTTATTTTTCTGATCTTGAACAGGAAAGATTTGACAGATATTGACGTATTGTGACCGTTTTTCAGGATATCTCCCTTGGTCTGTTTCGTTCAGACTACTTGCTGCAAGTACCATCCGCGAATCGGATAAAACAAGTGGAGTTTAACACGATTGCGTCGAGTTTCGGCGCGGTTGCCAGTCAGCTGCACAGGATGTCTCGGTACCAACATGTTTTTGAGTTTGGTGGTAGGGCCTGTGGGTACTTGGAATTTATCTCATAGAACATTATAGTAGGGTAGAAGTGGATCGAAGGAGCTAGGTTTTAAAAGAGCCATTAGCATTATTTCGGTAGTATAGGAACGGATTCGGTTGGTGATTTTATTTTTGTGGGTAACGTGAATTTACGTGATACCTACAAACATAAAATAACCAATCGAATCCGTTCCAAAATCAGCTGATTGAAATACGCGGGAATCAATTGTACAGGGACAACGGCACATCATGCTATCCAAAACTGTCAAATTTCTTCATTCGATTTTCAATTTTATCTGGAAGCATTAGAGTTTACTATCCATTGGGGAAATTTGACAGTTTGTGGTAACCTGATGTGCTGTTGACTGTACTTGAAGCGCTCATCTCAATCAATCTCAATCAATCAGTGAGGTATAGCAACGTACACAGAGGTAGGGAACATGATGGGTGACCAAAGTGGCAATTTATGACGATCGTTTCCATGCTTCGGAGGGCCACGTTAAGCTGTCGGTCCCGGCTGTTGTCGATTGACTACAGTCGTTAAGTTAAAACCAAGTGAGAGGCCATTGTGCGGTTTGAAAACTCTGACACCAGGGTTAGTCAAGTTCGCCACACACTTGATATACCTTCACGATAAGAACAAGAAAAAGTTTGTATTCTGGGCTGAATACAAAGGAAACGTGAGTGCTTTAGCTTTTTGTAAACATGTTCAAACTTACCGCAATCGTGGGGCAGGCAGGTGTTGCCACTTTAAAAAAAATCACTTATCAAATCCGTTCCTGAACTACCAAAATAATGCAAGTGACACTTTCAAAGCCTGGCTCCTTCATGCCAATTCTCCCATACTCAGTTAAAATCTAAAATGGTCAAAAATTGTCATTTGTTTCAATGTCGAATGTTTACATCATTGTAGGTCTCACAAGAAACAGTTAAAAAGATGGATTTAAGATTTAGGAGTCAATTCCCGTTGTACAAAAACGTGTTCATCTGAATAGAATATTGTTCACCTGAATAGAATCCATCAAAAGTTTCCAAAAAAAGAAACAAAGTCATCCATTATTCAAAATTTTTCGCATGCACGTGAAAGTCTCGACAACCAGGGTCATGCGTTGTCAGCATCTAGAAAATACATTTATTTAATTTCATTAAAATGGTTTGATTTTTCTACATTAAGATATCAATTTTATTATGGGATCAATGCTACCAATTTTATTCTAAAGTTTTTTTTGCACTTGCATTCGCAAAATTCTGCTCATCCATTCTTAATGGTTCATTTATGTCAAGGTATACATATTTTTAATAGTTAAATAGAACAAATGAACTTTATTTGTTTTGCAGATTTGATCCTATAGTATATGTTATTATTCATTAATTTTCAAAGGTTCTTTGATTTAGTATTTTCAACACACAAAGGAGTTTTCTAGGAGACTCAGATTCTAAAAGCAGCATTAGTACATTGTTCAACCAGGGCTGAAAGTGACCGTTTGCGACGAGGTTTCTGTTGAAGTGCACCCGAGTCATCAATCGCAATTTCTCCCGTGTGATACTTAGTACTTTATACTACACCTACGAGGATATTATGACATAATTTCAACAATTAGTTAACATAAATAGTTTTCTTTCTCTATACAATATTTATGAATATCTCTCACACGGGTAAGCGTTTTAGAAATACTAAATTAGTTTACATTGTCGAAATTACATCCAAATAAAATCAAAATATGAACCCACAACCAAACCCAAGCGAAATGAAAACGTCTCTTTATACAAATAAGGTCCATTTTCCTTGTGCTGATTCGGAAGTTCGTGAGAGATAAGCCGCTGTTCATAATTCATCAACGCTATGTTTATATTGGGAACCCGACCATTATAGCTATAAGATTATCATGTATAACGGCCTGGACCCCCGCTCCGAGTCGTACCTGGTGCAGCACATATCGTTGGCGATCCAACGTGGAAAAGCCGCCAGCCTGATGGGCATTTTCCCACCGGGTACGACTTGGGGCGGTTTGTTTCACTAGGGCGCAAGCCCTCATTCATTTAGTATATTAAGGTTTAGTTGATTCTTTGCGAATGTTCATTTTAAAATCATTCTCATTTTCTTACAACCATCAAGGACAGTCTCCTTAAACATTGCTGAAGACCTACGTGTACCTACTGAAAATGACATTTTATAAAATGTCATTATACCAAGAAAACCAAGTATCCACAGCTCTACTCCAATCCAGTAACATTCAGTCAACATCTCTCATGTGACTGCTGTCTCTTTCGCACGCTATGCATCCGTTTCGCTCTCCCCACCGCTTGTGTATGCCTTTGTTTTTTGCTCTTATTTTCTTTGCACGCGATCACGCTTTGCACTTAGACTTTCAAGGCACTTGTTTTTTTTTGGGTAGTATAAGTTTAGTTTTAGTATTTTTTTTAGTTTGTCTTTTTAGTTACATGTTGTTTTGCGTGCACGATGAAGCGCTTATGATAGTTTCACTTGAGAGATGTTACCTGCACCGTCGGTACAAAGACATCAAATGTAATATTTTTTTGTGTAAATCCGTGAAAGCTTTGTGTATCTGTCCAATCTTTGCGTATGGCGTAGGTACACATCTTTCAAGGTGTATGTGCTCGTTTTGTCATTGTAACGGAGTAGCCAGGGAAAAAGTTGACCATAATATACAGGGTGTAACGGACATCTTAGCAAATACTTAAATTGTGGAATCTACCCATAACTTGAACGGCTACAAGTAAACATTTTTCCCCGGAAAAGTCAAGTTAAGGAGTTTAAGTTCCCAAGGAGTTTAAAAGGTTTAAAACCCACTTTAGCGCTATGCAAAGTAAGTACCATTATACCGCGCCCCTGGCGCCCTCCCGACACTGCCGGTGTCCGAATGCGATGTACATTGCTGGTTTTTGTGTTTTACGCTGTTATTGTTGTTTTTTCTTGCAAAATGGAGTGTGTTCAACTAAATAATTTAATTTAAAGCAGAAGATACTACAAAAACAAGAAAAAAATGGAAAATTTTCCATAGAAAAATGATACTTAAAATCATTCAGAATGATAGTGTGAATTCGAGTAGTAGTGATGCTGCCACTTGATCGACGGGTCCAGGGTTCGATTCCCGGTCGGGGAAGACATTTGTGTAAAAAGCAGATGTTTGTTCTCGGGTCATGGGTTTTCGTGTCTGTCTTTGTTTATGTTCCAAGGGACCCACGATACAAGGGAAAACTTAAGTGTGTTTTATTTATATTTTATTTCACACGTAGTTAATTTCACGCTGTAGCACCGTCGGCTATATTGTCTGATTGTCGCCCGTCTTGAAAACTCCGTTTCTCTCTTGCTGTTCCGCATTCATTGTTCTCTTTGTTTATTATGGTGTATCATTTATAAAACACGTGTTCAATTCAATCAACGACACTTAATTAAAATAAATCATAACCAGAAGTATACACTTAACGATAAACTGTTTTCAATTGTTTATAAATATCATGTCTTGTCTTTGGGTGGGTAATTTGTTTTAATTAGCAGGTGCTTGTCAGGAATTGTTAATAAAATCTTATTCACAACAAGGAGTGCAAAATAATAACGTAGGGCGAATTTGATGCATAAAGTAAGAAAAATTGAGATTTTATCAAACCTAGATTTATCTCTAAACTCAAATTAACTTTGATGTTTTTTGATGTTTGACGTTTAATTTAAATTTAGTTTTAGCTAAATTGATGGAGTGGAAGACGTTAAATCTGGTGTATGGTAGAACCTGCAAGTTGCCCTTAATAAAGTTAGAAGCTTGTAGAAACTTAGGGGCCTTATAAATACAGGGTTTAAGGGCAGATTATCAAAAATTGAAAGCCTGAAGCCAGACTATCATCCTAAATGATTTTCCAGTGGAATTTTTTTCATGTTTTTTAATTTTTTCTGCTTTCAAATTAAATTATTTATTCCAATACAGCCCATTTTGTAATAAAAACCAATGATAACAGCACCCCCCTAAAATTGGCTGGCCCAAGTAGGAAAAATGGATTGAAATTTAGGTCAAAATTAGGGGCTTTTTAGGTGCTATTTAGGTGCGCAAATAATAAATTAGGTGCACTAACCATTTTTGAGAAAACCAAAAAAAATAAAAGGTCCGCTAACTTCTAAAAATCTAGCAGACCCTTCTATAAAATTTTTTTTTATTTTTTTTTAATTGTGTAGGAATTAAGTGCTAATTAAGTGCTAATTAATCCATCCCAGGCAACGACACTTCATTTTTGTCTGAATCTAATAAAACAAAGTCGGCTTTGTTCGAACACTTATAACTCGAGAACGGCTGGACAAATTTTGATTAAATTTGGTATGGAGGTAGCTGACACCCTGGAAAATACATAGGCTACATAAATTCTCTAAATTCCCACGGGAACGAAGTTCCGGGCGGAAAGCTAGTTACCTAACCGTCAGATACATTTCAACGTGGCGTCATGTGAACCTGAGAATGCTCGACTCTGCCTACCCCGTAAGAGATTACAGGCGTGAGTGTTATAGATAGATAAAACATTTAGTTACTCATAAAACACAGCACGCGATACTACTTAAACAAAATAAAAGTAAAGGAAAACGGAAATAGAACAACATACAATCTTGGACTCGTATTAAAGGAGACTCAAGTCTTGATCTGTACTTAAGTATTGATTGTCTCTTTCTCTTACTATCAAAATGATAAAGACGACTGCTACTCAAGTATAGATCAGAGCCTGAGTCGCGTTCTGTAATTGGTACCGGACCTTACAAAACTTTGTAGTGGCGATAATCACCCTTTAAGAGTTTAAGCAAATATTTGCCTGTGGTGGGAGATTTGCTCTTCCATAAATTTACCTATACAACAAACATTATCGTTAATAAGTACATCTTCTGTGGTAATACGTAAGTAATCAATAACTTTTTTTTTAAATAGAACCAACTTCAAAAAAAAAGAAAAATAAATACAATATAATTTGATGTGCTATGTAGTACCTACTGAGCTGTTTGAAGTCGGTGCAAAGGTGATCAAACTTAATTTTCTTGGCACCGACTTCAAACAGCTCAGTAGGTAGGTAATACATAGCACATCAAATGATATTGTATTTATTTTTCGTTTTTTTTGAAGTTGTTTCTATTTTTTTTAGGTTATTATGTTTCCATTTTTAGTGCAAATTATAACCTCTTCATTTTTTGAAGTCGGTTAAAATACTAAAACCTTCTCCTAAATGTAACAATTACTTTTCTGGAAACCGCATCAAAATCGGTTCAGCCAAACGCGCGATAATCGCGGACAAACATACATACATACATACATACAAACATACATACATACATGCAGGTCAAACTGAGAAGGTTTTAGGCCATAGTCCACCACGCTGGCCCAATGCGGGTTGGTGGACCGCTCGTTTATCGAAAATGAATTTTCTTGGACGGGCCGGTTTCATCACGATGTTTTCCTTCACCGTTAAGCAAGTGATAATAGACCAGTCATCTTAGTAGTTTCACCTCGGAATGTGAGATACCAAGCTGTATATTTGTATAAACTTTTATTTTGTCATTTTTTGTGCCCTTTGACCTTAATTTTTGACAGATGCGGAGACCTTACAGTATGTAGGTTTTGAGACAAGTTTCAGGATGTCAAAATAAAAGTTTATACAAATATACAGCTTGGTATCTCACATTCCGTGATTCTTACCTTATTTTGACTAAGATAACTGGACTATAATTAGAAATCCGTACATAAATCCGAAAAGACGAATTTAGAGGTACAGGCCCGCACCAGGATTTGAACCCGCGGCCTTCCGATCACTTCACTTCTTGATAGGTTATGGCGACCTTCCGATCACAAGTCTGGCTCATTACCAACTGGGTTATCACTGCCTTTTAATACATCACTTACATCTGTGTGTAGGGTGTCGATTTTGGAACACATCTTAGTGCTCCAAAATCGTCATCGTCACCTGCTAGCGGTGCACTCTGCTGATCAACGGACGAAGCTCTGACGTACTACAATCCGTAAAAGGTTTTTTTTATTATTATTATTATAAGATGGGTTAACTCTTGATCTCAATCTTGACCATAAGGTCAAAGATGAGGTCGACGATGGAGCGAGTTAACCCAGAAAATGCCTATAAAGGCACTGGTACTCCCACGCACCGACGGAACACATCAAGCTGTTTGGCGTCGGACTTCGGTGGTCGCGAACCAGACGGCCCTTTACAGAGCCTACCACACCGCATGAGACCATAGGACGACACCTCAGATTCAGACAAAAATGAAGTGTCGTTGCCTGGGATGGATTAATTAGCACTTAATTAGCACTTAATTCCTACACAATTAAAAAAAAAAATTTTTTTTTTATAGAAGGGTCTGCTAGATTTTTAGAAGTTAGCGGACCTTTTATTTTTTTTGGTTTTCTCAAAAATGGTTAGTGCACCTAATTTATTATTTGCGCACCTAAATAGCACCTAAAAAGCCCCTAATTTTGACCTAAATTTCAATCCATTTTTCCTACTTGGGCCAGCCAGTTTTAGGGGGGTGATAACAGCGTAAAACACGAAAACCAGTAATGTACATCCCATTCTGTCAGCGCCGTTCGCGGTACATTGCTTAGCGCCAAAGTAGGTAAATAACGAAAACTCCTCCACTTGACGTTTCCGGGAAATAATAATTACTTGTAGTCGATGGTTACGGGTAGATTTCACTATTTAAGCTATGCTATCCCTTACTTTCTGTATACTAAAACTTAGACAATGTCTAATACAGTAGCTACTTTATCACAATACATTGACAATTGACATTAGCCGGTTTTAAACTTTGTCTAAGTTTTAGTTTCATCTTTTGTGGTAAGGCCCTAGATATTTAATGGAGTTGGCTACTCTACACCACAGTAACGGAAACAAGAAAAAAAACCGGAGAGAAATGAAAGAGCCTTAGAAAGATTTAGCCATTTTGATAGCTGTGATACATGGCACCAAAGAGGTAAGGGACCTGTGTATAATTGAAGGACAACATCAACTGGTACGCAGACCGTAAAATATACGCTATTACTCGGGTAATAAGGGGTTTTTTTTAATGGCAATGATAGCGCCCTTTGGAGGTTAGTACCAAATGGTCACTTGCTTTAACTATACCTACATGAGAGAGACATAACGGAAAACCATACCTGTATGGGGATTAACGAGTTTGAAAAATGACACAATCTTCGGTTAAAGCCTGAAAAAAAGTCATTCGGTGTTTCGTTAGAAACTATTTTGTTTACTTTAGTACCAGGTCTTCTTATCATGTGATGGCAACACTTGAGGACCAGTACTGTGTGTGATCAAAACAAAACCGCATTTTGCCCGGTTTCTTACAAATTACTAGAGTAGAGGATGCCTGGGACTTCGTCCTTTCTTAGTCTACACCTTAGTGCAAAATTTCAGTCAAAGTCAGCGTAGACAGAGAAAAGGTATAGACTGCTGGATATCTTCTTTTTCGGTCGCACAGATAAGGACAAAATTATATCAATTGCACGTGAAAAAAAGAGACAATGCTGGGCATTTTTTTTCCCTTAGCGCGTGCCGGTTTTTTCAAGGCCAGCACTTTACTTTGCTGTAACCCGTACGAATTAACTGTGCACCTCGCGCTGTGTTCACAGTACAGCGCGAGGTGCAAAGTTAATTCGTTCGGGTTATAGCACATTAAAGCGCAGTACCTACTACGGCCGACTACGGCAGTGCTAATATTTTCTGTCCCTTTCGGTGGCACGCTCGGCCGCAGTCTATACCTTTTCTCTGTCTACGAAAGTCAGTACCTTGTATTTTATTTTGGGTGACTAACAATTGGTTAGCGAATTTAAGGATGTGATCAGCCCACGAAACCGAACAACTTTCCCAAAAAACGTGTTGAAATATGAAAACCAATTGTCAACTCCAAATAATTTGTACGATCAGCTAAGTAGGTAGCTGATCGGCTTTGTATGAGAAGTAGGTTTTTTTTTCATATTAGTTTCCTGGGGAAAGTTGTTCAGTTTATATGGGGGGGATCACCTAAAGTTTCGCTAACTAATTGAAAGTCCTGTCTTCTTTAGGTACAGAACTACCTACAAATTAGTAAAATTAAACTAAAACTTAAAAACAATTTTTTTACTTGCACTTTTACACGCTCTTTCCGTGTTCGAAATTGTCTCCTTGTTAATACTTCATCGTATTATTTAAATTTAACCAAATATTAGAGCTGTAGAAACTATATGCGAAAATGTTTCTTGAGAATTCATTTATTTTATATCAGGCGATTTTAAAATACGAAAATTGAGGTTGTGAATCAGCCATCAGCTCGCTAAACTAAGCAACTTTCCCCAAGGAACACAGGTCAAAATATGAATACAAAATGTTAGCCTCTCCGTACAATATTTGCGATGAGCTAATATGCCACATGGGCAGTCGATTTTTTTTGAGCTTAAATAAGTTCCTGTTTCATGGGGAGAATCAGTACCCTCTAGAGTTTCTTTAACTAATTTTAAATCACCCAATATATGTATATGTCCCTACCACTAGCACGGCTTCAGTTGTAGTTAGCTTATTTTTCTTGATACTTTAGTTTCTTCTCAGCACTTTTTGAATGCATGTGTACTTATTTTAAACTATAATTTTATAATTTTCTTCAATCTTTTCTTTACAGAATTGTGCATATATGTTAGTGCTTTTATGCTTTTTGATTTTATAAATGATCTTCTATATATATATACATATAAATGATCTATGTCATGTTTTAAAGTGCATTTTGGGAATAAAAATATAATGAAATATAATATAATGAAATATAGCTATGTTAGTATAAATAACGTAGTTTTGTAAGAACAATACTGCTGTAAAGAAGTTTATTACTTGTTGTTCTTAGTAAATAACATCTTAGTATGTTTATAATATTTGTAGTATTTGATCAACAATGCACCAACTAGACATAGGGTCGGCGGTGTAAAAAAAAGTCTAAACTTGTGTCACTTGTGACGTGAGCTCTTTTTTTAATTTGTGACTAATGCTAGTTGCCAAGGCTGTAATAAGGTTGAACTAAAAACTGTTTTAAAACTTAGCGGACCCGGTGGCTACCACCTAAGCGGAGCTAATGCTGGGTGAACGAATGGAATGTTGTCGATTGCTTCTTTATAAGCAGTCCTTGATTTTCGACATGAACTAAACACAGCAATATACATCATTCCATTCGTTCGTTCAATCAGCACCAGCTTCGCTTAGGTGGTAGCCCCGTTATCTTGTTGGAGTGTTGTTGATCGAAGATAGTAGTGCTTGAAGTTATCAGTAGAATGTCGGATTGTAATGCAATAATCTTAGTTCTTAAGGTAGTTTACTAATTACTTAACTAATTTTTGGATTATTTCTAATAATGTTTTTGGCATGGTCATAACTGGGATCCTTTTTTTTTCAAGTAGATAAAATGTCAAAATTAAATTTCAATTAAAGCACCCATTTTTATCTACTATGATTTCAGTCATCAATTTTAAAAGAATTAGTTGTCACTACCTTTAGTTATAACGATTACCCTTTCTAAGACCATTAGTCGAAGAAATTCCTCAATTAGTTTTAATAAACAGTGATTTTCTGAACTTTAATTGACCTACCTAAAAACAAAAAAAACATTTTGACATTTTTTTAAATAAATTCAAAAGTAAATATTTTTTTACTTATAAAACCTATGTTTCAGCTACATCCTGCGACAACTTGATCATGGTGAACTTATCAAACATGTGAGTTTTCTTTTTTTTTGCTAAAATAAGTTGTTAAGTAGTTTTGTTGTATCATCACGACATTAATGTACAGATAAAAGCACGTCAGGTAACCCATTTGCACTTTAGTAAACAAAGTAGTACCTAACACACATACATACATACACACAGACACATACCGATTGATATGATATGATCCATGGTGCTTGTATGCAGTTGTAACTTTTTGAACTGATCCAAAGTAATTTAGAGTCTCCGTTCCATAGGGCGTGCAGGCACCATCCATCAATTTCATAATATTGGGCTTCTCTCTCTCTCTCTTATGTTATGTCAACTGTCCAAAGTCGAGCTTGAAGGTCAGGGGACAAATTGTACACTAGCATAACATTAGTGTTAAGTTTTTTCTTTCGTACAGACAGCTGCAGAGATACCTGACTACCTATGTGAAATAAGGATGAAGTTATTTCACGAAATGTTTTAGGTAGGTATTTCAATTATATTTTGTTAAGACAACTTTATGTTTATCCGGTAGGGGTGGTCAGGTATCTGCAGATGTCTGTACAACTGTTTTAAATTGTTGTTTTGTATCTTAAAAATAAATTAAATATGACAACGATTTTTCTTAATTCTAGATGCCCGAAAACCGTGCCCTTTCGGGCTTATGTTCGGGCATTATCGAGGCGTTCGACATTTTTGGCGTGCCAACAGCCGTCGTATTATTTGTCGTCGAGGAAGTGTCGTACAACATCTGCGACCAGCGTTTCCACGAGTTCGAGATTTCGGAGAAACGTCCTGATATAAATGCAAGTATTATGTTTTCGTTATTTAATCAAATAATTGTATCATTTGTTTTATTTGTGTGCAATAAAGAGTATTGTATTGTATTATATGTTGGGTGACTTTAAATTAAAGTACTGTTCAAATCTCGCTGCACACTCGGTCATAAATCATGGGAGCGGTGCCGCGAGTACTTCTCTCTCTTTCCCACTCACGGGCCTTACGGGGTGACGTTGTGTGTATTATTGCTGTCGATGGTTTATATCGATAGTGTATAAATTAAAAACATAAGTGAAAAATAATGTTGTCTCTTTCTCCCGCACTTTAGAACAATGATTTTTTCCGTCCTTATCAGTCAAGTACAATAAACAATATATTTACCAGGTAGCTTTAAATAATAATAATTTCACCGTATTGTTTCCTGTTTGTAAAGCTTAGCGTCATTATATACCAACTTTAATAAGTTAGTAAGTATCGAAATACAATATTTGATTAAAAATATTAAAGACGGTCACTTACAACTGTCTTTGATATACATAAGGTTTTATCGATAATGGCGCTGCACACGCGCTGCTAGCGCACAGCCCTAGCAGGCAGATGATTTATGACAGAGTGTGCAGCGATATTTGAACAGTACTATATTTTGCGGAAATTAAGGTTGTGAATCAGCCCACTAAACGGAACTTTTACTACCTTTAAGAACGAAAGGAGTCTTACCTACATTTATTTTTACAGGTATACAGAAAAACTTTAAACGAAATCTACGAAGAAGCGGAAATCAACGACAAGAAACAACTCATTTTGTAAGTGTTCGCCTCTACTTACAGCCATTTAGTCACAGAATAAATAATAGTACTAACGTACAGAAGTCTCACTCCCTAACAAAAGTCAACTTTAGGCATAAAAATTTGCCTACTATTGCAAGCGGCACAGGCTTGCAAGAGAAATTGAAACTTAAAATCAGCCGCAAGCGTTCATATTCTATTGCGCACCGCCGACTCGATGCCGCGTTCGCGACGAGAGCTCAGGGTTAACACTCGTCGCCGATTTAGAGGTAAATTATTATTGAAATTAATTAAGTTAGATAACAATGCTTATAAAATCAAGAGTAACTTTAGTTAGGAAGTGTAGTAAGTAAAAACACAAGATAACATAACCAAACATGTTATATGATACCTAGCCTAAATACCTACTAACTACAGACACCTACAGACTATTGTGATGGAAAAACGTGTTTCTGTCTGGTTTTAATATTGTTAATAAGTATATTATTTTGTTCAACACGCTCGCGTTGTGGCTCACGCGCGCGCGGCGAGTGTCAGCCCGCGCTCGCTGGCATACTCAGTATGCCCGCCGCGCGAACATACCTAAACTGCGGAGTGACACCCCCCTGATTTAGTTACCAATTTCTTAGCTTATTTTGAACATCTCATTAAGTACTTAATATTTTATGGCATCCATCGGTATTACGTATAGTTGTTATAACAAATTATTAGTATTCAATATGGACCCTGTTCTACGGCACTGCAATTAAGAGGCAAAATCAAATTTTAGTCACTTAAATTAAACTAATTCTAGTCAGTTAGTCACTTAAACAAATTTTAGTCGCTCAAACTAACCTTAGTCGCTGAAAATAACTCTAGTAGCTTAAACTAACTCTAGTCGCTTAAACTAATTCTAGTCATTTAAACTAATTTTAGTTGCTTAAATTAGTAAGATTCTTGTTTGTGTACACACACACAAACAAGAATCTTACGTGTGTGTGTCGTATGTGTGCGCGCGCGTGTGTGTGTGTGTGTGTATGCGTGTGTGTGCGTGTGAGTGTGTGTGTGTGTGATGTGAGCTAATTAGGTATTATCTTTTTCGCAGGGATGGTCGTACAGTGGCGGTCGTGTACTACCGGTCGGGGTACGAGCCCGGTCAGTACCCCTCACAACGCGAGTGGGACGCTAGGTTGCGCGTCGAGCAGTCCAAGTAAGTCACTAAAAGAAAGAAAAATAGCTGCACTTACAGAAGTAATAGGCACAAGCAGAATATACACACATCAACACAGTCTACGGATACTGCACGATTTTTCATACAAAAGAGGTGTTAGAGAAGCTATAAAAGCATAATCAAGATACATGGAAGGCTATAATTTTCAGAAGAGCAAGTGCTAAACCTGAATTTTAAATTCTTGTGAAAACGTGACGGAAACGAAAACGAAATTGCACTTTTTGCCTTCTTTTTGTATGAAAATTGTCGAATTTACGCATTTTTATTTTTATTTTCGTCACGTTTTCACAAACAAGTAAAACAAAATTTATTGACTAGAATTAAAAATTCAGGTTTAGCACTTGCTCATCTGAAAATTTTAGCCTTCCATGTATCTTGATTATGCTTTTATAGCTTCTCTAACAGACCTCTTTTGTATGAAACATCGTGCAATATCGCTAGACCGTATGTTGATGTGTATAAATGGTGAAAGCTTAAATACGTAGTTCTGATTGTTTTATGTTGTTAGGACCACTACCAGTATCGTATATCCAAGTTTTCAGCTTTGAAAGAAATTGCCACACGTGAGCACATTATGCAGTTACGATAAAAACGGTTTTACAATGAAACCTGATGCGATGGCTTCTGTACACTCGTCTCTCATGTTATTAAGAGTACCAAGCGCTCGTAACCCAGTGGTGCTCGCTGATCTCAACCGATCAGTGAGGTTAAGCAACGTACAAAGAGGCAGTGAACGTGGCAATTTATCACGAGCACTTCTGTGCTTCGGAGGGCAGTTTAAGCTGTCAGCCCCGGCTGTTGTCGATTGACTACCAGTGGTTAAAACCTAAGTCAGAGGCGATTGTGCGGTTTGAAAAACTCACCAGGGTTAGTCAAGTTCGCCACATACTTGACTATACCTACACTATAAGAAAAGAATAAGAGTACCAAAAAAATCTCACCCATTATTTTCACCATTCCAGCGCCATAAAATGCCCATCAATCCATTACCAGCTCGCGGGCACGAAGAAAGTCCAGCAAGCCCTGGCCGTACCTGGAGTGCTAGAGAAATTTATGGGCCCTGGGGCTTCAACCAGCAGGGTTAGGGACATCTTCGCAGGGTTATACTCGCTGGACTTTGACGAGAGTGGCGAAAGGGCCGTTGAGATGGCCCTAGCGGATGCTGAACGGTAAGTAAGCTATGATATTTTTTTATAGTCGTCCTCTTCAGATCAGATCTAGCATGACTAGAGAAATATACCAAGCGGGGTCAGAAACGGAACAAGCGTGATCAGAAACAGACCAAGTATGATTAGAAACAGATGGAATATGAAAAGAAACTCGGTTAGTAAGATCAGAAACTGACCAAGTTCTAATCTAACGAACTGCTAGTGCTGGTGAAACTCATGGGCCCTGGGGTTTCAACCAGCAGGGTTAGGAATATCTTCGCAGGGTTATACTCGCTGCACTTTGCCGAGAGTGGCGAAAGGGCCGTTGTGGTCCAGTAGTTTTAGAGCCTACTCAATGCAAACAAACAAAATCAAATCTTTCCTTTTTAAAATATTAGTGTAGATGTAAAACCCGATTATTCCGATCAATCAAAAAAATTGTCAACGAGTTGCTCAACGTCGCGCTGCAGTGTGGAGCAGTTTTTTTAGTAGGATTAACTTGCCAGTTTTTTTATTATTGATAATGGGTTTGCTTTGCTTTTTTGTCTAGTTTCCTCGCATTGTTTCCCTCGTCGATAAATAATTGGTTAGTTATTATGTAATAATAAGTCATTAGTTTTTTAATGAAGTGTTTGGTTTGTCGTGTAGATTCGTGCTAAAGCCACAGCGAGAAGGCGGTGGCAACAATATCTACGGCACCGACATCCGCGACGCTCTCGCCAAGATGAGACACAGCCGCGAGCGAGCCGCCTACATCCTCATGGAAAGAATATTACCACCTCTGGTAAGTTTTTTATTATTTTTATTATAAGATGGGTTAACTCTTGACCATAAAGGTCAAAGATGAGGTCGACGATGGAGCGAGTTCACCCAGAAAACGCCTATAAAGGCACTGGTACTCGGTAGGAGGGTGGTCGCGAACCAGACGGCCCTTCCCAGAGCCTACCACTCCATATGAGACCATAGGACGACACCTCAGATTCAGAACAAAATGAAGTGTCGTTGCCTGGGATGGATTACTAGTTTTCGAAGATACTAGTGGGCTGTCCATTGGTGTATCTAGGGTTATTTTTTAGGGGGGGGCCTGGCGAAAATTTGATGTACTGTAGCTGAATACGCTGTGTATCCAAAGTAGCTAATACTGTATTATAATATGTAACAGTATCGGGTGGATGCCCCCTCCCCCACCCCTATGTACTCCTATGGGGCTGTACACATGTTTCAGGCAAGATTTTGAGTTTTTACATAGAAAGGTACTCTTTTTTTTGGACTAACTAAGCATCTAATTAAGCTGTCGGTCCCAGTTGTTGTCGATTGACTACAGTCGTTAAAATCAAGTCAAGAGACGATTTGGCGGTTTGAAAACTCTGACACCAGGGTTGGTCAAGTTCGCCACTTGACTGCACCTAGTACGCGATAAGAAGAAGAAGAAGACTTGAAATCTTCCTTCTTGACCAGTAAGTAGCAGGACTTATATTGCAGAAGGAGACTCAAGCCTCGATCTATACTTAAGGATTGATTGTCTCTTTCTCTCACTATCGGAATGAAAAAGACGACTGCTACTTAAGTATAGATCAGAGTCTGAGTCGCATTCTGTAATACGGACATTAGGTTAATAAAGGAATGGTAAAGTATATAATAAACATTATACATACGTTACTCCAGGTGCCAGGATATGTGGTTCGGCCAGGGGCTTCAGTCCCGCCTCCTATCAAAGACCTGGTGTCAGAACTCGGCATCTTTGGCGTCATCATAGGGTGAGTACTTTCTCTTAGAACATACGAATACCCACACGCACGCGTAGACGTACACGCGCGCACGCACACACGTACGCACTACGAACAAACTCGTACGAACGTGCACACGCAGCGGATCTGGTTATCCCGTATTCCATATCTGTTGTGATTTTATTATTCTAATAGTACCACGAGACATTAACTGTCTTAAAAAAATACACTACCTATAACAAGGTTTGTATATTGTAGAAATAGGTTAATATGTTAATTTCTTATTTTTTTGTTTTTTATTTATTAATTAATTAATTGGTAGTAATGCAAACATTATTGCGTTGTAACCCGCACCACATCTGTTTCTCTCTTGCCATCTCTAAGGTAGACTGGAAGAGATCTCTTCAGGGATAAGTCCGCCTTTGCACATCTATGTTTCTTTTGTATTAGTCTATAAGAGTTTGCAATAAAGAGTTTACATACATACATACATACAAGGTTACACGTAGGAAAAACTATGTGTAACCTTGTTATAGGTAGTGTATTTTTTTAAGACAGTTAATGTCTCGTGGTACTATTTAACCTCTGCCAAAAAAAGAGAAGTGTTATAAGTTTGACGTGTATATCTGTGTGTCCATATGTGGCGTCGTAGCTCCTAAACCGTTTTCGATGCGATTTTTTTTCGTGTGAAAGCTGACGTAATCGAGATGGTTCTTAGCTATATTTGATAAAAATTCGTTCAGCCATTGAAAAGTTACATGCAAAAACTGATTTACCACAAATCACCACTAAACTGACTTATGTATTTTTTATGTTGTTTTTCCCTTTCAGTAAAGGCCAAGGAATTTATGCCCATACAACCATTTTTAAATATTGTCAAAGTTAAACTGCCGTACTCAGAGACGTCAATTAAAGTTAAGTACTGTTAAACACTGATGTTGTCTCTTTCACTCATGTTGATTTAAACAAGGACAGCATGGCATTTAATTACTTCTTAACTTTAATTGACGTCTCTGAGTACGGCAGTTAGTTGATTTTTTTGTGGTGAGGCCCTAAACAAAATTTTTAATTTTAGAGTTGTTTTAGTAACCTTGTTATACTTCGCGTCATATATAAAAAGAACTCTGGAAAAAAATGGTGGGGGGGTGTGTTTGCGCATGGATACACTCGCGCACGAAAGTACTATTGTTTTACGTTTGAACTAGCCTTTCGCTCGCGGCTTCGATTATTAATTATTGGTAGATTTAATTATATTTAAATAATTAGTTTGAAATCTTTCAACCCGCATTGGGCCAGCGTGGTGGACTATGGCCTAATTCCCCTTCGTGTTTCGAAGGGAGGCCCGTGCCCCTCGGTGGGGACGTATATGGGCTGGTTAAAAGAAAAAAAAATTAGATTGAATAAAAATCGCCTACTGCGCAGCAGCTTTCTTTTCACATAAAGCAAGCTATACACGTATTGTGTTAATTAACTTTTATTAGGGGTCATCCACATATTACGTCACAGCGTATGGGGAGGGGGGGTCTTACCAAACGTGACAATACATGTTAAAGGGATACCAAAAAAGCGTGACATAGGGAGGGAGGGGTTCAAAAAGTCGAAATTTTTCGTGACGTAATATGTGGACGGCCCCTTAGTAAGACAGTCGTCATCAGCTACCCTAGTACACAATAGAGACTTCTCTCTCATAGGAGTATAGACTTCTAAATCAACACAAGGAAAATGGACTCTATCTGTATTACGATAAGTTTTAATTTCCCTTGCGTTTGAATTTGGACATGCGTCCTTTTAGCGATTCAAGATAATCTGTCAACGTCATTTTAATGCAATAGGAATGCAAACTTCTGTTATTACATTTAAGGTTATGTTTTCCTTGGCAATCAACTTTCATGAGAGAGAAGTCTCATTGGGCAGCTGCTAATGTTAAACATAAACTTATCGAAAATAGTTTTCTTTTTAACTTTTATATCGGCCGGTTTGGCGAGTGGTAGTTGCGCTGCCTCTTGATCAACGGGTCCTGAGTTCGATTCCCAGTCGGGGCAAACGTTTGTGTAAAAAGCAGATGTTTGTTCTCGGATCATGGGTGTTTTTGTATGTTTTATACAGGGTGATAAAAAACCTCCTAGCTATATTCAAAATCCTGAACCAGTGTCACTTACAGAACACTTTTGTTTTATTTAATTTTTTTCGGTGGGATTTTTTTTTCCTAAACGTAGACACCGCTCGGGCGCACCCCCCGAGCGCTACCCGCACCCCTCGCGTGCCTGGTGTAGGAGTAATGTCTACGTTTAGGCAAAAAATGAACTATTCCCATTGAAAAAAAAACATAAATGTGTTCTTTGAGTGATACTGGTTCAGGATTTTGAATATCGCTAGGAGGTTTTTTATCACCTTCTATATGTTCCGCGGGCCCACAAAACCTTAGTGTGGGACTTTGAGTGTGTAGCGTTTATTATTTAAAAAAAACTTTCCGTTCCCCAGATGCAAAGATAAGATCCTAAGTAACAGACAAGTTGGTCACATGCTTCGCACGAAGCTAGCAGACGCGAATGAAGGCGGCGTCGCGGCTGGCCTCGGCGCGCTTGACTCTCCTTTCCTTGTTGACATGTAGTCATTTAAGTAGGATAATAAGGGTCTTAAATAATACTACATAATTATATTGGCTGACTTGAATCAGTTAAAACTTACTGATGTTGGGGAAAGCCCACTGAACTGACCAACTTTCCTCGAGGAATATACAGGGTAACTTTTTCATCACCAGCCAAATTTTTCTTACGGTGTCAGTAACGTTGATAGAACTTAAATAGGGAGGAAAAATTTTTTTTCCAAAATTTTAAGATTTTGATTCCCCTTTATTAACGTCTTAGAGGATGAATTTTGTAAAACGTAGAAATACCGGTGTCACAAATTGTGTTGAAGAGTACTATTACTAAGTTTCAATAAAAAAAAATCCATACAATAATTTTGATTTATTTTCATGCTTCAGACGTGCTAGCTTGAAATTTTTATATAAAAAGATATAAAACAAAAAATACGGGTCTGGTAAATTTTCATAAAGTTTACGTACAAAAAATTTGGATGGTGACAAAAAATTTTCCTGTAGGTCGAAGTTTCAAAAAAATTTTTGTTTTTCTTTAGACTTGTCTCAGTATGGGAGTTCGAATATTGTTTTTTTTTAGAATGTTGTTCAGTTTTATGGGGAGAATCACCTCCAAAGTTTCGCAAACTAATTTAAAGTCACTCTAGGTTCTAATAAACAAGGATATGTGAGTGCTGATGTTTTAGTATAGAGAATTGCAAACCTGACCGCCATCTTGGAAAAAATATGACCACTAATCAGACTTCAGAAAACCGATAAAATATTATTTTTTTTGAGTTTTCAGCGTACATTTTCGTTTTTGTCTGCGTCACAGGACCTAAAACTTTTTTCTTTTCATAATTATTTTTTAAAATGTTGAAAATTTTAACCTTAAAAGGCCTCGGCACACCAAACGCGGGTCAGAAGCAGAGCAGGTCAGTAGCAGAATATTTCGTTTCGAAGTTGTTGTAAAATTACGACGTATGACATTTTAAGATTGTTTAGATTTAATGTATTGATTTTTAAAGTTTAAATTATGGCCACAAAAATACGATTTTTTCAAAATGGCGACAGTCATTTGACACATTCTCGCGACCATTTATTTGGTAGACATATTCGTAAACACTATGCGAACGTACTACCTTGTCAAATATATGTCAGCTCATTAAATGAACGGGTCGCGATGAGCAGTTTTTTAGTTTAACCCAAACCCACTATCTTAAAACAATCTCACATATTGTCAGCACCAAATTGAACAACGCTTTTTCTGACGTAGAGCGTCATCCCTATTTTCAAATAGCGTTGCCTCGATTTTTATTAAAGCGAGATTTTTTCAATGGGTGGTATTACCTAGTGTGATGTAATATTATTTAAGACTCTTATTTTGTTCGGTCGACAAATTCGTCTATGCCGTTAAAACATTTTTTTTGTTTAGAAAAAGCCATTCAGTCAATGCTTTATGTAGGTATTTTTCTTGAAATTATCATCAAGTTAAGAATTTAACCTAGGTGTTTTCTTTCGGTACAACTCCGCCTAAGTCACTAAATAAAATGCCAAATATAATGTTATCATACAAATATAATACATATAACCTTATAAATACATTCTCGCGATCGAAATTGTCGACCAACATCCTATTTTAAAACTAGAACCGACATGACTAAGCGTGGTCCCTTTTAAATGTAAAAATATGCAATACATTCGAAGAGATCGCTTGCTTACGTCACGTCTATTCAAGTAAAAAATGACTACTATAAGGTACACAGAAACAAGCACAAAACAGTTACCTATAACCTATAATATAGTACCTAAAGAACAGTATTAAACCAAAAAAAAATTTAAAAAAATATCTTAGCCATTTTCATTCCAAAATTAAGACAACAAATTGTCAATTTGGGTAAATTCGATTCCAAACCAATAACTGGCCTATGACCACGCTATTAACTGTGCAATTATGCAATTGCGAAACTTGTAAGCACGGAAGTTTTTTCAGTAAAAAACATCATAATTGCGAAACACGATCAATTTTTAATAGTTCTGTGAACAGAATAAGTTTTCTTAACAACAATGTTGCTTGATTGTTAGAACAGCTTGGTTTGGAATATAATATGGGTTGACTTTTCATTAGTTAGCGAAACTTGATTCTACCCATGAAACTGAACAACTATCCATACGAAATTCTCAAAAAAAAATACTTAGCAAACTGAATGGAGGAGGGAGCTTTTTTTTCATATTTCAAACTATGTCCACTTTTCTTTGGGAAAAGTTGTTCTAACTTACTTTATTGGGCTGATTCACAGTCTTAATTTTCGCAAACTAATTAAATGTCACCCTGGTCCCACATTTTACTACAATGTTGCCTAATTTAAATATGATTACATTCGAGAAAAAAAGACATGTACCAAATTACGAATTAATACCCTCCAGAAATCCTACATATTATGTAAATATAATTTTGAAATGTACAAACATGCCATATCTTGCTTAATTAATCGCAGAGTTTATTTTTAATTGCATTTAACTTTACTGTTAAACATGTTAAAATCTCGTAAAATTAACCTCGAAAAACTACAAATGCACAACTTATCCCTGGTATATTTTCGGCGTTATGTCACGTTTGAACTTCATTCTTTTAATGTTTTCTTACGATTTTAGAGGTGACCTCGAAATAACGCTTTTTCAAGATGGCCGACGAATATGCCAGGCGCCATACTAAAATAACAGAATCCCTTTTCGTCTTTAAGAGTTTTTCTTTTTCGTTTTTAACCAATTTTTGGAAAAAGTTTTTCAAGTTGTTTTCGTGTAATGAAAGGTTTTCTGGCAGCTAATAAAAAAATAGTACTCAAATGCTCCATTGGGCGGCGCTTTAATATGAATATGAAGAAATGTTTATGTTGTGTTTTGTAGAATGCATTCATTATCAAATCTACCCCGATTCATGTAAATAATTAAATAGAATGAAAATAAAACACGAAATTGGCCAAAGTAAAATGTACCTTCAACGAGTCGAACTCAAAAAGTTCACTTGTAAACAAAATTGAAGAATAGGTAAAATAATTAGGTCCTGATATCTTTGATAAACGAAATTCTTATTTATGCTGTTCATTACTGAATATCGTAATGCAGTGTCGGATTGGCGGTATTCGATTTTTTTTTAAATGCATTCACATTACACCGCCATCTATTGACACTTTTGTGAACTAAAACCTGGTGTCAGAAAATCCCTCATTGTTTACTGTTTAATTCCATAAACCAAAAAACGAAGAGTTCCTTATAATTTACAACTATTACTCATAATGAATTATTATTTCGTTTAAATCATTGTTTTTACATATTTTATTATAAATTAACATTCCTTTTTTATACTGTGACAGGGATCTATGTTTTTTATTGTAGTTTACTTTTTAATAGTAATTTAGATATGCCTGTAGAGAACTACATATAACTATTACATACTAGGTACGTAAAAAGGTGTGAAGATTTTGAACTACCTACTGTCCGTCCGTATTTGTTTACCTACTACTGTTGGACCCATCAGTACGACTCCTTTAATTAAGGAAGTTTCGAAACAAGTTTTTTTAACAAATGGTTCCCATGGTAATGGCCGCCATTTAAAAAAAATCAAAATGGTGGACGGTAGGTAGGTCAGCTTCACACAAAAATACCTACTGTAATCCATTAATTAATTCTGTTTATCGATATTAACTAAAAAATAAAACTTATAAGCAAAATGTGTTTTGAAAATTGTGACTGGATAAAATGGAAGGTGCTGTGTAAATATTTAAATTAGGATAAAGTGACCATTAAGATTTTTTAAGGATTTTACTATAATAAATTTGATTATGAAAACGCATGTTTTGTTTTACTGAGAACAAGTTATTCGTTGTGACTATGTTTGGTAAGAGGTACTGACATCTTTGGGAGCCCTCTCACTCTTAATGAAAGTTACTAGCTGATGCCAGCGACTTTTTTTTTTATAGAACCCTTCGCGGGTACCTATACTTATACACAACTCATATCAGTTTCATCGTAATCGGATGAATAGGAATGCTTAGAGGACAAACATACGAATATTGATTTTTATTTATGCGTACTTATTTCATAAATCCTTACTAATATTATAAATGTGAAAGTAACTCTGTCTGTCCGTCTTTCACGCCTAAACTACTGAACCGATTTTGATAAAATTAGGTACAGAGATAGAGCCTGGGAAAGGACATAGGCTACATTAACCCACGGTTGGGCACGATATACCCTGTAGTCCACGCGGGCGGAAAGCTACGTAGTATCCAATAAAAAGAAAATCCAAAATTAGTCCCAAGTAGTTCGTTGAAACAGTTTGGCATTTTTCAAAATGAAAGTTTTATATTTTAAGTCTTATTAGGTGCTGATGGACCTTATATTACTGTTCTAGGGTCCAAAAATTAACGTGACATGCTTGACATATTTGAAATAGAGCTACGCATTAATCTGATTTTTATTTTGGATTTCTTTTTAATGGGTATTTATGAAAAACGCTGTAATAGAAGATGTAGATGTGCTCCGAATCATGAAAAATAAAACAACTAATAACGACCAATTATTAATTTATTTAAGTAAGTATAATATTTAATTACAGAGTTGTCTCAGGATATTAAAATGTAGGTACACAAAACAACAATAAGTTAGACATACACTGTGTACTTGGGTAAACTACTTTTGAGGAAGGTGGAGCCCTTAGTGTATCCCATTTCATATTCCATTGCTGGGTGTCCATAGATAATCTGAAAATAATAATGGTTTTTATTTTTTGATTAAATAGCTTTCCGCTGGTTCCTATCGGAATTTGAGAAAATTATGTAGTATATGTTTTATTCTGATGTCTAAGCTATATTATTAAAAAGTTTTATCCAAATCCATCCAATAGTTTTACCTGAAGGAATAGCACTCCATAATTCTCACAATATTTCGAATTTATACTAGTTTACCGCCCGGGACTTCGTTCCTGTGGGAATTCTGTTAAATCCTTCCTTATTGTTTGCCTACATTTTAAAACAACTTTTGGGCCAAATTGTAGCTTTCTAATCTCTATCAGGGTAGGCGGAGCACCAGTAAAAAAGAAGGAAAATATCAAATGTCTAATATGTCCATCCGAAATTATTTATATGTCATATGAACACTTCACACACACACACACACACACACACACACGCACATACGGAAGTGGGGCTTTAGGTATTTTTTTTACCTACCTGTATCTGCGTGTGTGTGTGTGTGTATGTGTTTCTGTGTGTGTGTTTGTGTGTGTGTGTGTGTGTGTGTTTTGTGTATGAAATAAAATTCACCTTTGTACGATTATAATCGTCATCAGCATCGGTAATGAGTTCGGGCACATCGAGCCTAGGCACTGCGAACAGGTTCATAAGGTAATGCTTCTGATTGGTGAACTTCATTCGCAAGTCGGCCCAGTCCATCTCCTTGGGTAGGCGCCAGTCCTTCATCTTGGGATCTTCGCGTCTGGTGTACTTGTCGAAGTTAAGACGCTCAATATCTTCCACAACCTGTGTTAAAAAGTTTATACAGCTTAGTAAATACTTAAATGTTCGTCGCGAATGGGAACTTGAACCCACGACCCCAGGATTAGCTTCCTGTTGCTCTAATACACTGAGCTATCATACCTTCAAGTCAAGAGGTATTTCTCATTCCCTTACTAAGCTCATTACGTCCTCCTTGTGTATTTCGCCACTTGACTTGAAGGCACGATAGCTCAGTTGGTTAGAGCACCAGAAGTTCTAATCCTGGGGTTGGGGCTTCAAGTTCCATTCGCGCCGAACATTTTTCATGCGGTTCTTTTAGATGTAAAAAAAAAAAATACTTACTTAAGCTTGTTTAGATTAAAAACTACTATAACATACCAATGCAGATCTTATTTATTGAATCAACTAATGCCCATAGTTCGTAAACCCACTGCAAGTTTGCCATAATTTGACATCGTTTTAATCTCACACATACATCTATCGATTTAAATAGTCAATTGTAAAACTTCTACCTATTCAATTTGGTCAGTTTGTACGTACTTCGAAAGAAAATTTAGTAACTATCATAGGTTGTTATTGAAAAATAAACCTTAACCAATTCAAATAAAGACAAAATCTCGAACGTGCACATGACCCCAGCTGTGACATATATGACACTGGTGTCTAAAAGGATAACCTGTCAGGCCTCCCCTGCTTTACTCCATTTATTACGGTCCTGTGCTAAAATAGGCATATGTGCTCTCTTTTAAATAAATGAAATGCTTCATCTTTTGAAAAATAAAAATTTAACATACCACTTCAACTTCACCGCCACCACTCCAATCGTAGCAGAGGAGCTCAGCATGAGTCGAGATGTCAGGTAGGTACTTATCCTTGTACTGTCTCTCCATCTCAGTGAGGAAATCTCTTGACAAAGCCTTGCCGTTTCTCTCATGATCATAGCTGCGGCATTTAAGGTTGTCGTACACCTTTTAAAAAAGTTTTATGGTTTAAACTGTGCAGAAAATTAACCCTGTGCCCGCCAAGCACAGACAGTGCTCTTATTACTTGGTTGTATCTTGGCATACTTTGTTTCCAAAATTGTAATAAAACAATTATAAAGTATGATTAATCTAATAAGTGATAGACTTGAAAAATAAAACGAAAAAACAGTAAAGTGCATAATTTTGAATTCAAATTATAGGCAATAAATCACATAATAAATCTGTTTTAGTAGGCAATAAATTTAATCATTTACACATAATTTCGAAAAATCAATGACTGCCAAAACACAACAAATTAGAGGCACTGACCACACTATTGAAATAAATGTCTGGCTGTCAAACTGGTAATATTGTTGAATTATGTTAATAATAAATTATTCCCTTATTTATAAGCAAACAAACCTCATTTTTTTAAATTAAGCTTTATTTTAATAGTAACATAGTTCAAATTATGGGAAAAAAGAAAGAAACTCCTTAGCGTCAAAAAGATTGTATACTCAATTCATAATAAGCCGAGCTGATGCCACTTGAAAATAGTAAGTGCTGCTATCTCGTTAACTATTGTTTTACAAGTGGTTTGTTTATTGTAGTGTTAAACAACTCAGATTTTTTTAACCAAGCGGTCCATACTGTTCTGCAATTTTGTACCTGACAAGGGTCCAACCCTTGTCTACTGTTAACAGTAATTGCCGCTTCAAGTGGCATCAGCTCAGCTTATTATGAACCGAGTATAAGTGTGTAGACCCATGTGCTGCTGTGAGGATTGGATTAAGTGTAGTGATGCAACGAATACGAATACGAATATTCGTATTCGCCGAATATCGGCCCTTTTACGAATATTCGTATTCGCTGAATATCACAATGGTATTCGTATTGAAAATGACTCCGATATTGAACAATATATTATCAATATAATTGAACGTGCATACCTCGCTCGTATGAAATGACTTGCATCCAGGCGAGATAATTGTATTAAATATGTGTATCCGAACGCACCGCATTTTCGGTGTTTTCGCGAGAAGTTTGAATTGAATGTACAGGGTCAACAGCACTATCCAAAACAGACAAATTTCTTCAATCAATTTTATCTCCAAGCATTAGAGTTTACTATCCATTGGGGAAATTTGACATTTCGTAGTTACCTGATGTGCTATTGACTGATTTTAAGTCGGCATATTTTGTTTGTCATTGGTGTCGTGTTTATACACTTTGCCTGTGTACTTTATATTATAGTTAACTGCGTTAAGTACAAAATAATAATAAAGTATTATGTCACGTAAAAGAGAAAAATATTAAATTTGGAAGCTTTTTGAAAAACAGGCCTGTAAGTTTTTAGAGTAGGTAGATCAATTTGCTTGTTCGATGATGAAAATATCCAAAATAACCTAATATGATTAAACATAATTATAATATAATAAATTAATAAATAAGATATTATACTTTCTATTTTTCCTTTCTATCCTATTCTTAAAATAAATAGTAAAACGAATTAACTTACTTTTATTTCATGAGAAAAACAATGAAGCCAGAATCTACAATTTCAAAGTTTGTTTTTGCGTTGGAGGGCGTCAAGTGATAAAATCACATCTCGCGACAAGTTTTCAAATCACTTAAATAAATAGGTATCTCTACAAATGCGAAGTTAATATTTTTTATTACTGCCTTTACTATTCGTATTCGTATTCGCCGAATAGTAATGACACTATTCGTATTCGTATTCGCTTCGTAAAAAGTGGTATTCGTTGCATCACTAATTAAGTGGTTCTAAATTAAGTAGACTGATTTTCCCTTTGAAAAGATAGATAGTGAGTATGAAGAAGACAAATGTTTGGAAACTCCATGTACACTAAAATTATTGTTTTTTGTATATTTTGATTTTCTTCAAAGATAGCGTTGCTAAGCCCTTACCTTATCAACTGTGGTATCCAAATAGATGACCAAATGGGGTCTTAGAAGCTCCTCAATGGTGTTATTCTTCAGCTCATAATAAACTGAACGAACTCCTTTAGAAACATATTTTTGCTTGACCATGGCCTCCAGGAACACAAAGTCTGAGTAGGGACTCCTTTCCAATACAACTCCTTGACCAGTATTCAACAAATGAGTCAAAGCGTCAATGTATTGGCTGTAGCGGGCAATGTACATCATGATCTGGAAATTACCAGCAAGGCGATTCGATGGATCCAAATTAAAGTTCACATGGTCATAGGTGCGGGTATCTTCTGGTACTTGGTCGTTAAATTGACGCAGATCTATACCGTTTGGGCAGATATAGTGTATGTCCATTGTTGCCTCTGGGTAATGCTTCATACCCAGATCGTAGGCCAGGGCTTCCGCGAAATCAGTCTTACCAGCAGCTACTGGACCCTCCACGACCACAACTCTCGTGTTATCATCGAATCTGTGCGTCGTGCGATCGAAAAGGCTACGCAAATACGTGTACTCCTTATTTACGTAGTCGAAAGGACCTGGTTTCGCGGGAGGAGGGGGCAAGGATTCACGGAGAGCTCTACCTTTGATACCGCGGTGTTGAATAAACGTACATGCTGCTATTTTACTCCCATGATTGGTGGTGCTCAGCCTCACAAATGCAGTTTTTAGCAGAGAGGACATGGTGATCTGAGGTACCTTTTCAGATATTGGTACCTGAAAAATAAAATTGTGGATAGTTTTATCAGCTTCCTTGGTGAAAATAATACAGAAATATATGCGTTTCTTACCTCAAATCAAGAGAAAAACAATAAAAATTCTTTATAGGAATAATGACATAACCACTTAGAAATAGATGCGTTCAAGAAATTTTATTTTTGACAATTTCAAATAATTTTTGTTTAGGGAAAATGTTGTTTCGCTTAATTTGATTTTTGATAAAATAAATTAAAATTTACTGTTTCAGAATGAGTAAAAGTTCCTTTAACACTTTAATAAATTCGTCTTTGAATAAATGTGCATCGCATCGCAACCTGAACGCAGTTAAATAGTGATGCTCATCTTTGAACTTCAACTCTCTTTGGACCCGTCTTTGGCGGGAACTCGGCGTGAGCGGTTGCTTTGTCAATTGAATTTTCGTTTTCTGCGTGAAAAAGTTGTTTAATGTATAATAGGGATAGTGTATTGTGCAGTACATTGACTAAAAATCATGTAGTGATAAAGAATTCAAGTGATAACAGTGTTTCTGAAAAAATTGACTCTTTTTGATTTTAGAATTAGATTTATGCCCTAAATCATGAAGTTATGGTTCTAATCTTATTTATGCGCTTTTGTTGAAGCGCTAGAATTTTAGAATATTTTCTGGCAGAAATTATTTTTATTGGGGGCTGATCAGGCTGATCGATTCAATTGTACTTCACTTCACTTCTTGATAGGTTATGGCAAGCGGTTCGTTATTGAATGAACGACCATTTACTGCCAGTGTCAGGTAATGGAGGAGACAAGAAAACTGATTAGGGCTGTAAGTAAAAAAAGCCGAAAAGTTGGTAGAGTAGGGACCTTGTTAAGATATAAAATAATAAAGAACAATATACAATTTTAAATACTAATAATTATCACAATTTTAAATTAAAATGACTTATGTATTTGCAGAGTAATTTGACAAAGGAGGGGTCAGACATATAAGTTAGTAAGGATTTCATATTAGTAGGTTTGGGGATGT
This sequence comes from Aproaerema taeniolella, assembly GCA_949987775.1. NCBI lineage: Eukaryota > Metazoa > Arthropoda > Insecta > Lepidoptera > Gelechiidae > Aproaerema > Aproaerema taeniolella. The sequence continues at coordinate 11,373,197 of OX465264.1, forward strand.
TGGAGGGGAGACAGTCATAGAGGGAGACTGGACGGAGAGGGCAGTTAAAAAAGATATGATCCGTAGATCCTTCCTCCAAGTCGCAGTCACACATGGGGGTTCTTCGTACCCCTATTTTGTTTAAGTGGACCGGAGTGCAAGCGTGACCCAATCGTAGTCTACATATGGTTGAAGTGACCGACTTTTCAATTTTCCGGAAACGCCAGAACCAAGGTTTTTTCGGGATCTCAGGTTGGATACTACCATAATATTTACCCTTGATTTGTTTCGATCTAGACCAGTTCTCCTGCCAGTGATTGTCGAGATCAAATTTAGCTTTAGATATAAGATCGTTGCTCATTAAGTAGGAGTGATTACGACAACCGGTAGTGATTGCATCCTTAGCAAACGAGTCCACCGTTTCATTTCCAGTAATGCCGCAATGACTGGGAATCCAGACCAAAGCGATCGCAATCTCGTTTTTGTAACAGTTGTATAGAGCTTCCTTAATTTTAATGATCAGAGGGAATTTTGAACCGGAGGAGAACTGGTTAGATTGAATAGCCTGTAGGCAGCTGAGTGAGTCAGTAAGGACAAGAGACTTATCAAGTTTGTTGTCCAAAATGAACTTCACTGCTTCAAGTATAGCTATTGATTCCCCTGTGTATACAGAGGAAATTGGGGGTAAGGAAAAGTTAAGAAGAACGCTATATTTGGGTATCCAGACCGCACAGCCGACTCCACCATCGCTCTCCAGCCTGGAAGCATCAGTGTAAATTTGGATCCAGTTACCAAACTGGGAGTTAACGTTGTTGTTAAAAAGCGCATTAGCTTCCGGGGAGTGTTTGGAAATGCCAAAATTAAGGATGATATTTGAATCGGCCAGAAGGGCATCATAATCAGTAGAAAAGAGGATAGGATTAGAAGATTGAAAGCAAGGATTCGGAAGGTTTTTAAAAGTTCGATACGATTTAGTTAAACAAGTAAGAGTTTTATGATGCCAGTAACAACTGGTATTAGTTTCATTGAGGAGAGTTTCAAGTTTGGAAAGTAATGGGTGTGAGGAATTTTGTAGAGCCTTAAAAAGGAAGCGGTCAGAGAGATACTGGCGTCGAAGAAAAAGTGGAGGGTCTGATGATTCAACCTGGAGAGCGTTGGTAGGAGAGGATCTCATTGCTCCCAGAATGATTCTCAGGCAACGAAACTGAATTTTATCGAATTTGTCTAAAGCAGTTTTATTGCATGGTTCTAGGATTATTGATCCATAGTCTAATAGGCTACGTACAGTGGCGTTGTAGATAAGCTTCTGGGTGAGTGGATGAGCACCCCACCAGACACCTGAGAGCCAGCGGATGACATTAATGGCAGACTCACATCTTTGTGCAACGTAATTAATATGATGAGTGCCAGACATTCTGGAGTCCAAGTAAACGCCAAGAAATTTGAATTCTTTTTTAACTGATATTAATTGGTTTTCATAAGAAAGCTCTATATTAGGTAGGGAGCGTCGTCTTGTAAAGACTACGGCGCAACTTTTTCCCACCGACAAAGTGAGGCCGTGGTCAGATAGCCAATCGGCTAAATAGGAAAGTGCTCTGTTCAACCTGTCCAGAACGACATCGATTGATGGGTCAGAAAGATATAACACGATATCATCCGCATATTGAAGTATGTCACAGAACGAGTTGACCGATCTTTCAAGGTCATAGGTGTACAGATTATACAGGAGTGGGCTGAGCACCGAGCCTTGAGGCAGTCCTTTCCAGACCTTCCTTGTTGGTAATAAGGAGCCGTTGATCCGTACCTGAATAGTCCTGTCCATTAGAAAATTGGAGATGAATTGAGTTATCCTTGCCGGAATGTTCAGATCTTGCAGTTTCTGCCTTAGCTTGGGAAGGACAACGTTATCATACGCCGATGAAATATCCAGGAACACTGCCACGAGATATTCGTTCCTGGACAGGGCTATTCTGATGTCGGTAGTTAGAATGGCGAGGCTGTCCAAAGTGCTTTTATCCTTGCGGAAACCAAATTGGGAATTTGGAAGCAGGTGGTTGTGTTCCGCGAACCATTCAAGGCGGGTTTTCACAAGATGTTCAGCTATTTTACCTAAGGTTGAAGATAGCGCGATTGGTCTATATGAGGATGGGTCAGTAGGGCTTTTACGGGGTTTTAGGATAGGGATTATAATTTGGGATTTCCATTCGGGAGGGATTGAACAAAGAGAAAATGATTTATTGATAAGAGTTAGGAAGTATTTTTGGCATGGAGTGCTCGCTTTAACTATAAAAGAGTAAGGGATGCCATCAAGGCCGGGAGATGAGTCTTTAAGTCGTTTTAAGACGGATGTTAGTTCTTGGAAGGAAAAGGGGGCATCAAACTTATGGGGGAAACGTGAAGAGATATAGGAAGAGGGGAGGGATTCTAAGTTAGGGACATCGGTGGGGGCCAATTTATCAATAAAAGAGTCAATCCATAGCGAGTAATTGTTGGAAGAGGGGTTGACGGAATTGAAAGTACCTCTAAATCTCCGGATTTCCGTCCATAGTAGGGAGGGGGGGGTGCGGGGTGAAAGGTTTTGGCAGAAACGGATCCAACCGAGTCTCTTCTTTTTCTTAAAAAGCCGCTTTGCCTGGGCACACAGCTTTTTAAAAAAAACAAAATTCTCTATGGTCATTGACAACAAATATGCTAATTCTGCCTCTCTGCGTTTTTTATGTATATTTGTGCAATCATTATCCCACCAAGGCGGAGAATATCTGTTTTTTTTTCTGATAGTGTTGTTTGACCTTACGTGAGCTTTTTGTGGGATACTGGCATCAGCTATTTTTTGCAAGAAACTTACAAATTGTCCGTGTCCGATGGCAGGATCTATTTCTTCGGGAGCAGGGAGAAGATACAGTTGTTGGTGGGATAAGTCGCGGTATTTGTTCCAATCAGCCCTATTTGTTCTATGTTTTAACAGAGGAACGTTTTGTTTTACAGGGACTACCAGATGAGGGAGGGAAATAAGGATAGGCATGTGATCACTTCCGTGGGTGTCACTAAGGACCCGCCAAGAAAGAGAGGAAGAGAGGTCAATAGAAGAAAAGGAGAGATCAACCGCGCTGGGATTTTGGCCTGGACGGGTACGACGTGTCGGTGACCCATCATTAAGGAGGCACATATCAAGCTGATCCATAGTGTCCACCAGATCGCAAGCCATTGCGTCGTAATCGGCACACCCCCACATTAGGTGGTGACAGTTGAAATCACCGACAATTAGACATGAGCCAGTTATTGCAGAAAAGATAGGAGAAAGGTCAGAAATTGAAATTTGGTTGGGGTGGGGGACATAGATGGAGAGGATAGAAAGGTTGTAGTTATGGATTTTTAAGGCTATAGCATTAATAGTATTAGGGAAGTGAGGTAAGGGAATTCTAGAATAGGAAACATTGTGATTTATTAAGATAGCTGTTCCAGCACACCCATCAGCTCTGTCATCCCGCAGACAAGCAAACCCTGGGACACGAAAATGTGACCCAGGAAGTAACCATGTCTCCGAGATGGCAAAGGCAGTGGGGTTAAATTCATTAATTAATTGGAAGATTTCATGTTTTTTGGACGAAGACTCTGGCTATTCCATTGTATTAGATGGAATTTTACCAACTAATTCAGCTAGCAGTGACAACTTACGAAGGAGGTGTGGGGGAGGGGGGCAATCACTTAATGGCTCCAAAATGTCTATTAGCGTTGAAATCAGGCTGTCAGCCAAGCCACTACTGGCACTGTAGTGTGATGGGGAAAGGTTCTGTCGGGCTTGTAGCACAACTCCGTTTTCTGGTTCAGGTGGGTTATGTTGAGATATAAGGGCTTGGTGGGCTGCCCTATCGTAACCCTTGCCAGGTGCAGCTCTAGGACGAGGGACAGATATGACCGTTTTTTTGTAGCTTCTGAACTGTCGGCTAGGAGAGACATGTGGTGAAGAGGAAATGTAATTTGGGGATGGCTGGGTATAAGTCTGACGGGGAGGAGTGTGAGGTGTGAACATAGCCTGGGCCACCGCAGCATATGTGCGGTTGGTTGTCGGGAATTGAGATGCAGCTTCCATATATGAGATATTGTCCTCCGACATTTTATCTTTAATGGCCTTCTGGCGGGAAAATTCTGGGCAATTTTTATCTGTGGCATAATGGTTTGCTTTGCAGTACATGCAGGAGATGCCCTCCTCTCTAACATTGCAGTCAGAGCCAGGATGGGGACCTGCACATTTATAGCAGCGGGGTCTTGAGCGGCATTTATCCTTGGTGTGACCGAAACGGCAGCAGTGAAAGCATTGTATGATGGGGAGTTTATACACCTCAACTGGAAGTGAAGAGTGGCATCTATACAAGCGTTCCGGGAGAGACTGACCTTTGAAGGTTAAGACTACAGTTTGGGACGGGGCCCATGAAGTAGAACCATCAGGGAGGTGCACTTTCCTATTCAGGCGACGAGCTTTTATGACCTCACCATGAGGCCTCGGTACTTCTAATAATTCTACAAAGAATTCCATGGACCATTCCGTTGGGACACCGCGTACTAAACCCATACGGGTTATATTGAAAGTAGGAATAGAACTCTCAAATTTCCCCTGCACCAAGACATCATGTGTTAGAAAATTATTAGCATCTGTAGGGTTGTAAAATTCAATGGAAATTTTGTTTCGACCTAAGCTTTTGATCCCGTCACGTATTATTTCGCCCACTTTAGCTTTGATTAGGAGCTGCCCGAAAAACATTGGGTTGATTGTTGTACCGGCCTTTGGGTGACTTTCTTTCCTTTTGACATGTACTAAAAAGGGGCCATCATCATCTTCAGAGTACAATTTGGGTTCGTTTAAGTTAGGATGAGACCATACTCCCGCCACTGAATCTGATGGGGGGACTATCCTCTTGCTGTTATCAATTTCGGGGGCTGGATTGGGTTCACCAGTCCTTTTGCGTGGGTTCTTAGGTAAACCAAAAGGAGTTCTTTCCGTGGACTCTAATGTAATAAACAGATCCTGCGACTCGGAAGAAGGATCCGGGGGTTCCGGAGGCGGGGTCACCGACGACATTGTCGCACGGTGACCCAAGGACAACACAAGACGAACACTAACACTTAACCTTTATTGTTGTTAGTATAAATTTACAATAAATTAAAATTAGGTACAAGTTAGTATGGTGTTTAATTTGACAATCCTTCACCTAGACATACACATACATAAAAGAAATATCTTAACAACGCCGAAATCTCACAAAAAGTCAAAAATTTGGAGCTCCAATCCGTCAACACGTGTGTCGACCAGAAACTCCGAGCACCGACCCCAGTAATATTGTTCTGTGACCGACCCCTTCAATTGTACTTACACCGTTTTAACGTTTAACGTTTTAACGTTTAGGTAGGACCCACCCTATGACCATCAAATTTGACAGCTGTCAATGAAACGTCAAATCTTTTTGAATCTATGGTATCTCTCGAACCATGTGTGGTTTTATCTTGGTGTACAAAAATAAGGTTTTCCGACTGTAAATAACTATTTTCGCAATAAGTGCTCAAATAATATTGAAAATGGAGGTAGAAAATATAAGTGTAGATGATTTCCTTCCCGCAAAAAAGCCTATAAAGCTGAAAAATGTTAAGAGAAGGGCAGTCTCAGAATCTGGTGATGGTATGGACGTTGAAGAGCACAATGGAATCCAGGGTACCGCCAAACACACTCGTTCTAAAGCTAAAAGGTCGAAAAAAGGCAATGACCCAAATGAAACGAAAGTAAACATGAGAAAAGTAGCTGTTCCGGCTCACAGGTACAACCTTACTTTACTGCTTAATAGGTTATGGCAAGCTGTTCGTTCTTGCAGTGTTGCCAACCCAATTTTCGAAAAGGCACTAAACCAACAGCGATAAAGCACTAGTTTCTGTATTTAGTGTCAAAAAGGGCGCTAAACGTAAAAAAAAAAAACTTAAAAAAAAATTTTCAATGACATCAGTCGTCATGGCTGCTGTCGGAGTTGATTACAGTGGCTGTAACACTAGCTAGATTGTGAAGTTGATGGACCCGGTTTCGATTGCTGTAATTTTTATAATTCAGTTATTCTCACAATACAACAAATTATCCCGATATTGTCACAAATTTTCTGGCCGCCCCGCCCTGCAATCTGAATTCTTCTCTCTCATTTTAAAACTTATTAGTTTGACTGAGACAAAAGTATAGAAAAAACGTGATTTCCTTAGGTTTAAGGGATTTCCCCTAGTAAAGAAACCGTAGTACAGACATCTTTGTTACTCTTAACTATAATCACATAAAGCTATCATGCTCACACCACATCCCAATATTTGTTTATGAAAATTGTAGAAATCGGGTACACACTCATGCGCATTTTTTTGTAATAAATGAATATACAAGTAATTTTATTAGATACCTATTGTATTTAGCACTAAGTTCTTAAAAAGCACTAGATTGGGCACTAGGAACTAAAATCGAATTTTAGGCACTAATACATGAAAAAAAGCACTAGATCTAGTGCCGAAAGCACTAAGTTGGCAACACTGCGTTCTTGAATGAATGGCCAACCACAATTTATAACTTATTTATCATATTATTATGGTTTATTCCTAGCGTTTAGTCCCGTTTCTTACTCAGAGTATCCTTGATTCAGCGGATCGACTCATTACTTTATAGTGAAAAAAATTTATATTCAATTACAGACTTAGAAATTATGTAATTTTTCAGATACACACCTCTAAAAGAGAACTGGCTAAAGATCTTCACACCAATCGTAGAGCACCTGATGTTACAAGTGAGATTCAACACTAAAACGCGTAATGTGGAGATTAGAGTCGGCCCGGAAACGAAAGATGTTGCCAACTTACAAAAAGCTGCAGATTTTGTTAAGGTAATTTTAGTTACCTAGGATGACATTCATTTTATTTTATTTTATGAAGAGGTTTACATCAACATTTAAAAATTCCTATGGGCATTTTAAAAAATCCAATCTTTTCCCTGATCTACCATACAACTTAAAAAAAAGGGTTGCACTCCGGGAGTGCTAGCAGAAGTGAAAACTTAAACATATATTACTTCTTTGCGGTCTAAGAAGTTTTCACTTATTACGAATTTTCGATCAGGGTCGCGTGCTTGTTTACGCCGCGTGCGATACAAATCTCGTACACTGTGTCCAAAAAGTACGGGAAGGTTTAATCTTAAAATGCCCATATTTAGTGGTTGAAATTTTTCTTGACAATTTCCTTGGGTAAAGAAAAAAATATGTAAAATATAAAACACAGGAAAAGAACATGTACAGAAGACGACAAAACAATTATATATCTAATGAATTTTTTTTTTGCAGGCCTTTATCTACGGTTTTGAAGTAGAAGATGCACTAGCATTGCTCAGATTGGACGATTTATTTGTCGAATCATTTGAAGTCAAAGACGTGAAGACCCTTCAAGGAGACCATTTGGGCCGAGCCATCGGTCGCTTGGCAGGGAAGGCTGGCCGTACAAAATTCACTATTGAAAACGTAACAAAAACTAGAATAGTATTGGCGGACAGTAAGATCCATATTCTTGGGAGTTACCAAAATATTGCCTTGGCTAGACGGGCTATCTGCAACCTTATTATGGGATCCCCACCATCAAAAGTTTATGGCAACCTCAGAAATGTTGCGAACAGAGTGGCTGAGAGGTTTTAGTGATAATAATAAAACTGTATTTATGTTAATTAAATATTTAATATTTATTACTGCATTTTATTACATAATTATAATTACACTAACTTTTCGCCAGAGACTTCGTTCAACCTCTCTGGTGGTTAATCAGTCCATGAAACTGAACAACTTCCCCACAGAACATAGGTCAAAATAAGAAAAAAAATTTGAGTTCCCATACAAACTTCATCATAAAGCGCATTTTGTATGGGAGATCAAACATTTTTTTCGTATTTTGACCTATGCTCCTTGGGGAAGTTGTTCAGTTTCATGGACTGATTAACCTTTTCAACGCCAAAGTCTGATATATCAGACGTTTAAGTTTCGTGCCCTCGTCGCCAAAGTCTGATATATCAGAAAATTTTTTTTTTTTAATTTAATATCGTTCACCAAGCGTTCGCCTACGTCACGACATTAAAAAAAAATTTTTTTGATGGCGTGTGGTGGGCGTTTTCGACGAAAAGGGTTAACCACCCGAGAGGTTGAAAGAGATTTACCTAAAGCCCCGTATAGAACAAGTTACTTTTTTACGTTATTGTGATTGTTTTGAATTGCAAAATGGAGTGTATTCGATTTCATTTGAAAGCAAAAAAAAAAGTAATTAAATAATAAAAAACTAAATTTTCCTGAAGAAAATAACACTGGATTATCAATGAGAATAATGGTCTGAATTCAGAGTTTCAGATTTTGCTAAACTGATATCCAGTCAGACAAATCATTTATTAACTGTTACATGCAGTTCCCAGTAGCTTATTCTAAACTAAGATTATGATCTATTGAGACAATGAACCATGCCGCAAGTGGACTGCATAAGACCGTAAAACGGATTAGGCTCAGCTCTGTGCCACAGCAAGCTATGGCGCTGATAATTCTGCCTGGTCCTCGTGGAGACAGAACGGTTGAGACCGAAGTGGCGTTCAGTTTAAGTCAAGTATATAGTGATTATAATAGTGTTGAAGAAGCAGGCAGGAAACCGGGTAAATGAGGAGAACCAGATTTTCTGAGGCACATTTCTATTGCGTTACAATTAAATACAAAATTACATTTAACATTTAACCTGCGTGGCGGGCGAGAGACGACTGACGTCACCTCACCCAACGCTACTGGAAGTGGCAAAAATGCTTAATTTACAAAACGAATCATGTGTCCCTACAATAGTAATAATAAAAGTTAGCAGATATAGTGTAAGTAGTTATCCATATACATCCTTTATATGGACAGTCCCTCACTCTCCCAAGCATGCAGTTTCACCATAAATAAAAACAAAAATTGAACATCTAAACTAAAGAGTCCAATCTCATCCTCCTGCATTATCAGTATTACAATAATTTAAAGTAGGATCTTATATTTAAAATGCCTAGGCACCCTGGAGATGACTAGTCTCGCGTCGTAGCTGAGAGAGGCGAAGGTCCAGGGCTCCGTGGCGCTCCACTCTGCGCAGTAAACTGAATCTTCATGCTGTTCGTATGACTGTAAGACACCGTCTTCTAACCTGGAAAAAGCATGTACATTTTTAAAGACTTGTTTAGTGAAACTTATTAGTTTATCTTGTATACAGTCGGCCAAAAGTGTGGTTTACCACCCGAAGGTTGAAATTCGTTTGCGTTTTTATTTTATTATTATGAGATGGGTTAACTCTTGACCCAAATCTTGACCAAGGTCATATATGAGGTCCACGATGGAGCGAGTTAACCCAAAAAATGCCTATAAAGGCACTGGTACTCCCACGCACCGAAGGAAAACAGCAAGCTGTTTGGCGTCGGACTTCGGTAGGAGGGTGGTCGCGAACCAGACGGCCCTTTACAGAGCCTTTACACCGCGTCACATAAAACAGCAAGGTTGATTTTCCCTTGCAATAATGAACTGACAGTTTTGACTCTTTCTTTGTTACATTGTGAACCTTAGCGATATTTTCAAAATATATCATAATTAATTATAAAAATAATTATTATTTTGGCTACACGGGAAGTTCTGTGAAAACTGACAGACCACTTTCTTGGCCGACCGTACAGACAGTAGCACGTCAGGTTACCCATTGGCACTAAAAAAGCCGGCGCTGTTATGAGCGAGATAAGGGCGACGTGAAGGTCAACATGTATAGGCTTATGTGCTGCCGTGTGTACTGTAGAGGTTCTATTACCTCTACGTTTACCATCTTGTAAAGCCTTTAGCCAATAGTTCCAACTTCAAAAGATTCGGGTCATTTGGAGCCTTTTGTGCTTGTTTAGTACCTTCCGCGACTTTGGCCGTGAAGGTCAGGTTTCTCACTAATAAATGAAGTCAACTAATAATTTGCCTTTTCATGGTCGTCGACCCGGTCACCAGCTCCCTCGGAGCTACGCCACAGTACTTATATATACTACTAGCTTTCCGCTCGGGACTTCGTACCCGTGGGGATTCGGGAAAATTATGTAGTCAATGTTACTCAGGGATAATGTAGCATTCTGATGGTGAAAGGTTGTTTTAAATCGGTCCAGTAGTTTTTGAGTTTATTCGTTACAAACTTACAAAACTACAAATCTTTCCTTTTTTACAGGTTGGGAGTGTCTTAGGTAAATAAATGATTTATTAAAAATACTATAGCTATGTATAATTATACAAAAATAAAAATTTATTAGTCTTGTAAGAAAATTATAAAAAAAATGTTTCTTATGGAAGTTTTTCAGTTAAGTGGGCTGATTCACACCCTTAATTTTCGCAAACTTATTTAGTCACCTGATAAATGTGACTGTATCTAGTAAAAGGGATCACTTTGAAGGTAGTCAATATGAGCGAAAAATATAACTTACTAGCTTTCCGTCTGCGTGGACGACAGTTTATATCGTCCCCAACTGTGGGATAAATTGTATCTATCTCTGTGCCAAATTCCATCAAAATCGGACAGACAGACAAAGTTACTTTCGCATTTATAATATTAGTAAGGATTACATTACATTTTCACTCTTAACGACTACCCTCAAAGTGGTCCCTTTTACCAGACACAGTCACAAATATCTCTATGATACTCTTCTTCTTATCGTGTAGGTATAATCAAGTGTGTGGCGAACTTGACTAACCCTGGTGTCAGAGTTTTCAAACCGCACAATGGCCTCTGACTTGGTTTTAACGACTGTAGGTAATCGACAACAGCCGGGACCGACAGCTTAACGTGCCCTCCGAAGCACGGAAACGATTTAAAGTTACCTCATAAATATATATGCTAGTTAATGGTGTTCGCATTCTATTTAACTCACACAGTGCTAGCGTCCGGGTCGGCGCTGACGCTGGCGGCGGCCGTGAGCAGCGCGCGCGCGTCCGAGCTGCCCGTCAGTACGAGTTGTTCGTGGTACAAGTTGTAGCGGACCGTCCATACCCTGCGTTTAAGAAAGGGTTCAATAAAAACAGCCATAAGAGATCAATCGATACATAAAATGGGGTTCAATGAAAAGATTAGCAGGATTCAATGAAAAGATCAGCAGGGATTTAATAAAAACATCAACAGGGGTTTTATTGAAACATCGGGTTCAAAGAAAACGTCAGCAGGGGTTCAATTAAAACATTAACAGGGGTTCAATAAAACTTTAGCTGGGTTCAATGAAACGTCAACGAGGGTGCAATGAAAAGATCACCAGGGGTTCAATGAAAAGATCACCAGGGGTTCAATGAAAAGATCACCAGGGGTTCAATGAAAAGATCACCAGGGGTTCAATGAAAAGATCACCAGGGGTTCAATGAAAAGATCACCAGGGGTTCAATGAAAACATTAAGAGGGGTTCAATTAAAACATCGAGTTCAATAAAACATCAACAGAAGTTAAATTAAAACATTAGCAATAGTTTAATGAAAACGTCAGCAGGGGTTCAATGAAAACTTTTTAAATTACAATTCTGTTATTTGCGAATTGCAACAAAACTTTTTAAAACTTTTTCTTGGACAATCGATAGTAAATGTTACTTACCAATGCGAGTGGTCAGTCCTGGTAAATATCGGTTCCTTTCCGTTTCTGTAGTCCCATATGTTGAGAGCCGCGTCATCGCCCACGCTCGCTAGTTGGAATTGTCTGAAATTGTAATAAACTTACTTTACGATAGAATTTATAGGTGATTTTGCAAAAACTTAAATTAAAATTGATATGTAAATGAGCCCCTGAAACTGAACAACTTTCCCCAAGGGATATCGGTTAACAGATAAAGAATTAAATTAATTGTTAAGTGAGGACTGCGACGCATCGCGCGTATTTACGTAAACACACGACAATGTCTGCAGTACACACAGCCTTACTCCGAATTTTTAAGAAACTGCAAAATAAAGCTAACTTTGCATCATAATTAATTAAATAGTAACCCCAAAAAAGTTCATTATGGTAACACTCAGGAAGGAAACCCTTTTGTCGATAGATTAGACTAATAATAATATAAGCGTAATTGCTGCTGTCCTCCTTTTTATCTGACGCGGTGTATAGTGTTGAAGTCAAGATCCCTGGTTCTTACTTAATTTTGCTTACCTATTAGGATTGAAGTCCAGATCCCTGACGAGCTGTCGGTGCGCGTTGTCGACGCACCAGGCCGGCTTGCTGCCGGAGCGGGTGTCGAAGCACTTCACGTGCATATCTTGTAGTACTGCGAACTGTACAAGGAAAGTTTATAGGCAAAGTTATAACATTAGTATTGTAGGTTAGCGCCATCTGTGTTTCGTACGAAGAACTACAGACTCACAACACTTGTTGCAAAGTAGATTGCGAAACCTATTCACGATTTTTAATTCAGTATTTTTAAAATAAGGGATATTTACAAATATTTTTTAGGAAAATAAAAATGTTTGGCGCGAATGGGATTTGCACCCACGAACCCAGAATTAGATCTCCTGGTACTCTGACCAACTGAGCTATCGTGCCTTCAAGTCGAGCGGCGAAATTTCTCATTCCCTTACTCATTTATTTTTCTCGAAATTTCTCATTCCCTTACTCATTTCATTTCTCATTCCAATTTTCAATCTTTTTGAATTCGCGACCCCTTTGGATCATATAAAGTTCTGGCGACCCCCTAAGGTCCCTAAGACCCTTTTAGGCTGAATCTATGTACTGCTTCGAAGATTTTAAAACACATCATAAAAAAGTTTGCCGCGGGGTAGACGCGGAAGGCAGCGGGAGATATCATTATACAGGTACAGCCTTTTCACTGTGAAATTGTCTTAGCTTAATGTAAGATTTAATTTTTTTTTTCTTTTTCTTTTACCTGCGACTCCCCGATTAAGGCTTCACGACCCCCTTGGGGGTCGCGACCCACAGTTTGAAAAACACTGCCTTACTAAGTACATTACGTCGTGCTTGTAGGTTAGTGCCATCTGTGTCTTGAACGGACACATAGATGGCACTAAATTTTTCCTTTCCCAAAAAGGTATTTGTAAATATCCCTCACGCGGATAAGCGTTTTAAAAATACTAAATTAAAAATCGTTAACAGGTTTGCCCTTGTCATAATCTACTTTACAACCAGTGGTGTGAGTCTGTAGTTCTTCGTACGAAACACAGATGGCGCTAACCTACACGCAAGATGTAATGTGCTTAGTAAGGGAATGAGAAACTTCGCCGCTTGACTTGAAGCTCAGTTGGTTAGAGAACGGAGATTTAAAAAAAAAAACAAGATCACCAGGACCAGGATCTATCTAATCCTGGGGTCGTGGTTCAAATCTCATTCGCGCCGAACATTTTTCTTTGCCTAAAAATTACCGACGACTTCACCTTCAATGTACGGTGTGCAAAATGATAAAATATCGACTCGACTCTCTTTCGATATTTATCATTCCGCACATAGTACATCGAAGATAACGTCGTCGGCCCAGGGGCACTATTTTTGAATCACTCGCCTCGTTTCGAGCGATATCTTTCGTTGATTTGCGTCGATGCTATTGATTTTTGAATTTTTTAACTACTAAATTCCATGAGTACAAAGACCCTTTCGCTGAAGTGTATTGATAAAAAAATTCGAAAATCAATAGAATCCGCACAAATCAATAAAAGATATCGCTCGAAACGAGGCGAGTGATTCAAAAATAGTGCCCCAGGTCTCAAGTTAACTCGTTCGGGTTATACCTGGCAATGCCCCTGATGTGGGTTCCACTTTCCCCCGGTAAACTTGAGCCGCGCGCGTCCGTCGGGCGCCGCGGTCGTCAGCGGAGCCCCGGCGCTCAAGTCGTGCACTGCGAGACTGTTCTCATACACTATTCCGATGCGCCCCGCGTCTGTGGGGTGCCAGTCGGCGCAGCGGACTTCTTCTTCTGGTTTCTGAGACGTTATAAGACGGAATTTAGAAAACTAGCGTCGTATTCTTACGTAATACTATTATAAACGCGAAAATTTGTATATGAGGAGTCATTGCGTGTATGTAATATTAGGTTACTGTTTTCCATAAAAAATAATAATGAACAAACGGATTTTCCCATAAAAACATTTTGAATATATTTCGGGGATTTGAAATCCAAACGTATAGATCCAATGTTGGGAAAACATTCAGCTAATAATTGCGAGATTTAGTTTACCGAAAGTGCAAATTGTAAAAAAGATAGAGCGAGAACAAGCATTTGAACGGATGTCTAGTCAAATGAGCTGTGTTTGAGCCTAGTTATCAGTTGAAAATCCAAAGCAAAATCCTATAAATACTCAAAATCTTGAAAGTATAACCAAGTATTAAAATCAAAAATAATTTTGGAAATAGCTATTAAATCCTAGAAACTATGAAGAAACTTATAACTAAGAAAAAATAATAATAACGGAAAACCCAATTTTAGTGAGTTTGCACTTACTTCTGGAGTTATAGTTTTAAGCAGTTCCATATCTTCAGGGTTCCTCCCCTGTATTGCGCTCAAGTCATCCAGATCTTTGGGTATCACCTGTAATGTAAAATATTAATACAAAATACTAAAAAAGGCTTTTAAAAAGCTGAACAAGGCTTCCATTGGACATTCAAACAGAAATTGTAGAATCATAGAAGATGGCCCTACGTTAGGCTCTGTGATGTTAGGCGATTTCAAGGATGTAAATCAGTTTATGAAACTTAACAACTTTCTCCATACTTAGGTCGAAATATGAAAAAAGAAATTTCACCTCATCATATAACTTGTGCGACCAGCTGGGAAATTGTACAGAGCGAATCCATTTATTATAAAAAAATAATAACGGGTACTCCGGCACTCCGGGAGTGCCGGCAGAAGTGAAAACTTGAACATTAACGTTGTGCATTAATACGGAAATAAAACAAAATCCACAAAAAGAGTCAGTTATTCTCTCAGGATTCGAACCCTCGACCTGTTGCTTACAATCTGGCAACTTTTCCACTCGACCAAACTGTCTACTTTCAATTCAGTAAAATAGCCTATCGATCGGTATTTGCGCACTATGTGCGAATAATCGTTGACATCTGTCACTGAGATAATTTTACCATAGGGCTGCCATCTGTCCGGGTTTCCACCCATACTTCAAAGTTCACAACGCTGCTAAAGAAGTTTTCACTTCAAAAAAGGTGGCAACCCTATCCTACGCATTTTCGATCAGGGTCACGTGACATCTGACGATCTGACGCGAGTTTAACATTTTTCCCCATACTAAAAGTGCTCAACGCCGCTAAAGAAGTTTTCACTTCAAAAATAATTAGTCAGTTTAATGGGGAAGGACACCCCTTAAAAATGTCACTAGCTAAAGTTTTCTATTAAAGCGGTTGCAGAGGTCTCATTTTCATACATAAGTTTCGCTAGCTTATTTAACGTCACCGCGCGCGCACACAGGCAGGGAACCTGATGGGTGACCAAAGTGGCAATTTATCACGAGCGTTTCCGTGCTTCGGAGGGCACGTTAAGCTGTCAGTCCCGGCTGTTGTCGATTGACTACAGTCATTAAAACCAAGTCAGAGGCCATTGTGCGGTTTGAAGACTCTGACACCAGGGTTAGCCATGTTCGCCACACACTTGACTATACCTACACGATAAGAAGAAGGAGACCGCGTGTCTTACTAAAAACAACACAAACTGTCTTAGGCGCTGTTTATACAAGCGACACGGGTGGCTGCGGTGCTACTCAGGGAAACTTTGAATAAATTATAGAATAAATTAAGATACCAAACATTCAACTAATCAGAAAAATGAGAAAAAAAAGCTTCTAATCGTTGGTTGAATATTTGGCGAACATTGGTCTAAGAGTTTTACCTCAACAGTAGGTAGTTTGTAAACGGACACTCCCATGAAGCACTGTGCTGTGTTAGCGTCGTAGGCATTATGTGTCGTCATCAGAGTAGCCATATCGTGAGGCGAACAGCGCAGGTGCCATATCTCGCCGATGTCGTGTTTGAATACCTGTATGTTAGTAATACATTTATAACTTGCGCGAATTACAAATTATAAAATTGTTTATTTCATTAAACAATGTATATGTCGCCGGAAATGTATAAGAATCGTAAGTTGATCAATTTTCGAGGTAGTTTATCAACTTTCGGCAAATCATACACGGCAGTTGAAATGTATTATTTAACGCAATAAATTTTAGCTAATTGATCAACTTACGCTGCCTGGCTGTAAGTTTATCAATTAACGATTTTGCCACACGTCAAATCATACACGAATGGACCAATCGCTGCTCATTGTACATTTTTACGTTAAACTGCCATCCGTAATATAATACACTGTTCTCTGATTGGTCGATGCGACAACCGAAGAGGCAACCACAGTCGGGTCGTTTCTGGCACTTCGCCGGCCGCTACCGCGGCACGCTCGCTACGCTCGCTCGGCTCGTGAGTTGAGGGTCGCAGTTCGGCTACTAACACAACTACTTTTCGCAGTTCTAAGTGAGACATTCAACCAATCAGCGAACACCTCGAGTTTTCAACCAATCAGCGTACACATCGCGTTCGTCGGATCATTTTACCGCGAGACGCCGTAAATTGATCAATTACCGGAAATGTATACGTTAAATAATACATTTCAAATGCCGTGTCTGATTTTCCGATAGTTGATAAACTACTTCGAAAGTTGATCAACTTACGATTATTATTATTTTCCGGTGACATACACATATACAAAAGGGGGCATGGAGTCTCCCAAAGGGAGCGCAAAGTCGAAAATACTAATGTAATTCACTATTTTGCTCAATGATTTTATTGTTTTGCTAATGTATTATTATGGCGTTTTCAAGCAGCACTTTGTATGTTCTATGAAATAAACAGTTTTGCCTTTCGACTTTTTGACTTTAAGCAATTATGCCTGGCTCCACAAAATTTTTTGCATTTAGTGCAGCCAGGCAAATAGGCCAATAGGCTTAGAATTGAAATCAGATTTGAATGCTACAAAAGGTTTTATTGTTTTAATAGCTTAATTTGTTGCCAAATATGACTATCCTAGGTTTTCCCCCCGGCGGAGATGTACTTAAGTGGTGGGGGGTAAAAATGGGGTACATTTTATTTTATTTTTGTGGTTTTTCGGTTATATCTCGTAAATGACTTACATTATCGAAAACTGTTCTTTATAAAAGTTGGAGGGCATTTAATCCTGCATAGAATGAGACCAAATTCATATTTTTTGGACTACCTGTTCTCATGCTTTAGCTCATCAAAGTTGGATAAAGCAAATAGGTAAAGTTGGATAGGCAAAGCGAATAAGAGTGGCCTCTCAAGGATGGATTTGGTCATTCTTTCAGGTGGTGTACTGGCAGGCCCTAATAACACTCTATGCTTAATATCAGTCCTCGATCTTTTGTTTTCGAGTTATTTAGGATAATGTCAAATAATCAGGGTATCACTTAAAGTGTCATATTTTGTAAGCTGTTCAAATTAGATTAATCAAACAAAATCATGTTTGATAATAATAAAATAGACTACAAAATGCATAAATCCACCTGAAAGAATGACCAAATCTGTCGTTGGGGGACTACTCTTGTTTGCTTTGCCTGCTAGACCCTTTGATGAGCTAAAGCATGAGAACGGGTAGCCCAAAAAATATAAATTTGGTCTCATTCTATTCGTCATATTTGGCAACAAATGAAGCTATTAAAACCATAAAATCTCTTGTAGGATTTAAATCCGATTTGAATTTTTTATTAGTTTTATTCTATTGACCTAATAATGTTCCTAATAAAACATACAATACACGCACAATGGTCCATCTTGTTAAACTAACAAAGCAAAAAATGAGACTTATAGCTTTATCAAATAAATATCCTATTATTAATATAGTAAATTATGTCTCCATATGTGAGTGGTAGTGTTTGTGTGTGACGTAATTATGAAAACATATTAATTTTAAGTTTATTTTCCCGAAAAGTACAAAATAGTATACATACAAGTGTGTGTGTGATTTGTGAATGTCTCCAGGTTACCTTCGTATGTAAAGCCCCTGTGTCCTCTTCAAGTTCCACCACATGTATCTGATTGGACTGCGGTTTGAGGCTCTGTGTACCAATCAGGAACCTGATTGCATCACTCTCTCCATATTGGGGAGATAGGGCTCTTGTCTGAAAATGCCAAAATATAATATAGACAGATAAATATGATAGATAAGGCAGCTTGGCAAAACTAAACTTAGGTTTTCAAGACGTTCGGTTAGACACGCCGACCGTTTCTCTTCTTAAAGAATCTAACTAGAAATGTATTATTTAACGTATACATTTCCGTTAAATTAAGGATACAATAATGGATATAAACACTTCTGTATTGCCGTGAATTTTTGTTAATAAATAAAATAAAAACAACGTAAAACTTTAGTCGTGTAAACCATATACGAAGGAATGCTTAAATTTGCAGAAATATACATTTAAGAAAGATGAATTCAGTTATAGTAAATACCTGATGTTCCAGACCATATATAATTGAGTTTCCTTCTTCCATTTTATCTCTATTTTAATTAAAAACCATTATTTTAACATCAAAATTCTCACAACAAGATTCACGTATACTTTGCTAGTGCTTCTGTAGCAAATGTTGTTTCGTGTTAATTTTTTAAATTTAAATTACACTTCCACTTTTTTCAAGTTTTTGTAGCCTTTTTCGTATGTAATAGTGGAGGTGTATATCACGTGTATATTTATAAAGGTACTCGTAGAACACATGTCTCACAACTCTCAATTTTGACATTGACATTCATAATGTTGCTATACAAAAAAACAAATTTCCCAAAGAAATTGCCATAGTCAAAATTATACCCATTACAATGGTAAAAATAAATATTTTTGATTCTAACATAATAAACAAAAATATTTCAGGAGAACAAAGCCACGACTAGAATATGAAATTTAATAAAATATGAAACAGATGATATGCCTAATGATACTAGATTACGTTTGCCTAGTAAGTACAACTTTAGGATCTATCTACGTAGTACTAGGTCAACATGTTCTGTTCATGGTGTCGTCAAATAAAGATGGTGCTCTCTAGATAGATACGGAAATATCTATCTAGGAATATTCACCAAAATATACCTATATACTTACTCATTTATACCACCTACCTATTGGTATATTAGCGCTCGTAGCGCAGAGGAACTCGCGGATCTGAACGTGGCAGAAACCTGATGGGTGATCAAAAGTGGCACTTAACACGAGCGTGTCCGTTCTTCAGAGGGTAGCTGGCGATCCTGGATGTTGTCGATTGACTACAGTCATTAAACCAAATCAGAGGCCATCTGACGGTTTGAAAACTCTGACACCAGGCTTTATACTTACACTATAAGGAAGGAAGGGACCTATTTCTTTGAAACAGTGTACTTATCCAACAAGGTAATTACAATAATTACTTACAGCTACATAAACATCTGAGAAAATTGCCGATAAGTGGTGACAAAGTAACAGGAAGACAAAGAAAATTGTCGTAAGAATCTTTCATGTTATTCAATTCAAGCATGCATGGCATCAATTTCTCATCTTTATAAATAAATACCTTTTGATAGGTACCTAAGTATAATGAGGAAATATTGCATGACTTTAAATTAGTTAGCGAAACTTTAGGGGGTCATCCTTCCCATGAAACTGAACAACTTTCCCCAAGGAACATGGGTCGAAATGTGAAAAAATAAATTTTGCCTCTCCATCTGATTGCCTTAGTAGGGAAAATCGAAAAAGGTGAGGGTGAGGCCAAAGTCCAAACTCCGCGTAGGGCGAAGACCAGAGCGTCGTCCCCCCCCCAATTCAAGATGACCGCCATACAAGTTTAGATACTAAGGTGGGGTGAGGCCGTATGCCGAGGCAAGGCCGAGCTCTGCGTAGGGCGAAGCCCGAAGCGTCACCAAGCGTCTTACCCGCCGACTGCCTTCCGAAAATTTAATATCCGCCAACTTTGATTTTAGTTGGGGGAATCGTGACGAGAAGGGCAAATCCCGGAGGGTCGCGATTCCCAGTCCCAGCACAAAAAATCCAAGAAGGCGGATCTTAATTTATTGGTATGCCGACATGGGTATCGTTTAATAGATTATCGGGGATGCTGATTCCGAAAATGTCGTTCATTTTGATATCCAAGATGGCGGACGTTTACATTGTTGAAAAAACTGATATGGGTGTCGTTTAATAGGTTTTCGGGGGTGCTAATTCCGCAAACGACATCCATTTTGAAATACATGATGGGACATGCATTTTTTGTAAAAATCCGTCATGGATGTCGTTTTAGATTTTGAAATCTATGATGGTGGTCGTGAAAAAAAAACGAAAACTTTTATAAATTTCAACGAGGGCACTTCCCTCCCCGCACCGCATCAAACTTAGCTCTATTATCAAATTTCCCAATTGTCACGTAGCAATATAATAATGACCGGGCAATATGATAAATAATGAAGTTTAGATAGTAATTAATCACTTTGCCCGATAGAGCTAGTTATATTAATAATGCCCGGGCATTATTAATAATGCCCGCATTAATCACTTGGTCCATAACATAGATACTAGGAGCTCATAAGTACTAAAGGGGCGGAAACCAGAGATATAGACTAAGCCGGAACTAAGATAGGCCACGGGAACATCCTCTCCTTATCACGATCAGTTACAACATAGGTACTGGACAAGGCAAGTGAGGTTCAAATGCAATATACAGGCCTTATGTATCTCTCTTTCAACCTCTCGGGTGGTTAATCAGTCCAGGTCAAAATACGAAAAAAAAAAAATTTTTAGTTCCCATACCAACTTCATCAGCATCATTTTGTATGGGAGATCAACATTTTTTTTTTCGTATTTTGATCTATGTTCCTTGGGGAAGTTGTTCAGTTTCATTGACTGATTAACCACCCGAGAGGTTGAAAGAGAGATACCTAAAGCCCTGTATACAAATCCAATGTGTAAATAATACCATGAACATGCCCCACTAAACCGTGTTTCGCTTTTCCAAAGAAACATTCACTAAGCTATATAAGTATTTACTTCATTTTTTACTAGCATTCCGCCCGAGACTTCGTTCCCGTGGAAATTCTGGAAAATAATGAAGCCTATGTTAATCAGGGATGATGTAGCATTCTAATGGTGCAAGAATTTTTCAAATCGGTTCAGTAGTTTCGGAGCCTATTCGGAGCAAACAAAAAAACAATCAAATCTTTCTTCTTCTTAATATAGATACGGATACAGAATCCTTCATTCCACACACAATATTGTTACAAACATACAAGCAAAAATGTTCAAAGGCAGGGTGGAAAGGGCGCGTGGGCACAGCAAGCTGATTTAAGCCCAACCTGAGTCACAAAGAGGGAAGTGAACTAGAACTTGGATAAGTAAGTAAGTAATTACAAAAATTAAAAGTTAAAAAATATAACATAAATGACAACATACATTACATTTAATTTTATGCAACATTCAACATTTAAAATTTGACGTGGAACCTATCATTTTTGGAACAAAGTATAATATTTAATATATGTACCTATAGTATATATTTTAGATTATTTCAAAATGATTTCCCTAATAATATTGTAAATTATAAATGATACATAACGCTTCTTCTTGGTGTCGACGAAAAGAAAACCAGACCAGTCCAATATCTAGCCACGTTAATTAGCCTAAGTCCAGTAGAATAGAATAGAATAGAAAAATCTTTATTTTATAGGACATTCAGGATGTCACTTAAAACAAGTCAAGATTACAATGAATTACATACAAACATACATTAAACGATTTAAATACATAGTTTACAAGACAACGCTAGGTAATTACTACAGGCACTGTCTGATAAAAAAGCTCATATTAAAAAGACCCCTATCCGTAGTTGATTCCAGACAGAATAAACTTCAGCGCTTGTTACGCTAACTAGAATACTACTACAGAGTAAATCCTGGCGATCCACCTCTAAGGAAGATATACCTAATAATGTATAATAAATCCGTACATCAATCCGAAAAGAAGAATTAAGGTACATTTTTTAGAACAATAGGAAACGTTGCGTTAACTGACATACTCGTAAAAAGACACCCAATAAAAGTAAATATTTAGTTCAAAATTACATAAGTATTACATCACACTCTATAACGAACTAAAAATAGTCAATCTTAGGCTGATAAACGCTATTTACAGAACTGATACCTCAAGATTGATTTAAGTGTTCTATAAATAGAATGTACTGATCATATTATCAGTATTCGACGCAAATTATTTATGTTCGCATTTGCTCACATCACATTAGTAGGAAATTATTTTATCTATGACTGGCTTTCCGCGACTTCGTTTTCGTGGAAATTTGAGAAAATTATGTAGCCTGGTATGATATTTTGATGTCTAAACTGTATTACTAGAAAGTTTCAATGAAATTCGTCCAGTGGTTTTTGTGTGAAGAAAACACGCTGACAAATTTTCGCCTTTATAATATTAGTGTGATAAAATTTTGATTGAAACAGTCTTAACAGTTTTAAGGCAACAGTTTCTGAGTTTGAGTGGTGCAATGGTTAAGATAACAGTAGAAACAGAGTTCGATCCCAGTGATAGAGTCACTAAATACTTTTTTCATCTATTACCTTAGTGTATCGATAAAATATAATTATTTACAGATTATCAAAGGAGGAGGTATATGAGGATGGATCACCTACATTTATAATAGTTAAGTAGTTCTTCTTCTTCTTATCGTGTAGGTATAGTCAAGTGTGTGGCGAACTTGGGCTAACCCTGGTGTCAGAGTTTTCAAACCGCACAATGGCCTCTGACTTGGTTTTAACGACTGTAGTCAATCGATAACAGCCGGGACCGACAGCTTAACGTGCCCTCCGAAGCACGGAAACGCTCGTGATAAATTGCCACTTTGGTCACCCATCAGGTTCCCTGCCTCTAAGTACGTTGCTTTACCTCACTGACCGGTTGAGATCAGCGAGCGCCACTAGGTTAAGTAGTTTATTGTCACAAAGACATTAACAAACATATTATTGATTGTTTGTTTGCACGTGTCAGTTGTAATTAGCGTTTTGACTTAATTTTGTTTATTTTGCATGTGTGTTGTATTGTATAAGTCTAGCTTTCTTTTGAAATCGCGCTCGACGCAACAACACACTGTGGTACTGACTGAAAATCAGCGCTTTAGATTAGTACTACAGCACATGCTGAGTCAGCGCCATTTCGACTGTTTTAGATAAGTATTATGTTTTTCTACCTGTTTGTATTGTCTCTCTGGAAGCAGTTAAATAAAGTTATATCTATCTATCCATTATTCTTATTTAAATAACTATGAAAATCATAGTTAACTATGAAAATCATAATGAAAAAAAGCACTCAGATTTTCGACTTTTTTGCGTGGTCCTCATCATGAAACTGAACAATTTTCTCCAGAGAACCTTTACGCATCAAGTTTCTACCAGTCCCTAATACTTAGTTCGTTAAAATTCCGTCTATCAAAAATTGTTTACGCAAGATTTAATAAAATCTTTCAAAGTATTTCAAAAGCTAAGAATGCAGAAACATCACATTCTCTTAGGCGATCGTTTCGCATACGACTGTTTGATACAAACTGGTGTAACTCAATAACTCAAAAATTAAAAAAAATGTATAAACCCTGATATTAATTGCGTAAAAATTTTAAACGGCTGAACCGATAAAGCTAAGAACCGTTTCATTCATGTCATGTTTCAAAAAAAAAATTGAAATCGGTCTATTCGTTTAGGAGCTATGATACCAGAGAAAAACACACAGAAACACACGTCAAACTTATAACACCCCTCTCTTTTGTCGGGGGCTTAAAAACTGCATTTTGAAATGCGATATTCAATGGGGACACTATTAAAATGAGTGTGACGCTTCATTCTTAACCGAATTCAAAACATCGCGGAGATTCTAATCTCAATTTGACTGTTTTGACATTGGAAATGTCTTTTCATTCGCTCCAACGGACGCCAGTGTAGGCTCCGATTTTACGAAAAAGTGCGATCCCTTTATATATCTTGGAGAGTTGTGAAGGTATTATATTTAAAAAAACTCAAAAGACTAGTATTTACGAGAGCTGTAAGGTGAAAAAAAGAATTATTTGAGACAGTCAAAAACGGAAAAAAATTATGGACGAAATAGGGAGAAAAAAAATTCTTTTTCCGAGTTTTTGATTTCGGCAATTAACTGGACAATTTAGTCAGCTACAATTTGAGCCTAAAATAAAGACGATCGGGTTACGGGTTTGCCCTGTAGCCTAACCTTTTTGAAAAAAGTCAAAAAGACATTTTTCACATGAATATATTTTCGAATTCCGTAGATTCATTTCCAATGTCGAGCACATAGTCGTGTGAGGCACGAAATCTGTGAATTTTTTTTGTATGTTTGTTTCCGATTTTTGAAATTATTTTTTGTTAGAAAGAGTGTACTCCTGAAGTGGTCTCATATGAATTTTATCGAAATTGAATCAGCGCTTTTAAAAAAAAATCAGCAATGACAAAATTTGACTTTTGATGACGTTTTGGTTTGTGGTTATTCGCTAATAGGTATTGTTGGGATTGAAGTCGGTTGACTCATACGTTTTTAACGTAAAAAATTACCTATTCATTGTAAACAGTTATTCCACTGGAAAATCATTCAGAATGATTGTCTGAGTTCAGGGTTTCATTTTTTTCTAAGCTGTCTTTTACACCCTGTATAGGGGGGATTCATTGCAAGACAAACCACGCTTTGAAACGGGTTTGCAAAAGTCTTTCTTTAGGTTACCTACTTTCATTGTAAATGTAAAAATATGTAAATTTTGCAATCCCAAACTTTGGTCCACAGTTTTTAGATTCCCTTCTGGTCATTTCAGCGTTTTATTCCGTTTTATATTCGAGTACCTAAGTTTGATCTAAACTAACACATTCAAAGATCTTTCTTTTTAAATATAAAATTATAGATCCTGACTCACTTACTCATCAACGTACAGGATTCAAGATTCAAAACGTTTATTTGACATACACACTACAACACAACAACAACGTTACATAAGGAATAACAACACAGAATAAAAAATAAAACGTAAAATTAAAAATAAATAAATATATAAATTAAAATGGATGGAGTTGAGATGTAGTGCGATGACAAACAGGACTCACCTCAGCATGTGTTGCAGCAAAGGCCACAACGCTGGTTTTCAGTTGAGCCCCTTAGATCAGTGTATGTGTACTTACGTAGCTAAACGGGAATGAAGAAATATACATATATATTTTCTAGAAATATAGACGGGAATGAAGAAAATATATATGTATATTTGAATGAAGAAATATACATATATATTTACTTCATTCCCGTCTAGCTACGTAAGAACACATACACTGATCTAAGGGGCTCAACTGAAAACCAGCGTTGTGGCATGAAATATATATACAGCCCAAACCTTTGGTCCTAGAAAGCTGAAATTTGGCCCAAAGGTCAGTGGCGTTATGGCGTAGCTAGGTAACCAAAGGCCCTGGAGCAAAAAATAGACTAGGGCCCCAACTAAACTGTTTAAAATCGTTTGTTCCGTATTCATCGTGTTCCGAATTCGAAGTACACTAGATTTGTCGTAATTGACGGCCGGTTTGGTCGAGTGGTAGTGACGCTGCCTCTTGATCGGCGGGTCCTGGGTTCGATCCCCAGTCGGGGCAAACATTTGTGTAAAAAGCAGATGTTTGTTCTCGGGTCATGGGTGTTTGTGTTTGTCTTTATGTGTGTTCCAAGGGACCCACGACACAAGGGAAAACCTTAGTGTGGGCCTTTGAGTGTCTAGCGTTAAAAAAAAAAGACTAGATTCGTCGTACTCCAGATTCGTCGTAATACAGTCGACTCCATAATAAGACATTTTCACTAGTTCAATTTATAGTTTGTAAGTCAGAGTCCGAGGGGCCCGGCCCCGTCTAGCCCTCCGGTAGCTACGCCACTGCCAAAGGTTCCTTTTATAACGTAGGCAAGGAGTAAGGAAGGATTTTACGAAAAATCTATGAGTACGAAGACCTGGGTACCTACTACGATCGTTTAAAAGCATTTCTGTTTAGGATCCAACTTTGAACTGCTTCGCAATTGGAATGTTTTTTAACATGGTACCATGATGGCGCTGCTTTTGAACTGCTCGGTTGTCTATGGTCCATTTTAAATGTCTACATAAATTGTCGCTGGTCTGCCTTTGAATCGCAACAGCGCCAAAATTGAATCGCTTATAAGCCATCATGGTACGAATAAGCGTTGCAGACTTGTTTAGGTCCTAAATTGGATCGGGCTAAGCGATCATGGTAAACCTCCTGAGCATCATACGCTCACGCCTATAATTCCTATTGGGGTAGGCAGAGCATCAGTAGTTCTAGAACCACTTGATGCCACATTTGACATAAATTCTGAGGGTTATTAGATAAAACATGTTGTATAATGGTGAGAGGTTGTCAGCTTTTCGCCCATACAGCAAAATCCTCGCGTCCCACTTATTGACTTTTACAATATAGTTTGAAAGAGTTGGTAGTTGGTGAACTCAAAGTTTTTCTTTCTCTCCCAGTCCAGAGTGGAAACATAGTTCATAATATTAGTAAGAATTTGAGTTACAGCCTTTCGTTTAGCGCTAGCAACACTGATTCGAGGTAGGCGCGGTCTCAAAGGGTCCGCTTTAACTTTATGCGCTTTTTACGAGCTCTGTTTGCTCTCTTTGGAATGTTACGTGTTTAAATTTAGAATTCGCATTTTCCGTTCTTTCTTTTTAACGGTCGACCTGGCTGTTGCTATGGCGTATTTTTTTACACCTGTAAAAAAAAGGAGTTGGTTATAAGTTTGACGTGTGTCTGTTTGTGGCATTGTAGCTCCTAAACGAATGGACCGCTTTCGATGCGTTTTTTTTTTGTTTGAAAGCATACCTATCGCTGCATTGTGGGCTTTGGATTTCATCAGATTTAGATTCGTTGCATAGAAAATCGTAACAAAACTGCAGATATACAATAAATCTTAGCAGCTATCAGTTTCCATACACACATTTAATTTGTCAATAACTAATGTAACTGATTTTATAAATACATATAAAATTAATTAAAAAATCAAATTCCTTACATTACATTCAATAAAAAACTTAAAATAAATAAATAGAACCAACTTCAAAACAGCGAAAAATAAATACAATATCATTTGATGTGCTATTTAGTACCTACCTACTGAGCTGTTTGAAGTCGGTGCGAAGGCGGCCTATCAAACTTAATTTTCTTGGCACCGACTTCAAACAGCTCATTAGGTAGGTACTACACAGCACACCAAATGATATTGTACCTATTTATTTTTCGCTTTTTTGAAGTTGTTTTTTTTTAGTTTTTTTTCCCATTTTTAGTGCAAATTATAACCTCTTCATTTTTTGAAGTTGGTTATATTTTGAAGTCGGTTAATAAAACGAAGCGTTAGCTTGGAAAAGTTTAAGCGAATTAAGCGAGTTTTTCTTTTACATACATACAGTTTAAACTGAGAACCCCCCTATTTTTGAAGTCGGTTAAAATACTAAAACCTTCTCCTAAATGTAACAAATACTTTTCTGAAAACCGCATCAAAATCGGTTCAGCCAAACGCGAGATAATCGCGGACAAACATACATACATACATACAAACATACATACATACATACAGGTCAAACTGAGAACCTCTTTTTTTTTAAGTCGGTTAAAAATACATCATCCAAAGAGTATAAATCATCAGTGTAATCATTTAGCCCACAGAATACCTAACCTATAATACCTATATACATACCTCCTTCGTTAAGTACCAAATGAAGCTCTGCCTACCCCAAAGAACGTGAGTGAAGACGTGAATGCATGAGAAAACGATAAAGATAATAGGTAGGTAATCGTATTTCAATTGCCCTGCATATAATTATGTTACCTAAAGATTTTTTCCTCAATCAAATGGTAGATAATAATTATGATAAATTAATGATCGAGTTCGCAGCGCACAAATAATTTAAATAATTAGTCCTTATAGATACACTTATCCCTTCTGCCATAAATAAAGTAATCCTCGACCTTAAAAACTATCTCAAATCAAACGAACACAAATCAACGAAGCGAGAGGTCACTTCGCATCACTAATTATCATTTTATATTGCATTTAGTCAAATTCTAATTGATACACAGATGCACAAACTTACTTTTGCGGTTGGAAAAAACACGGACGCGTACTAGATTGGTATTGGAGGTTAAAAAACTTGACTTTTCCGACTGCAAATTAAAAGTTGTCTTCTATATGAATAAGCGTGGGTTCCTGTATTTAGTGTTGATCTGACCACGGTCCTAGTTGGTCGCATTCGGGCGGTGTTTTTTTTTTAAAATAAGTTTTTGTGTGGTGGTGGTGCCATGAAGTGGTTAGTGGTGTTTTTGGTGTGTCTCACGCGTTACTCGGAGGGTGGGGGTAAGTGTTGTTACCCCATTTTTTTAAATAGGTTTTTGGTGATATTTCACTTACCACGATCGGTCTATGTAAATCATATGTAAACAGCAGACATATGATGATTTTATGAATTATGATTAATAATCGAGTCATTTACGAGTCCGTAACTTACTGATTGATGATTTAATTAAGTCGTCTGTGAATTTTTAACAACAATAAATGTACAGATAATAACTCAAACAACATTTTTGCACAATAAATTATACAGATAAAAACTCTAATATTTCTTAAATTAGGTAAGTTTGTACCTTTAAAGTTAATAAAATTAAAAATAAGAAACATACCTGGGTAGGTAAGCGTTTTTAAAAGGGTCATGCATTCAGTGAGAATATAAGACCGTTAATTTAACTAAGTACCTACCATAGATTAATTTATAGATGTTATGTACTATGGTAGCGGTGTATAACAAACATATAATTCATTGTAGTGGTATACAGGGCTTTTGGTATCTCTCTTTCAACCCCCTGGTGGTTAATCAGTCCATGAAACTGAACAACTTTCCCAAGGAACATAGGTCAAAATACGAGAAAAATTTAAATTCCCATACAAACTTCGTCAGCGTATAGCGCATTTTGTATGGAAGATCAATTTTTTTTTCGTATTTTGGGCCTTTTTATTATTCGAACGGCACGGCACGGCTCTTCAAAATTTGAATTACCATTGCCCCCTATGTTCTTAGCTTATAGTATTACTATAGTATTACTATTACATAGGAGGCAATGGTAATACAATTTTGCCGTGCCGTTGCCGAATTATAAAAAGGCCCGTTGACCTATGTTCCTTGGGAAAGTTGTTCAGTTTCATGGACTGATTAACCATAACCAGCCGAGAGGTTGAAAGAGAGATACCTAAAGCCCTGTATAATGAATTCTAATAATTCAATAAATAAATACGAAAAGATTATAAGTAGATTAGAGGAGTCTTAGAGATTGTAGCTAAACTTTCTCCTTATTATTTAGAAATCACTTCCAAATTCGCTGCTTAGTATTTGCATTGCAAAATTCCAATTAATTTATTTAATAACATGCATAGGGCAAGCATACCCTAAGCATAGCTTGTAACAAACAGCTTGGGGTGACTGGGGCATAACATCTTAAGCCCGTATTAACAGAAGGAGATTCAAGTCTTGGTTTATACTTAAATGTTGATTGTCTCTTTCTCTCACTATCAAAATGTCAAAGACGACTGCTACTTAAGTATAGATCAGAGTCTGAGTAGCGTTCTGTAATATGGACCTTAGGGCTCCAAAATCGCTATCCTCACCTGCTAGCGGTGCACCCTGCTGATTAACGGACAAGGCTCTGACGTAATCAAGCCTTTTACTTGATATTGGCGACTTCGCCCTTTTCCATTTTAAAAACCCAACAAAAAAAGAACACTGGCAAAATAATGAATACCGTGGACGCCTTTTTATCAAGAACTAGCATCCCGCTCGGGACTTCGGGAAAATTATGTAGCCTATGTTACTCAGGAATAATGTAGCATCCTAATGGTGAAAGATTTTTTGAAATCGGTCCAGTAGTTTCGGAGCCTATTCATTACAAACATACAAAAATAGGTACAAATCTTTCCTCTTTATAATATTAGTGTAGATTGAATTGAACAATATCTTTTTAAAATACTGAAACGGGTCTAAATTCGCGTTTTACCTGTGTTTCCAACGTGTCTATATCTTATTTTTATTTTTTAACATCACAAATTAAGCGAAAAGATATGATTCATGAGGAAAGACCAACGATTTTGTTTTTTTATACTAGGTAGTCTAGGTACCTATGTCTGTATAGACGTCATCAGGTTACCCCATTTAATTGCAATACCATCCTTATCGTAAACGCACAGAGTACACGCATCTGATAACATGACGTGCGGCCCTCTGTATGTTGTACATATTATATTGATGCGTTTTTTGATTCACAAGGCCAACACTACTGTTTTCCTCATGTGATAAATGATAATAATCATCGAATACTAACTAGATATTGTTGCCGCATACAATTTATGAATCACAAATGCGTAAGTAGTACACCTACCTACCTAAGTTCATTTAAGCATCAGGGGCCTTATTAAATATTTTTATAGCTGTCACCGTAACATTGTCAAACCTGTAATATTGTAATCTTACTCAATAAGATTATAATCTCTCGGTACTGTGGTATGCAGACTTTCATGGAGGATCTGGCATACCGCAACTCCTTTCTCATTCGGTCATTTCGAAGAAGATTATTCGAATATCATTTTAAAAAGTTTGAAATGGTATTCGATGTCAGCATTCGAAATGATTGAAGATCTGGTCTTCATTGTAGAGAGCTCGCGAAGTAATTTCATGTATGCGATCATAGGCGTGCAAATAGCACTTTTCCAGGTGTACCTATATTGTAAGTGTTTAATTAATTAGTGTAATAGAAATTGAATAGAAGTGCCTGTTTGTTATTCGTAAATATACACCTCGCAGAAGAGCTACGTATTTCATTCATTGCCCTCGGAAGGAGTGTTATAGTACTTTGTGAACTGCCTCAATTTTTTTCACATTGGCGGACTTTTTTATAATCTTAATGCAACTTAATCTAACCTAAAAAAGCCTTTTTTTTAGTTGGCGAAATGCCCACGCGTACCCTGGGAGGGGATGGAAGGGTTATGTCGGACTCGAACCGGCTAAAAAGGTGTTCCTACTCCTGCCTGGGGGGGGGGGGTCACAGTTAATCGCGTTAGCATTCTTCTGCCCCACCGGGCGCTGGTCCGCTTATCCTAATGCCGAACTCCTTCTCGCGGAGACTAGGCGTACCAGAAACATGCTGTACACCTTCCCGTCTCGAGGCCTTTCCAGGTGATGCTCGTGCGAATGCCACCAGCCCTCCGCTGAGGAGGCATTACCCCTTGGCCACGAAATAGCCGCTCGAGAAACCTGCGTCTTGTGGGTCTGCGGTGGCGGCAAAAACAAAAGTATGAAGCTACTACTAGCATGCCACGTCTTGCGGAGCGGCGTGAGGCGCGGACATTCTCTCTCCTGCGTCCTGGCCTTCTGCGGCGAACAGCGGGAGCGGCTAAATCTGTCTCCCTTTCTCTCTCACCGCAACCTAAAAACCCCCTTTTTTACCCAGGGGAAATCCGCATGCATACCGCACTGTGGTTATGTCGGACTCTTTCCTACTAAAACCCCTGGGATGTTCCTTCTCTTCGCTATTGCGTGAAGACACAGGAACGCTTTCGTACACTTCCGAGCACCAGCGGTTGCTCTGTTCTGAGACCATTCCTAACCTAAAAAACCTAACCGTGTGGTGATCGATTGAGAATAACACCACCCCATTTCTTTCCATGGGTGTCGTAAGAGGCGACTAAGGAAGCACAAATGAGAACTGCCTCCTAGTAATCCATCCCAGGTAACGACACTTCATTTTTTTATGAATCTGAGGTGTCGTTCTATGGTCTCATGCGGTGTGGTAGGCTCTGTAAAGGGCCGTCTGGTTTGCGACCACCCTCCACGCCAAACAGCTTTCTGTGTTTCGTCGGTGCATGGGAGTACTAGTGCCTTTATAGGCATTTTCTGGGTTAACTCGCTTCATCGTTGACCTCATCTTTGACCTTTAAGGTCAAGATTGAGGTCAAGAGTTAACCCATCGTAAAATTAAAAAGTAAAAAACCTAAAAAAAACCCTAACCTAACCTAACATAACATAATTCATCCTAACTTCATATAAAAAATTAAAATATTTAATATTAACTAGTAAAATACCAAAAGGTATGACTAATTGTAACTGACGATACTAACTTTTCGGAAATTCATGACTAACTGATGAAAATAAACTTTATTTATATTTCCACTTATATACTAAGTATATTCTTTTGAAAATGTTGTTCAGGGCATCTATTCCTCTAATCAATGACGTTCCAATGGGAGTGGAATGACGATCCTGACCTTTTATCCGTTCGAAGGTGAAATTGATCTATCAAAATTTCAAACGTTGATGAATAAACTTTTTTTTTGCTACACACTCAAAGGCCCACACTATAAGGTTTCCGCTTGTGTCGTGGGTCCCTTAGAAAACACATAAAGTCTAACACAAACACCCAAGACCCGAGAACAAACATCTGCTTTTTACACAAATGTTTACCCCTACTGGGAATCGAACCCAGGACCCGCCGATCAAGGGCAGCGTCACCACCACTCGATCAAACCGGCCGATGATAGCTCACTTGAGAGCAACGCCACCGCCGTCTGAAAGATATAACTTGCAAACTACCTAGAAACTAACCCACTAAATAGATGGATGGATTTTAGCCGTGTGGTGATCGGTTAAGAATGACACGAGGCCATCTCTTTCCGTGGGCATCGTAAGAGGCGACTAAGGAAACACAAATGAGACCTGCCTGCTATTAATCCATTCAGGCAACGACACCTCAATTTGTTTTCAATCTGAGGTGGCGTCCCATGGTCTCATGCGGTGTGGTAGGCTCTGTAAAGAACCTTCTGGTTCGCGACCACCCCTCTACCGAAGTCCGACGCCAAACAGCTTGCTGTGTTCCATCGGTGCGTAGGAGTAACAGTGCCATAATGGCATTATCATGTTTAACTCGCTCCTTGAGCTAAGATGTGGTCGAGGATGTAGCAAGCTCACCCAAAAGTTGCATATTTACTGGAACTTTAAAGAGACTCAGGCAAGAGCGTCACCAGCCCTTGGCCCAGGTGGGGGCAAGTTAATATTATGGAGGATTAAAAAAAAATAATTGTAGGTACAGTAAATAAATAAATAATAAATAAATAAATAAACGCTTCACACTCAAAGGCCCACATTAAGGTTTTCCCTTGTGTCATGGGTCCCTTGGAACACACAAAGACAGACACAAACACCCATGACCCGAGAACAAACATCTGCTTTTTACACAAATATTTGCCCCGACTGGGAATCGAACCGAGGTCCCGCCGATCAAGAGGCAGCGTCACTACCACTCTACCAAACCGACCGTCAAGAGCATGAAGTTTTACACCTGTAACGCGAGTCTTTGCCTCTATGGCGAATTGGTGATTGTAATAAGAACGGTTCCAACTTTGGTTGCTTTGGAGTTGGCTACATTTTTCTAATCTCTAGGGGGTGGGGGGCAGCTACCCCTCCCTGCCCCCCCTTGGCAACGGCCTTGGACTCAGGTTATATCAGATTACAAACAGGCAAAGAATTACATTCTTTAGTGGTGCTCAATATAAAAGATTAAGAGAAGCACTCAGTATGGATCTGTAAACGTCCGGTTGAAGAAAGGGGCGGGTTGTATAAGTTCGTACAGCTCATGAGCACACTCCCTTAACTTAAAAAAAATTTGCAATTTACTTTGTGACCGTTGTCTAAGCTTTGGTAGCAGCCAGGGGGTAGCCAGGGGGGGGTTTTGGGGGTTCAAACTCCCCCCGAAATTTTCAAAATCATGATCATCTTCCTGCCCTTATCCCTCTACGAAACACCGTAAAGTAGTATCGGCAATATCTGTT
This sequence comes from Aproaerema taeniolella, assembly GCA_949987775.1. Taxonomy (NCBI): domain Eukaryota; kingdom Metazoa; phylum Arthropoda; class Insecta; order Lepidoptera; family Gelechiidae; genus Aproaerema; species Aproaerema taeniolella. Next base: position 11,407,150 of record OX465264.1, read on the forward strand.
GTGTTACCTCCAAATTTATTTTCTTAAACCCCTCGAAATAGAATTCTGGCTACCCCCGTGTTTGGTAGTATAGTGCTTTAGTGGTATGATTCAAGTCGTTACTTTTGCTAGATATTTTCAAGTCACCAAATATTAAGGCGACTACAGCACCCGATAAAGGCAGCACACATAGGAACAGTGCCATCTCCGTCTCTCAACAGGCCTGGGCGATACACGAAGTTTACGGACTATGAAAGCGTGCGTCCGTAAAAACATGTTCAAAAGTTAGAAAAATGAGATTTATGGAAAGGTAACAGCTTAAATCGAAAAATGCGTTAACTACTTATCGAGAGTGTTCAATCACGAACATTTTGATAGCAAATTCAAGTTCCTGTGTGCATTTTACTATCGTTTTTACAGCTTAAAAGATACACAACATTGGTATTTAGAGGTGACTTTGTGAGCTTTTTCTATCGAACCAAAAGTGCTGAATCATGTTTTCAGCAAACTACTTATCTAGTTTATGTCCTGAATATTACCGTAGTATTTTTTTTCTTCGATTTAATGCAGTGCGTCATACTTATCTACGCATCATAAAATCGTAATTTAGGGGCTGTAGTCGCCTTAAATCGCCCGTAAAAGCGCCAATGTATTGTTAAAAATTGAGAGCATCTGTTCCTTGATTATACAGCAATGTTCAATTGGCTGTCAATTGATGACAATCGTACTTTCGACTGAGTTTTTCACTGTCGCGCCTCCAATCTACTATTGATAAGAGTGCAAAAAATGTGTTCAAATTAAAGAGTTAATTGGGTGATGCAAGCGTTTGGCGTCTGGCTTCTGTCTGGAGTTTTGTTGCTATAGGCAAATGAGTTGCTATCACTTGCTCAACGGTAAAGGAAAACATCGTGATGAAACCCGCTCGTCCAAGAAAATTCATTTTCGAAAGACGAGTGGTCCACCAACCTGCATATAGCCAGCGTAAATCCCCTTCGTATTTCAAAGGGAGGCCCGTGCCCCTCGGTGGGGACGTATATGGGCTGGTAAGAGGTAAATGAGAACGCGTTAATTATATCCTCCTCACTGATTCGAATTACCTTACCCAATAAATGCATTATTTGTAATGATTGATGGATGAATGTTTATTACTCCTCCGCACGAAAAAACGATTGGACGGATTTTGATGAAACTTTGCTTTAATATAGCAAAGTTTTAAGTTTTAGTTATCAGAATAGAACAGGATATAACATTTTTCAAAATTCCCACGGGAACAAAGTCCCGGGTGGAAAGCCAGTAGGTACGTAATAAACAGTGTTGTATTTTCGAATGATTTCAAAAAAGCGCGGTCAAATGGTTAAAAAAACTCACGTTTTTAGATATTTGGTTTGGCCAAAAACAATTTTCCTTCACTTTCTTAACAATGAACGGATAGATTCTGGATGTAGTCTTTACCTAATTATAGATCATGTCATTATGCTGCGCATGCGTTGAGGAAAAGACGTCGTCGCTGACTGTTTCCCATGTCTTTAATCACTGTATTGTGAAGGTTGACTAATTGCATTACAGACTATAATAAGTACACAATCTTTTGTACAATTACTACCGGATAATTTAAAAAATTGTTTCAAAAAAACTGAAAAAATTACAATTTTTCCGTTTTTTAATTATTTTTACTTACTTATTTATTTTATTTTAAGAAAACCAAAATCAATAACGATCAAAACTTTACAACTTCAAATATGCCAAATTGAAATAACGTATCAATTGAAAAACACGATTCAGTAGTTTATCTTTTTTGAATAATTAAGCTATTTTTAAAACGCTTACCTGTTTGAGAGATATTCACAAATAATTCGAACATGCGCCAAACATTTTCTTTCCCTTAAGTTTAGTTCGAACTAATTCACGTTCCAATCATTCGGCAGTTCATCTAAATTCATCCTACATTAAAAAAGATAGTGTAAAAATAATAAATATATTTTTATTTATTACTTATAAATTATTATACATTAATAGGATCCCCTAGATCGCATCCGCGTTCCGAAGAAATTTGGGCGTTGGCAGAATTAACAGCGTTGTGGCTCTGTATCACAACAACATCAAGCTGAGCCAAAGCCCATTTCACTGGCACAATACATGTACATATTTACTTATTGCATTTTTTTGATTTATTTTATGTTGTGTTGTAAGTATATATGTTGTACATTAATAAATGTATTTCTCTTTCTCTCTCTCTCTCTCTCTCTCTCTAAAAGTAAATAATTTATCTTCTAAGATCAAAAAGGTTAACGTTTAGAAAGAATTACAAGAATAATGAATAAACACATTATAATTAACTACGATCAATCACACTCAACGTTAAGAGTTTTCCCACTTATGTACCTAAATATGATGTCACTTATCTATTGTGGTAGGTACATAAACAGTAAATAATGACGACAGGCTTATCGATTAATTTAATATCGGCAATTAGGATCCCGGAACCTAAGCACACAATTACGACTTAGTTTTCAATATTAGAAGTACTGTAACTAAACTATGTTTGCAAAATAAGATTCCGCCTCATACATATTATAAGTCATCGTAATATTTTAAAACTCTTATTATTGTAATTTGACTTAAGTAGTAAGTTTATAATCTCCCGGTACTTTGTGAACAGCCCAATTTTTTTTAACCAAACTTTAAAACAGTGTTGCCACATGAAGTAGAATTGAAATCTGTATTTTAATTTTAAAAATCCGTGTAAAATCCGTAGGTATTTCTATTTTTATTGAAATTCCGTATAAATATTCCGTATTTTTATTGAAAATCCGTATGAATTCCGTATGAAAATTATAAACTTCTTAGTTACATTCCCTTATACCTTAATTGATCTGCTTTAACATTTTTAAAACGAGATAAATCAAAACAGGGTGATTTCCTTAAAAGTTGTACAGTATGTAGCGGGTCCGTTGTCGTCGACACGTACAAGATTTATTTCTTTACTTCGTCTTCATTCCAGAAATTTCGGTCTAATTTGGTCTAAATTAGGTAGAGAAGGTTCAAAAAACGGGCTTCTTCTGAACCTTATTCTGTCATTAGAGTAAATCCGTATAAAAATCTGTAATCTTGCAAAATCCGTACAAATACGGAAAAATCCGTATATATTGCAACACTGCCTAAAAAACCAACGTAACGTAACATAACCTACTTATCCTAATTGCATAAGATTGTAATTTTTTTACAGATAAATTACCATGTCGCAGATTATAATTTCATTAGTGAAATTATAATATTACGGCTTTTACATTTTTCCGGTGACATTTTCCAATTTTCCAAACCTGTAATTAGTTTTACGAATAGACCTATTTTCAAATTCAAAAACATTGCTTTATTTTATAGAACATTCATGTAAAAACGCATTCGTTCATTCAGGATGTTACATTAAGGGGTTTAAAATATGCATGCTAGCACAATATCTATCAATTTCATGTAACTAAGCTTTTCATGTACATTTAAGCTTTATACAGGGCTTTAGGTATCTCTCTTTCAACCTCTCGGGTGGTAAATCAGTCCATGAAACTGAACAACTTTCCCAAGGAACATAGGTCAAAATACGAAAAAATAATAATTTTGAGTTCCCATACAAACTTCATCAGCATATAGCCGCTATATGCTATATTATAGCGCATTTTACGTTTTTTTTTACGTTTTTTTTTTCCCTTTTTTTTTTTCACGTGTCTAGATATGTATGTATAATAGATATGTATATATATATGTAATATTTAATGTTTTTCATTATTTATTTGTGTGTATGTATATGTTATATATTTAGGTATAGATATGTATAAGTTATATTAATTACTCTTTGCACGTCTACCGCTTCACCTTCTGTATCGGTTCCTTCACCCCCCGGTTGCCTGGAAGAAATTGCTCTATAGCAATAAGGCCGCCGGATTGCACACTACATCATGAACATTTGTTTTTTGTTTAATGTTATGTTTTATGTTTTTTTTGTGTGCAATAAAGAGTATTGTATTGTATTGTGTATTGTATTTTGTATGGGAGATCAAAATTTTTTTTTCGTGTTTTGACCTATGTTCCTTGGGGAAGTTGTTCAGTTTCATGGACTGATTAGCCACCCGAGAGGTTGAAAGAGAGATACCTAAAGCCCTGTATGTATAATTAAATAAATAAATGAATAATTCAAAATCAGCACCGATTCTAATAAGGTCACAAATAACAACGATGTAAATTCTGAGGATGTAAAACAAGTAAAAACAAGAGAGACGACGCGACTCGGACCGCCGCGCCGCCAATGGAATAACTTTACATAATCTGAGGCTATTTTATAATATATTATAGAGAGTCCCGTTACCTATAAGCGATTCAGTCCGCAATCCGCATAATTTATGGCGAAGGACGATAACACTACAGAACAAGAAAATGGTGGCAAAAGATTTGACGTTAAAGTTTTGAGACGTTAAAGTTTGCTGCAGCTCTGGCACGATAATGACAAACTCGCGCTCGGCTCACGCTAAAACTTCACTTTGATTGCGCGAGGGTCCCACGCAAAGGCTTGCTCGCCCTATGACATTGTCAATGTTGACATTTGACATAGGACTGCGGTGTTGTCGCGGCGTTGTCACTATCGTACTCTGCCTACTGTAGGTCCTAAGCCGGTTTGAAGTAACGTGAGTAAAAACGTTTAAAATTGTTAACAATTAAAAAAAATCGGTATTTTTTTAGTAAGTAATTTATTTTCTTCCATAGAATTGGTGTTATAGTCAAGCTATGATACATATAAAAGTGCACTTAATTAATTGAAAAGATTTGGGGGAAACGGTGTCTAAACTAAGCCGAAACTTGTATTTTTCTATCTTCGTTCCCGTGCGAATTCTGGAAAATTATGTAGCCTGTGTAATAATTCAGGCTGTTAGCTATCTCCATGTCAAATTTTATTTTATTAAAATGAGTCCAGCCGTTTGAGAGCGCGACGCGGACGCGGAGCGTGACTTCCTTTTTAACCTACTTCAAAAAAATTTTTTTTTTCGTATTCGTCTGTACTTTTATTTACTTTTTTCTTATGTTTGCTACACGATAACTCCGCCAATTGTTAATATTATTTTTTTGGTCGAAAGAATATACCCTGAGGTGGTCCCATATGAATTATGTTCGGCTATTAGATACCTAGTTGTTTGTACGATTTGGTGGCGTGACCAGGATTGATAAGCCTTACAAATTCGATTTCTTTTTTGTAGTAAAGCAGATAACGTATAAAGCCTTTGATAATGTCCGCAAGTGTACTAAGTTGCGCGTGCGCTTAGAAGAGTGCCGACCGACCTGTTTGGGGAGCAACAGCCTAGACTGTGGTCGTGAGGTACTCTTTATTTATACGCAAACCATTCATATGCAATGCCAATAGCAAACGACTCTCTATTAACAGTCATTTCTGCTATTCTTAGAAGGAAAAGTTCGCTTTTGAATATAAATTGACCCGGCGGCGGCAACGTTAAGCAGTTATTTATTGTAAGACAGCTTTCCCGTAGAATTTAGAGCTAGTTAAGCAATGGCAAAAGAGAAATAATAATAACACATATTATAATGGCTATTATTATAATATGTGTTCCAGAACATTTATTATTGTTAACATCGAACGAGCGCAAAGCCATTTAGGTATTCCACTAGACAGCTGTATCGCGATGCAGGGGTGCTGACGGTTAGACAACTGTTTATCCACAGGTCGGTTCTGCGATAGCACTCCTGCCTCCCACCAGTACCAATGGAAACTATATGCCTAGGAGGAGACGTAAACCAGCTTTTAGCACTATTACTTGCAGGACAGAATATGCCAGAAGGCAAATATATTCCTCAGGTAGTAGAATCTATAACAGGGTAAATAAATCTTGGCAGATAAAACGCTTAAGTAAATTTGAGATTAAACATAAACCTAAATCTTGGCTCCAAAAACTAGATTATTTCAAAACTTGTGTTGTAAGTATATAAAATATGATACACAATATGTAATGTATAATGTATGATGTGTGATATATGTTTAATATATATGTGTAATATGATACATAATAAATAATATATGTAAATGTATAATATTATATAACACGCAAATGTAAGACATAAGATTGTATGGTAACGTATATGTCCATTTAATATAATATTTATTTTATTTTAACAATTTATAGTACAGACACTCACATACACACACACACGCATACACTCACACACACGCACACACGCACACACACCCACTCGCACGTACGTACTTACGTACCCGCTTTTCTTTGTTACGGTACTTACCTGGTGTCCTAGCACTGAACCACTGACTTGTATAACACAGGATATCTTAGCATAAAAGTCAGGGAATATTTTGTCATTGTGTTCCTAACAAGCCATTTCTCTGCATATTAATTGTACGTTTAAAAATGTAATATTTTTAAGAGGCTTAAATAAAATAAATTTATTTATTTTAATTTATTATTATAATGTAAACTACCGCCCGTGACTTCGTTCCCGTAAAAATTGAAGAAAATTATGTAGCCCATGTCACTCGCTAAAAAAACAGATTATGTCTTTTCTCCGATTTACAGAGTAAAACAGTCACATTTTCTATGGAAAACGAAAAACGGATTTGCCCCAACTTTTGGTACTCCGGGTTGATATTTTTATGTCGAAAAATTTATAAATTGAAGTTGCTAATTCTCGGAACCACGTGGACTTAAAAAGATAACCCAGCGTGGAGTACGTGGGCCTTAAAGTAACTTATTAAATTTACGATAAAATGGCGCTCACAATATTGATTTTGCCAATGCCAGAGTATTTTAATGAATATTAAAATAGAGAAAAGAAATATACCAAGAAAAGAAACCCTTTCAGAGCCTTGTCCGTTGATCGCATGGTGCACCGCTAATAGGTAAAGATGGCGACTTTAGAGCACTAAGATGTAATGACCCCTACAGCGCCGAAATGGCAAAACTCAATTCAATTAAATTTCTTTTAAATTCAAAACGTTTCTTTACAGCTTGATCATAGGTAGTTTTAGTTCTTAATAGTACATTTCCTGTGACCATGATATACCACAGAGGCATAACTTTATTAGGAAAATATATGCGTATCTAATTAGACATGTCAACTATCTCAAAACTAAGTAATACAGCAGCTCTAGCACGATAACGACAAACTCTTTTAATAAAAAATAAAAAACTCGCGCTCACGCTGAAACTTTACTTTGATTGCTTGAGGGCCCCGCGCAAAGGCTTGCTCGCCCTTATTGTCGCGGCGCTGTCACTATCGTACTCGGCCTGCAGGGCTATGTGGCACCGCGTTAGGGCATTACAATTGTTTTTGTTGCGCCCAAATGTATTTAAGTGCCTCCAAAAACTTCAAGAGCATAAAGAGAGTACTCCTACTAGCTGACCTCCATTCTAGTGGTATACGTCACTCGGTATCAGAGGTCAAAGATCACGTCCATTCATACGCAGCTGATAAATGGTGATGTCAACAGCACGCGCCGAGCCACTGCTGATAGCAGGCCAAGGGGATGATAATGATTTGACCACCATTATAGGCATCAAAAGAAATTTCCCAAAGTATTGCTTTATTATCCTGACATAGACTTAAAGGCCTATGTTTTTTTTAATCTAAGTAGATTTTAGCGAGGCTTGGAGCGCCTAACAACGCTCATGATAGGAGACTTCAAAAATTAAAAAAGGCCTGAAAATCAAGAAGTATTTCTCTTTTCCAAGACTTTTCTAACATAAAGATATATACATTTTGCTATATCTGAAAGTGGTTGGCTCGCAGCTACTAAAATATCTCCAATATTTTTCAAACACGTCAAGTTTCTCCGCCCTGCTCACACTTCTAGAGTAAGTAAAGTAGGTCGTCAAGTTTAGCACAGTAACTGAAAAGGCCTATAGATAATGGGAATATTTTCTGAAGCCCTGTGGCGCTTACCGTGATAGGGAACCTCATGGGTGACCAACTTACGATAGTGGCAATTTGGTACGAGCATTTCCGTGGCTTAAAGGGCATGTTAAACCGTCGGTTCAGGTAGCTATCGATTGAATACAGTCCTTAAACCAATAATTAAGTATGTAAAAATTTAGTCAAGTTTTTTACATACTTAATAACCTACACGATTAGGACATTTTTAGAGAATTTCCTTTATTCCTTGGGGAAAGTTGCTCAGAATCACACTAATTAATTTAAAGTAACCCCTTCCCCTTATCATTAAAAAGATTAACAGCCAATATTCAATTAATTTATCTGTAACTAAATCAATGCTATTTCTTTGCTTTCAATGTGCAGGCAAATTAAGAAATCGGAGAATTCATGAATTCCCGGAAGATGATGACGATCGATTTCGATCCTGACTTCGTCATTTACCTACGACGTATCCTAATTTAATTTGTTTTGTTACTCCTTTACGCAAAATCTGGGAAGATTTTAATCATAAATCAAGCTCCCGTTGCACGAAACCCTACCTCACTAGGTGGCAGCTCAGAAATGTAATGTAGTGATAGATACTACTTAGGAGCACTGGATTTTATTAGTTTGTCATCGCATATCCTGGAAGAAGTACATTTTTTTTGTTAACTTCTTGTATAGGTCAGGTGGCAAGATGAAACTGATACAGATCGATTGCCGTGAACATGCCGTTCATGAATATATATGGTTGCCTGCATTCAGCCTGGCAGTTTTTCTGATCAGCCACCTAGAACAATATATGTTGAAAACTTGTTCGAGGTGGCTGAATAGAAAAACTGCCAGGCTGAATGCAGGCAACCATATATATTCATGAACGGCACGTCTAGGGCAATCGGTCTGCATCAGTTTCATTTTGCCACCTGATCTATACAAGTTAAAAAAAAAACTTCTTCCAGGATATGCGATGGCCAAACTACTAAAATCCAGCGCTTCTAAGTAGTATCTATCACTACATTACATTTCTGAGCTGCCACCTCATGAGGTAGGGTTTCGTGCAACTGGAGCTCGGTCTATCAATTTTAATGAAACTCTGCAGTAATACGGCAAAAGAATAGTTATCTTAAATTCCCACGGGAACGAAGTTATGGGTGGAAAGCTAGTGATGCGTAAATCAGAAACAGTTATTGGTGTAGAAGTGATGTCGCTTCTAATTCTTTGATATTTATGTGTTATTATTCGATATCTCTGTCAACAGGAAAGTCCAACACTTTTGTTTATGTTGCTACTGTTTTACTCAGAATTGTTTATTTTAGTACGCGGCTGTATATTGATGTATTCGTCACTATTCCGATAATATAAATTACGACCAACTTTGAGGTCAGATGTTTCCATTTGTTTGATAATGATATGATTTAAAAAAAAATATTTTTTTTTACCAGCCCATAACCTACGTTCCCACCTAGGGGCGGGCTTCCCTTCGAAACACGAAGGGGATTTCACCACGCTGTCCCAATGCGGGTTTGTGGACCGCTCGTCTTTCGAAAATTTTCTTGGACGGGCGGGTTTCATCACGATGTTTTCCCGTTGTTCACCGTTGAGCAAGTGAAAATTAGAAATCCGTACATAAATCCGAAAAGGCGAATTTAGTGGTACAGGCCCGCACCAGGATTTGAACCCACGACCTTCGGTTTACAAGTCTCGCTCATTACCAACTGGGCTATCAATGCTAAAAGAGTAATGATATGATTACTAAATGATTAACGCTACGCTGTTTAAGAAAAAATGTGATATATGTAATTATGTATACACAATGTTACTCGTAATAGTAGAACCAAACATAAATTAGATTTACTAGACAGTCGTCTCCACAAAATCACAATTTTTTTTTGGGTCAGTGTATATGCAGCCTAGTGGCGCTCGCTGATCTTAACCGATCAATGAGGTTAAGCAACTTACAAAGAGGCTTGGAACCTGATGGGTGACCAAAGTAGCAATTTGTCACGAGCGATTCCGTGCTTTGGAGGGCACGTTAAGTCGTCGGTCCCGGCTGTTATTGATTGACTACAGTCGTTAAACCATGTCAGAGGCCATTTAGCGGTTTAAAAACTCTGACACCAAGGTTAGTCAAGGTCACCACATCCATACTAATATTATAAATGCGAAAGTAACTCTATCGGTCTGTCCGTCTTTCACACCTAATCTACTGAACCGATTTAGATGAAATTTGGTACAGAGATAGATTAGAGCCTAGGAAAGGACATGGGCTACATTTTATCCCACAGTTGGGCACGATATAACCTGTAGTCCACGAGGGCGGAGCCGCGGGCGGAAAGCTAGTACTTTATAATACCTACATGATAAGGAAAGGAAGAATAAAAAAACCTCTGCCGTTGAAACGCCATTGATTGATATCAATGTTTATCACACAGAGTGATAGCCCAGTTGATAATGAGCCAGACTTGTGATCGGAAGGTCGCGGGTTCAAATCCTGGTGCGGGCCTGTGCCACTAAATTCGTCTTTTCGGATTTATGTTCGGATTTCTAATTATCACTTGCTTAACGGTGAAGGAAAACATCGTGATGAAACCCGCCTGTCCAAGAAAGTTCATTTTCGAAAGACGAGCGGTCCACCAGCACGCATTGGGCTAGCGTGGTAGACTATGGCCAAAAACCCCTTCGTGTTTCGAAGGGAGGCCTGTGCCCCTCGGCGGGGACGTATATGGGCTGATGACGAACGACATAGAGTCCCAATCCTCTCCAAACACAAGACGAAGAAGAAAATTATTCTAAGAAATCATAAGACGAGCCCGCAAAACCGTTCCAGTTATAAGTTAGCACGCAAAATAGACAAAGTTTCTTTCACGCCAGCTCATCTAGTGCGTTAAAACCGTAGACTTAGGATTATTGAGTGATTATAAAATAAGTAGTTAGCGAAAATTAATTATGTGAATCGAAAGATTTCGATAGTTCTCAATTTCACCATGTGAATGGATATAATTTTCCACGTTATAAAAACGTGTGAGTCACCGACTTCGATCCCAAAAACAGTTCCCAAATTTCACTCATTTATTTAGATGATGTTCTGGTTTGTAATTTTTATTTTTTATTTTTTTAAAAACGCTGTATCATTTTCGATAAAATGTATATGGAACCACCTCTGGAGTATACTCTTTCGAACAAAAAAAAAATTGTAACCCGCCTAATGTCAACGCCTCCGCAGTGGAAAATACCGTTACTGTCACCATACTAATTAAAAAATCACCGGATTTCCGCAAAAAAATCTCATTTAACCTAACTAACCTATAATTATATTTAATGTGTTATATATGTATCGAAAGCTAGATAAATTTGACATTTTATGGAATACTAGTCAACACTCTCACTTACTTGCACATTCCAGTATGTTTTTATATTTTTCTAATTGTTGATTTTTTTGCCGGCCCATCACAATTCATTCATAAATATCACTTAAAATCGGTCCATTACTGGCGGAGAAATCGGTGAACATACATAAAGAAAAATACATACAGTCGAACATAGTACCTCCTCCTTTTTTGAAGTCGGTTAAAAAATGATCACCATTGTCATTCAACCGCCATTGAGACGCCATTTATTAGTGGAATAGCCACCCTGATAGCGCGTTTGTAAATAAATACTTTGCTCACAGATCTGAAGTTTGCGGGCTTAGTTCCTGACCAACATAAATACTTATTTGAAAATCGCATTTTCAGAGGCGTCTTATCTACCTACACTTATATAATTTTTGTAGAGAGAAATAAATAAACTATAACATTATAAATCGGAAAGGTTTGTATTTTTGTATGTATGTATGTTTGTAACGAATAAACTCAAAAACTACGAGACCAATTTCAAAAATTCTACATTATGCCTGAGTAACATGGCTACACAATTTTTCCGAATTCCCATGGGAACGAAGTCCCAGGCGGAAAGCTAGTGATGAATAAGTATGTATTTAAAAAAGTACATAAGTAGTTTTTTAGTTATTGTCTAATATCCATAATACAAGCCATGCTTAGTTTGGGTACGTATTAAAATACCGAAAATTCAAAATACCGATGGTTGAAAAACCTACACTTAAAACATCGAAAGTTGAAATACCGAACGGTTGGAATGCCGATGTACGATATAACTAAACATATAATACCGATATTTAAATGACCGAATGTTTAAAATACCGAATTTAAATGACCGAATGTTCAAAATACCAATGTTTACATGACCGAAAGTTCAAAATACCGATACACGAAATACCTATGTTTAAAAACATCGATGTTCAAAATACTAAAAATTGAAATGCAACCACAGTCGTTTCTGGCACTTGGCCGGCCGCTGCCGCGGCACGCTCGCTTCGCTCGCTCGGCTCGTGCGTTGGGGTCGCAGTTCTAACCACCTTGACGGGTTGGTTGGGTTAGGCTACTAACAAACCTACTCGTCGCAGTTCCGTTTGTCATATAAACAGACAAAAGAAAACATTTTTACTATTGAAAACTTCATGGACAGGATGTCCATAAACCGAAAACTAAAATTCGGTATTTTAGCCTTCGGGATTTTAGCCTTCGGGATTTCAATCTTCGGTATTTTAGCCTTCGGGATATTAAGTCATAGGTATTTCAACCTTCGGGATTTCAAACTTTCGGTCAAACAAACATTCGGGATTTCAAACTTTCGGTCAAATAAACATTCGGCCATATAATTTTCGGTCTTTCGTCCATAGGTCTTATGAAATTCGGTTTTCTATACTTCGGTATTGTAATACGTACCCCTTAGTTTGGGGTTAGATGGCACTATCTGAATTGCCCAAGAATATTTATTTATTTATTCAAAAGCAGTTACATTTTATTCAAATCAAATCAAAATCATTCATTTCAAGCTAAATATTGCTCTTCATTACATTTCACTTCAATAAAACGTGGTATTAAGGGAATACAACAAAATAGAAAGGGAAAACGAATTTAAAAGTTATTAAATTCGTTTTCCCTTCCTATTTTGTTGTATTCCCTTAATACCACGTTATAAAAAAATTAACAGACCCGTATTTTTTGTGTTATATCGTTTCATATAAATATATATATATATATATATATATATATATATATATATATATATATATTTTTCTATCGATCGTCTGAAGCATGAAAATAAAAAAAATAACGTCGTCCGATTGACTTAAAACTTAATAATTAGTATACTCTTCAACACAATTTGTGACACCCGTGTTTCTGCGTTTTACAAAATTCATCCTCTAAGACGTTAAAAAGGGGTAAGTATCAAAATTTGAAAATTTAGGAAAAAAAAAATTTTTCCTCCTTATTTACGTTTTATCAACGTTACTGACACCGAAAGAAAAATTTGCGTGCCTACTAATTAAAAAGTCAGTCTGTATAAAGGATATTATGTTTCTCTCTTTCAAACATTATCGATACAGAATAATCCTAAGTCTATGGTTATGGTTAAGACAACAAGCGGTTACTCTTTGTAAATAGAATCAATGATCTTATTCACTATTTTACGAAGAACAGCGAAAATAAGCCTTTGATTATTGCAAGAACAGAGTCTTGTGTAATTCATTAATGATTCTGATTCCGAGAAATCCTATAAGAAATACAATATACTTTATTTGCGCACAAGAACATATTGATATGTTGTGTGCTTTTAAATTAGTCATAGAAAATTAACACGTTAAATACGGGTTAACAGTCTTTATACAAGCGTTCCGAAACACGTTATATGTCCATATAAGATTTTTTTTTGGCCATTATTAGATGTCAACTTAACGACTTAATATAATGTTTATGACTTTTTCTATTTATTAGATCCTTGGCCACAAGTCCACAATGATATTACTAACTAATTTGACAAGTCAGGGCGGGTGTGACTCATAGGGTACACGAACTCGGCGGAACCGCTCCCCGTGTACCACATAGACTATTAACGTGTTAAGGTTGCAAACCAATCCACTAAAATAAACGACTTTTGCTACGGGATATAGGTGAAAATATAAAAACTCCTATACTACAAGTGCAATGAGTTGATTGCCTTACTTTAATAGTTCGAATTAAAAAATAATCACAATAGGTTCCTTGGGGAAAGCAGTTCAATTTCATGTACAGAGTTACCCCCTTAAGTTTGTTAACCCCCGACAAAAATAATGGGGTGTTATAAGTTAGATGAGTGTATTTGTGTGTCTGTCTGTGTCATCGTAGCTCCTAAACGGAGATGGACCGATTTTTGTTTTTTGTTCGAAAGCTGACTAAATCGAGATGGTTCATAGATATCCTTACTAATATTATAAACGGGAACAAACTTTCTGATGGATGTATGGATGTTTTTTACTCTTTCACGCTCAAACGGCTGGACCAATTTTGATAAAATTTTGTATGGAGGTAGTTGACACCCTGAATTAACACAAAGACTACATCATTTTACCAAATTCCCACGGAAACGAAGTCCCGGGCGGAAAGCTAGTTTAGCCCTTTTTGCATAGTTTTTGTTTAATCACTGTCTTAAATTTATCCTAAGGTAAATTTTGAATACACATGGGAATCTTATTATAGAAACGTATACATTGACCCATAAAAGAGTTCGTGACCTTGTGGAGACGACTGTCTAGTACATCCAGTTTATGCTTGGTCCTAGTATTTACATTGTGCCTATCGCTATTTTCCTTAAACAAATGTTCATTTTTCTTCACATATAAAAGATTGTCACATATATATTGGGATGCAAACTTAAAAGTCAAAATATCTATTTCTTTGAACATTTGTCTAAGAGACATTCTAGGTCTCATTTTATAAATCGCGCGAACAGCCCTTTTCTGCAGAACAAAGATCTTATTGATATCCGCAGCATTACCCCACAGTAAAGTGCCATATGACATTAGGCTGTGGAGTATTCATATGACATTAGGCTGTGGAAGTATATGACATTAGGCTGTGGATTAGTCTTTGATTAAAATTGGTTCAGCTGTGAGTTATATGCAATAACTTTTATTTTTATTTTTAGAGTTATACAGAGCTTTAGATATCTCTCTTTCAACCTCTCGGGTGGTTAATCAGTCCATGAAACTGAACAACAAAATGTGCTATATGCTGATTAAGTTTGTATGGGAACTCAAAATATTTTTTTCGTATTTTGACCTATGTTCCTTGGGAATGTTGTTCAGTTTCATGGACTGATTAACCATCGGAGAGGTTGAAAGAGAGATACCTAAAGCCCTGTACATAGTTATTTGTTGTGTATCAAGTAAATAAAATCACGGATGGAAAGCTAGACTACCTTATAGCTAAGATTGAACAAAGACCCTTTTACCCCATTGTTTACCACTAGTATAAATAGAACACAATGTGTGAATTTCGACATTTATCATCTGTGCCGGGTAATTATCGAGCTGGTCTTGCTTCCATCGCTTCTATTTATAGAACTGCAATAATTGCGAAGGTCATAGGGTAATTTGAGAACCAACGATGTATGTATCACATGATCGATTGGACGTATCGGGAGCCCAGGAAATGGTATCTCTCTCTTTGAAAAGCTTTCCTTTAGAAAATGTGACATTAGAAACGTATGGGGCAGTGGTAATACTTTGCCGTGCCCGGTAATTTCTTTCGAATTATAAACAAAAAAAAATTTTCACCCTTTTATTCGAAAAGTGGACTCCGGGTATTAAATGCCATGATGTCATAATACGCAAGGAGCCAGATTGCAAGTGACAAAATGTACAAAAGCCTCATGACAAAATGGCCAATTGTCAGAATGTTCACATGACCAAGTACACTGAAGTCATAAGCACCAAGGGACTAAATGCCATGGAGCCAGATAGCGAGAGTGTTAAAATGTTCACATGACCAAATATGCTGAAGTCAATGTGAAAATTG
Source organism: Aproaerema taeniolella (assembly GCA_949987775.1). Taxonomy (NCBI): domain Eukaryota; kingdom Metazoa; phylum Arthropoda; class Insecta; order Lepidoptera; family Gelechiidae; genus Aproaerema; species Aproaerema taeniolella. The sequence goes on from OX465264.1 coordinate 11,422,947, forward strand.
CTAGTGTGCATTTTTCAGTATACATACTCTAGAATCTCTATAAGTAGGAGCAAAAGAGCTCATTTCTGTTAAGAACTCTTGTGCGGGCGTAAATAAGCATTTAGATTTTAACTTAAAAAGAGATTTTTATACATTTGTCATTCATAGAAATCGAACGCAAATTGTATGAATACTGGCTGGTACGTGTTGGCTGGACAAGGTGGACCGACGATCTGGTAAAGATTACGGGAAGCCGCTGGATGCGGGTGGCGCAGGACCGATCGAGGTGGAGATCCTATGTCCAGCAGTGGATGTCTTGCGGCTGACATAATGATGATGATGATGACGTGTTGGCTGCACGGCGGCGGCCCCCGCGTTAGTTGAAAAAAAAAACGCGCGAATTAAGTCTCTGATCTTGTAATTTATTTTCTCATAGAAAGGGGATGAAAAGTAGAGTAAGTATATGACTCGAGAGAAAAATATTTTTACCTCGGGCGATGTACTTTGAAATACTTCTTTGCTCCCTTGTCATACAATCTACTATTTTAAGTTGAACGGTTTTATTGAAAATGAAGTGAACTAAATGCTAAAAAATAATTCGACAGCTACCAGGCATCACACAACTCTCCTCATCAATCTAGGGCATGGATCAGACAAAAAAATATAATCGTTGGGCTCGCGTAACCTGCGTAAATATGAAACTATTCGTAGCATAAAGAAAAATAAACCTGCCATTTTGTTGGCGGCCATATTGGATTTTCATTTTATTATTATAGAGATCTTTATTCTACTAATCAATTTCATTTGATACTCATATTGAGGAAGTAGTGCTAAAATATGTAATCCGCCATTTTATAGCGGTGGCTATCTTGGATTTGGATTTACAATGATACCGAATGTATTAAATTGTATTGTCATCAGAACTAAAGGTGCATGTCAAATTTCATATCAATTCGTCAACAGGAAGGTGGTCAAATTTCAATTACTAGATTTGACCCAAACAAATAAAAACATACAAAAAAAAACAGGGCAAGCTAAATAAAACCGTTTAATAAAAGTTGTGTCGTGTGTACCTGTGTATATTTGTGTGTCTGTCTGTGGTAATGTAGCTCCTAAACAAAAAGGCCGATTTCGATGCTTTATTATTTGTTTGAAAGCTGAAGTAATCGAGATGGTTCTTAGCTATATTTGATCAGAATTGGTTCAGCCGATTAAAAGTTGTAAGCAATAACTGTCAAGTGACATAAGCCGGTTTTAAACATTGGCTGTCGTAAGTAGTTCTTTTTGTTATAGGGCCCTAAATGTTCATTACTTATACAACATTTTTAATTTGAGAATTATTATTTATTGTAGGTGATTTATTTTTTTTACCGTTATTTTATATACCTTTGTTTTTTGTTTCAGCTTTACGGTGTGCATCGGGTGATTGTTTACCACTAAAAAAAGGTAATTTACTATTAAGACATTTCTACATCTGCTTTATACACGAACATTTGTACCAACGGGGAATCAAACTCAGGAACTGTTGATTAAGGAAAATGCGCGTACTTTTGCCTTCAAACCTTACAATAAAGGGGAATGGGTAATTTTGTATAGACACTGGACCCAAAAACAAAAATTTTACTGTAACATAATGGTCCGTGTTGTTTTTTATTGCCCTAGTGTAATATTTTAATTATTCTAAGAAGCAGGTTTGAATTCCATTGGATAAAAAAGATACAAATTATTTTATCTAAGGTACCTACATAGCGCGTTGTTTTATCATTATATTGGGTGTTAATCACTTAATATTGATTTTTAGTAATAAAAATAATTATGATTACTGAAAGTGGTAGCAATAGAATATATATTTACAATAATAATTATTATTGGAGAAATTTTTTTTTTTGTCAAAATAAAAAAAATTCTCCAATGGATTTCAGATGTGCCGCCTTAGAATAAATTAAACTACTCCACAAGAGCAATGATTACCAATATAGGTCATAATGCTACAATCAACTTTGTATTTGGGTACGCTGTTACCCATTCTCCTTTACACGCTTTTATTTCACTCGCCTCGTTAATGTGGCGCAAATCTTACAAATTATTTATTATTGTTTGTATAATGTTTGTCTAAATTCCTTGAATCAAGGGTAATTACGAAGGCAATATAACGGTCTTCTAAAAAATCTCCTGAACCACCTTTTCTTTTATATCATCAATTCTAAATCTTCTCTTCTGAAAATTCCAGAAACATCTAGGAATGAGACGCGGAACACCTCCTCATGTAAGGCGCTATACTATCGTCAAGACTGCGCCTTCTGCTACTGCATGGAAGCTGGCGTCCCAGGATGTTGGACACAGGAGGACTGTTTTCGAACCTACCAGATACCTGGTGAGGAAATTTCTCATAATCCCATATGCGTCAGGTTGACTGGAAGAGATTCCCTTGTCCCTTGTTGTCTATACTAATAATATTATAAAGAGGAAAGATTTGATTGTTTGTTTGTTTGTTTGCATTGAATAGGCTCCGAAACTACTAGACCGATTTGAAAAATTCTTTCACCATTAGAAAGCTACATTATCCCCGATGGACATAGGCTATATTATATTTTCAAAAAAATTAGGGATCCTTACTGAAAATCAAATAATGTAACCCAAAGTGTAAAAAAATTACCTAAAATATTATTTACATTGCGTGCGCTGCGTAAACTATTGACGATAGAATAATATAATGTACTACGACTTTGCAGAATACATAAATATTTACAAAAATTGTCGCGACAGCATATGTCTAACTATTTTAGTTATGCCAAAATATGTGTTCTTTTATTTTAAAAATTTAATTGAAATGCCGCCCGTTATAAAATGCTCTTTATTTGTATCTTGGTATTAATCCTTATCAAAATAAATTACTTCATATTCAAGACTGCTTCAATATCTTTATACAACTTTTTGATATATGCAATTCGGACATTCCATTCAAAAGATATCACGAGTTTAAAAATGTAAGTATTAGAAAAAAGTTTCGTGGTCGCCGCTCATCCTGCTCAGCTAGCTAGCTAGGCAGCACCTTATGCGATGTAGGCGTCACTGGGGTACGGGCCGTACGGGCGGGGAGTCAGTATCAATAAATGAAAAAAAACTTCATAAAGTTTAATAATATGTTATAAAATCGATCAATATCTATAGTTGTGTATGCTGTATGACAGCAATGCAGACTGCTTTTCCAGTCTCGGTGGACATTCCCTCTACTGGTAATTTAGGTCCGTATTACCTAAATTACCAAGCTTGATCTATACTTAAGTATTGATTGTCTCTTTCTTTCACTATCAAAATGACAAAGACGACTGCTGCGTAAGTATAGATCAGTCTGAGTCGCGTTCTATAATACGGACCACATTGCATAAGTGCTCAGAGCATTTCAAGCAATTAGAATACCCTCTTCGTATATGATAAATACTTCAATAAGGTTACCTATATGCTATTTTAGGTTTCAAACATTTATTTATTCATAACTTAATTGAAAGACTAAATTTAATATCTAAGGTAATAAGCATAGCCAAATTTAGATTACTCTGGATTAGCAAATATGCGTCTGTTTAAAGGTGTTTTTATCTATGTAACAAACTTGATTATTCTATTCAGCTTGCGTCTTTAGTAAGTAAGTAATTCAAATCAAAAAGTTGTGTTTTTACAGCACCATTGTATTCTATGTATACCTTTCTGCAGCTTTCTATGTAATACCTATCAATGTCAAGTGTATAAGATCTCAACTTTTATTTGTTTAGTTAGGAATCATCAAATTGGCGATGAACTTTACAGCACTAAGAAAGGATTTTTCTAAATTCTACCCCTAAGGGGGTGAAATGGGGGTTCAAAGTTTGTATGGAGAAAACAATTTTTTTGCACATTTTGACTCAAAACTTCGTCAAGATATAACCTCGAAGCAAATAAACGGACATGTGTTTCGCTATTTTTCAAAAATCATCCCCTAAAGGGTCAAGAATGAAACGGGTGACTAAAAGAGTTCTTTGCGCGAGCGAAGCCGCGGGGAAAAGCTAGTTAGAGATAAATCTGGCTTTGTTCCAAATGTCATTTTATATTCTTAATTGTAATGTTTGATGTTAAATAAAGGACTAACATACATGCTTGATCACAAGATAGATAGATAAAACGTGTATTTGTCTGCACATACACAATTATTACCACATGTTAAAAATGCAAATTAACGTATGAGTATATGTTACCGGAAATGTATAAAATTTAGGAATTGTATACAATTCCTAGGAAATGTATACTATTCCGAGAGGCTGTCTAGGAAATGTATAAAGTATGGTTTCAAGGATTTTTTTAATTGTATAAAATTCCGGAATTGCTCTAGGAAATGAAGAAAAATAATGTTTTCAGCGAATAAAATTAATAAAACAACCTAACCTAGCCTGAATAAGCGACGTGAATTTGTCTTGCCCACATTGTAGATTTGCTTACTTCATGAAATGTTCGAGAATTTCATGAAATGGTCACATTCATGAAATTTTTCTCTATCTATTGACCACATGCAACAACCGCTTACCGCAAACATAGTCGTTTCTGGCACTTCGCCGGCCGCTGCCGCGGCACGCTCGCTTCGCTCGCTCGGCACGTACGTTGGGGGTCACAGTTCTAACCTAACCTAACCCAACCAACCCTTAACGGGTTGGTTGGATTAGGCTACTAACAAACCTACTTGTCGCAGTTCCGTCTATCACAATCGAACAAAGAGATTTTTATTAATTATATATTTTATTTATTAATTGACATGGAAATGATTAAATGATTTGACATCAATTATTAATTTGACTTACATGAATCAAAAAACAATAAAAAAAATTAATCGAACAAAGAAGTCAAATTACTTATGAACAGAAAAATCAAACATTTCACACATTTCCGATTGTTATTTAGGAAATGTATAGATTTCCTAGGAAATGTATCAAATATAATTCATTTCACACATTTCCGGGCGATTTTAGGAATTGTATACATTTCCTAGGAATTGTGTACATTTCCTAGGAATTGTATACAATGACGGATTTCACACATTTCCGTTAACATATATAAACTTAATGCAACTTATTCTTATAACAACAACGGGACACAGGCTAATTATATTCGTTAAATCAAGATTTGGCGATTTGAAAATCCTTCTTACGAATCACATAGTTGCCTTTTTTACAAGCTTATTATATGTAGTGTTGGCCCAAAATGAGACCACAGCAACCACGTCCGCCTTGTACCCCAAGTCTCTAGTGTAACACTCCATTTTTGAAACGTTAAGCATTACTTATAATATTACTAGTTTTCCGCCCGCGGCTCCGCCCGCGAGGACTACAGGTTATAACGTGCCCGACTGTGGGATAAAATGTAGCCAATGTCCTTTCCCAGGCTCTAGTCTATTTCTGTACCAAATTTCATCTAAATCAGTTCTGTATTTTAGGCGTGAAAGACGGACAGACAGACAGATAGACAGAGTTACTTTCGAATTTATAATATTAAGTAAGGAAGTAAGGATAAATGCTAAAGTAACTCTGTCTTTCACGCCTAAACTAACCGATTTTGATGAAATTTGGTACAGAGATAGATTAGAGCCTGGGAAAGGACATAGGCTTCATTTTATCCCACAGCTGGGCATGATGTAGTCCACGCAGGCGGAGCCGCGGGCGGAAAGCTAGTTAAAAATAAAGCTTCTTTAAACGGTCCTTGTTTTAAAAAGGACAGTTTTTATTGAAAATAGCTTTACATTTTATTTAGCCAATCGCGACATACTTAGGATGAAAAGAAGGGACTAACAAAGTACCGTTTCGTTACCTCAATTGAAATGTTAATAGCCGTGTATAATTACCGAGCATAAATGACCGTAAAATGACTGGCTATTATGAGTCTATTTTTCACATTAGGGCTTAAGCTACACAATACGAAAATGTGTTGAATAAGAATACCTTACAAGAAAACGAAACACCACAACCGGATTTAAAAGTCGGACAGATTTGCTGAAGATGTAAGTCTCATATTATTTGACATTTTAATTTTTGTGTAATGTCAACATTTTGAATTTGAATCTGTTTTGTAAGTCTAAAACCGAACAATGCTTCAGAGCATCGGATGTCAGTCCATCTTTATCGCGGTCGTAGGTATTGTAGAGGTCTTCTTCTTTTGTGTATTTCAAAGTGATTCAGTGACTTTTCTTGCCATCAGTAGTCATGTGATGACGGTTGAATTGAATTACATTGGAGGTTATTTTATCCGTTCAGGTGGTGAAATTTAGAAGTAGGTATTTAAATTTAATATATTTGCTGACAGCCATCCTGACCAGAAGCGCCACCGCCAACCGAAAGTAAAGTTGCAAACACTATACAGACTGTTAATTTGGTCGACAACCATCGACTCAGGGATGGTAATATACACGAAACTGATGCCAAAAAAAAAAAAAATTGTTATAAAATCTTTGCCGGCGGGGCGCCGCGCTCGCGCCGCGGCCCCCCCTGCCCCGCACAACCAACCTTGCGCGAGCAGGCAATGCAACCCGTCTCTTCCGTACGTATCCGAGGCGCAACGATACTTTGGCTACGCGAAATATTGTGTTTCCCTAAACTATGAAATTAATGGATTATTCCATGGAAATTTAAGGTATTTTTTTAATATTTTTTTTGGTATCAGTATTGTGTATACTACCATCTCTAATTCGATGGTTGTCGACCAAATCAACAGTCTGTATAGTGAAAGTATGGTGGCACCACCACTCAAAGCAGCCGTCATCAAATGAATATTTGGATAGTTCTCCATTTTGCCATCTGATCGGATAAAATGGCGACTATTGTCATTCAACCGTCAATGTGACTCCATTGTTTAGTCGAATAGCCATTCTGAACTACCATCACAGCACTTCTGTCGTAGAGTTATAGAATTCAAAGACATGTGCTGCTCCCTTATTCAGAATCGTTCGAGTATTTCAAAACGTCCAAATGAATTCCTTGCTATTTTTCAGACAAGCTGATAAACTGCATACCAAAGCAGATGTTCAAGAGGGACTGCAACACTTGTATCTGTATGGATAACGGGTACGCGTTGTGCACGTCCAACGACTGTCAGAAATCTACAAGTAAGTACAGTTGAGGAATAAAAAGGTTCGTCACCTTAACGCCGATTTTTGCGAGCACTAATGCAGGAACCAATTATGCCAACATTCTAGAACAAAAACAGTGCTACTAACATTTAAACCAATATGACTTTAAGGTTCGTCATCTAATGTCGTCATCTAATCATTCCCGCCAATATAAACAACAGTGCTTGACGTTTGCTATCAAAAGATATTTTGGAATTAATCAATTCTTATATATGATGTCTGACGTCTTTGACAGACATTAGAAACCTAGTTTTGTTCATAGATCTAACCAAAAGAAGTTTTTAGTTTATCGTAACATGTGCGAACTTTTCTATGAAAAAAATATTCTTTCTCAACACAAATCTTGAGATAAATCAATTTGAACTTTGTTGTAGAAATAATAAATCATAATTTTCTAGGTAACAGTCAGTTCTGTATCAAATTTTCAAAAGTTAATATGTACTTGGGGCACGATAAAGGAATCAATTTGAAAACTGACGAAGGTTTTCATTCCATGACTGTACATATTCAATACTTACTTATACTTTATCGATTTAAAGTCACTACATATTTTATCCACTCTAGTAGCAAAGTTGGCCGAGTCGGGTGGGATTTGTGTACAGAGGGCCGCACATCAAGTTACCCATGCGTCCACTCTGTGCTGTTGCGATAAGAACGGTTCTTCAGTGAATCGGAGTAGCCCAGTGGCACCCACTGATCTCAACCAGTTAGTGAGGTTAAGCAACGTACACACAGGCAGGGAACCTGATGGGTGACCAAAAGTGGCAATTGATCACGAGCGTTTCCGTGCTTCGGAGGGCACGTTAAGCTGTCCGTCCCGGCTGCTGTCGATTGACTACAGTCGTCAAACCAAGTCAGAGGCCATTGTACGGTTTGAAAACTCTGACACCAGGGTATACCTACACGATAAGGAAAAACCTGCCTATAGATGAAAACTCTTGTTTTCAGTTCCAAAGAAATCAGAACTAGGCACCGGCAAGGAATGCGCCAAGGGTTCTCATTGGCAGAGTCAGTGCAACGATTGTGTCTGCTCAGAAGACGGATACGCCATGTGCACTGAGAAGGCTTGTATAGGACAAGAATCTGGTGAGTGTTATCGTACGAAAATGTCATCCCATGATATTTTGGTTCGGGCTTTTTTTTCATAAATTTGATTGTGGTTAACAAGAGCGATTAACGCAGCTCTGAACGAGTATTCCAAGGTGGCCTTTTTTGCCAGATACAGTCATAGATCATGGGTCAAAGCAGATCCTTTTGTCATCCAACACATCAACACGGTCTAGGGATATTGCACGATTTTTCATACAAAAGAGGTCTGTTTGAGAAGCTACAAAAGCATACTCGAGATACATGGAGGGCTATAATTTTCAGAAGAGCAAGTACTAAACCTAAATTTTCAATTCTAATCTATAAATTTTCCGTCACGTTTTCACAATTTTCAAATAAAACAAAATTTATTGATTAGAATTGAAAATTCAGGTTTTGGTACTTGCTCGTCTGAAAATTGTAGCCCTCCATATATCTCGAGTATGCTTTTATAGCTTCTCAAACAGACCTCTTTTGTATGAAAAATCGAGCAATATCCCTAGACCGTGTTGATGTGTGTATTTGATTTGATGTATTTCTTTTCTTTATTGTATTGATGACGATACGATGACTTTAAACATAACATCAATTACAAAAGTCTACATTTTATTTTATAACTATATAGAAGTACAGTGTTAAAAAGAATAAAGTAAGATGGAAACCCTCAAAATTTTCACCATAAATGCTTACATGTAAAACATCTTCACTGATGGGGCTTAGATGTAAACACCGACCAAAAAGTTTTTTGGTCCTTCGAGCCGGACACTAATGTCGTCACTAATTTTTCAGAGCCACTAATGAAGTGCGCCCCGGATACCTTGTGGAACAATGACTGCAACACTTGTTGGTGCACCACGGATGGACGGGCCATGTGCACTAGAATTGGCTGCAACGTTGGTAAGCTCATTATTATCTTAGTAAGTAATTAAAATACGATAAATAAAACACGGACGGCCATTCTGCTTTAATCAATGACTTGATGTTAAGTTGCAGCGAAATGGTAAGTTGCTAGCAATGTATTTAACGGATACTATTGGATTGAAATAAATGATTGGTTGATTGATTGATTAATGTTCAATTGGCGCTGCTAGTCAACAAAGCAGGCATCAAGTGTATGAAACGATAGATCTCTTCGTCAGTTGAACGGATAAAATAGTCACCATCACCATTCCACTGTCATTGCAAAGTCATTGATTAGCAGAATCGCTGTCCTGACAAATCCTAGATCATGTTCAAGTGTATCCCGAATCTTAAAGCGCTTAGAAGTGATTAGGTTTTGTTTTGGTTATGTATGGAATTTTTGTGTCTTTTTTTAAATTTCTATTTGTCAGTGCCATGATGAGGGTGGCATGTCTGAAAACCCTCTATAATAAATAGAGATTAAAAAGAAGAAGTTATTTTTTGGAGTAGGACAGGTTTAATTTGTTATATACACTGGGCGTCAAAAATAAGTAGTACAGTTTTAAAATTGCGATTTCTCCCAAACTATAAAACTTAGACCTTTGAAACAAAAAAGGTTAAAAAGAAAATTTAATCTTATTCAATATAAACTTCATGCATTATAAGAACTTATAATGCTTGACTTTAAAAAAAACGAATAAATAAAAACACTTTTTTTAAACTGTTGAAAGGTGTTGTCTTACTTAGGATTTTTGTGTTTGACACATTCGCTGCTGATAAAGCAATTGTAATTGAAAAGCATAGGTATCTTCAGAGAGTAAATTTGACTAATCATGCCTCTTTCACCAGAAGAATGTGCAAGAATCTTAGCTTTTCTCGAAGTGGGCATCAGTATGCGTCGTACTGCAAGGAGGGTGGGTGTAACTTTAAGAACGGTTCAGCGAGTAAAGCAAAGGTACGAAGAGACTGGAAACCATCTAAGGAGACGAGGTAATGGCAGACCCAGGTGCACAAGTACCCGAGAAGATCGCTTTATTGTTTCCACTGTGTTAAGAAATCGACACCTTAATGCAGTTGAGGTTCAGCAACAGCTTCTTCGGACCCGAACAGACTACATCAGTGAGAGTACAGTGAGAAGAAGACTTGCTGAAGCTAACCTGAAGCCTCTAAGACCAGCAAATGGCCCCAAACTTGAGACAGAGCATCGCGTAGCAAGACTACGCTACGCCCGTCAACACGTACAATGGGGCGAAGAAGAATGGGCTAGAGTTTTATTCACAGATGAGTCTCGATTCTCTTTATACACTTCAGATGGACGGCGGAGAGTCTACAGACGACCCGGTGAGCGATACATTCAAGCTTGTATCTCGGAAAGAGTCCAATATGGCGGGGGCTCTGTACACGTATGGGCTGGTATCTCTTCAGAGAGTCGCACAGAGCTTGTGGTAATAGAAAATGGGACTTTGACTGGTGAAAGATATGCCTCGGAGATCCTCAACGAGTATGCAGGGCCATATTTAATAAATATGGGTGATGGAGCCATCCTAATGCATGATAACGCCCGGCCACACACTGCTCACCACGTACAAGAGTACATTCAGGAGGTTGGCATCAACTTGATGGCTTGGCCATCGAGAAGCCCAGATCTCAACCCGATTGAACACGCCTGGGATGAGCTTGGGAGGCTAGTCAGAAGGCGCAGTCCACCTCCTGCCACACTCAGGGCTCTAAAACATGCGCTGATAGAAGAATGGGAAAATATTCCCCAACACCGCCTCCGAAACTTAGTGTTCAGCATGCCAAACCGGATCCAAGCTGTAATTAGAGCCCGAGGCGGCAACACAAGTTATTAAATTGTGAAAAAGTTCCAAAACGTGAAAATTAAGTGGTTGACATATCGTTAAAAATTGATACTTTTTAGTATTTATCTTAATTTTAAGTTTGAAACTTTATTCATGCCAAATAAAATATAACTTTAATAAACTTCGTTAAGTTTACTATAAACTGCTTTTTATTTCATAAGTGTAACTACTATAGTTTAGGAGTAATTGCAATTTGAAAAGTGTACTACTTATTTTTGACGCCCAGTGTATCATAATTAATTGTGGCTCTAAAAGTGTAACGAACACGTAACGAATAGCATGCAGGATTGGATTTATAATTTATTTGATTACCGCTATGTGAATGGTTCTTATGTTACCTGCCCATTAGATATTTACATGCGTACCAAACTACTGTACCGTGTGTGCGTGAACTTTCTTCCATTGTTTATTTGTATAATTTGTATTTCCAGAGGTTGCACCAGAACTAACTTCTGCAACAAAATCTGATATTCAGAATCTTCCTGAATTGGTAAGCATCCGTTTACCTTTTAATCATTTGTTTTGTATTAACACTGTATTTAGATAACAACACACCATTATAAGTTATTTTTTTGCGTATTTTTTCTAACTTAACGAACGATTTTGGTAATTGTGTTTAGTAAAATTGCAATTTTGAGGGTAGGAGAAGTACACTTAATTTAAGCGACTACCCTCAAAGTTGTACCCATTTTTTGTTCACCGACACAGGTTTTTTATTCGTTTTAAATCGCACGAAGAGCACGTAATACACATCCTTGCACTAAAAGCAAAATGGTGAGAGGAAATTCAGTGCACAGAAAATAATTTAGAACTAGAAAAACACAACGGTGTATGGTCGGCACCAATTAATGGGGTAAGTACTAAAGTTTTACTTAGAATTTGTTAAAATGAAAATGTTATAAAGTCAGTAGATTACCTTATTGAAGAACTTTGATTCTAGGAAAGAAAACCACGTCTCGACGCCATTAAAGATGGTACAAAAACTGAGGGAAATTTTAAGAAAAATACAGGAGAAAACTTTGATGTTTCAACGGTTTTAGAAGATTCAAGTCCCGAAATTTATGATACTGGCATCGAAAGACCGGATCATAGTTTCGAAGAAGTAGACCACGAAATACCACAACCCAATCGCGATTTAGAAGACGTGTACAAGATTGAAGAACAAAGTAATATTCTCGAAGAGACACCAGCGAAACAAGACAATGTTCATAACATTTTGAAAAGATCTGTATGCAAGCCTAATGTAGTTTTTCAATTGGAATGCAATACATGTAAATGTTCAGCTGACGGACAAAGCTACACCTGTACCCAGAACGAATGCATGGAAGGAGAGAAAAATAAAGAAGTTGAAGTTTTCATGGAAGACAATGAGGTTGGTAACTGCAGAGTGTTTTTTCATGATTGTATTAATTCATTTGCCAAGTACTCATCTCTAATCTAAAAACTAATTGTGGCATCACCTCACCATCGATAGTTATTGTTGCCGTTTGCAATATGTTTTCTTTAAAATCTTATTCCGATTTTAGGGAATAGACCACAGTGAACATTCGGTCTGCAAGCCACGAGGGACCTTCTACATCGGTTGTAACACATGCCACTGCAACCTTTACGGCACTGATTATTCCTGCACGAACAAACCTTGCCCTTTGCCTGAGGATGTTGAGATCTTCCATGAGCTGAAGGTAATAGTCTAAAATCATGGTACATGCTTCGGAGGGCATGTAAAACCGTTGGTCCTGGCCTGGCTGTTGCTGATTCACTACAGCCGTTAAACCAAGTCAGAGGCCATTTGGCGGTTTGAAAATTCTGACTCCTCTGACACCTGGGTTAGTCAAATTCGTCACAAACTTTGTTATCCGTAGGGGAGACTGAGGACACTTGATCTTTCCAACACACTTGGTACATTAAGTTTTTACAGTAACTAATCAATTTACTAGATCAATATAAGTAGCTCTGTCTACGGCCTGGCATCTAGACAGAGTTCTTAGAGTTACTGTAAAAACTTAATGTACCAAGTGTGTCGGAAGGATCAAGTGTCCTCAGTCTCCCATATAGAATAAGGAAGGAAGGAAGTAGCTTTTTGCTGAATATTTTTTCCAAACCTAGCCCCATCCAAACCCGCTTCAACTTTCAGTGTAAGCCCGCTTGCCTAAACTTGAAATAATGTTTATCACGAGTTCTTCTAAGAACGTTAATATTTGTTTCAGGATATGAAGCCGATAATACCTTACGTGAACGAAAACTCGACGAATCGAAATTCGTCTCAAAGTTCACAAAATCTTCCTAGAATTTAAGATTTTTATTGTAATCTAATTTATTTATGAAATAAATAATAGTGTACCTTTTGTCGTTGTAGTTTTTTTATTATTTCGGTCTTTGTAATGTCCTGCTTATTTATTTTTTGCTCTAACATTAATATCACACACCATTATCACCATCTGAAAAATTGGCATTTCATTAATTGCAAGCTTTGCGACGAAAAACTTACATCAATTTTAAACAATTATTAGTTTCACTATAAGGTCATTTTCATGCTAATTTCTTGCAGTCACGATCATAATATCATCTCACTTTTTAGGCAAATTCAACTAAAACGCCTAAAAACAACACTCGGAAAATTGTTTGCGTCGCAAACCGCATGTTCATCAAAGATTGCAATACGTGTTGGTGCAATGAAGATGGCACCGGATTCTTTTGTACCAGAAAAGTGTGTGTTCCTGAAGAACCGGAAGAAGGATTTGAGGAGGAGAAACTAGAGGTTAGGCTTTTTGAAATCCTGTATAATTTCAGGTCTATCGTATTTTTTTTCTGTCTGCTCTTATTCCTCTTAATTCTCGATTCTTTGTCCAATGGGTCTTTTGTTTTTTTCTGTCCACTCTTATTCATTTTTCCTTCTATCTATATTTCTAAGGTTATCACTTTAGCGGAGTTTTTCTTCTTAGCAAGTAAATCTAACTAAATAAGCTCTTCTTCTTATCTTAGTTTTCAGATATCTCAAGGTGTCTGTAGAGAGTTGAATTAACCTAAAAGGCACTACCACAATTTTTTGAGATATTGTTAGAACGTTATTGAGTAATGATGTGTCTTTTGCGCTACTTGCTTTTTATTACGTTACTTATTTACCTTACTCTTGTTTTCTGTCTATCTATTTGTTCAATTTTGAAATTAATTACAAGACTTGTTATTTATTTACTTTCGTTTTATGTTGTCCTTACAAAAAACGATTGAACACAGGAGCTTCGCATCATAAAGAAGGACTGTCGACCTGATGAAGTTTTCGAGATAGACTGCAACATGTGCCGTTGCAATCCTGATGGGAAGACTTTCTCTTGCACCAGAAGAGCTTGCGTGGATACTATCGAAGAGGATTCAAAGGTTATAGTGGTTCGATGAAAATTTTGAGTTTCTGCACCGAACTTCTTCTTAGAGAGAAACTTATATGTATAATGTTCAAAAAGACTAAGTTTTTATCTATACAGTTTCATTTGAAGATTCATATCTAAGTTTCGCTGATCAATAAAAGTAACAGCTTTAAATTGGTGATGGGTGGCTATCTTTTTGTCTATAACCATTGTATTAAGATTGTCTGGCTTACCATTTCAGGTTTTAGTTTTAATTTGAAAGGGTTTTCCTATATTTTATGGGTTTTTTAACAGTTGATTGTGCATTCACAGACTTGACGTCAGTGCCCTTGTCTTATTACATTCAATATTTTATTACTTATTTAACATTGTTAACAAAATGGATTTGGTTAGTACTGATTGGTGACTGTTTATAGTTTGTTTTCTTTCTACTTGTTGCATTCCCATATTCATGAAATGCTTATTGAATAATAACATGCTTTACCTGAATACCTAAGTTGTCCACATAACTACATAAATTAACATTGAGTCTGCACTCCATCATCATGTCATCGACATATTATTGCAAAAAGTGGTTACACATACCTAGTTATAGGGTTGACTGACACCTCACTTACTTCCTCTTCCTGTAATTAAAAAAAAACATTTACCTTTGCAGAATACCACGTTGTCAAGAAAAACTCGCGGAGTTAGCACGCAGGTAATGTTTATTGATGATATTATTGTTGCTTACTTTATTTTGATTTTTGATGACATTGTTGTTAAACTTAAATGGTATGACTTTGTTTTTAAGGGGATGTTCTCCCCATACCACATAAAAACTTTTTGCAATGTTTCATAAAACTTACAATTGTAAAATACTATGTCAATTCGATATACATTGCGTAGTCACTATGAGTTAGAATAATATAGTATTAGCTATGAGAGTGGTAACTCAGCAATGTTTAATGAATTGTCATAGTATTTTACAATTGTAAGTTTTATGAAACAGGGCCCTTTTTGTTATGCTGTACACGTGGGGAGAGACAAACGCGTTCCTTTAGTTTAGTATATTTATTTTGAATAATAATATTTGTAAAAATATTACATCGTAAAATTCAGCAAAGTCACTGGTTTTCATCAACAAATGTAGGTAAAGATATTTTGCAAAAAAACTAAAAACACTTTCCTTCTCTACCCCTGCATGGCATTGCTGAGGTCCTTAGCAGATACCAAGATATAATTCTTTTCCCCATGTCTTCAGTAGGAAGCGCCGAAGACTTGCCAGCCGGGTCAAGAGTTCAGAATGGACTGCAACAAGTGCCTCTGTGACAATGAGGGCCAGGACTTCTCCTGCACCAGGAACGATTGCAATGCCAATGGGAATGGCGGCGGCCCGAGGACTAAAAGAGGTTTGTTAAATGAAAGCTTTGTTTTTAATAATAATAATAATAATAAAATCATTTATTTTTCGGCAACTAAGCCCATAGATAAATACCTTACAGACATATTATTTAACAAAATTAAAACGTAATTGACACTATTTCCCGGGTGCTTTTCCGGGGGTGTCTATAGCCGGGAATCTCCCTCGAAAACGGCGGAACACCACGCTCTCCGGTCAAAAGCTCTCCTTCATGACTGTCTCCAGCATGAACGTCGGGAACCGCACCACAAAAGCTTTGAAAATAGCATGGTGATGCGATTCCAACGGTATCACTCTCTGGAGACCTAAGGGAACTTTTGTCTTCTGCCGTATGTACTCGACGACGTCTTGCACCTCAGTGCTGTAGTGCAGTCGCGACAAGTACACAGGCGTGCTCGGAGCTTCAGCCCGCAGACTCACTTCCGGGTCCGTCGCTGCCGTCCCGCAGCGATTCTTGTTAGCCGATCGCTTGCGCTTCTTTTGCACCTTGACGAAGCCATCTTCGTCACGGTGTCCCACTCTTGGGGGAGGTTCGGTCACAGCAACTGGTGTTTTGCTGGCGGTGACGACTTTAGCGAACGTCTTGGACGTCGTGGTTTTTAAGGTTTACTTCACGCTGAACTGGAAGTGAAAGAAAAACTTAGAATGGATCAGGTGCCAACTCTTCCCAGGCATACTGTAAAAGTCAGTAATAGGGACGTGAGGGTTTTACTGTATTGTGGGCGAAAGGCTGACTACCTGTCCCCACTATACATCATGTTTCATTTAATAACCCTCAAAATATATGTCAAATATGGCATCGAGTGTGGTTCTAGAATCACTGTTGCTCTGCCTACCTCGATAGGGATTATCGGCGTAAGCGTATGTATGCATGTATGTGTGTGTACATACAGCAGCAGCAGGTGTGTATAATTGCGATGACGTACGATTGTACTACGTTGAGTCTCACCTTTGCGATGCCTTAAAAAGATGTTGACATTGTTATTAAGTATATCTAGAATTCAATATAAGTATCTCAACTTTTTGTGTTTTTTTAGAATCTTTTGAATTTAGTATTTGTATTCGGTAACCCGCACCCTTTTTCTAAACTATTTGACTCGACGCTGACGGTGAAAGGCTCGGCTCAGTGCATCTCTCCCATGCCCTATTCAGATAATAGTGACGCATAAAGGGTCGAATCGAATTTCTAATATAGTCGGGTAATGTAAAATATGGGACCTGTTTGGTAATCTCTATCGCTATTTCGAACTTTGACTCTAAACACTTCAAAGACAACAAATAAAATAAGGAACTTTATTTCAGCAAAGTAAAATTTTTCATGTCATTTCAGACACCTCAGAGAAAATAGCAATGGAATGCACTCCAGAGAGCGTGTTCGACAAGGACTGCAACGTATGCAGATGCACTTCTGACGGCCACCACGCAATGTGCACCACCAAGCCCTGCCCAGCGCCTAACGCTCAGGAGAACGACGTTAGTGCGCCTTGTAAGTTATTTATTGTTTTTTATTCGTTTAATTTAAAATAGACCAATTAAACTAAAGTTGCTCATCCATGTAACACGTTGAAGGGAACAAACAGTTCTAAGGCTGGCCCGTTTGGCAATGAAATACAACACTTTTAAAGTGACAAAGCGCTACGAAGAACAGAAAGGGGAAACTAATCTCGAATCTATGATTCATGACCAATGCACATCATCTGTGGTCTCTATCTACCCCAACAGGATATGTGACGAAGTTTATTAAGGCGCTATCAACGTCTTATTAAGTAAAAGTCATGACATTTATAATGTATCTAAGGCAAAAAGCGTAACAACCTGTCGAAATAATAATATCTCTTGACTTAATCTTATAGAATTGCCATTAAATTTAAACTATATCTATTCAGTACCAGAAGCTGATCCAAACTTCCGTTGCAACCCAGGAGAACAGTTCAAAAGAGGTTGCAACGATTGCTCCTGCTCAGCTGACGGCAAGTCTGTGTTCTGCACAGTGAAATTCTGCGACCAGGACATCACGCCACCGCCTAGCCTATAAGATACCACAATAGCTGTAAACTGATGTTCACCACTTCCATGTTGATGCAGGGTTTGGGTTTTTCGGAGCATTAAGGTTTTATTTCAATCTGATTTTGTAGAGATAAAATGTTCGCCTGTATTCTAAAAATACAGTTCACAACACTCTTACATGCTCTGAAAGATTTAAGCTTTGGAAAAAAATATTATGTTGCTAGAATAATTCTTATTCTATGCCATTTCACATCATTATGTGTAACAATAATTGTCTATTTTTCCCATGAATGATATTTTTTTCATTTTGGATCGGTTCAAATTATGGGCTTTCTTCATATTGTTTAGATAGTGGAAGGCGATTTCAAAATCTTGGTTATTTTCTTATCGTTATTTTTAATTCATATAATTATAAAATTCCAATGTCATACAAATGGTGTAGTGTGTTTATTATGAGGTAACCGTTACTTACCAACTACGTAAAATTTTTGTCAAATGGAAAATTATAGATCCCGTCAACGAAGAATTTTCATAAAAATGTGTCACGCTGGTGAAAGTATAGCCTTATTGTCAGCGCATGGCAATCCTACAGCCAGAAAGCTACAGAACGATTTTATAAGAATTACCCTAGCAATAGTCACATCGGCAGACAAAACATTGTCTTACATTTTAATGTAGATAGCGGTCGTATTGATTCATAATGTGATTCCTTAGTACTTTACGGTAATTGTATTTTCAATGCTATTATTATTATTTCGTATGTGTAGCTGATTCTTTGTATTTTATCTGAAATTAAAGCAAAAATATATTAAATTAAATTAAATCAGGTTAAGTACCATCAGATGACTTTGAGTAAGCTCGCTACGTGAATTTTGACTTTCGCTAAGTTAACCCAATATGATGTATATTTTTGAATTAATTTCGAATTATGCTGTTGACGATGACGTTTCGAAGGTATTATATCTTGAGATTGTAGGTATATCATTTTACTTTCCTATTTACCTAGACGTTGTTATGTTGTGTTGTACTAGATTTTCAAATTATGATTTTTTTATAATACGTAGGATGTTTTATGTATCCAAAAATAGGTATTATAACGAATGCTTTTTTTACTAGAACTTCAAGTATTTTAATGACTAGTGGCTCTTTAGATTTCATATATCAAAGACATTTTAGACATTGAAGTCTCTAATTCTTTTTTAATTATTAAGAATCTCTTTTATACCGAATACAACATACAGTTTCTCCTTTACTTAGTCTTATTTTTTTTCAGTTCTTAGTTATTGCATATCGTTGACAAAAAGTAGTGAATGTAATTACATTAATTACAAACATGGTTAGGAATTCGCCGGCCGGAATAATTTGAACAATATTATTAGTTTTACATCTTATTTTTATATTCAATTCAATGGTTGCTAAATCTTTCTTATTTTGGTAGTATTTAAGTGTGCTAGCTTTTTAGTATGTTTGTTGTGCTTTTTCATCTATCATATTTCATTTTAACCTCTTTGAAGCAATGTCATCTTTCTATAGATTTTAAACACAAATCGTACATTTGTTTAAATTTCGGTTGTAAAAAAGCTTGTAGTGTAGACCCATATTTCTTAATTTAAAGTTAAGTATATCAATAATAATTGCAGCTTGAACTACTTGTAGGTTACTCTGAAAACATTAGTAAGTGCCATTATCATTTGAAACTGTTAAATTTCATTAGAAAATTGAAGAAAGGTTTATTAGCGTAAATTGCTTCATTTCATCCATTAGTTTTAGGATCATCGTATGGTGTGGGTAGATGTAGGGAAACGTAAAGTTTGTTAGTAAAATAAGCTTGTACCGTGGTGTACAATGTATTACATGTACGTAATAAACTTAAGATCTAGGTTGATTGAAAATAATTAAAGTACTTTTGATTTAGACGTTTTGTTTCATTTATTTATATGGTTAAATTGATAGTAAAAAGGTATCATTTATCGGGTTTTCAATAGAACTTCATTCCAGTAATATAGCCAAGACTAAAAGTTTTGTGGTATTTTTTGATCTTTATTTATTTATTCTATCTCACTCGTAAAAAGATTTAGTAACTCCTTGTACAATCCTATGTAAATAGCCCGTAGCGGTAGAGATGATGGGTCTAATAGGCACTTGACGCGAAATAACTCGAGAGTGATCTCTCAGTGCTTCTCATCAAAGCAAAGGGTTGGGAAATGCTGCCAGCCTCCTGAGCAACTATGAATAAAATTTATGAATAAGTTGTTTTGTTCTTTTTTAAATCAATTCGGCTAATTTCATAAATATTTTGAGTATACAATACAGTGGGGATGATTTGCAAACTCAGTGATTAGTATGACATCATAAACCTCCTTCAAAGATTTCCACATTCATCAACTTCCAAACCTGCACTCAATAATATTCCACGACCTATGCCAAATCATCAGTCAACCTTAGCAGGGAATTCTAACATTACACTTTTCGGTACATGGTCTCGCATCGCCTTTCCTAAAACTCGACAGTTGACTCGATTTGTTTTACATAAAAGTTCCAGTAATACAAACGAAGCCACGAGAGTAATACAATTAGTTATATATATGGTAATAATGCATTCTAAAAACTGAAATATCTAATGTTACCTACCATTTTAATTACCAAAAACTTTGGAAAATAAACTTATTCAATTAGCTTAACATCAACCTAATCACGAAAAGCATTAATTTCATGGATAATGAACTTCATACTCCTGA
This sequence comes from Aproaerema taeniolella, assembly GCA_949987775.1. NCBI lineage: Eukaryota > Metazoa > Arthropoda > Insecta > Lepidoptera > Gelechiidae > Aproaerema > Aproaerema taeniolella. The sequence continues at coordinate 11,443,427 of OX465264.1, forward strand.
TAAGAAAAAAAAATCTAATTTAGATTCCGAAATACTGCAGAATCCACTGTATTTAGAAGCATTAGCAGGTTCTCCTTGCAATGCTTCGATTATTCATCTGCAGCCTTCTTTTTATAACTAGCAAAAGCGTAGAAGAAAAGAAGTTAAAACGGACTGGTAAGTCGATATCGAACCTTCTGGTACTAAACTATTTGTAAAGTAATTTTCATTATACAATAGGTAATAATTAAGTATCATCCAGTAAATGAGATCCTTGAGAAGCATGTGTGGTGTGAGATTGGGCCTTTTTATAATTCGAACGGCACGGCACGGTATTTCAAAATTTTAATAACCATTGCCCCCTATGTTCTCATTTTCTAGTATTACTATTACATAGGTGGCAATGGTAATATAATTTTGCCGTGCCGTTTTTGAATTATAAAAAGGCCCAATGAGTGATAGTGTGAAAAGCTACTTTATTGGTTGGACATGCGGACAGAATGAATGAAAGAAGATTGGCGAAAGAACTCAATTTTGACTTTGACTTAGAGGAAGCGAAGCGATGTTTGGATCGTAGCAAGTGGCAATCCGTGGTTTCTGCCTACCCCAATGGGACAAAGGTGTGAGTTTATGTATGTATGTTTGTCATCCAGTAAACGTCGTTCCCTTTACTACAAGAATCTTGATGTATGCAGTTCGTGACAATGATTACAAAAAAATGATACAAAAGCAAGACGACACAAAAGGCAAGCTTATCACTTAATTATTATTTATGCCGTGTGGTGATCGGTTGAGAATAATACCACCCCATCTCTTTCCGTGGGTGTCGTAAGAGGCGACTAAGGAAATACAAATGAGACCTGCCTCCTAGTAATCCATCCCAGGCAACAATACTTCATTTTTTTCTGAATCTGAGGTGTCGTTCTATGGTCTCATGCGGTGTGGTAGGCACTGTAAAGGGCTGTCTGGATCGCGACCACTCTCCTACCGAAGTCCGACGAAAAACAACTTCCTGTGTTCCGTCGGTGCGTGGGAGTACCAGTGCCTTTATAGGCATTTTCTGGGTTAACTCGCTCCATCGTCAACCTCATCTTTGACCTTTATGGTCAAGATTGAGGTCAAGAGTTAACTCATCTTAAAATAAAAATAAAATATAACCTAAATATCTTCTGATATTTCAGCATGCAAAGAATAGTTGATGAGATTCTCATAGGTATTAGATACTTTGTAAAATACTGATAAAAAATATTTCACTTTAATTAAATCTTACGTTTTAGATCCCAAAGCAATCAATAGTACCGTAAAAGAACTTTCATGTGTGCCCACTTCGGTGGTGAAAGGGGATTGCCACACATGTGTGTGCAACGAGGATGGAACATACCAGTGTGTAGCTGTTGGGTGTGAACCGTCTAAAATTAGTAAGTTTTCTGAGTAAATCGTAAGTATGTGATCCGCGTCTAATTGAAACACCTACATGCTAATTATTTCATGAACCCATGTAAGTCTCACTGGTTTGTCGCACAAAGGGAGGATTGCTAATTACGGGTTTGTCGCACAAAGGGAGGATTTGCTAATTACTATTTACTATTGCCAGATGGCTGCTCGTATGTACTTATATATATAGATGTATGTTATACTTATTTTATATATTTATTTATATATAATTACATACAGGTTGAAAAAGAACCTCCTAGCTTTATTGAAAATTCTGAACCAGTATCACTTACTGAACACTTTTAATTTTTTAAAATTTTTATTTTTCATATTTTTATTTGGGGGGGGGGGATATATATTTTTTTCCTAAACGTAGACACCACTCAGGCGCACCCTCCGAGCGCTACCCGCACCCCTCGCGTGCCTGGTGTAGGAGTAATGTCTACATTTAGGCAAAAAATGAACTTTTCCCATTGAAAAAATATAAAAAAAAAATTTTTTTTTCTTAAATGTGTTCTTTGAATGATACTGGTTCAGGATTTTGAATATAGCTAGGAGGTTCTTTTTCACCCAGTGTATGTATACTTTTATCTTTGTTTATTTGTATTATTTATATTTATTTATGCACCACCAACTACTTCTTACCTTACTGCTGTCCTACCCTAAGGTTGCCTGGAAGAAATTGCTACCTAGCAATAAGGCCGCCTTGTTGTACACTATGTTTTATGTTCTGTTAATTGTATTGTATGTCTTTGTGTGCAAATTTTTTTTTTTTTTGTAATTGTAACTTTGTGTATTGTAATGCCTACGATGATGATACCGCTCTACTCAGATACTCAAAGGATGATAATTATCCAATAACGTAAAATTTTTATAGCATTTAGAATCAATAATACGTGCCAATGATAAAAATCTTAGGTTAATGAGTTTTCTCCTTATCCTAAAATTTTATTTTAAAAATTTTATTCTGATTTACACAGAAAAGCTGAAAAATAAAAAATCAAAAGAATGTGAACCACATTTGCTGTACAGGGAAGGGATACTTTGGTGCAGATGTGACGAAAATGGCTATTGGAGGTCAGAAAACTGCCGCAACAATTACGGCCAACTGAAAGCCAAATCAGATCTCCGTGACCAAGCACTGATACCTGACAGTGCTTGTGACACCAATGCCTATTATGTTGTCGACTGCAACGTTTGTATCTGCAAAAACGGTCAACTTAGCGGTGACAATTGCTCTAACCGAAAGTGTACTAAAGGCTTTAAAGCAGACGACTGCAAAATCGGTGACTTTCTCAGACTCGATGACCAATTGTGCGCTTGTAGCCAACAAGGTATATACGTTGACAAACTTTGCATTAAAGTTTCCAATGAATCTGCACCCAAAATAAAAGAAGGAGAACTAGGCATGTTACTTGGTGAATATGCTCACCAGAAGCTGGATAAAAAGTGCGTTCCTAAATCCAAAATTCAAAAAGATTGTAATGAATGTACGTGTTCAGAGAACGGCGTGATGGTTTGCACTACTAAAGACTGTACGGCAGTACCACAGGCAACTGTATTAGATGAAAGTAAGAAACGAGCCACAGAAACAGAAACAGAATCTGATAAACCAAAAACTGAAGTGACGACTAGTACGGAGATGCCTACACTACAAAGTGAAAAAGATAAATGTACACCTGGGCAACAGTACAAAGTAAAATGCAACACTTGTTACTGCACTAAAAAGGGAGTGTTGTCGTGTACAAGCATGCTTTGTTTGGATAATGTTTCTGAAAAGGGTAAGTCCTTAAATAAACATTTCGGAATTTTAATCTTAGCCGACTTGTTGATTAGGATTGAACGATGTTGATTTTTAACCGACTTCAAAAAAGGAGGAGGTTCTATGTTCGAATATGAATGTATCTTTTTTTTTCGAACATTGATTTTTCATTTATTGTTGCATTCAGTTCCCATTTACCTAGCCTCTTATCCTTACTTCCTTACTAATGTTATAAATGCGAAAGTAACTCTGTCTGTCCGTCTGTCTGTCTGCCTGTCTGTCTGTCTGCCTGTCCGTATTTCACGCCTAAACTACTAAACCGATTTTGATGAAATTTGGTACAGATATAGATTAGAGCCTGGGAAAGGACATAGGCTACATTTTATCTCACACTTGGGCACGATATAACCGCGGGCGGAAAGCTAGTTTTATATAAAAGGCTAAACTATTTGACACTGTAAAATCTATTCTTCATGATACAATTTTACTAATTTGATTTAAAATACCATAAAGGTAAAAGCTTACTATCGTAAGTTCAACTAAGTATACACATTAAAGTGTGCGGTGTCGCCTGGTGAAACCTAAAAAATAAAGTGTCGTAGGAGGCAGGTCTCATTTGTGTTTCCTTAGTCGCCTCTTACGACACCCACGGAAAGAGATGGGGTGGTGTTATTCTCAACCGATCACCACACGGTATGTATATCGCAGTTACATATTAGAGGTCAATGTTATTTGTATTAAAATAAAAAGCAACTGTTAAATTTTCAGAAACTAAACCGCCCCCGTCCGGCGTTAAGTTAGCACCAGCTGCTGTGATATTAGAACCAGAACACAAAGACGGGGACAATTGCACCGTTGGCAAAGTTTACAAAGTAGAATGTAATATTTGCAAATGCAGTCCTGCACAAAGGATGATTTGTACAAAGAAAATCTGTCTGAACGCTGAACAACAGGCAAAGATTAATGAAGTTGAAACGTTTAAGTTCCGCAGTACTAAGCAAAGAGAAAGGGAACTAAAAAATAAACTGCGGAGAGGCAAAAAGAATAAGAAGAAGAACAAAAAAAATAAAGGTCTTTCTGAAAATTCTTCAGAGAAGGCGAAAAGGGTGAAGAACGGTTCCTCAGAAGCGCCAAAAGGGAAAGAATATCCACCGCTACCACAAAATAAGAAATGCGAGCCTGGTCAAATATACAAGAGAGGTTGCCAAAGATGTTTTTGTAATGAAATGGGGAAACCTCACTGCACGAACAAAGAATGTGACGAAATGAGTAAGTGATTTCATTTATATACATAAAACGCCTCTGAATATCCTCAATAGTAATGCTGCGTTTTCAATAGTTTTTGCCCAGAATAGTTTTTACAACAACAGCACAGTACTTTATCCAGTACTTAGTCAAGCATCCCTACCAAGGGGCAAGGGCCCTTTCGAAACAATGGCCAGCAGTTTCACCTTTTATCTTTATTCTTATTACAGAAGGTCCAGTAAGAGTACCAGAAGACGTAAGGTCTTCAATACCTAAAATAGCATTTGATAAACTACCGACGTTGGCCAACGAAGCGCAACCGTGTCAGCCTGGCGTAGCCTACCGGATCGAATGCAACGCCTGCCTCTGCATGAAGAATAAAATCCTACTCTGCGGAGATATGCTGTGTCTAAGTCCATTACAAATGAACAGAATTCAGGCTAGGAAAGAATCGGGTAAGCTATCTTATTGTGTAGTGCTATTGTCTCGCATCTCTCTTGAGATATGGTTATACAAATCACAGAGTACCTTTATAAAAATATTTTGGAAGGCCTTACCACTGCAAAAAAATGTTACGATAGTAATCTAATGTCCTCAAAAAAAGACAAAACAGTGAGTATGTAGACGTGCTTTTCCCCTAAAACAAAATTGGCTTGCCTTACCCTAACAACCCCACAGACAGATATACAGACACACACGTCAAACTTATAACAGCCCTCTTTTTTGGTGAGGGGTTAAAAATTGAAAGTTAAAATGGTTGAAGCAAAATAAGTAGTCTGACAATTGCTTGGGTCTGGCGAATACTATCTATACTTATATAGATGCTATTCTTTGCGATTTTATAATCTAGGTTTTACAAGGTTTTACGCATGACGAGGACAGCAAAGAAAACATGAAGAAATCATGGGTGTGTATATAAAAAAGAAAAGGATCCTGTGGACTTGTAATAATAATGAAGAAATCCTCATATTTTGTTTTAACTTCCAGGAAAGCCATGCGATGAAAGTTACCAATCCCCACCCGAACATGATTGTATATCCTGTCAATGTAAGAAAGGCGTCGTCCGTTGCCACGCTAAGGCTGACTGTGAACCACCTACTATGAGGCGCGCCTTGCATGGTGACTTCCCTGCAAAGCTGGAGTCGCATAATCTTGCGCCTGACTCCTCTAAATGCGTTCCTGGATTGGTATACAGGTAAGTTGTATATGTGTTGTATATTTATTTTATACTAGCTGTCCCGGCCAACTTCATTACGCCTTTTTTCCATATTTTCTCACCTTTTAAACCTTCCCTGGACTTCCACGAATATTTCAAGACTAAAATTAGCCAAATCGGCCCAGCCGTTCTCGAGTTTTAATCAGACTAACGAACAACAATTCATTTTTATTTATATAGAAGATTTGTATTGAAACAGTGGATACACATATTCATGTGTATTCTATAGATGTATTTACTTTTTATTTTTTTATTATGAGATGGGTTAACTCTTGACCCCAATCTTGACCAAGGTCATAGACGAGGTCGACGATGGAGCAAGTTAACCCAGAAAATGCCAATTAAGGCACTGGTAGATACTCCCACGCACCGTCGGAATACAGCAAGCTGTTTGGCGTCGGACTTCGGTAGGAGGGTGGTTACGAATCAGACGGCCCTTTACAGAGCCTACCACACCGCATGAGACCATAAGATCCCACCTCAGATTGGAAACAAACTGAGGTGTCGTTGCCTAAGATGGGTTACTAGGAGGCAGGTCCCATTTTTTTTGTTTCCTTAGTCGCCTCTTACGACACCCACAGAAAGAAATGGTGTGGTGTTATTCTCAACCGATCACCATACGGCGGGTGTGTTTTAAAAAATTTTTAACCCCCGACAAAAAAGAGGGGTGTTAAAAGTTTGACGTGTGTATCTCCTAAACGAATGGATCGATTTCAATGCAGTTTTTTTTTAAATTGAAAGCTGACGTAAACAAGATGGTTCTTACTAAGCTAAGGCATAAGATAACTTTTATGTTATGTTATGTCTTATGTCTTAGCTATGTTTGATCGAAAAGTTGTAATTGGGATTATAAAGATTATAACAGATTAGAATTGAATAATGTTTTATTTTAATAAGCCTGCACCAAACAATTATAGAGAACAGCATAATAATAAATTGAAAAACGCACATATCAAAACAACCAAAATCAAGATTAAAAGAAACAAAACGATTTACAACAATTAAAACTAACTAATTACCTACTATCTAAAAGGTTTGTGTGCTGCAGCAATTTAAAAAAAACCATGACTCAGCGTTAACGTTTTACTTCTTATAAGAAGTAAAACACTGATATTCTGCCATGACCTGTGGATCGTGGATAACACTACGTTAATTTCCTAAAAAATATTTATTTTTCAGAGAAAAGTGCAACTTCTGTTACTGCCAACCTGAAGGATCCCTCCGCTGCACTAGAAAGGGTTGTCTGAACTACCAACAAGCTGAAAAACTGAAGAAACACCGCATCGCTCTCATGGCTCATGAAGATACATCAGAAGAATCTTGATGGCAACAGGTGGTGTAAATTACCGACAACCTTGAGTTTTAAGATAGCAATTAGCTAGGTTGAATTTAAATATTTAAGAGGTTTCTTTAAATCGGTAAGTAAAACTTTAGGAAGTTTTTTAATGTAATCAAAGACTTCAGACAATGACATTCTATTAGCAATAAACTAAAACAAAAAGTTACAATAATGAATGGGGTTCATAATAATCTTATCTTATCTTATGTAGCCGTTATGTGTCCCACTGCTGGGCAAATAATAATAATAATAATAAAAATACTTTATTTCTCCCAAATACATAATTTTACAATTTATATAGTTCTTACTATGCATTACTATTTTATGTAAGCGGGAGACAGGATTCCAAACTAGGATTCCCTGTGCTATGGTTTCCTGGCCCTCTCTTGACAGAAGCATTGTCAGCCCATGTCAATACTATACAACAACACATCTTAGTCAACGATAACAGCATAGCTGCCACGACCCGCGATAACCTCACGCGTCACACCATTTTGATTGCACGAGGGAAATCAAAGTGAAGTTTTACCGACGAAGGCGCAAAGGCTTGCTCACTCTCTGGGCCTTTTTTTATTCAAACGGCACGGCACGGCACTTCGAAATTTGAATTACCATGGCCCCCTATGTTCTCAGGTTCTACTATTACTATTCCATAGGAGGTAATAGAATTTTGCCGTGCTGTTTTCGAATTATAAAAAGTCCTTGTGGCGTTACGACACTTTTATAATATTTGATGCGTTGTTTTCACGCTGTGCTTGAGCTGCAGAATATGACTTTGTCTAGGCCTCATGGTAACCGTTAGAAATTATTAAAAAAACTATTTTCCAATAAAGACGCAACTTGTATGAAGAGGCGTACATTTTTCGTGTTTCCTTAACGGACATTTATTAATTGGAATCTCACTATGCTTGTATTTTCATTCATCTCTTTAATGAAAATTAATATGTGAGTGACACAGCGTAAGGGCGCAGACCCACCGCGGCGCAGGATGTGCAATTGTGCACGGTCACGCGGCGCATTTTAGCTGCGTGGATTCATTTGTTTGTCAACGTGGGTCTACGTATCCACTGCAGTACACGCCATACACGAATTGAAACCCACGATTTTAGCTACGTTGATGAGATCAAAATCTAGTTTAAGCCTTAATGTCAAACATAATGAGTAGATATTCACCACAGCTAAAAAGCGCCGTGTGCAAACCGTATGCCGCATGCACAGCGTGCATGGCGTTGAGCTACGTGGGCAACATATTCCAGCAAGCCACGCGTGTATCGATGACGTCATTTCATGCGTAGCGTGGTCGTGTGTCGCAGTGGACACAATCACATACATTTTCTTGCAAAGCGAAGCTTAACCCACGTGCGTAGCCTCTCCGTGCGCCGCGATGGGTCCGCGCCTTAACTTTTGGGTCCGAAATAGGTTAAATAAGAACGTCATTATTTATCTTTGGAAAATGTTTCTTTTAGATACTTAAGCTACTTTGTCTAATACATTGTTTTGGGGAATAGATTTTATGCGGGTATCTACTTAGATTTTTTATTTAGTTTTAAAGACAACGAGGATTTAATATTAACGACTTATTTTTCTGCAACGGAATCCGAGAATTTAGTTTAAGACTGCATATTTGAAATAAAGCAATATGAAATAACTTGCTTTGTTTTTTTTATAAGCCTTTATTGTTTGCAGAAACCTTCTAATACAATCCATCTATCTTCAGGGGACCTTTAGAAAGAACTACCCTGAATGAAGCCTAAATTAAGATTCAGTGGCAGTTTCGAGCTAGACATAATCTTAAACCTTCGCGCCATTCTTGTACACCCGTGTGTGCAGGATTTGCATCGTAAACAAACGCGTGATGGGTTAATAATATCTAAAATTGCAGGTCCAGACTCACTGCCTTATCAACGCTTAGCCCAGACCTTTGGAACTTGAAAGTTGATTTTTTTTCCAAAAGCAAGGTTTTACATAATTCCCTCGGGAACAAAGACCCGGGCATCCACTAGTATTACATAATAATATTCCATTTACTCTATACAGGGCTTTAGGTAAATCTTTTTCAACCTCTCGGGTGGCTAATCAGTCTATGAAACTGAACAACTTCCCCAAGAAACATAGGTCAAAATACGAAAAAAAAAATTGAGTTCCCATACAAACTTCATCAGCATAAAGCGCATTTTGTATGGGAGATCAACATTTTTTTTTAATGTGTAATATAACATAGAATAAATGAATAATTATTAAAAATAGCCGATGCCCGAAACTTTTTTAATTATGGGAGGTATAGTATAACGAATGGTTAGAAAGTTTTACAAGTCCATTTATTCACATAAGTGAATATAAAAAATAATTGGATTTAAAATGGAGTAAAAATAAAGGTAGTTGGAAAGTAAAACAATCAGTCAGAAAATCAAAGTTTTATAACTTAGATGCATTTCATGCATGAAATTAATGAATAAGTTGGCTTAATTTTAATATTTTAGGATACCTTTTCATTTTAGATTAAATTATAATGCTGAAAACTACATTTTGGATACTATTACTGTCACAATTTCCGTATATAATTAATACAAACAGTAAGTACATATAACATATTCTATTCTTCCTTACATCTTCAGTTTTTCTCTAAATTTCCAATTTTATAAAAAATGTGACATTATGTCCAGGTGACTGCGTACCAGAATCTGAAATTCTCATAAACAATAAAATCTGCAAATGCAATAACGACAGGAAATGGATCGATAACAACTGCCGACCAATCCAACGCCGCCAAATGTGTCGTTCGGGGCAAGTCATCTTTCAGGGCTGCAATAGATGCATCTGTCAAGAGGACGAACAGATCGTCTGCACCGAACAGGCCTGCTCCACTAATAATATGTCCATCAGTATACATGACAGTCTCATGGGTATCCTGCCCTGGTGCAACTCTTTCAGTACGTACTACATTAGTTGCTATGTCTGCTTCTGCCCAGCGTCCGGGAAAACGGCAGATGCTAAATGCGCTCTTGACTCTTCTTGTAATCGTCTAAAAGAACCAACAGAAACTCAGATCTCAATCGAAAAAATAACTTGCATGCCCAAAGTCATGTACCTTTTTCCATGTCTCCATTGTATCTGCTCCAATGAAGGATACTTTGTTATGATGAAATGCATTCATATGTGTATCAAGAATGAAGTGACAGAGTTAAGTCACAGGTGCATCCCCCGAAAACTATATAGGAAAGGTTGCAACGTCTGTTTGTGTCCTGACAACAGTTTTCCTGATCCTAAGCTTTGCACTCATGTCATTTGTGACGAGTTTCACAACCCTGACTCCAACTACCTTCGAAGTATCGAGAAACCCATAAATTGCTCGGCTCATCTCTTCATTGATTCTAAATGCTCATATTGTGAATGTGGCCTAGACGGAACGGTGAATAACAAAACATGTCTTGAATTGCCATGTTTGGAATTTGACAGTTTGAAATCAAAGATGGATGGTGCATCAGAATCTTGTAGCCCCGGAGAAATGATTTACCATTGCTCACAATGCTTATGTCCTAGAACAGGTATAACTAGTAGCGATCACTGTTCTAAGTCCTGTTCTTATCAGAGCAAACTCTTTGTGTTAGAGAAAATCATGAATTCGTCAACATTCAACTCTGTTATTAATATGGACGCAATACAGAGAACCACTGGCGATCAATCATGCGTGATTAACTCAATCTATAAAGAGCAAGGAAGAGTTTGTGTTTGCCCCGTAACTGGGATCACCAATTTTAATTTATGTGTCAGAGTTAATAAAACACAAGTTCTAACAAACATCACTACTGAAACTAAAAACAAAACCAAAATTTCTATAAATTTCACCGCACCATGTGAGCCGCAAACTTTTGTTGATTTCGATTGCAATTCTTGTTACTGTTCGAAGAATGGGATGTTAGATCCAAAATGGTGTACCTATGATGACTGTGACGCCAAACGGGCGATCATGGACTTGCACAAAGTGAATGTTGGTCCTCAAGTGAAAATGATCAAAGATACTTGCACTGCGGGGACTATCGCGAAAGTAGACTGTAACTTTTGTATTTGTTCTGATTCTGGAGTCATAGAACATAGAGTGTGCACTAAAAACAATTGCTCAGTATCTGACTCGACTCCCACTATAGAAACGTTTACTTGCGAGCCCTTACAGTACTACGAAGTTGACTGTAACGTTTGCTTATGTCCCCGAGATGGATTGAAAAACGTCGCACAATGTACTAAATATCACTGTGAGAAGGGTTTCTTACGCTCAGACGATTGTATACCTGCCCAGCTGTTCAGTTATGAGTGTAATGTTTGCATTTGTCCTCCAAATGGTAATAAGGCTGAAAAGGTTTGCACTAGTCACGTTTGCATCGACTCGATCCCGTGGCAGAAGATTACACAATTGTCTGAGACTATTCTGGGGAATCAGATCTCGGTGGATGCTACTAGAAACTTGGACCTGTGTTTTCCTGGTGAAGAGTTTATTCAAGGTTGCAAAATGTGCGTGTGCACGGATGTAGGGATGAGGACCTACGCGATATGCTCCCCTACTTTATGTGGAGACGAGAGGAAAGACGCAAATAAAGCAACGTTAAACAAGGAAATTGAAACTAGAAGACATAATAAAAAAGTTAATACAACAACACTACACAGAAGACCACGGAGGCTTTTTTAACAACTTTAATTTTTTGCGTTTCAGAAATAAATATTATTTTTATTACAGAATATCTTTTATAATGTAATGAAAATAATATTTATCATAGGATTTTTTTTACAAAATCCCGATTATTAATAAAAAAATGTTACTAACTTTAAAACAATTAATTCAATTTTCAAGATATTTTACGAAGGATCCTTCAAAAGACATTTTTCAAGGAGTCAACAACATCAGTGCATATTAATCAATAAACTATGGTTTATTAATGGGCCTTTTTACCCGACTGCGCGACGCAAAGGAGGTAATGTGTTTACCAGACTATGTATGTATGTATGTATGTTTGTACCTTTGCGGCACTATTTAGACCAAACGCGTGGGCCGATTTTGATAAATGATACGTCGTTGGATTTTTCATGATGGCGCAAATGTCATAGAAAGTATACAAGATTAAAAAATCAAAATAGACGATTTTGGACGCCATAATGTGAAAAAGAAAAAAATTAAAATTGACGAACTAAATCAAGTAGGGTATCGTTGAATAGGTATTTAAAAATCATGCTTAGGTTTATCATATTGTTTTTCAATCAGAATAACCGTTTAGGATCTATAACGATTTAAAGTTGGTTAGTAACGATTTTCACTTAAATGTAGGCTTTTAATTCGAAAATTGATAATTTTTTATGCAAATGAGAGAGATATATATATATATATATATATATATATATATATATATATATATATATATATACAGCTAATGAGAAAATCAATAAACCAATATCAATATCTGATCCTAACTAAAAAGTGAAAAATAAAATAAATTAATTTAAAAATAAAAAAACCCGACTGCGTAATAAAAACTGAAAAGAAAAAACAAGTAAGTCCAGTAGTCGAGACTTTTGTTATTGTATATTATTGAATAACACAAAAATTTCAACAGTCGGGACCCATCAAAATCTGGCTTCCTAATAATGGGTATCGATTGTTAAAATCATTATGTTATTCAATAATATTCAATAATAAAAGTCTCGACTACTGGACTTACTTGTTTTTTTATTTTTTATTTTATTTCTAAAACGGCACGGCAAAATTGTATTACCATTGCCTCCTATGTATTAATGATACTAGAAACTGGGAACATAGGAGGCAATGGTAATACTAATTCTGCCATGCCGTGCCGTGCCATTCGAATTATAAAAGGGCTCAATAAACATTAACTCTCTTGAAATAGTAGGTAAACGACACCTTTTACTCATTTGTTAAATAAATAATTTCTTAGCAATTCTTACAGAAGCAAAATAATTAAGAATTAAGATGGTTTTGTTTTCATTAGTCCCGTTAATAATAATTCTGCCTGTTTCGCCATGACGATGACGCTACAGAAAGAAAGAGCGAAACGAGACACATAAAAAAAATCTCACGCGTCTATGTTAGCTATGAAAAATATGTAATACAACAAAGTCAAATTTATTTGGTGCAAAGCCTTGCAAAGAGAGAAGCGGTTACAAGTTGAGTAACTTGCTGTTTTATTAAGAGTAATAAAAAAAATAACATATTCTTGTATTACATATTCAATCATAATGAAATATGGCAAGTCATGCGTTAAATTTTATAGCTAAGGTTCTGTATTGCACTTTTAAATACATATATTTACAATAAAAGACACTTTTTGACTTTATACGCTATGGTAATTTTTTAAGCGTTTCGTTTTTGAAAATTCAATAAAACTCAGAAAAATTGAAAATTAAATGAAATATTTATTTGAATCGGTAAATCACTGCTTGCCATTTACTTGTTAAATATAATTTCATGCAAATGTTGCGATTGTTTCATGCAAATGTTTCAGGTGGTTCATTCCAGAGGTCCAATTTTGCAATACTTTTTCCAACATTTCGGCCGCTAAGTATCACACCAATTACACTTGTAATGTTGTCTTCCAAAGCATCAATCGTAGTTAGTATGTCCCTATAGACGAGAGACTTCACATACCTCTACAAAAAATCTAAAAGTGTGGGGTCAAATCGCACGAACGCGGCGGCCAATTGACTCCGCTAAAACGTGAAATTAATTGCTCACCAAACTCGCCTCTCAATTGGTTCATGGTATCGTTCGATGATCATGGACTTTTTTTCCCAAAATAGAAGAATTGGGATTGTTTGACATGTGGTTTCAACAGGACGGTAACGTGCCACATGCCACACTGCACGCGATACCATGAACCAATTGAGAGGTGAGTTTGATGAGCAATCAATTACACGTTTTAGCGCAGTCAATTGGCCGCCTCGTTCGTGCGATTTGACCCCACACTTTTATATTTTTTGTGGGGATACGTGAAATCTCTCGTCTATAGGGACAACCCAACTACGATTGATGCTTTGGAAGACAAAAATAAATGAGGGTGTACTTGATTTCTTGATTACTTTATTACTTTGTACATACAACGACTACGAAAGCCGCCGCTATTGAAAGCGAGATAAGGGCGACGTCAAGGTCAACATGCACAGCCTGATGTGCTGCAATGAGTACGTTATGGTTAACTCATATTTTATCTAATAACCCTCAGAATAAATAATGTCAAATGTGGCGCCAAGTGGTTCCAGAACCATATTAAGATATGTCTATGAAGGGATCATAGGCATGAGTATGTGCTATACAGGGCTTTAGGTAAATCTCTTTCAACCTCTCGGGTGGTTAATCAATCCATGAAACTGAACAACTTTCCCCAAGGAACATAGGTCAAAATACGAAAAAAAAAATGTTTGAGTTCCCATACAAACTTCATCAGCATATACCTACCGCATTTTGTATGGGAGATCAAAATTTTTTTTTCGTATTTTGACCTATGTTCCTTGGGGAAAGTTGTTCAGTTTCATGGACTGATTTAGGTTGAAAGAGATTTACCTAAAGCCCTGTATATACTTATACTATTCTATTTAGTTTTGGGTGCCTTGGGAAACTCAAGAATTACTCATTATTATTTTGGTGAACATTAACAGCGTAAGTTTGTCTAAAACTCATTGAAAAAAGGGATGAAGAAAGAAAACAATGTCAAATATACTGTCATGACTGTGGATTTATACATATTTCTTTATTACGCATAGGTCCATGGTTACTTGGAAAAATCATGATTACGAATTATGGTCCAATACAACCGTATTTGGAGAAATAATTTAGTGACAACAGGACTAGTAATAATAGTTTTGAAAGACCTTTTTTTGCTAGAGGCAACATAATATATATAAATGAGTTCATTTCTTAAGAGGATCGTCTCAGTGTTTTTTTTCCCATACTAACGGCGTCAATGGATTCCATCCCCTAAACGTCAACGAATCCCTGTGTAATTTTAGTATAGTGTCAGAAACATAAAAAACTAGGTCCGTACGTTTTGATATTTTTGATATTTTTAGTAGACAAAAAGATATTTGAAACTAAAAGTCAGCATTTTTCTCCAAAAAAAATCTCAACATTTAAGAGGTGATTGTTGAAAAAGTAAGATCAATTTTGGGAAAAACAAAACATACGAACCTCGTTTATACGCTTACGAATCGATAGAGACTAAAAATGTACCATTTCATTAAGTTTCTGGGGTAGGAATTCATTGACACCTAAACTCATAATTTTGGAAATAAAACTCGGCATTTCGCCGGAAAGCTGCAATTGTCCCTTTCGCACAAGTCTGAGGCGGGTGGTCGACATCGAGACAGCATGAAAAACAACTGAGATGCTAGTCCAAACTGAGACGCTCGTCTTAATATATTGAATTAGTTTTGGGATCAAAAGCGGTAAAAGTTTACAGTTACATTAAATAAATATTTACGTGATCATTCAAGGGTTTGCTTGCTTTTATTTTATCATGAGGATCCCCAATAATCTTTTTGCTCGAATGACGTTTCAAATTGAAATTATACTAGCTGAAAAAGACATGAATAAATATAACATACTTAATATATTTTCTTTATTTGTACAATTGTATTTGCTAAATGTAATGTGTTTGCACTTAAAAGGTCTGTATTGTTTTTGATAATTAAGTACCTTCTTTTATAATATTAAGGTTTTCGTTTCTTTCAAAGTTTAAAGTGCCATCTATCAAAGCTTGGAAACTAAAGAATAAAAAAGTTAGGTTATACTTATTTACAATACAATATATTTTTGTATTGTAAAAAGAAAAAACGACTCCAGAAATCTCCTGCGCGTCTATTCCATTTGCATTTTCCACCGTATGGTGATCGGTTGAGAATAACACCAGCTCATCTCTTTCCGTGGGTGTCGTAAGACGCTACTAAGGAAACTCAAATGAGACCTGCCTCCTAGTAATCCATCTTAGGCAACGATATCTCAGTTTGTTTTGAATCTGAGGTGGCGTCCTATAGTTTCCTGCAGTGTGGTAAGCTCTGTAAAGGGCCGTCTGGTTCGCGACCACCCTCCTACCGAAGCTTGCTGTGTTCCGTCGGTGCGTGGGAGTACCAGGGCCTTAATTAGCATTTTCTGGGTTAACTCGCTCCATCATCGACCTCATCTATGACCTTGATCAAGATTGGGGTCAAGAGTTAACCCATCTCATAATTGAAAAAAAATCTCAATGGCAATTTTTTATTTTTTTTATTTACTTAGTTTATTTCATATACAAAATTTGTTATACATACTCGTAAGTTATAAATAACATCAAAAAACCTACAAGGTTTGTCTAGACGTTATGAACATCTCCACTTGTAGTCCAATAATACATTATGCTACAAGTGTGCTAAGTTTAACCCTCGGCATACCAGGTAAAAATTTGTAACATGCCATACAAGGTGGGGTCTGACATACCCTAACAAAATGGTCGCTGTAATCAGATAGGAATAGGGGTACTGAATTATTATTGCATATTTTTGAAATTGAACATAACCTGAGTAGCACTATATAAAAAAAAATGAAATAGATTAAATGGTTTGTTGAAAAAGGGTAGCGAAAATGCCATCTTCTGACTACTAATTTAAACTTGAAATCACCCTAAGAATTGATAATTACCAATTTTTGTAATTAAACTGACTAAATTTAAAAAAATTGAACAACGATGATACATCTTTAAATTTTTACTTCAATCTCGAGGTAGGAGTTCTTTAGTTCGCCATAATTGCATTTTGTATATGCTCAAATAACAACAATTCTAAACAAAAACACATCTAGAGCCCTAAAAAACGCACGCACCACTAAACTAATGGTACTTGCCAGTGTAAGAACGTCGCAACTCCAGCTACTGAGAGCTTCAGATTCCGCGCACGAAAATTTTTGAAAATATATCGATTTTTCACCGCCTGGGGTTTATTAGACCCCACCTGGTATGCGGAGGGTTAAACGCAGTGACACACTCTTTGAGTTGGATATTACATTAGAGGCGAGTTTAGAGCCCGAGCCGAAGGCACGCGTGTCATACGACGTTTTTCAACACATTTGCGAGGAAAGAAAGGAATAAAAACTTTCCTTTGATATTGCGGCAACAAGCTATCACTTGCATGTTGCGTCTCGGAAAGTATTTCTGGCGGTGTATCCACGTAGGTTTCCTGTTCTGCACTTGGAAAAGACATTTTTTGTGTTGTATTTCTGACAATATAATAACAATCGAATGAATACAAATGCCGTTTGTAAAAACCAAGTGAAAACATCTAAAATGAAAAGAGGCGCGATTAGTTTTTTCTTTTTTCGCTCGCAAAATGAGATTCACATTGACAAGTATGCCATACAGCCAAATAATAAAAAAATACTTACCTGTATATTTTCACGTTTTAGCATAAATAAATGATAATTTCCTGTTAAATTTAAATGATTTAGTGAAATTATATTTTTATTTACAAATAGTTTAATATTTACACTTCATTTTAAATATAAAATAAGATCTGATCTCTTTGCTGAAATTAAGAAAAAAAACTATTACGTACTTGTGCTTTATTTTTATTACTCACGGGCTGGGTAATACATATCATTATGAACCTTAAAACAATGACATAAGACCCACTTTATGAGCAAATGTGTTGAAAAAGTTATAAAGTAAGTAGAATCGTATAACGCAGCCAGTCAAATGTATGACAATAGTGACCATCTTATTATCCATATCTTTTGTATTAGACTATAAGAGTTTGCAATAAAGAGTTTACATACATACATACATACATACAGGTGGCAAAATTCAGAACTGTCGAAACCTATTGATAATAACAGCCCCGATCAGCAGCGCCACCGCCAACTGTAAGTTAAGTTGCAAACTACCTATAGCAACTTAACATCCAGTTGATAGTGGCGCCCCCTAGTCCCTTGAATGTGACTTTGTCTGGACAGGGCCTGGACCTCCGAGTCATTACAATGGAGGTACTACCATCATCAACTCTTCTTCTTATCATGTAGATACCTAGAGTCCAGTGTGTGGCGAACCTAGCTAAACCTGGTGTCTAAGCTTCCAAACGCACTATTGCCTCTGACTTTTTAACGACTGTGGTTAATCGAAAACAGCCAGGACCGACAGCTTAACGTGTCCTCCGAAACATGGAAATGCTCGCGATAAATTGTCACTTTGGTAACCAGTCAGGTTCCCTGCCTCTGTGTACGTTGCTTTACCTCACTGATCGGTAAAGATCAGCGAGCACCACTGGGCTACGAGTGCTATATATAATTGAATATATTGTGTATGTATGTATGTATTTATTCTTTATCATACATGAGCATAAGTCACACAATACACAATATAAGAAAAATAGTATAAAGGCGGACTTATCTCACAAATAGATAAAAAATAAATCATAATGATTGTCAACCAATTTCAGATTTAGGACCAGTGGTTGAAATTAGGCCCGTTGTACTCAGGACAAACGTAGTTTTAAAGAAAATAGGCACACGAAGAGATGACTCATGTACCCCGTTGACGTGCACGCCGCCCGGGGAAGGTAGCTGCTGCCCTGCTAATTATACGCCATCTAACACCGCTGGCCAAGTCCCAACAGTTCCTTCGATTCAAAATGCCGAGAAGGGTGCAATTGTCAAATGTACACCAGGATCAATGTATATAATACGGCAAGTCTCTGCTTCCTAACGCTTAACAATGAGATATAAGTAAAGTACCTACTTTGTACTATGTGGACTGGACACCGCGAATTGCTAATTTGTAGCAATTGCTAATTTGTGCTAATTTGGTCCATGGATCAGAAGACAGAAGTAAAAAAACATCCACCAGAAAGTCACTTAGAATGACGGTCTGATTTCAGGGTTTAAGATTTTGCCAAGCTGTCCCTGCATAGATACCTGCATATATTATGTATACGCCCTGTATACAAGGTGGCCCAGCAGACGTCGTCCAAAAGAAAAATTTGGATGCCCCGTGCCAGGGGGCATTCAGATCACCCCCATATAAGTTCCGCGATTTTTTGTAGTTTTAGACTTTATGACACATTTAATGAATTTTTCGAAATTTTTCACTCAGCATCGATTTTTATTTTTTTTCTCTTTACGTTTAAGATTATTTAAAAAAAAAACTATAGGTTGATAATGAGGAAAATATCAGCTGCCTTTTAAACAAAATTAGATGTCCCTCGTGATTATGGAACATGGTTTAAATTTGACTTCAAAGTTAAATTGGCACTTACGCGAAATATTTTCAAAACTTTAAGTTGGTAAATAAATAATTGAGATGGACTTGCAGGTTTCAAACAGCTTTTAAAAACTTTGGAAGATATTCAGCTTTACGAAACATACAAAAAAATAGCACTGTATCTATTTGAACATTTTTAACATCACCCCATTGAGGTGTCAATTTGTTCTGAATCTGAAGTGGCGTCCTATGGTCTCATGCGGTGTGGTAGGCTCTGTAAAGGGCCGTCGGGTTTGCGACCTCCCTCCTACCGACCTAAGTCCGACGCCAAACAGCTTGCTGTGTTCAACCAGTGCCTTAATTGGCATTTTTTGGGTTAACTCGCGCCATCGTCGACCTCATCTAAGACTTTGGTCAAGATTGAGGTCAAGAGTTAGCCAAGATCTTACGATAAAAAAATATAAATTTATTTTGTGTTTTAGGTGCATGGAGTGTATATGTCCGTATATGGGCTCTATCACATACCATTGCCGGGAGATGCAGGGGTACTGTGAACAACCGTACCCTGGTGATAATTATTTCGGTAAACGTAGAGGAAACAAACATAAAAAAGGTGTGTATTTTCTAAAATGAATCCGTTAATTTTTGTTTGTTGAACACAACAGAGGCTCATTAAAAAACCCAAAAACTTTATCTTCTATACTAATATTACTTATAAAGAGGAAAGATTTGATTGTTTGTTTGTTTGTTTGCATTGAATAGGCTCCGAAACTACTGGACCGATTTGAAAAATTCTTTCACTATTAGAATGCTACGAGTAACATAGGCTACATAACTTTTCCGAATTCCCACGGGAACGAAGTCCCGGGCGGAAGCTAGTACACAATAAAGTAACTTTCCTATTTTTAAAACAATGTCACGAGCGTGGGACAATTGGTAGTGGCGCTACCTCTTAATCGACGGATCCTGGGTTCAATTCCCAGCCGAGGCAAATATTTGTGTAAAAAGCAGATGTTTGTTCCCGGCTCATGGGTGTTGGTGTCTGTCTTTGTCTATGTGCCAGGGGGACCCAGGACACTAGGGAAAACTTAAGTATGGGCCTTTGAGTGTGTAGCGTTTATTTATTTACTTAAAAAAAGAATAATGTTTTGTTTGTTTCAGCAAAAACACTAGCTATGAATGTAACTGTAAGTTACAACAATTCGTACACTAATGACATGAAGAATAGTACTCCAACGACGCAATTACCCAATTTGGACAGTTCCACTCCCAAAGACTTTCTTCACACACGGTAAGACTCGACGCCACGGTTCATGAAAACATTTACAATATTTTTAGATGAAAACATGGTGATAGGCTGTCAATACATCCCTACAGCTCGAGCACGATGGTGACAAACTCGCGCGGTGCGCCACTCGGTTGACGCTGAAACTTCACTTTAATTGCACGAGGGCCCACGAAGAAATGTAAATTATTATTTTTGACATCCTTACAATCTAACATTTTCATTTTTCTATTAATATTATTATAATAAATCTCTTGACATGTACGTAAGTAATTTAATTAATTAATTGATTCTGTTCTAAAGGGGTTCGAAGATTTTAATATGGGAGCCGGCCTGTGGCCGCCATCTTGGATTTTTTTCTTTGACATGTAAACATTTGCACACCTTGTTGGTTGAATACACGGATTATATTACCTAGTTATAAGACCAATTGTTTTATTGTATTCTGGAAAATAAATAAATTTTCCTTTCAATCGATCGGCTTGCTCGCCCTCTGGCGTTGTCAATGTTGACATTTTGGCATAGGACCGCAGCGTATTACGCGCGCTATCCATCACCCATCGTACTCGAGCTGCTAAGGCCTAATTTCACCATACTCTGCTAGATAGTTAATCGACGATTATGAAGCTAATCAGATAAAACGTCAGAAAACATTGATGAAAATGGCATTGTCAAATCTCGGGTTCACTGCTGAAATCGTATGTTAAATGACTAACTGAGTATTGTGAAATTACATCTAAGTGCATCAAAAGCGTCGCGTGCTACTTCCTGTCTACTACAGTATGCCTGAGAAGAGGTCGCAGTCGCAGTGGTAATATTCAATGGGTAATATTCAAAAACAGCACGGCACGCCTTGACAGAATTTTTATTACCATTGCCTTCTATGTTCTTAGCTTCTAGTATTACTAGTGCATAGGAGGCAATGGTTATACAATTTTTCCGTGCCGTTTTCGTATTACAAAGAGGTCCAATGTCTTTTCAACTAGTTTTAAACATATTATAATAACGGTTAATCATTTTTAAGCTGGAAAAGACATTATTATTTAAGATCCACGCTGTTGCTTTACGGATGAACTCCGTGATCATGGTGCTTGCAACAGCGACGAAATATCGGATTCTCAATTTAAAACAAAAATCGGGGTAAGAACCCGTTTTAACATGTTTGCAAATAGTAAAAATAACCGCGAGAATCTTAAACAATAATTTTCCAGATTTAACAAGTCCCAGTCCAGCGTCAAAAAGATTCCTCCTAACGCTCTTTCTCATATCAGATTCAGGGTATGCTTGACTATGAACCAATGGCTCTACTCTGTACTATCTACGATCGACGGACGGCCGATAATTGTCACTACCTGTCACTGCCATCTGTATAGCACAAGACAGAGATGTACCTACGTTCGACGCGTCGACATTTCGGTCGTAGATAGTACAGAGTAGAGCCCCAGCTTCCGGCAGATGAGGTAAAGTACAGCGACTGCGAGCGAGCTGACATCCATGACCTATCTGAGAGGGGAACTTGACCTGATTGGATCGTGGTTACAATTCAGTGTAGATTTGAAATCATGGCTACATTCACTAGAATGCAGGTTTCCTCACGATGTTTTCCCTCATCGTAAGCGCATCGGTTAGTGTGCTACTAATGTAGGTACTCGGAAGAATAGGGCGAAATTAGAGACCAAAAAGGTCTACCACTCATTTTTGAAGTCGACCTGCTAGCATACGCAAGGACACTTCTCTCTTATGAGAGTTGATTGCCAAGTAAAACATAAACTTTTTTTTTTACCAGCCTATATACGTCCCCACCGAGGGGCACGGGCCTCCCTTCGTAACATGAAGGGGATTCAGGCCATAGTCCATCACGCTGGCCCAATGCGGGTTGGTGGACCGCTCGCCTTTTGAAAACAAATTTTCTTGGACGGGCGGGTTTCATCACGATGTTTTCCTTTACCGTTTAACAAAAAGTTGGCGCAACACGCTAGTGCAGTGCCGTGTTAGTGAAGTGTTTAGTGGAGTTAAACTTAAATATAAGAGTGAAATTGCGTGCCCAGCCTGGGTCCATTAGTTCTCATAAATGTTATTGTTTGTCACCTTTATAAAACACCATGGAATGAAGTTTGCTTTTCCTTTGCATTCCACTGACGCTGACATATGATCTTGTATTGCTAAAAATGCTTTGGAAGAATATAGGTACTCTCAAGGGTAGGTGTAGTAAAAAAGGAGCTCTTTAATAGTACAGGAGCTCTTTAATAGTAATACCCACATTTTTTTCCTTAACCTGTCATATCTCACTGCTGGGTAAACGCTTCCCCTGCTTTACTTCATTTATCGCGGTCTTGTGCTAACTCCAAAGAGTTCTTAATAAAGGCATCAGATCGTCACGCCATCGTTTTCGGGGTCTGCCTCGACGTCTTTGCCCATCCTGAAGCACCCAATGCGTGACGACCTGTGCCCATCGGTCTGTGTGCATCCGACAACCAATACGAAAATTATTTTTTTTGCTCTACAACAATTTTTTTCTGTTATAGGTATGAATGCGACACAGAAGGACCGGTGACAGACAACTGTTTCATTTGTGATTGTGAAAATGCAGAACTAATAGCGGAGCACTGCTACCGTAACAATACAACCCCGCAATGTATCAATCAAAAGAAACCTAATTTCTTGCCAGAATGAGTGTAATAATAGGCAAAAATTTAGGACAACTATGCTTCAGCTTATTAAAGAAATTAAGGAATAAATTAAATTAGTTTTTACGCACATGTATTTGTTTTATCTACGACGCTTTAACGACTTTCACAGTTCAAAAGTATACAATACGTGCTGGGATGGTTCTTTTTGACATTGACCAAAAAAAAACTCTTGTTATGTCATATTTTAGCTACCGACAATTTAAGGGGTTATTCTCCTCATGAAACTAAACAAGTTTCTCCAAGGAACCAAAGATGAAATTGTTAAAAATATTTTACTTCGAAAGGCAAACAGCTCATGTATGGAGAGGTGAGTTTTTTTTAAATACACACATCAACACGGTCTAGGGATATTGCACGATTTTTCATACAAAAGAGGTCTGTTTGAGAAGCTATAAAAGCTTACTCGATCGAGATACATGGAGGGCTATAATAAGACGAGCAAGTGCTAAACATGAATTTTCAATTCTAGTCAATAAATTTTGTTTTACTTGTGTGAAAACGTGACGGGAATGAAAACGAAAATGCAGTTTTTGTGCCTACTTTTTGTATGAAAATAGTCGAATTTTCAATTTTTTTTTTTCATTTTCGTCACATTTTCACAAATTTCAAGTAAAACAAAATTTATTATAGAATTGAAAATTCAGATTTACAACTTTCTCGTCTGAAAATTTAGCGCTCCATGTATCTCGAGTATTCTTTTGAGGCTTCTCAAACAGACCTCTTTTGTATGAAAAATCGTGCAATATCCCTAGACCGGGTTGATGTGTATATTTCGATCTAGTGCTTTAGGGAAAGTTGTTCAGTTTCGAGGGTCGATGGACATCCTTATTTTGCGCTATTTAATTTAAAGTGAGCCGATACTCTCTGTTCTGTTATATGTTGTTGTGTGTAAGACCTAATTCACCCATACCTACTCTGTTAGTTATTTAACAGACGATTAGCAGCTAACCCAAGATTTGACAACGTCATTTTCATTCTTTTTGTTTGACGTTTTGTCTTAAGCGTGGATTAACTAATAGTCCATTGAAAAGTTACATTTGGGGTTGCGTTTTTTAGAGGACGCAATTTTATTTTTTTGATGTGTAGGGGGGGTCAGTGTAAAGCTAAAACCAAGTTTGTGGGGTCGCCACCCTTGTCCCACGGCCGCCATCTTGAAAATAGGGGTTGAAATGGTTTTTACGGTATATCTCTTAAACTATTTATTTTATAAAAAAAATTTGTTAACATTTTTTGTTGCAAATTAAATTCTCTACAACTTTGGTCCAGTAACTTTTTGTCGTAGAACTATAAAAAAAAAGTTATAAGCGAAAATCTTCAGAAATTCGAGAAAAAATTTATATTTTTCGATGTAACTTTTTTTTATCATTTTACGAAAAAATGATATCAGACCATTTTTGTAGATCGTTTTTTGAGGAACAACTTTTATTTGCATCATTTTTTCATTAAGTCAATAGATAAGGTTTTACAGCGCTCCGAAGTGAGTACTATTTTTCAGTACTCTTAACTATACCTATATTATACATGTGTACTAATAATATGTCATCAGTTATTGGTTTTTTTTTATTTTTTTTTACTTTATTATAATTTTTTTAATTAAAAATTTTGCAATTTTATTAAAAATTAATTATTGACTCTTTTCCCCACGACCCACGAGGTAGAGTCTAGAGGCGCGTTTTTTTTTACGTGGTATCCCCGATAGGCCTAATCCACGGTGATTTTCTAAATTACAACTACTCCGTCCTCAGTCGTTTCGATGGACCAGGCTGCGGCTCAGCATCTGATCGGCTTTCTAAATTAAATACCAGTGGGAGAACTGGCGAAAGAAGGGGTGTTAATGTTGGCGGTTCATCATCAAAGTCATTTTCATCAATTAATTCTGAGAGTTCTATTACGTTGCTGCAAGTCTCTCCAGAACAATGGAAGCACACTGCAGAACATTTCAGTCCTGCTTTTCGACATCCACACATCGCTCCACAGTTTCCTTTGCATTTGCAAAAAATCAATTTTAGAAGCTCAGGGGGTGCTGGAGGTTTTGAGTTCTGCACTGGCATCAATAATTTTCCACATTTTTTCCAGCCCCAGTCTTCAGGATCATTATAATTACCAAGCCACGACTGGACCTGATGGTAGACTCGGAAAGTATGAAAGCGAGCTGTGTCTTGTGTTGGAGGAAGTGAAGATAAGTTAAATGTACTTTTTGTCACTGCCTTGGCGAATTTTTTGTATCTTAGGCTGTCAAAAGAATTATCATCTTTATTACCACCGTATCATCATCTTTTCGCTTATAACTTTTTTATTTATAGTTCTACGACAAAAAGTTACTGGACCAAAGTTGTAGAGAATTTAATTTGCAACAAAAAATGTTAACAAATTTTTTTTATAAAATAAATAGTTTAAGAGATATACCGTAAAAACCATTTCAACCCCTATTTTCAAGATGGCGGCCGTGGGACAAGGGTGGCGACCCCACAAACTTGGTTTTAGCTTTACACTGACCCCCCCTACACATCAAAAAAATAAAATTGCGTCCTCTAAAAAACGCAAGGTAAGGCCTAAAAAATGTAACATTTCAATGGACTATAACTAATAGGGTGAAATTGGACCTAAGTGTTCTAAATCCAAGTTTACCGTATAATTTTTACTTACTAGCTTTCTGCCAGCGACTACGTGTCAGGTGCAAATATTCATAGGTATCGATCCGAGTTAGGTATTTTTGAAATTTCAATTGTTCTCAATTTTGCCACCTAAACAGATGAAATGGAAACCATTGTCATTCCATCACCATTGATTGATCAGTGGAATACCCTAAAAGGATGGAATCCGATGAAATTACTTTCTCGACGAGGTTTTTTTTTCAACAATGAGAGACATGGATGGCAGCTGACTGTAGATTTGTTCAAGTTGGGCAATTCAGAGACTTGTGTAAATGAATTGCTGTCTGACTGAAAAGCGTCCCTCATATCATTTTAGTGCCTAATAATGTACATAGAGCGAAACACATTGCCAATAATGCTTGAACTAATTTCGTTAATTAAAAACTCATAAAGCGCAATGATGATAAAAAAACACTGAAACTCGTTTGGTAATCGATGGATTTTAAATAGTTATCATATAAAAGAATAAAATAATGATTTGGCTTTTTCCTATATTGATTGTTCATTATATCTCCGCCGTTATACCGGAAAATTCGACAGGTAATACAGGAATGAATTTAAATTTAACCTTAAGGTTAACCTTACCCAAACTTTACCTGACGTGTCAAGTTCTGGATCTCAGCAGTGTCAAGCGAACTTTGAACGTGAAAGGGAACTTTCGTGACTCTGGTAAAATGGGAACCTGACCGGATACAGTTGCGTGAATATGCAAGTTTATTTTACAAAGATTCCCTCGCCATAATAGCACCTACTGAGTATACAACTGATGTACAACATGATGTACTTACCCGGGTAATATTAGGATAATTATTATATCAAATTCAACAGAAATCAATGTTACAGTTATAACAACCAAATATAAGGACACAAAAGACAAGCCTACACGAGATAATAATACAAAAGAGAAGCCAATACAATATGATAACATAACAGAACACCAAGAACCACCAAGTGAAATTAACCAAGTGGATGAAGGTGAACAAAAAAGTAAAGAAGACGATGCAGCTATAAGCATAGAACTGAAAACTATAGATTTGAATAAACATAAAATTCAGATAACCAATTCAAATAAAATTATAATTCATGTAGTCGAAGATAACGATGCCAAGGAAGAAACAAAAAAAAGTGTTCAAATGGAAGAAATGAAAGCCACAGAATCGCAAAAACAAAAAATAATATCGCTAAATGGTAAACTAATCATATTCTAGATCCCTACTTTTTTAATATTATAAATGCGAAAGTAACTCTGTCTCTGTCTGTCACGCTTTCACGGCTAAACTACTGAAACGATTTTGATGAAATTTGGTACAGAGATAGATTAGACCTTGGGAAAGGACATAGGTAACATTTTATCGCATAGCTGGGCACGATATAACGTGGGCGGAGCCGTGGGCGGAAAGCTAGTAAGTTATAAATAAATACATGGGGTCACTTTAAATTAGCAAACGAAACTTTAGGAGATGATTTTCTCCATGACCTTATACATAATTAGAGTCGGATGAAATGTCAGTATACGACAAAATGGTTCCTAGTCCATTCTTGCACGAGTCTCGTTATGGGTGTCATTAATATAATGAAGCTTGTTTTATGACATATATCACAACCTTATACATCACTGGGGACGGAATCGCCCGTTCTCCTTCACTTATCTACTATATAAAAATAAGTCGGGTTTTCCTTCCTGACGCTATAACTTCAGAACG